>CANIUD010000038.1:0-600000 GCA_947470075.1 Closterium sp. Yama58-4
TCCCCCCTCTCCCCCCTTCCTTCCCGTTGACCGTATTCCCCCCTCTCTCCCCCCTTCCTTCCGTTGACCGTATTCCCCCCTCTCCCCCTTCCTTCCCGTTGACCGTATTCCCCCCTCTCCCCCCTTCCTTCCCGTTGACCGTATTCCCCCCTCTCCCCCCTTCCTTCCCGTTGACCGTATTCCCCCCTCTCCCCCCTTCCTTCCCGTTGACCGTATTCCCCCCTCTCCCCCTTCCTTCCCGTTGACCGTATTCCCCCCTCTCCCCCCTTCCTTCCCGTTGACCGTATTCCCCCCTCTCCCCCCTTCCTTCCCGTTGACCGTATTCCCCCCTCTCCCCCCTTCCTTCCCGTTGACCGTATTCCCCCCTCTCCCCCCTTCCTTCCCGTTGACCGTATTCCCCCCTCTCCCCCCTTCCTTCCCGTTGACCGTATTCCCCCCTCTCCCCCCTTCCTTCCCGTTGACCGTATTCCCCCCTCTCCCCCCTTCCTTCCCGTTGACCGTATTCCCCCCTCTCCCCCCTTCCTTCCCGTTGACCGTATTCCCCCCTCTTCCCCCTTCCTTCCCGTTTACCGTATTCCCCCGTCTTCCCCCCCACCCCTCTCTCCCGTTTACCCCGTTCCCCCTGCAGCCTACCCGCGCCATCCGGGGCTCAGCTCTGTCCGCAGCGCCGCGAATCGCCGCGTCGCGTCCAAATAGGTCTTTAACTCTCCAGGGACTATGCGGTACGTTCGCAGCTCGAATATCGGCGGGGATCTCGAACCGCCTGCTGACGTGGCAGCTGCTGATTGAGATGAAGTCGGCAGTGGCGCTTCCGTGGCAGCTTCAGATTGGCTGGCGTATCTTTGCGGCGTCGCGAACGTTCTCCTCGCGCCGTGATTCGCGGGGGCTCCTAAGCCAAAGAAGAAACCTTCACCAGAGCCAAAGTCGGCGGGAAATACGGAAGGATCGCTGGAAAAACCGCCGACGGAAGATCTGCCGGAAAATGTGGCGGGAACAGCGGCGGAGGAAGCGAAGAGTTGGGATGTGAAGCAACTAAGAGCCTTTCCGCCTAGGCTGTGTACGAATATGTCTTGTCGTGACGTGGCTACTATAAGATCCGCTTTTGATCCACAATCATGCCACTCATGCGACGAGCTGCGACTCCCTGCTTGACCTGATCGCGCGCGTCCTGCGATCTCTCCCGCGCGTGCGAATGAGCCCATTCCTTTCGGAGTAGAGCTGTTACAGTAACTGCTTCTGAATTTAGTGCCACTGATTTTAGTGCTGTTACAGTAACCGCCGTGACGGAGAGGTTTCGCCAGCGTCGCCGCGACCTGGAAAAGACTCTTGGCCATTTCAGACCGCCTCGCTCGCCCTCGCCTCTTTCCCCTGACGAAAAAGGCCTCTTGATGTTGTGAGGCGTCTCCGAAAAAGGCCTCTTTCTTGGAAATTGCGGGGATGAAATAACGGACCCTCGGACGAAAGCCCGAGCAACGCGGATATTCCCGAGCTCGGCGTTGCTCGGGCTGTCTCGAATCGCGAATTCGCGACTATTTGACTGGTTTCTCGAATCGCGAATTCGTGAATATTCGACTACGGCTGGTCTCAGATCAAATCCACTATTTCTTACGAGGGTATGCCAAAAGGGTTCACATCGGTAGTTCGAATTGCGGTTTCCGACGGTTAGCTGGCAGGATAGAGCGGTTGAATAAGGCGTTGATCTTTCACATGCATGTTCAGTGTAATATTTCTCAAGCAGCAATACCAACAAAACAAATCAGACTGGAGAAGAAAAACAAGCAAACAAACAAACGAACAAAACATTTAGACATTCTCCAGCATTGCTTTTAAACCCTAGGGCACCTTCTCAATAGCGCTACAACCAAGATCAGCCAAAGGATTGAACCAGAGACCCTCCTCTAGTTCACCTATATCAAACAATGCACCATTGGCGTCTTCCGTGACGTTGCTCCGCATGGGAGACGACTCGCTTTCATTCCTCAACTCCACTTTGCCACCACCATTAATGACGCCCCTGGTGTCAAAAATATCCTCCAGCATTTCGTTTGCCGAGTCAAAATTACCACCTTCAGCACCTGGAAAGCCGGGCCCTCTTGCAGCTTCAACTGAATCGCTCTGTAGTAGGGACAAATCAGCTATTGCATTCAAAAAAAGAGCTGCTGATTCGTCAGCAGGAATGGTGGTGCAAGAAAGCTGAGCATGCGCACTTGAGCATCCTGCTGCAGCAACCTCCGTAAGTGGTAACCCTGTAACCACAGCAACAGCTGAATCCGCATGGTAACTGCTGCTGTCCAGGTGGTGGTGGAGATTCTGCTCGAAGTGGTTACCAAGAATCTCAGCCGTTACATTTGGCGGAGAGTGGCCTGATGCGAAGGGGACAGATGAAGGCTGAAAGCAGGTGAGCGGTGTCACATTTGTTGGTCTCTGAAAAAACTCGAAAGCGCGACCTGCTGCAAAAGCCAGAGAAGAGTTTTGACAACAGGCAGGCTGCGGCAAGACTGGTTCTTGAGAGTTCCCGAAACCAGGCTCCCGTGCCAGGCGCATAGATGCCAAAAGCAGTGATTGAGAACAGGTGGATGGAGGCAGGTTCAGGTGCTGAGCTGCTGTTGCGAGGAAGCCGTCTGGTGAAGCTGGTGCTGCCGCCGCCGCCATCGCTGCTGGTGCTGCCGCTGCCGCGACCGCTGCTGGTGCCGCTGCCGCTGCCACCGCTGCAGGTGCTGCCGCTGCCGCCACCGCTGCTGGTTCTGCCGCCGCTGCAGCCGCCGCCGCCGCCACTTCTGCTGGGGCCATGTTCAGAGATGAGATAAAACGTTGTGACTTTTGAGTCGACTGAAAAGTCACCTCCGCTGCTGCTGCTGGGGCTATGTTCAGAGATGAGATAAAACGTTCTACTGTTTCCTGCGCCGGATCGGTGGGCATGGAAAGAAGAGGGGGCCCTCCGGAGTTTGCTTCACCGCAGCTGCAGCAGCAGCGGCAGTGGGCGGGTTTCGTTGCAGGCATGGGTAACGGCTGGCTTGGTATGGGGGCGTGAGGGGAAGGTGTATATGGTGCAGGTGGATACGAGGCAGATGCGTATTGGAGGGGTGGATATGGTCTGGTTGCGGCATCGCATGCAGGAGGGGGTGATGGCTGATGTGGTGGCGGTTGCACGTAGGGTTGAGAGGATGGTGTCACTGAGAGAGGTAGGTGCTGATACTGATGCTGCTGCTGCTGCTGGTGGTGCTGCTGGTGGTGGTGCTGGTGGTGCTGCTGGTGGTGCTGCTGGTGGTGCTGCTGGTGGTGCTGCTGCTGCTGCTGCTGCTGGTGGTGCTGCTGCTGCTGCTGCTGCTGCTGGTGCTGCTGCTGCTGCTGCTGCTGCTGCTGCTGCTGCTGCTGCTGCTGCTGCTGCTGCTGCTGCTGCTGCTGCTGCTGCTGCTGCTGCTGCTGCTGCTGCTGCTGCAGGGTCTTGTATTGAGCATGGTAAGGCAGCTGAAACTGATGCAACCTTGCTTCCAAATCTTGGGCAGTGCAGGAGAAAACAGAAGCGTTGGTGAAGGGAGACGGATAAACAGGAGGAGAAGGAGCAGGGCTGGGAGAAGAGTCAGGGCAGGGAGCAGCAGCAGAGCGTGCGGGAGAGGGAGGAGGGTGAAGAGGAGGAGAACGGTGCTCTGGCTGAAATTGTACAGGGGATGCTTGTATAGGGGATGATTGGGGAGGAGAGCAGGCAGGAGATGCTGAAGCGGCCGGCTGATGAGGAGAAGCAGGTCTTGAGATATTATCTGTTCCCGTGGGAGCGGGAAGTGCCATTGCTGTTGGTGTTCCTGGTGCTGTTGGTGTTCCTGGTGCTGTTGGTGTTCCTGGTGCTGTTGGTGTTGCTGGTGGTGCTGCTGGTGGTGACGACGATTGTGTCGTCAATGAGGCAACTTCACAGCGCTGAGCAGCTGCGAAAAAAGGCTGTACTTCAAATCCTGGTGATTCTGAGTCTGGGGGTGGAGCAGGAGAGCTTGAGCCTGGAGTGTGGTGTAGCTCCAATCGGTTAGATTGCTGATGCTGAGGCTGAGGATGGTGGTGAGATTGCTCAGTAAATGTAGCATGCAGCTGGTGCTGTCCGTCGTTATTGCCATTATTAGGGTTGGCAGGGGGGATGAGCTGGCTGGGACCAGAAAATGCCAATGATTTGGAAGGGTTAGGAGTTTTAGCAAGTGAATTGGATGAAGCGATTTTGCTGTCTTGGTTAAAAATGTAGGCGTAAGGATTTCGCGTGTTGTCAGTGTAGCTGCGCGGCTTGTAACCAGCAGTAACACCGCATGAGTCGGGCTTATAGCCAGGTGTGTCGCCAGCTACAATTTTTGTCTTCGCGTCCAACGCATTCGCAGCTGCGGCGGCCTTCGCGAGCGCCATCGCAACCATGGGAAGTTTCCGAAACCCGTGGTTCGGCTTGCGACGGGACGCGGGGGTCGTTCCGTTATCGCCGCGTCCCAAAAAACTCGTTGACAATCCCGTCGCCAGTTTCGCCCGAAACGAACCATCCGTTTCGCAAACGCTCGGGGATGAGGCAGAAGGCGAGCTGGCGTGCGAAATCGTTGCGGGTAAAGAAGACACAGAGGAATTGTGTTGTGCCGGGCTGTGATTGTGTTCGCCGGTGAACGAAACATGGAAACTCGCTGGTTGCGTGTCGACGCGCCAATCGACGGTTCGTTTCGCACGGCAAGGCTCTGCTCCTGCCAAACCCGAACCCGCGCAGCGGAAGTACGACCTGGTCAGGGTGTTGAGAAAGGGGAAGCACTCAGTACACTAGAAATTGGTGGTAACTACAAAACATGTAACACTAAATAGCATGCTCCGGCCAAGCACAAAGCATTCCACAAAAGTATGTCCTAAAATGCACTTACCGCAGGCAATTAGGCTGGTTCATAAGCGGTTTCTCGCCATATTTCAGCCAAGAATAGCCATCCTCGGGTAGACAAGTTGGCACCAGCGCAGCGCGCAGCTTTTTTCCCTCCGCTTGACGAATCGCCTCGCTAGTGGTAATACTGTCGCCGCTGTTTCCGCCGCCTTTCACGGACCGCCTCCCCGCGCAAGTCCGTCTGCTGCTTCCCCTTCCGGTGCCCGTGCTAGATAAATGTGGAGAAGTGCAATGGGACGACTTCGGTTTCACTGCCACGAAATCAGTAGCCGCGCCGCCGTCAGTCGAGCCAGGTCGAGCCGCGTCGCCAAAAACCGTCGCAACAGAGAGCTGCGCTTCTCTAGATGAAAGATCTGTGCGAGGCTCCGTATTCCCGTACCCTTCATCAAAGTTCTTCCGCTTCATTCTTAACAGTGTTGACGTCGTAGGCACCACTCGCGCAGGATATGGAGCAGTCATCGCCCGAGTAGAGTTCACAGCGTCGTCGCAAATGCAGATGTCTTCCCACACGTCAGTCGCATTTCATCCCAAAAATCACGAGGCAGAAATCGCCTCGAGAAGTTCTCGTGACTGGTAGGCGCGTATCGATGACGAATACTTGGCCCAGTCCGAAACTATGACACGCTACTAACGACAGTTTGTAGGCGGGACCTTACGAGGGAAGTGGTGCCAACAGGAAGATCGTGAGCAAGTATCGTGAGCAAGTAACTCAGAAAGGAATGGTGCTGTTGAGTTTGTGCGTGTCTCGCTCACCTTGTGCGGTTCAGTAGGGTTTCTAAACTGTCGTTTGTTATTGCTTTGGACCGCACTGTACCAAAGAAAAGCGTGCTCAACGATCGAAAGATGAAGCAGTTTTCGAGTGGATTCACCACAAGGGAAGTGAACCAACCAATTCAAAGAAATGGCATTCAAAGTGATTGCCACTTGTAGATAAACTGTTGGGAGGGATAGCGATCCCCCAGCGCTGAAAAAAGGGGAATCAATCAATGAGGGGGCGTTCCCACGGTTTGGACAAGAGTGAGTCTGCCCACGCGACTCGCAAATTTCCAATGTTGTAAATTTTTAAATGGTCGTGACTCCAGGTCTGGACAAAACTGTGAAACAATCTGGGTCGTAAGATCCGTCATGGTAACTCAATCGAACGTTTACGATTACATCCGCAAACCACGGCGGGAAGTGCAATAGAAGGGCAGGGGAACGAATCATTTTTGGGGCAAAAGCGTTTCAAAAATCGAAAAGAAACTCTCTCACCGTACGGAAACCAGAGTCAACTCCACGCTCGAACAAACAGAACTACTAGGAAAACTACACCAGACAAAAAATGCATGAACTCGCTACGGTTAGCGAAATGTCATTTTGCTCTGTAATTGGAGGCGAGATTGTAGCCGAATTTGCGATTTTTTGGCAATTAACACTGCAGTGTCCGAAGTGGGGTAGTGCCCAACCATGGACACTGTCTCGCCGAAATACGAGCCGCGTGGGCAGACTCACGTCTTGTCCAAACCGTGGGAACGCCATCTGAGGCCCCAAACCAACGTTTCCTCCACCAACAGGCACTGCTGGCATGCGCCATCGTCGTCGCAACCAATGAACTTCACTCCCTGCTCGGGATTTTGTGGAAATGATAGTGGCGGCCGAGTGAGGGTTGTCCTTGCGATCAGCTAGTATGAAAGAACTGTTAGATGACTGTACTTGAAACGCCGGCGTGGCGAACTGTACGCCGGTTGGCGGTTCGAATTGGTTGGCTGGTTCGATCTGGCTGGGCCGGTCGTGCCGTGGTAGCCTGGGCCATCGCCAGCCTTCCCAAACATGTACTGTAACGCAACACGGGGGCCGAGTTGGATGTCCTTTCGGTTCGGCGCGAGGTCAGCGAGATGGCAAGCAACAAACGACGTTTCTTCATAAATTGCACGCCAATTTGCACCCCGGAACTGCGCATGTAACCAACATATGTTCTGTTTGTATTTTTCTAGAAACAATACAATATGCGGTGTACTTACCCAGGCAGAATCGGGCACCACCAGCTCCAACATCAAATGAGCCACACTCTGAAGAACGACCATACAATACCGTACAGTACAAGTGGTACAAAATGTAATCATGCCCCGGTCCTCCTGTCCGTTACGATGGTGGCTGGGAGCCACGCGTGGAGCATAGGGATTTTGCCGCGAGGCGCAAGCGCCACACTCAAACTGAAAGACAGAGCGCTGGGTGACTCCCGCCCAGTGACCTGAGAAGTAGACCACAATTGCAGAAACAAGTACGTGTACAGTAAGAAGATTTACAGGAAGTTGAGGTCAGGCAGGGTTTATGCAAGAGAGTCTCATAAGTGCCAAGACGTGGTGTGATGTGAAAATGGTCGAAGTTTCTGAGAAACAAAAAGTTCACAAGTTTACGACCGCCCAAATTTCTCCGCATATCTCGAAGCTAGATGTTCCCCCCTTTGATGAGCTGTGAAGCTCGCTAGCGTCCATCTTGAATGACCGCCGATATCAATACGTGTACTGTGTCTAAACATACAGTACACGTACAGAGCAAAGTTCAAAACTGGTCAATTATGTACACTTAGCCCGCGCTATTTTCACGCCCTGCAACTTGTTTCGGCAAGCACCCTGAACCCGATTTTGGCTTTTACCAGTAAACTCCCAGAATTTGAAGGCTACAAACCACTCAGCCAAGTGTCGAGATATTAAAAAAAAACCGCACTCTTACCACGGCGACTCGACCATAGTTTATTGTGACCCGTTTTTAATCCCCTCTAACTCGTCAGAAATGTCTGAAACGTACCCACTTTAAAACGAAAGCATTCGAAACAGTCCTTTAATATCGGGTAAATCAGAAATAATTACACAGGGGGATGAAAATGGCCCTAGTGAATTTGGCGCGGGCTAGGTGTACTGTATGAGCTTCGTCGCGGAAGCAGGAAAATTTTGGGGGCCAGTGATCAGACGGGGCATATCGTGGTTCCTTTGTCCTTTTACCCAACTTGGTCCTGGAATAGAGCTCTCAATGTGTTTTGGGGCACCCTGCCAGAAACGAGTCTTGGCGCACCTTCTCCCTGCCACTGCAGCGTGCCAAGCGCAGCATACTCAGGAAATGGCAGGGTTCTTCGTTATTACTTGTTAGAGTTTGCGGGATATAAATCTCGCTAACGCTGAGCTACCGTGCTTGAGGTTCTTGAGGTATACCTCATCACCAAAAAGTGTGGGTCCGAAATACAGCTACGCTAAACAATTCGAAACAAGTTTCGACTTTAAAGTTTTGAGCTCTTCACAAAACGACCGACAAATAACCGATTCGTTCTTCCCCAGAATCGAACCCCATACCTTTCGTATGTCACACGCAACACAAAACACTGCGCTACGGATGTTGCAAACCAAATGTTTTCAGCCAATATTTCCGTCGTTCTGTTTCCTATTCTACCTGCTCAAATGTTAGGTCTTGCTCAAATGTTAGATATGAGAGTATTAGTTAGTCGACCCCTCTTATCCTAGCGATCTACGCTCTTCTCCTAATATTATATTTTAACACTCCTGATTTTCAACCAATCTTTCTCCCTATCTTTCCCCTTTGCAGGGTTGCATGATCGGCAGCAAATGGATACAATGTTAAAGGTAATATTTAATATTCGTTTTGTTGTTTCCTTTAAACATGCACTCAGTTTGCTGGTTGTTCTCTTATGATTTTATCTAACCCTCCTATTCTTTTATCTATCTTCTCCGCACATGTTGAGCGATTGTCACCAAATGTATACAGGTTTTAAGGTATTGTTAAGCTTCCGTTTGCTGTTCTCATTAAGAACGCATCCAATCTGCTCGTTCTGATTCAGATTTAACGGTTAGTTTATTAAAATCGTCGAACCATGTCATGGTGTGTGTTAGTGGCTGCTGCTAAGGCGCGCGACGGACTCTGCTACGTCGGGGGCTGCTAAGGGACGCGGCAGCTGCTGCAAAGGGTCATGACGAGCGGTGCAAAGGGACGCGACGGACTTTGTAAGTGAAGGCTAATGCCCGTTAGAGCCCCTCCCGGTTGCCTTGTGAAGGGGGTCTGTAAGCTAAACCAACATTTCGCGTGGGGTTCGTACGTTTCGTTAGGCTTTATGCGTGCTTCAAAGCTGAACATGGTAACCACTCGATTTGTCCGATTCGCAACAGTAATGGTTGGCCCTATTTGTCCCTGATGTGTGTTACATGTAACTTCACGAATGTGAGAACAATGAAACAAGCAGCATCATCAAATGTTCCTCTTACCGTAATTTCCCGGCAAGAAGACCCCCCTGCGTACAACCCCCTGGGTCCTTTTTCCAGACCAGGGGTCTTTTATTATGTCATTCCTGTAGAGGACCCGTCTTTTGACCCTATTTAATGTAATAATGAGTGCAACGTGCTATAATGAGTGGTGTTTAGTTCATGAGTTGGTTAGCGAGTCACTAAAAAAACCACCAAATTCACTGTCAGACGAATTTGTGGTCAAGGGAGTCAAGATGCCGCATCAATCACGCGTTTTGCCGCCCTTCAGACAAGAATTGCTTACGTGCATGTCATTATTCGGCATTACGGAACGTGCGGATAGGAATCAGCGAGACTCGAGTGCGAGAATCTGAGATCAAATTTCCGTGCTGTGAAGGAATTCAAAATTCAGTACAGAAATTTTCGAATTTCTTCAACACAGCACTCCACACTATCTATTTTTTGGTAATTAATAGTTGTCCAGGGGTCTTATTGTCAGAATCCCAGTCACTAACCACTGGGATAAAAGGGCTTGTTTGTGTAGCGGGTGAGTGCGCCCATAACCCCCCAGGCCAACATGCCTGTAACCCTTCCCTAGGATCATCGGGGATCTCCAGTGGACCTCTGACACCCCCCCGCACTGGGATGCCCGAGGTGCACACACCGGGATTCGAACCCGAGACCTTCGCTCTGATAACATGTCAGAATCCCAGTCACTAACCACTGGGATAAAAGGGCTTGTTTGTGTAGCGGGTGAGTGCGCCCATAACCCCCCAGGCCAACATGCCTGTAACCCTTCCCTAGGATCATCGGGGATCTCCAGTGGACCTCTGACACTTATGTACTATATGCCATCACAGAAGACCCCATAACCCATTTTTGGCACATTTGGGATAAGACCTCCGGATCTTCTAACCGGGAAATGACGGTAGTTCAAAACAACCAAAACACCAATCACAACCAATCAGCTTCTCCCACATGGCCCCCAGCTCCAATCCACACAAACATCGAAACACGCACAAATGGGCACAAGGAGTGAACACTTGTGCCCAGCAAAGTGCCTTCGACGCCTTGCATGGTGTGCCACTCCATACTCCTCGCCTCATAACACGCCGAATCCCCACTCGAGCTGCCAGCTTAAAAAAGTGTCGGTCCAAAATGCAGCCAGCTAGCTCCTGCCACTGGTGTTGCACCTCCTTCCGATTCTGCCGTTCTTGAAGCAGCTTCTTCATCGCGCGCTTTTTCGGCGCTACTGACGCATTCGTCTGCTTTTGTGATGGAGGGTTCCGCACCGACTTCGTTATTGTCACATCCGTCGGGCTGTGTGCCTTCCACGACGTGGTAGGCTATGTCGACGATCGTCCGCACCCACACCTGCTCGCCGCCCTTGCAACGGCCACGGCGCTCCTGCGACAAGAGGATCACGTTAGGAAAACACAGTAGCGCGCGGAGAAATGGCTTGGTGAAAAGTGATGATTTGGAATGCGAAAAATGGCATCGCGCGTTTCCCGTTTGGAACGGACGAGTGAATCGACAAGTCGAGCTATTCTTTTGTAGCCTTCTGAAATGGGACGAGCCGATGGGACTGTCGTGTAGAACTCGTCAGAAAGGAAAAACGAGCCGTTGGTGACAGCGGCTCGGCATCGCGGGTGGGCTCTTTCAGTTGCAATGACGCGTCTGATTTGTCGACCCAACGTGGCGTCACGCCATTTGCGAGATGCAGGAAAAAATAAGAAGGAACTTGATCGAGAGAGGTCGAATCTTCAAGTTGCGTGGATGCTTTTAGTAGCTATGAACCAACGCCCTATCTGACTATTTTACGGCAAATCGTGCAAGTCACGACGATGGAAACGGGGCATCGTGAGAGGCGGGGGTGTGTGAGAACGATGCTCTTGTGATTTCGTTGTTCTGATTTTAAACTTATGATGGCGGGCGTGTTGTGTCACTCGAGGGGCCCGTTCTATGTGGCTCGTCCTATTCGTGTGGCCGTTGTTAGTTCCATGCACCTGTCTTGAATCTCCGCTTGTGTGGTTTGGTAACCATACAATGGAATGTCTGACGTGGGGTCGGCGGACAACGCCTGGCTGATAATGAGCTTGTACCCCACAGGTGCAGACTACACGTGGCAGTGTGAATCTGCCCAAATGTCTGTTACACGCACGATGAACCTCGCTTAGGAGGCGGGGCAGTCGGGCGAATGCGTTCATGAAACAACTCATGTTTCGTCCTTACATTTCGCCTGCCTGACTTGTGGCCTAAAAACAAGGCAAACCAGGGTTGGCCTGCCTTGTTCGGGACTGTACGTGCGTTGGTGGCCGCAGCGCGTGTACTCGGGGAGCAGCCATCCAGACGCATGTACTCGGGGAGCCAGCCATCCAGGTACTTGTACTGTGGGAGCAGCAAGCAGGGGTTTCGACCTCGGGTGCAGCATTTCCATCCGGTGCATGGCAAATTCGCGTGCACTGGTCGGGCATCATGAGTACTTGCTTCGCCAAGTTTCCAGCGTTTGCAATATGTTTCAGTGACTCCCCAAATAGCTATATACTCGTGTGTTTCAGCTTAGCCAGATTTCCAGTCTGTTTGAGTGACTCGCGTGACTTCCAGAGTGCTTCATTGACTTAGATAGATTTCCATCGTACTTCCATGAATTCGCCGCATTTTCGAAGTTTCACTTGTCAAAGTTTTAATGACTTCTAGCCGAAATTCGAAAGCATGGAGCCCTTAGGACGTGGCCCAGACCGCTTGCCTCGATCTTAAGCGATCAACAACTTCCAGGAAGCCCCATGGCCAATTTCATGCAATCAGGGGCAATCAGTTGATTGCGATCAATTGATCGCCCCAAATCGATCAACCGCCTCCACCTGTACGTTGAGAAGCTACAGTCTCCTGCTGTAATACACTGTATGTTAGGGCTGTTAGCAGGCCCCTAGATTCGTTTTGAGGTAGTCTGACGCCTCAGAGTACACCCCTCTTCCTAGTTTGGCTATCAGAGTTACCTATTTTTTTTAGTCTGAAAATTCAGACAAGCACAACTTTTTTTGTCTGAACTGTCAGAGTTACTTTCATTTTTTAAGATGTTCATGCAGTTCCGTAAAAGCATAGTTATAATAGCACTGAAGCTGATTACAGCCTACCAACGCATCTGTCAGAATCCCAGCCACTAACCACTGGGATAAAAGGGCTTGTTTGTGTAGCGGGTGAGTGCGCCCATAACCCCCCAGGCCAACGTGCCTGTAACCCTTCCTTAGGATCATCGGGGATCATCAGTGGACCTCTGACACCCCCCCGCACTGGGATGCCCGAGGTGCACACACCGGGATTCGAACCCGAGACCTTCGCTCTGATACCATGTTAGAATCCCAGCCACTAATCACTGGGATAAAAGGGCTTGTTTGTGTAGCGGGTGAGTGCGCCCATAACCCCCCAGGCCAACGTGCCTGTAACCCTTCCTTAGGATCATCGGGGATCACCAGTGGACCTCTGACAGCATCAGGCAACGTGCTCGTGCATCGCCACTGCTCATGTCGGCGGCGTTCTGGTGTTTTTGTCACGTGCAGCGCATGGTTGTTTCTGCTGATCTCATTTCGTTTTGTCGTGTCTGTGATTACCGTTCTGTACCCATTTTCTCGCCTGTGTGCCAATTTTGTCAATGGATTTGCGTATCTAGCGATGCGATCGTTCACCCGATCTGTATCAGGTGGGCCAAGTGCAACGCAGCTGAGCTGTCAGCAGGCAGAAATTGTTGCTCGGCGTGACGTGTGAGCATCAGGTACACGAAACTTTCACATGAAACTTTAACTACGAAATTGCGAATCAGATTCAGGACCCTCGCAATTTCAACTCAGTGCGTGCTGCATATGTTTTTACAGCGAATCAGCATCGAAGTCTCCTATTCTGTATAATACATTAGCCATAACTTACATGTGACGAGATTTTGTCTTAAAAATCCCGTAATCACGCAATTGTTTCCTCAGCGTAACTGGAAGATCTTCTCGACAAACAAGTGTATTCGGATGTCCCAGCTGTTGAAGTGTGCGTTGCTCACGTTCTGGCACTCCACTGCCATCTCGGAAGTGGGCATATTGAAAGGAAACTTCCTGGAACCTTCGCTCCGATAAGCGCGCAGAGTGTACCCTCGATATAAGTCTGAGGCTCAGCCTACACTTATAAAATTAGGCTGAAATTTCAGACAACTCATAAAAAAAACCTCTGAAAAATCAGACAAGGTACATAAAAATATTCTTAGACTTCAGACTAGGTACAAAAAAAAAGTCTGAACGGACTCTGAATCAGACTTTAAAGTCTGATATCTAGGGCACTAGCTGTTAGAAACTAAAGATAGGAATGGATGAACTAGCAGCATGCAGGAGTACAAGTAGTAAACCCTAATTGGGTTGTACCCCATATGAGCTACCCCACTACAGCCTAGACAATATATGCAGCATATATGTTTGACACACCCCCATAGGCAAAGTGGGGGAGAACAAGGGGTCACACGACCAGTCATGAGAAGCAGAGCAAGCTCAGGGTGGATCACAATGTCACCACACACTCTGAGCACAAGCAAATGGCCACAAGGCCAGTTCACATGCAGAGATATATATGCAGCAATAACAGTACAGTGATGACTACCTAGCAAGAGCCAGCATGCAGGTATACATATAGATCACAGTACAAGCAGAGACTACAGCAAGTGTGGAAACGTAGGCACAAGGCCTAACAGGGTACAAAAGCGCTGATGATCACCAGACGGAAGTGCCTTGGTGAATGTATCAGCAGTGTTGGCCCGAATGGCCACGTGGCGAAGACGAAGCTGGCCTCGCTGCTGCAACTCTCGAGCCAGGAAGTAACGCAGAGCGATGTGCTTCGTTCTGTGCTCCAGTCTCTGCTCCTCACACAAGGCAATGGCCGCCTTGTTGTCAACGTACAGAACTGGAGGAGAACGAGGCCGCTCACCCAAGTCAGTCAGCAGGTAGGTGAGCCAGCGTAGCTCCTGTGCAGCCATGGCAGTGGCGTAGATCTCAGCCTCACAACTGGAGCTGAGAACAGAAGATGAGCGGGTAGACCGCCAAGAAACAGAGCCAGAGCCAAGGCTGAAGGTGTAACCCTGTGACGACCGCTGTGTAGTCTGGTCGTCAACCCAAGACGCGTCTGAGTGCCCAGTGAGGACCACCTCACTCCGTCCTCCAAGCACGAGCCCCATGCCTGATGTACTGCACAGGTAGCGCAACACCCTCTTGGCAGCATCCATGTGCACCTTTCGGTGCCTGCCAGGAGCCACGTAACGAGCCAAAAGACCAAGAGGGTATGCGAGGTCAGGTCGAGTGCAGGTCATCAGGTACATGAGGCAGCCAACTAGCTCTGGGTAAGGACCACTCGGCTCTACGGACTCGTCCGAAGGTGGAGCTGAGAGCGAGTGACCTGTAGCCAGAGGAGTGGGCTGTGGGGAGGACCAGGAGAAGCCGAAGCGCTGAAGGACCTGCTGCACCATGTGTGACTAAGTCAGGGTGATGGTGCGGCGTGCTCTGTCCCGGGTGATCTGCAAGCCAAGGTAGCTGCGCAGCTCACCCAGGTCTGTGCACGTGTGTCTCTTCTGCAGCTCTGACTTCACCAGAGCGAGAGCCTCAGTGTCAGCAGTGGCAAAGACCAAGTCGTCGACGTACACGAGGATGTAGAACGACGGCAGCGAAGTGTCGGTGCGCAGAAACAGCGACGGGTCAGCAGTCGAAGGAGCGAACCCAAGAGCCGTAAGTGTAGTCCTCAGTGTGTCGTGCCACTCACGAGGCGCCTGGCGGAGACCGTAGACTGGCCGGCGGAGGCTCCACTGGGTACCAGGAGGAAACGACCCAGTGAAGCCAGGTGGGCGGCGCAGCCAGATCTCCTCGTGCAGGCTGCCCTGTAAGAAGGCTGTGCTGAAGTCAAGAGAGTGAAGCTCATAGTCACGCTGAGCGGCAACGTGCAGCAGCACCCGAAGAGTGGTCATCTTCGGGGTGGGGGAGAAGGTCTGGAAGAAGTCAACTCCCTCTCGCTGACTGAAGCCTCTAGCAACGTAACGAGCCTTGAAGACAGGCGGAGAACCCGGCGGCCGCTTCACCCTGAAAATCCACATGCCATCGACGATGTTCGCCCCAGGAGGGGGAACCTCATCGATGTAAGTGCCTGTGGACTTCTAGGATGCCATCTCTGCGTCCATGGCTGTCTGCCACTGAGAGGAGTACTCACCCGCGATCGCCTCAGCGTAAGAGCGCGAGGTCGGGATGTCTGGTGCATCCGGGTCTCCCTCAGGGGCAAGCAGCATGGCCACGAGATGAGGCGCAGCAGCCGCAAGACACTCAAGGTCCTCGTGCCTGTCCTCAAGGACGTCCGTGCTAAGAGCACACTCACCCCCGACGGACGGAGGAAAGACAGACTCAGACTCAGCAACAAGACTGGCAGCAAAGTCTAGACGACAGGCAGCAGCAAAGTCAACAAGCTCAGCGACCAGGGCAGACGCAGCAGCAGACTCAAACGACGGGTCAGTGACAACAGTGGCTAGCAGACGTGTGACAGTAGGGTGCTCAGCACGAAACCGGTCAGACTCAGGATCCGCGACGTCAGGCAAAGAGGACGCAGGGGGAGACGGAAGAGGAGTACGCTCCGGAGGAGAGGACCGACGCAGGGCTACAAGGCGTGTGCCGGGGACAGCCGGCTGACGCTGACGAGGAACACGACGACCAGTACGACCAGGACGAACAGGCGAGACAGGACGCGACACAGGCTCACGACGCTCAGCAAGACCCCCTGTCTGCTCAGTGTAAGGAGAAGGAGCAGGCAGCGGTGAGCCAGGCTGTAACGGAAGACCAGTAGACGAAGGGAGACTAAGAACCTGGCGAAGCACAGAGTCAGGCGGTGGCTGAGACGACGGAGACGGTGGAGCAAAGAACAGGCGCGGCTGTGCAGTGCCACCAGCACCAGCAGCTCCAGCACCCCCAGCAGCTCCAGCACCTCCAGCAGCACCAGAACCCTCAGCGCCAGCTCCTCCAGGGCCAGCTCCACCAGCAGCAGAACCCCAAAACCGGCACCCCCAGTTCCAGGGTCTCCAGCCGCAGTGTCCCCAGCAGCAGCACCCGCAGGCTCAGCACCTCCAGCCCCAGTAGCTCCAGTACCCCCGGAACGAGCACCTCCGAGACCAGCACCACTCCCAGCTCCAGTGACGGCAGCAGAAGTACCTCCAGTAGCAGAGCCCCTAGCTCCAGAAGCGCGACCCTGACGGCGACCGTACCAGTCGTGCAGCTGCTGTGAGGTGAGAGGCACACGTGGACGAAGGCGGCTACTCCAAGGAGACTGCGCAACAGCAGACTCAGAACCCTCAGCGTCAGCACCTCGAACAGCTCCAGAACCTCCAGTGCCAGCACCCTCAGCGCCAGCACCTCCAGCAGCTCCAGAACCTCCAGCGCCAGCACCCTCAGCAGCTCTAGAACCCCCAGCGTCAGTACCCTCAGCAGCTCCAGAACCTCCAGCTCCAGCGCCACCAGCACCAGGACCTCCAGCAGCTCCAGAACCTCCAGCGCCCGCACCCTCAGCAGCCGCAGAGCCTCCAGGAGAAACAGCTCCAGGAGCAGAGTCACCAGCTCCAGCAGCGCGGCCCTGACGGCCAAGGTACCACTCAACCAGCTGCAGGGAGGAGAGGGGGAGTCGACGACGAGAGGGCAGCGGCGAGGCACCAGCGGAGCGACTACGGAGACGGCCGCTCCAGGGAGACTGCTCACCAGACGCCTCAGCACCCCCAGGTGCAGCACCCCCAGACTCAGTACTGCCAAGCTCAGCACCCCCAGACCCCTCACACTCAGGCTCAGCACCTCCAGGCTCCACACCCTCAAGCTCCGCACCCCCAGGCTCAGTACCCCCAGGCTCAGCACCCCCAGAAGTAGCACCCCGAGCAGGACCACCCTCAGCAGGACCTGAGTCACCAGTGACCTCAACTGGCGCAGTCAAGGGAGGAGGGTCTACCTGAGACACACCTGAAGGAGCAGGACCGGGAGCGGGGAGGGGGTCTACCTGGGGAGCACCTGGAGCGAGGAAGAGCGGCGGGGGGGGGAGCGGGGCAGTGCGATAGGGGAAGAGACGGTAAAAGGGAACCGACTCGTCGAACGTGACGTCCTGAGACGCAAAGACACGGCGCGAAGCGGGGTCGTAAAACTGCCAACCAGGCGTGTCAGGGACAAAGCCAAGGAAGACATAGGGAACAGCGCGGGCGGAGAGCTTGTCCGCGGTGGTATCGCGGACAAAGGCACGAGCACCCCAGACCCGGAAACGCGACGCATCGCCAACCTTCCCCGTCCACAGCAGTGTGGGCGAGGTCTCCGGCAAGGAGACATGGGGCCAGAGGTTGAGCTGATGCACGGCGTACCGGACCGCAAACGGCCACAGAAAATGGGGGGCAGCCGCATGGATCATGGAGGTACGAGCGACCTCCATGACTAAGCCAATGATGCGCTCAGCAACCCCATTCTGCTGCGGAGAGGCCGGAAGCATGAACGTCTGGCGGATGCCGTGCTCCGCACAGTAGGCTGCCAAGAGGTCGGAGGAGAACTCACCACCTCTGTCAGAGTGCAGATGCAGGACAGGAAAGTCTGACCGGGACCGCTCGCGGAGCTGGAGACGAACAGTGCGGATCCAAGGGATCAAAACATCAGGGACGTCCCCCTTGCTCTGCAAGGGGAAGACCGTGGTGTAACGCGTGTAGTCGTCGACGACCAGCAGGAAGTACCGCTCGTGGCCCTGTCCACGGACGCGGGCTGGGCCCCACACGTCCAGGTGGAGAGTCTGCAGGGGAGCCTCTGTGGGAGGGAACGAGGAGTGAGGAGCGGCGCGCTGCCGCCCCTCGACGCAAGGAATGCAGGGCGGCGCAGGCGAGGGAGGGAGGGCAGGCAGAGACCTGGGAAGACCAGAGACCAGGGAGCGAGAGTGCATGCCACGAAGGCGAGGCAAGGAGGGGTGACCAAGGCGGTGGTGCCACAGGAGAGTGTCGTGCGACAGGCGACGACACTCACACTCAGCAGCTACCTGAGTAGACACAGATGCAGACGCAGCTACCTGAGGGGACGCAGTGGTCAGTGTGTACAGACTCGAGCCAGGCGCACGGGTAAACGTGGCCAGGTGTCGGCCCGTCCGAGCACACGTACAGTGAGTCACTCGCTGACTCGCAGGAGTGAACTGGTCAACCCCCCCATCCTGGAGGTCAGCTCCACTCACCAAGTTCGTAGAGAACGAGGGGAGGTAAAGACCTGACAGCGAGCCAGACGGGGCGGCCGGACACGGCAGAACCGTGGAGTAGTGGGCAAGGACTGGACCCCCGGAGGGGTCCGCCAGGGAGACTGGAACTGGCCGACTGAGTGGTGCAGTCGCGAAAGAAGGAGCGGGAAGCTCCTGAGTCAAGGGTGAAGGTGTGCAAGACCACAGCAGGCGCAGTACCAGAGAGAGCAGACTCACCAGCACCTAGAGCAGCAGCCTCACCAGCACCTAGAGCAGGAGATGCACTAGCACCTAGAGCAGCAGCCTCACCAGTACCGAGAGCAGCAGGCGCTATACCAGGGTCAGGCGGTACGCACAGGTAACAGGCACGGTCAACACTAGTAGGCAATGCATACATGGCAGTGAGAATAGCATCATAGTCAAGAGCAAAGATATCTACCCTCTGTCCAAGCAGCTCCGGCCAGGTAGGGAGCTCAGCCTCGTCGCCAAACACGGTACGCCAGGCGTCGCTCAGACGGGCGAAGCAGCGGGACTGTGTGTGACCAAGCGTCCCACAAGGCTGACCAGTCCTATCACCTGTGCGAATGACGTACTGGCAGCGAACTGTACGCGTAGACCTGCTACTCTGAGCGTACCACTCATGGAGCTGCTGGGACGTAAGTGTCTCGCGTGGACGCCGCTGCAGCTGCAGCTGGCCTCTGGCAGACGACCCCAACTGACTAGCTCCAGGGCGACAGCTACGACGGCTACCGCGACAGCCCCAACTAGTATACCACTCACTAAGCTGCTGGGGCGTGAGAGACTCGCGTGAACGTCGCTGGAGCTGCATCTGGCCACCTCCTAGTAGCAGTAGTAGCCGCAGCAGCTCGGGCAGGGCAGGCGCGGCAGGCAGGCAGGCAGGCAGGCCGGCAGGCAGGCAGGCAGACAGGCCGGCAGGCAGGCAGGCAGGCAGGCAGACAGGCAGGCAGACAGGCAGGCAGGCCGGCAGGTAGGCAGGCAGGCAGGCAGGCAGGCAGGCCGGCAGGCAGGCAGGCAGGCAGGCAAGCAGGCCGGCAGGCAGGCAGGCAGGCAGGCAGACAGGCCGGCAGGCAGGCAGGCTGGCAGGCAGGCAGGCAGGCAGGCAGGCAGGCAGGCTGGCAGGCAGGCAGGCAGGCAGGCCGGCAGGCAGGCCGGTAGGCAGGCAGGCAGGCAGGCAGGCCGGCAGGCAGGCAGGCAGGCAGGCAGACAGGCAAGCAGACAGGCAGGCAGGCCGGCAGGCAGGCAGGCAGGCCGGCAGGCAGGCAGGCAAGCAAGCAGGTCGGCAGGCAGGCAGACAGGCCGACAGGCAGGCAGGCAGGCAGGCTGGCAGGCAGGCAGGCAGGCAGGCAGACAGGTAGGCAGGCAGGCAGGCAGGCAGGCCGGCAGGCAGGCAGGTAGGCAGGCAGGCAGGCAGGCAGGCCGGCAGGCAGGCAGGCAGGCAGGTAGGCAGGCAGGCAGGCAGGCAGGCAGGCAGGCAGGCAGGCAGGCAGGCAGGCAGGCAGGCAGGCAGGCAGGCAGGCAGGCAGGCAGGCAGGCAGGCAGGCAGGCAGGCAGGCAGGCAGGCAGGCAAGCAGGCAGGCAGGCAGGTGCTCACCAAAGGCTGGAAGGGCAGGCGTTCGCCGGGCGAGCAGGGCCGGCGCTCGGCGGGCGGCGGCCGGGTAGGCGCACGACGGCGGCGACGGCGGGGTCGCAACAGCGGCTGCAGAGTAGGGCCGCGGCAGCTGCAGGGCGGGGCCGCATCAGCGGCAGGTCGGGGCCGCGGCAGCTGCAGGGCGGGGCCGCGGCAGCGGCAGGTCGGGGCCGCTTCCGCGGCCAGGCGGGTTTGCGTGAGCGGGGCGCGGGGCAGCAGCTGGCCGCGCGTGGGCGGCGCGGGCTCGGGGCGGGCTGCGGGAGGCAGCAGTGGGCTGCGCGGGGCAGCGCACGGGGCTGCTGCGGGCCGCGCGCGGGCCGCGCGAGGCAGTAGAGGGCTGCGCGCGGCTCGGGGCGGACTGCGCGGGCCCGGCGCAGGCTGCGCACGGCAGCAGCAGGCTGCGCGCGGCTCGGCGCGGGTTGCGCGCGGCAGCAGCGGGCTGCGCGCGGCTCGGCGCGGGCTGCGCGGGCTCGGTGCGGGCAGCGCGCGGCAGCAGCGGGCTGCGCGCGGCTCGGGACAGGCTGCGCGGGCTCTTTGCGGGCTGCGCAGGGCGACGCGCGTGCAGGAAGGTGCGCTCGGGCTAACAGCAGACAGTAGCCAGTAGGCAGCAAACAGCAGACAGTGTGCGTGACAGTCACAGCAGGGTCCTCGACATCAGACATTTTTGTCTGTTTGTCTTAGTTTCCAGACGATTTTTTTACAGTTAATCTGATTTTCCAGATTTCGATTTTGATTTCGTCTGATTGGTTAGAAATCATTTTGTAGTTTCATCTGATGCATCAGAATTGTATTTCCTGATTCATCTGAAACCGAATCACATTATAGCCTACAGTTTTCGAGCCCATCCTGCTCTGACATGTCAATCGAACCTATGATTGGTCGAAGGTGAGATTGGTCCTTGGTCGAACCTTCTGTGATTGGTGCTGCTCCACGTTCGCGTCCCTGTACGACCCTTTCTCATCGTGGACCTGTGCAGAGCAGAGCGAGCAGGCGGACTTCATCTAGCAGAGTCAACTAACTTTACAGAAAGGGCCCGAAACAAGATTTTACAGCAGTCCCATTTTGATTGGCCCGAAATTTCTGATGCATTAGACACAGAGAATCAAAATATCTGATGCGTCAGACGGGCCCTTCGGGCCCGTCTGACGCATCGGGTGCCCTCAAATCCTAGCGAGGACCCTGAGTCACAGTCACAGGCTCATTCGTGGGGTAGCGGTAGGTGGGCCCGAAAAAAAACGGTCCTACGGACCTACTGCTCTGAAACCATGTTAGAAACAAGGCCTCAAATATCAGGATAATTTATCCTGATTCTCCTGAATTCAGGATAGGTGTCGTGTCCCAGTCCTGGAAAAACAGCATAAGCGCGATAGTTATCCTGTAATTTCAGTATTAGTGTATTTTTGCGTGCTGTAAATTCAGTATAGGGCAGTAGGTTCAGCCCTGATGAGTCAGTATAGTGTTGAGAGTCGTCCTGAAGCGAGTACTGCGCCAATTTCGCCCGGGGCCTAGTGTACCCAACCACCGACCACATACAGCGTAAGTTACGCTCCGTAATTGTCGCCCTGACTTGGTTTCCTCTGCTCGCGCAGAACCGCGCCGCGCTCACTTTACACGAGGGGAAAGCACGGCCATCTTTGCTGTACGCTGGCATCACGTGCTTCCCTCCTAGCCTGTATACACTGTTTTCATCCACCCACACCCGCATGCAGACACAGCCAACAGAAGTTCACGCGCCACCATAGGGCAGACACACCTTTAACAAAGTGCACAGGATAAAATGAAATGTAGCACTGACGGGGCAGGATAATGTCACTTGTAGCACTGACCCTACAGCATACCCACCCTTGTTCAGTCCTGAAGTTTCAGGACAAAATAGGAATCCTGAAAAACGGCCCTGAGTCCACAGGGTACCCTCAAACGAATCTGAGGCCCTGGTTAGAAACTAAAGATAGGAATGGATGAACTAGCAGCATGCAGGAGTACAAGTAGTAAACCCTAATTGGGTTGTACCCCATATGGGCTACCCCACTACAGCCTAGACAATATATGCAGCATATATGTTTGACAAGGGCGGGGTCAGCGCGTTCATTTTTCAAAATTGTACTGTTCATCCGTCGTGGCGCAAAACGATTCCAATTGGTTCAGAGCGGTATTGAAGATAAACCGCATTAATGACGAAACGAGAGTGTACACGAACTGAAATGAAACTGCAGCGAACGCGCTGACCCCGCTACAGTAACAGTTGTGCAAAGCGGCTCCTCTCACCTCCCCATTGTACGTAGCCAATGTGTTTACCCAACATACCATAACCCCCCTATAAAAGACCCCTCTAAATCAAAGTCTAGGTATTCTATCTGGGACTTTCATTTTGCCATTTTTTCATTACGGTACGTGCAGTCTAATCACAGAGTCTGCCAGAAACATTATGGTTTGTGAAACATGGCGCAATAGAATGCACATTACCCGTAAATCACAGTGCATATTACACGATGCTGTCCAAATTCTATGCTGCCCCTGCAACCCAGTTGAGCGACCAAGTCGCATCGTTTAGCCGACGAATAAGCTCGAACTAAATCACATGAAGCAAAACCATTGATGTAGTTACACAGTAATGTAATTAATAATAAATCATGGCGGCCCATGGCGAGATGTAGTGAGCGAGTCGTCGCAGAGTGCATTGTGACAGTAAAGGAGATGGCCGTGGACCCGAAGAGCAGAGATGGTAGCAGGGGTGTCACGCAGGCAAGCACACAGAGCAAGTAGGCAAGGTGCGGCAAAGGAGACGGGAAGAGGCACAGGGGTGAGTGAGAGAATGTGACCCATGGAGAGGCATAAGCAAGTGAGTTGTCGCAGAGTGCATTGTGAGAGTATAGGTGCTTGACCCATTGTGATCCCATGAGTATAGGTGCTTGACCCCAGCCCGGGAGTGTTATGCAGGCAAGCACACAGACCAAGAAGCGAAGGTGCAGCAAAAAAAGGCAGGGAAGAGGCACAGGGGGTGAGATAAAAGGGGGGAGGGAGGAAGGAAGGTGGAACCAAGGAAGGTGGGGGGGAGGTGAAGGGGGAACCAGGGAAGAGAGACGACAATTTCTATAAGTTAAAGCAGCTCAGAGAACACCGACTTTCTCGTGTGTGATAAGTCGAGTTTTGAGTCGACTCGACATTTGTGTGAAAACTCGACTTATCACACACAATTTCTTCAAGCAGCTCAGGGAACACCGACTTCTCTAAGTCATGTTGTCCGTGGGAGAAGGGAGAATGGGAAAATGGGAGAGCAGCACTGGCTCCAGAGAAGAGGCGACAATACTGGGAGTGCAAGTGGGCCCCAGTTAGGTGCCATGAGAAGAGGCGACAGTGGTTTTGAGTCGACTCAAAAGTCACCCCAGAGAAGAGGCGACAATACTGGGAGTGTGCTTTACGTTAGACCGCCGCGGCAACTAAACTGAAGTATTAGGGAGAGAGAAGAAACAAGAACAATGTTCTTCACATGCAGTACGAAACGGACAACCAAAGCTGATGCCGCGTCGATACAAGCACAGCAGACGACAGTGGAGGACAGTGGAGGCACATTGCACACAAGGCAGGGGACAGTGGCGGCACATTGCACACAAGGCAGGGGACAGTGGAGGCACATTGCACTGCACTCGGTGAGAGTAAACGATGCTCCTTTTCAGCTTGCATTCTTGTGTAACCAACCAGGGTATGGTTACAACTTTGAACAGGGGCCATGCAAGCAAGCACCACAGAGGATCCGCGCTCATACAAAAATGATTTCTGAGTCGACTCAAAAGTCACTTGGGTATGGTTACAACTTTGAACAGGGTCATGCAACTGGTCTTGTGACATAATTCTCAGCGAGCTGCAAACTTAGTCAGGCTTAAAGCAAACAGTAGACAGTAAAAAACCCTCCTGTGACTTCTGAGTCGACTCAAAAGTCACTTGGGTATGGTTACAACTTTGAACAGGGTCCATGCACATACCACAAAGGATCCGCGCTCATACTTTGAACAGGGCCATGCAAGCACCACAAAGGATCCACGCTCATACAAAAAGGTATGGTTACAACTTTGAACAGGGGCCATGCATGTACCAGAAAGGATCCGCGCTCATAGCGAACATGAAGAAAACGCTCCTGAAGAAACTTGAAGAGAGGAATAGCAACGCGTTGCTGTGGTACGTGCGTGACCATTTACGTGGTTATACCACTGAACAGGGTCACGCACGTACCGTGTGTTTTTTGAGAATTCTCAAAAAACATACGTGCGTGACCATTTACATGGTTATACCACTGAACAGGGTCACGCACGCACCACAGAGGGACCAAAGCCGGCGGGGGGTAGGTGAGGTTTCACGGGATGACTCTCTGGTGGTAACCAGGTTACCATTCATTTGGGTAAACAAAAGACATCACCAGTGGCACATACGTACCACGGAGGGAGCAGAGCCGTCGGGGGGGTAGGAGAGGTTTCGGGGGATGGCTCTCTGATGGTCCCTCTTGTCAAAGTGCCATGGACCCACCTTGCCAGGCAGGTGGTTCCCCTGGGGGTGAAATCGGCGGGAGGAAGGATGGGAGGATATGAAAGTGTATGGGTGCAGTGCAGTGCAGGAAGGTGGGATTGTGAACCCATTGCTGTTTGTCAAAGTGCCACGGACCCGCCTTGCATGACAGGTGGTTTCCGTGAATGAGAGATTATGGGATCTTGGCATCACGACATCATGGCATCATGGCATCACATAAATGGCACCATGGCATCATGGGATCGTGGCATCGTGGAGTCATGGAATCATAAGAAGTACTTTCGACTTGCCTCAAACGTTTCACTGAGACAACTTTCGAAGCGCAAAATAAAATGTGAGAAATGGATGGGATCACGGGAGGACATGAAAGGCAGCGAGTCATTGAGTCGCCTAAAAGGTTTTGAGTTTAGAGGCACCTCAAACATCGTGAGAAATGGATGGGATCACGGGAGGACATGAAATGCAGTAATTCAGCCATCACACGCACAACCACGTGTGTGATACATCATGTTAATTGCATGCTTGAAATTAAACACTTAGGTGCTTGTAACGGTGTCCCCACCCATACCCATGTGTGCTTACATTGAGGTCATAGTCACAGCCATAGGTGTAGTGAATCATGGCAGGCAGTTGCATCATTACTACAAAAAAAGACAACCATTGGCCACCTGCTCTGCAAGTGCGTTCCCATACTCATTGCATTGTGACTACAAAGCAAATCAACTCTGTTGGAGTGTTCTTATACCCATGTGTGCTTACATTGAGGTCATAGTCACAGCCATAGGTATAGTGAATCATGTATGCGTCGCCCACTGATTTGTCCCAAGGAGGCTGTACGGAGGGAGGGAGGGGGATGGATGACAGAAGGACATGAAACAGAGACGGTATGGGAGGGGAGTGAAGGCATTCAGGTCATTGTGACAGCAATAGGTGTAGTGAATCATGTACGCGTCGCCCACTGTTTTGTCCCAAGGAGGCTGATTGAGAGGTACACAGTGATGGGATGGGATGGGAAAAAGACATTGACGTCATAGTAACAGGCATGGGTGTAGTGTAGTGAATCATGTACGCTTCACCCGCTGCTCTGTTCCAAGGAGGCTGAATGAGGGGCACACAGGGATGGGATGGGATGGGATGGGATGGGATGGGATGGCATTTAAAAAGACATTGACGTCATAGTAACAGGCATGGGTGTAGTGTAGTGAATCATGTACGCTTCACCCACTGATTTGTCCCAAGGAGGCTGTACGGAGGGAGGGGGATGGATGGTAGAAAGACTTGGGAGAGAGACGATGTGGGAGGGGAGTGAAGGCATTGAGGTCATAGTGACAGCCATAGGTGTAGTGAATCATGTATGCGTCACCGAATGATTTGCCCCAAGGAGGCTGGGATGGGATGGGATGGGATGGGATGGCCTGGGAAAGGGGCATTGACGTGCTCATCACAGCTCATTAAAGGGGCATTGGCAAAGGGGCTCAGCTCATCACCTCACCAGAAGACTTTTAAGTCGACTGAAAGTTAATTTCCACAGCTCGCCAGAACATCCAGTCCTACGTGTGTGTACCCCAGCAAGCATGGCTGATGCTGTGTTGCCACATGCAGTGCGCCTGTATACGCGTGCAACACCAGTTTTAGCGACGACAGGAGACCACCAACACCTCCCCACCTCACCTGGATCATTCAGTCCTTGCGGAGGACGTGCGTGTATACAAGCAAGCATTGCTCATACGACTTTTGAGGCGCCTCAAAAGAGGACGTGCGTGTATACAAGCAAGCATTGCTCATACGACTTTTGAGGCGCCTCAAAAGAGGACGTGCGTGTATACAAGCAAGCATTGCTCATACGACTTTTGAGGCGCCTCAAAAGAGGACGTGCGTGTATACAAGCAAGCATTGCTCATACGACTTTTGAGGCGCCTCAAAAGAGGACGTGCGTGTATACAAGCAAGCATTGCTCATACGACTTTTGAGGCGCCTCAAAAGAGGACGTGCGTGTATACAAGCAAGCATTGCTCATACGACTTTTGAGGCGCCTCAAAAGAGGACGTGCGTGTATACAAGCAAGCATTGCTCATACGACTTTTGAGGCGCCTCAAAAGAGGACGTGCGTGTATACAAGCAAGCATTGCTCATACGACTTTTGAGGCGCCTCAAAAGAGGACGTGCGTGTATACAAGCAAGCATTGCTCATACGACTTTTGAGGCGCCTCAAAAGAGGACGTGCGTGTATACAAGCAAGCATTGCTCATACGACTTTTGAGGCGCCTCAAAAGAGGACGTGCGTGTATACAAGCAAGCATTGCTCATACGACTTTTGAGGCGCCTCAAAAGAGGACGTGCGTGTATACAAGCAAGCATTGCTCATACGACTTTTGAGGCGCCTCAAAAGAGGACGTGCGTGTATACAAGCAAGCATTGCTCATACGACTTTTGAGGCGCCTCAAAAGAGGACGTGCGTGTATACAAGCAAGCATTGCTCATACGACTTTTGAGGCGCCTCAAAAGAGGACGTGCGTGTATACAAGCAAGCATTGCTCATACGACTTTTGAGGCGCCTCAAAAGAGGACGTGCGTGTATACAAGCAAGCATTGCTCATACGACTTTTGAGGCGCCTCAAAAGAGGACGTGCGTGTATACAAGCAAGCATTGCTCATACTGTGCCACATGCAGTGCGCCTGTATACCCATCACCACCTGCCCTGCCCCTAGCCAACAGCAGCCACCTAACAGGCTCACCAACTCACAGCCTCACCTGCTCCCTACCTCACGGGCTCACCTGGATCATCGTCCTTTTGAAGGATGTGCGTGTACCCCAGCATGCATGGCTGATGCTGTGTCGTGCATGTTTTTTGAGAATTCTCAAAAAACATACCTTGCAGTGTCGTGCCACATGCAGTGCGCCTGTATACCCCAAGACTACCCGCCCTTAGCAGCTGAGGGCGTGCGTGTAACCCAGCATGGCCGATGGCGTGCAGCTATACCCATGCAGTGTGCCCCTATACCCCTACACCACCGGCCCTTAGCCAAACGCAGTCACCATCGGCTCCCCACCTCACCTGGATCATCCAGTCCTTTCTGAGGAAGTGTGTGTACCCCAGAAGCATGGCTGATGCTGTGTTGCCACATGCAGTGTGCCCTTATACCCCAGAAGCATGGCTGATGCTGTGTTGCCACATGCAGTGTGCCCTTATACCCCAGAAGCATGGCTGATGCTGTGTTGTTACATGCAGTGTGCCCTTATACCCCAGAAGCATGGCTGATGCTGTGTTGTCACATGCAGTGTGCCCTTATACCCCAGAAGCATGGCTGATGCTGTGTTGTCACATGCAGTGTGCCCTTATACCCCAGAAGCATGGCTGATGCTGTGTTGTCACATGCAGTGTGCCCTTATACCCCAGAAGCATGGCTGATGCTGTGTTGTCACATGCAGTGTGCCCTTATACCCCAGAAGCATGGCTGATGCTGTGTTGTCACATGCAGTGTGCCCTTATACCCCAGCTCCTTAGCCACGAGCCGTCTCCACACCACCTTACCACCAAACCACCACCTCCCCACCTCACCTGGATCATCCAGTCCTTTCTGAGGAAGTGTGTGTAACCCAGCAAGCATGGCTGCTGCTGCTGGCAGTGGTGGCACACGGCAGTGAGCCTAAGCACCCAACCAACACCGCCTGCATTCTGCTCCCCACCTCACCTGGATCATCCAGTCCTTTCTGAGGATGTGTGTGTACCCCAGCATGGCTGATGCTGTTGCATAGCCACCCGTAGCACATGCAGTCATCACCAGCTCCCCAGCTAATCAGCTCACCAGCTAATCAGCTCACCAGCTAATCAGCTCCCCAGCTAATCAGCTCACCAGCCTCCCCAGCCTCCCCACCTCACCTGGATCATCCAGTCCTTTCTCAAGATGTGCGTGTACCCCAGCATGACGGATGCTGTAGCGGTGGCATAACAGCAATCATCACCAGCTGCCTATTTCACAAACCCACCTGGATCATCCAGTCCTTTCTCAGGATGTGCGTGTACCCCAGCATGGCTGATGCTGTGGCATAGCCGTACCTGTGGGGATTGGGGGCAGGGAAGGAGACAACACCACAAGCATGCATGAGTGCACGCGTGCATGGGTGCATGTATCCCAACATGGCTGATGCTGTGGCATAGCCGTACCTGTGGGGATAGGGATGGGGGGCAGGGGAAACACGACCCATGGCATGGCAGGGGAAACACGACCCATGGCAGGCGGGAAACGACCATAAGCATGGGTGCATAAATGAGTGTGGTTGTGTGTGTGTTTGTGTGTTTGTGTGTGTGTGTGTGTGTGTGTGTGTGTGTGTGTGTGTGTGTGTGTTTGTGTGTGTGTGTGTGTGTGTGTGCGTGCGTGCGTGTGTGTGTGTGTGTGTGTTTGTGTGTGTGTGTGTGTGTGTGTGTGTGTGCGTGCGTGTGTGTGTGTGTGTGTGTGTGTGTAAGTGTGCATGTGCACATGCGTGCATGTGTGTAAGTGCGCGTGTGAGCATGCGTGCATGTGTGTAAATGTGCATGTGAGCATGCGTGCATGTGTATAAGTGTGCATGAGTGCATGTGTGCATGTGTATAAGTGTGCATGAATGCATGTGTGTCATCCCCGTGTCATCTCCCCCTCCTCCCCTCCCCTTCTCCCCCCCATGTCATCCCCCTCTTCCTCTCTCCCTTCTCCCCCATCCTCTTTCCCTCATCCCATTCCATCCATTCACAAATCTCTCCAGCACCCATCCAAACTCCTTGTCAATTGCCGGGGCATGTTGGATATCCATGCCATGCTGCCCCATGCGCTACCCCATCCTAATACACCAACCTCTTTCTACCCCACCCCATCCCGACCCGACCCCACTCCGCCCATCCTTACATCTCCAGCACCCATCCTAATTCCTTGTCAACCTTCAAATCATTTTAGCTACATATTCTGCCCCATCCGAATTACCCTCCTCATAATACCCCATCCCACCGCATTCAAACCCACCCAAACCCACCCCACCCATCCTTACATCTCCAGCACCCATCCAAACTCCTTGTCAATCTCTGGGTCCTCCTTGAACTGCAGAGACACGTTGTGCCACAGGGGAGCGATTTTCAGCAAGTCTTTCTGGTGGGTGGTGGTGCAAATGGGTGGTGGAAAGGTAGGGGCAGGGGAGGATGGTGGAGAAGGGGGAAAGGCGCACATGACACGTCATGCCACAGGAGGCAATCTTGAGCAAATCTTTCTGGTGGGGGTTGGCGGTGGGTGGTGGGAGGGGAGGGGTGGGTGTCAGAGCGGAATGGAAAGAACAAGTAGGGCAACAGAACTGCAAAGGCTCGTTGTGCCACAGAGGAGAAAATCTTGAGCAGGAGTTTCTGGTTGGTTGGTGGCGGTGATAGTGGGAGGATGGGGAGGGAGGGAAGGGTAGAGAGGGGGGACGGGAGCATGGCATGGTTTAAGGGGAGCACATGACATGGGATGCGTGTCACAGGGGAGTGACTTTTGAGTGCCTCTCTCTCTAATGGACCTCTTTTTTCTTCTTTCTTTCTTTCTTCCTTCTTCCTTCCTTCCTTCCTTCTTCCTTCCTTTCCTTCCTTTCCTTCCTTCCTTCCTTCCTTCCTTCCTTCCTTCCTTCCTTCCTTCCTTCCTTCCTTCCTTCCTTCCTTCCTTCCTTCCTTCCTTCCTTCCTTCCTTCCTTCCTTCCTTCCTTCCTTCCTTCCTTCCTTCCTTCCTTCCTTCCTTCCTTCCTTCCTTCCTTCCTTCCTTCCTTCCTTCCTTCCTTCCTTCCTTCCTTCCTTCCTTCCTTCCTTCCTTCCTTCCTTCCTTCCTTCCTTCCTTCCTTCCTTCCTTCCTTCTTTCCTTTCCTTCCTTCCTTCCTTCCTTCCTACCTTCCGTCCTTCCTTCCTTCCTTCCTTCCTTCCTTCCTTCCTTCCTTCCTTCCTTCCTTCCTTCCTTCCTTCCTTCCTTCCTTCCTTCCTTCCTTCCTTCCTTCCTTCCTTCCTTCCTTCCTTCCTTCCTTCCTTCCTTCCTTCCTTCCTTCCTTCCTTCCTTCCTTCCTTCCTTCCTTCCTTCCTTCCTTCCTTCCTTCCTTCCTTCCTTCCTTCCTTCCTTCCTTCCTTCCTTCCTTCCTTTCCTCCCACGGTCCTTCCTTCCTTCCTTCCTTCCTTCCTTCCTTCCTTCCTTCCTTCCTTCCTTCCTTCCTTCCTTCCTTCCTTCCTTCCTTCCTTCCTTCCTTCCTTCCTTCCTTCCTTCCTTCCTTCATTCATTTCCTTCCTTCCTTTCTTTCTTCCTTCCTTCTTCCTTCCTTCCTTCTTCCTTTCTTTCCTTTTTCTTTCTTTTCTCTTTCTTTCTTTCTTTTCTTCTTTTCTTCCTAATAAGTTCACCTTCTTTAAAATGACGGGAGAGTTGCCGATTGGATCGATGTTGGTGATTGGCCCTTTCTCTGCTGGGTACCACCGCCTTAAGAACCCTGGAGGATGGAGAGGGGTGAAGGGAGTTGAATGCGGTGAAGGGCGGTGCAAAGGGACGATGAGGTGGTAGAGAACAGTCCTTCCTTCGCACGGTATCACCACCTCAAGAACCCGACCCGACCAGACCCGACCCGACCCGACCTGACCCAACCTGACCCGACCCGGCCTGTACTCACGCTCTTGGTCCTTGGGAACGATGTAGAAAAAGGGGAAGGCAGCAGGCAGCATGTCAGACGCGAGGTTGGGAATGGGTGTTTCAACTCGCAATGCAGAAGCAAAACAGGACATGAATGATTCGACTCACGCTCTCGGCCATTGGGCACGATTTTGAAGAATGGGAAGGGAGAACCCAGCGATGTGACAATCAAGCATGGGGAGTCGCAGTGACTCACGCTCTTGGTCCTTGGGAACGATACAGAAGAAGGGGAAGGCAGCAGGCAGCATATCAGAAGCGAGGTTGGGAATGGTGGCTCAACTCGCATTGCACAAACAGGGAACGGTATAGAAGAACGGGTGATTCAACTCACTCTCTTGGTCCTTGGGAACGATGTAGAAAAAGGGGAAGGGGAAAGGGAAGGGAGAACCCAGCGATGTGACAACCAAGCATGGGAGTGGCTGTAACTCACGCTCTTGGTCCTTGGGAACGATGTAGAAGAAGGGGAAGGCAGCAGGCAGCATGTCAGAAGCGAGGTTGGGAATGGGCTTCAGAATAATGTGGTCTGGCTCCGCCATCCACACGTACCTGCCGCGGGTCAGAGGCACATGGGGGGAGAGGGGAGCAGAGGAGAGCAGTGCAGACAGGACAGTCACACAGTGAGAGAATGGATAGCAGCGTGGACCAGGCAGCGAGCAGAAAGTCAGTCGCGAGGTTGGGAATGGGCTTCCGAATGATGTGGTCCGGTACTGCCATGCCATCCACACGTACCTGCCAGGGAGGTGGGGAACAAAGGGGATGGACACGTGGGGATAGCAGCATGACGTGAACAGCTGTCAAGTCAATGATATTGAGTCATTTCACGAATGGTGTGGTCTGGCTCGGCCATCCACACGTACCTGCACAGACTCGCGGGTAACCGCATGCACAGCAAAGAGGGAGCCACGTGTAACGAGGGCAACAAGTTCGTGAGAGTTGCAACCACTTTCACAAAGCGTAACCGTTCTCAAACCGTTCAATATAAACAGCTCAAAAACAGCCAGGCTTGCAAACATGGGCGTTTTCGAGCGTGCAACCAATTGGAATGACTCGTTCAAAGAATAAAAAACTATTACGTGCGTGCACTCACTCTTCCTCGACCTGCGCCTTCTGTTGCACTAAATGAACGGCCACAGTGATTCTTGAGTCGACTAAAAAGTGACTAATAAACCCAACACAGCAGAGCAGAAATAGATGCATGCACACGTGCACTCACTCTTCCTCGATCTGTGCTTTCTGTACCCACTGCACGAACGCCCACGGCCGATTCAGCACGACGTAGCCCTGTGAGGCGGACGGGGATGGGGGAGATGCGACGGAAGAGGGGGGGAGTGGAAGGGAGGTTGAGTCGAATCAAAAATCACTGCGTGAACACCCACAGGAGATTCGACATCTCGTGACCCTGCGAGCAGGGAAGGATGCGTCCGGGGATGCGGACGGAATGGGGGGATAAAGGCAAGGGAGGTTGAGTTGATTCACGAAGTACTGCAGAAATACCCGCGGAAGGTTCAACACCCTCCTTTGAGGTAACAATGTAAAAACGTGACAACACGACACGCCTCAAAGCCTGTTGCTGACCTTACCCATTCCCGGATGCAGCGATTCAACGACGACGGTTAAAATCTCGTCCATCAGGTCGTCCGGCTTTTTGGAAGTTTGGCGTCTCACACTTTAGAGGCATCTAAATGCCTTTTGCTGACCATTAAGGCGTCTAAATGCCTTTTGCTGACCATTAAGGCGTCTAAATGCCTTTTGCTGACCATTAAGGCGTCTAAATGCCTTTTGCTGACCATTAAGGCGTCTAAATGCCTTTTGCTGACCATTAAGGCGTCTAAATGCCTTTTGCTGACCATTAAGGCGTCTAAATGCCTTTTGCTGACCATTAAGGCATCTAAATGCCTTTTGCTGACCATTAAGGCATCTAAATGACCTTCGCTCACCTTATCCATTCCCAAAGGCAGCGGATCGACGACAAAGGTCGGAATCTCGTCCATCAGGTTGTCTGGCCTCTAACAATGTGAGACATCTCTCTCAAAGCCCCTCGCTCACCTTATCCATGCCCAGAGGCAGCGGGTCGACAACGAAGGTCGGAATCTCGTCCATCAGGTGATCCAGTTTCCAAAAAATCCCAACGTTCCCAGGTGTCTCAGAGTTTGCAACACGAAATTGTTCTGACCTTATCCATTCCCAGAGGCAGCGGGTCGACGACGAAGGTCGGAATCTCGTCCATCAGGTTGTCTCGCTTTCCCGAGTGCAGCACGCGCGTGAATCCCCCCATCTCCGATTCAGGCTCGTTCCGATACTTGTTATAGTAGAAGTACATGATTCGAGACTGCCACTTGGTGTACGGCGAGTCGTTACACGTCATCGCCGTGTGGAAATACCGCTTCTTTTTCTTCACACCAAAGCTCGAGGCTTCCGGCCGTTTCACCACTGCCGAACCTCCGTCCAAGCCTGAATCTGAACCTACAGATTCCGAACCAGTTTCGGGAAGAGGTTTTCCAAGAAGCGGTCGACCACCGCGGCGGAGGCGACTACTACTGAAGGCGGCTTTACCGAGGGTGCTTTTAGAGCGGATAGAGACTCGGTGACGGGTGGTGCTGAGGATCATACCGATGACATTGTACGAGGCGACGAAGGCGGAGATAGATATGATAACGAGGAACGGAATTGCGAAGCGAGACATCGCTGATAAGCTCTTAACGAGTGCGCCAATAGTGGATCTCCCACCAAAAGGTCGCTTGCTAAGGATGAGTCGCTTCAAACCGAAATCGACCGCGAAGGATCTACGTAATCCGGAACAAGGCTAATCATATCATAAGTGGCTTAATCTAATGGGAGGCATAACCGTTGCTCATTCAACGACAGCCGCGCAAAGGGATGAAGCTGGTTACGCAGGGTCAATGCGGAGCATAAGACATGATCAGTATCATATTTCGGGAGGAGAACGAAACGGAGCGATCAGGCAAACACGAAGTTGAGCTTTTCGTCCCGATAATGACTGAGATCGGAATCGGAAACCACGAGAGGGACAGGCGACGGGCGGTTGACGAAGGAATAGCACCTATTGCCTTTCACACACAGCCTCACAGCCTTGACGGCTACTACTAGGAGAAGCAATTACACATCTTCACCTCCTCCTGGATGATAAGACATGAATCCATAGCATATGGACAGCTTCGATTTGTTGGGTGGGATAGATATGGCTTGTGGTACTGAAGTTGGAGGATAACTAGGTAAGAGGTAAATCTGAAGCGGTTAGGAAAGCTGCTCTATGTTGCAGAGCGGTTTTCTTACGTTTCAGAACGGTGGGGTAGGGTTTTTTAGCAAACGAATTTCTCTCGACGGAAGATGTACGGAACGGTGGAGTCAGTACTCTAGTATCTGATCAAAAGGCAGGCTTGGTTGGGTGAGCCAGTGTGCTGAAAAGTTTGGGGTAAGTTTTTTCCATGGAATCATTTGCAACGGGGTTCGCATGAAGTTGCGAGTGTAACCCAGTTTCCGGATTGGGACTTCGCCAGAACTATTTCTGGTTACCATGCAGACCCCGCCGACGGCTCATCCCAGCACCGCTGGTTGCGACTTGTGCGAGCGATGTGCCCAGCGAAGGCAGGATACCCAAGACCTTGATCCACCAATCATCTCACGCAGTTTAGACAGTTCTCCACACATTGCCTAAGCGCTCTTCAACGTTTTGAAGCGCGACAAACCAGATCCTATCGTGGTGTGTGAATTGGAGAAAGAATGTGAGCAACGTTCCCTAAGGGCGTATAACAGCAGCATCAGACCATGACACGAGGTTTTGGTTACTGCACGACGCGCGCGTTCACGTCTTGTTGATCGCGTAGTATTACAGCGAGTGATCCGCTTGGCCTTGTGATTGTGAATCCGCGGAATCAACGCGTCGTTTTCCCTCCGCTGGTAATGTCAGCGACATCTGCGGAGCGACTTTCCCGTCGTCATTCTTCGTGAATGCGAAATGGCGGTGTCTGCAGAGCTGGTTACCAGCGTCGTCATTTGGCTGCTGCTCAATCTCCTTGTTCCCGTTATCTTCAAGGTACTTACCGGAAGTCTCAAGAGACTTCTTTCATTAGTGTCATCTCAAATGACTTCTGGAAGGGGTTGAACGTCTCATCTAACCCCTTCCTCTGCCCCCACCCCCGCCCCCCTTTCGGCCATTCTCAAATCCCCCCGACCCTTTTCCCTTTCCTCTCACTTGACCATCCCTCCCTCCAGTTCGCGGAATTCTGTCTCCGCTCATCCCCCCTACACTGGCGCTGGGCGAGCCTCAGTTGCGCCAATGCGCGAGTCCCCTCGTCCCCCTGCCCCCTTCCTTCCCTTCAGTGCGCGGAGTTCTCTCTCCGCGCATCCCCCCTCCACTGGCACTAACTGAGCGGAGGCCGGAGGAGGGGGAACCTTAGTTGCATCTTTTCTCAACCTCCCCCATCCCTTTCTCGCATCCCCCCAGTGCGCGGAGGTTTTGCTCCGCCCATCCCCCCTGCACTGGCGCTGGCTGCGCGGAGGCAGGAGGAGGGGAAGACTAAAGTGCGATGCGAAGTTCACTCTCCGCTCCTTCTCACTTGCACCAACACGCGAACTCCCCAACCCTTTTCCCACTTCCCCCCACCCCCTACTACCCTTCCCCCCACCCCTGCCCCTTGTCCATCCCCCAGTGCGCGAAGTTCTCTCTCAGCGCATCCCACCTACACTGGCGCTGGCTGCGCGGAGGCCGGAGGAGGGGAAGCCTCAGTTGCGCTCTCCAACTCTCTTCCCCAAATTCCCCCCAACTTTTCTCCCATTCCCGTCCCACCCTCTACCCCATCCCCTACCCCACCCCTTACCCCACCCCTTACCCACCCCTTACCCCGCCCCCTGCCCCTTGTCCATCCCCCCAGTGCGCGGAAATATCTCTCCGCGCATCCCCCCTGCACTGGCGCTGGCTGCGCGGAGGCTGGAGGAAGGGAAGCCTCAATTGCGCCCATGCCCCCGCCAGCCCTTCTCCCGTTCCCCCTCCCCTTGCCCCTTGTCCATCCCATCAGTGCGCAGAGGTTTTGCTCCGCGCATCCCCACTGCACTGGCGCTGGCTGCGCGGAGGCTGGAGGAGGGAAGCCTCAGTTGCGCTCTCCAACTCTTCTCCCCAAATTCCCCCAAACCCTTCTCCATTCCCGTCCTACCCCCTACCCCATCCCCTATCCCACCCCTTACCCCACCCCTTACCCACCCCTTACCCCGCCCCCTGCCCCTTGTCCATCCCCCCAGTGCGCGGAAATATCTCTCCGCGCATCCCCCCTGCACTGGCGCTGGCTGCGCGGAGGCTGGAGGAGGGGGAACCTCAGCTGCTTCTATTTCCATCCCCAATCTCTCCCATCCCTTTCTCCCATCTCCCCAGTGTGCGGAGTCCTTTTTCCGCGTTTCCCCCTACTGGCGCTGGCTGCGCGGAGGCAGGAGGGGGAGCCTCAAGCGGAAGCGGAGGGCAGGGGGAGGCGAATGTGATAATAAAGAGGTTGGCGGCGGCTTGGGTAGCAGCGGGGAGGAGGATGAGGGGGAGAGTGGTGGGAGAAGGGGAGGGGCGGCTGGTTGGGAGAGTAGGGGGAGAAGGGGAGATGCAGGGGATAACGATGGGAGAGCACAGGGCGAAAGGGAGGACGAAGGGGTTATCCTCACAAGTGGGGTTACATCCAGCATAGGGTAAGTCATGACCGTTCTTGTTGAGTATGTATATATCTATATGTTATATATATAAATACATAGGTGTATACGAATCATAGGGCATGCTGTATAATGCAAGGGTATAACATGCACAACAAATGATACTGCTAACAAGCAATGTGGGGGAATGCTGTTTACGTCTTCGTTCCCATTTCACCAGCTACATTCAGGTCCACACCACGTCTTCACTGGCTGGAGCGCCTTCACTGGCTGAACCTCCCTTTCGTCCCTCCCTCCCTCCCTCCCCCCCTCCCTCCCTCCCTCCCTCCCTCCCTCCCTCCCTCCCTCCCTCCCTCCTCCCTCCCTCCCTCCCTCCCTCCCTCCCTCCCTCCCTCCCATCACCAGCTACATTCAGGTCCACACCATGCGCTTCGACCCATGGCTGGAGCGCCTTTACAATGCTTAAAAGGCCCCGCAGCATTTTCTCTCAACAGAGCTGTCTTTTTACACCCACCCCCTCGCTCCCTCCCTCCCTCCCTCGCTCCCTCCCTCCCTCCCTCCCTCCCTCCCTCCCTCCCTCAGCATCTACCGCCCATCACCAGGTACATTCAGCTCCACACCACATACTTCAACCCCTGGCTGGAGCACCTTCGCATGCTAAAGGGCACCTTAGAGGTTCAACACCTCTTCCTCCGTCCCTTCTCTCTCCCTCCTTCCCTCCCTACCTACCGCCCATCACCAGCTACATTCAGCTCCACACCACGTGCTTCAACCCCTGGCTGGAGCGCCTTCGAATAAGAGGGTTACTTACAGTTTCCCATTCCATAATAACGCCCCCCTCCTCCCTCCCGCCCATCACCAGCTACATTCAGCTCCATACCACGTGTTTCAACCCATGGCTGGAGCGCCTTCGCATGCTCGAAGGTACCTCAGAGATTCAACCCCGCGTCCTCCATCTCTCCCTCCATTCTTCCTCTCTCTTCTCCCCCCCTCCCTCCCATCACCAGCTACATTCAGCTGCACACCACGTGCTTCAACCCTTTGCTGGAGCGTCTTCGCATGCTGCCTGCAAAATCAGCTACCAAGAGGTGAGTGGGTGGGCGCTGGGTGGCTTTTTTTGGGGGGGGGGAGAGCGGGGGGGGGGGGGGGAGAAGGGTGAGGGGGGGAGGGTTAGTTTGTTATTCGTGTGTTGTTTTTTTTCTTCTCTCGGTTTTGAATCTTCCTGTTTTCACCGGATTCTCTGTGTTCCAACACGTATCCAACAGAACAAAAAGACAAAAAAAATGTAATATTCATTCGCTTTTTCTTTGTTGCAGGTTGCTCCGTGCATGGTTCACATGGGGGGTCATTGCAGCATGCATCGCCTTCCTATTGGCCTCTCTGGTGCGTGCGTGCGTGCGTGCGTGCTAGTAAAACCCTCATAACATCCCATTCTCATTCGCACGTGCTAGCTAGGTACCTCGATTCAAAAGACTTTGTCATTGTTCTTAGGTGCCTTCGATTCATTTACTGCTGCACGCATTTCATTTCCTTAGTGCATCTTGGCCTCTCTGAATCGTGCATGAATCAAAGACAAATTCTTCGTGGTTCACATGCTTAGGTCTTCCCCTTCCTTCCTCCTCGTCCCTCTCCTCCGCTACCTCTCCACCTCATCTCAGCACCTAGAGGAGGAGCAGGCCATTCACACGCTCACCCATACTCTAACCGCACTCCTTCCCCTCCTCCCTCCTCAGGTTCTTCTATGGGACGGCCTTGTAGCGTCCCTCTCCTCCGTTACCTCACAGCCCCATCTCTCCCTTCCCTTCTTCCGTTCCCTCCCTCCCTTCCCTCCCCAGGTACTTCCATGGAATGGCCTTGTTGCTTCCCTCCTCGTCCCTCTCCTCCAATACCTCTCAGCCCCATAACAGACCCTGGAGAATGAGGAGAAGCATTTCATTCACATTCTCACCCACACTCCTCCTCTTCATTCTCCTTCCCTTCCCTCCCCAGGTTTTTCTATGGGACGGCCTTGTCGCTTCCCTCCTCGTCCCTCTCCTCCGCTACCTCTCCACCTCATCTCAGCACCTTATGGAACAGCAGCAGACCATTCACACTCACACATTCACCCACAATCACACTCATTACAGTCACATCCTGTCTCCTGTAAACTCCTCTTTCGGGCACCCCTCTGCTGCCTTCGGCCCCTCTGCAACGGCAAGTGCTTTGGAAACCCATGCAGATGGGAAACCCATTTGGGTGGAGCAGCAAGCTTCTCAACCCCTAGTGGGAGAGGCAGCTTTCCATGCAGCTGCAAAGCGGGCAACCACCGCTGCACAGCAAGCAACCACCGCTGCCCCTGCTGCAACGCCTTCTTCTCTGCACGTGCTACAGCCTGTGGTGAGTGAGTGAGTGAGTGAGTGAGTGAGAGAGTGAGTGAGTGAGTGAGTGAGTGAGTGTGTGGGCGATTGATTGAGTGAGTGAGTGAGTGAGTGAGTGAGTGGGTGAGTGAGTGAGTGAGTGAGTGAGTGTGTGGGCGATTGATTGAGTGAGTGAGTGAGTGAGTGAGTGGGTGAGAGCCGAGTACCAGCGGGTAATGTTTACCTTTCCTTGCTTGCATCCCTCTTCCTCCTTCGATCTTCCTTCGCTCCACCTCCCCATCTCTCCGTCTCATCTCAGTATTGTTCCCCCCCCCCCTTCTCCTCCTTTCCCCCCTTCTCCCTCCCTTCTCTTCCCCCCTCCTCCCCCGACCCACTCCCTATCTGCCCCCAACGTGGAGCAACAGCTGCCAGGTGTCAACATGCCATTGGCCGATCTTGGGTACCTCTTTATAGCCACGCTTATCAGCCTAGCGTGGCACGAGACAGGCCATGCTGTAGCTGCTGCCGTGTGAGTGTAAGTGTCGTGGGAGTGTGGGTTATTAAGGAGGGCACAGGGGGAGCACAGGAGTTTGGCTGTCAGCCTGGCGTGGCACGAGACAGGGCACGCTGTAGGTGCTGCCGTGTGAGTGTAAGTGTCGTGGGAGTGTGGGTGGGTGTAACTGGTGGAATGATATTAGAAGCGAACATAGGGGTCTGTATATCAGTCTGGCGTGGCCGTATGGCACGAGACAGGGCACGCTGTAGGTGCTGCCGTGTGAGTGTAAGTGTCGTGGGAGTGTGGGTGGGTGTAACTGGTGGAATGATATTAGAAGCGAACATAGGGGTCTGTATATCAGTCTGGCGTGGCCGTATGGCACGAGACAGGGCACGCTGTAGGTGCTGCCGTGTGAGTGTAAGTGTCGTGGGAGTGTGGGTGGGTGTAACTGGTGGAATGATATTAGAAGCGAACATTGGGGTCTGTATATCAGTCTGGCGTGGCCGTATGGCACGAGACAGGGCACGCTGTAGGTGCTGCCGTGTGAGTGTAAGTTGGCAGGAGGGATCATGGGAGTGTGTAAGCGTCGTGTAACTGGTGGTGTGGTTGATAATAAATGCGAGCTCCAAGTGCTTCTTATTTTTGAGTCGACTCAAAAATAGGGTCGTGTAACTGGTGGTGTGTTTGATAATAAATGCGAGCTCCAAGTGCGTCTTAACAGCCTGGCGTGGCATGAGACAGGGCATGCTGCTGCTGTGCGAGGTAAATGTATTCGTAATAGTGTGAGAAGAAGTGTCGAGCTAGTGAGTGTGTTGCCGTAATGTGATTGCGAGTGCGATGGTTGTGCGGTGCGGAGCCGCTGGGGTTGGATCGGGGGTGCGAGTGTAGCACGTGGCACGCTCCCCCCCTTTCAATGCAACGTGTTTCTCGGTTCTCCATTTCGCCCTCCTTCCCCACCCCACCCACCACAGAGAGGGCGTGCGAGTGCAGCACGTGGCATGCTTCCTGCTCGCACTGCTCCTTCCCGGCGCGCACGTCGCCTTCCATCCCTCCGACTTCCACGCCCTGCATCCCGCTCGCCTCCTGCGAATCCTCGCTGCTGGTGAGTGCGGATTGTGCCTCAGGCGCACTTGCTGCTTGCTGCTTCCAGGAGCACCTTCCATGTGGCCTTCCAGGACACACGTGGCCTTCCATCCCAGCAACTTCCACTCCCTGCCTCCTGCTCGCCTCTTGAGGGTTTCTCTCCGCCGGCATCTGGCACAACATGGTGGTGAGTGCTGTGCATGACACGGCACCACAACCCACCCCACTCCTGTCGCCTTCCACCTGACCGACTTCCACGCCCTGCCTCCTGCACGGCTCCTGCGTATTCACTCTGCCGGCATCTGGCACAACATGTGGGTGAGTGCGCATTGTGCCTGGCACCCACTTGCTCCTTGGAGCACATGTCGCCTTCCATCCCGCCGACTTCCACTTCCTGCCTCCCTTTCGCCTGCTGAGAGCATCTGGCACAACATAGTGGTGAGTGCAGTGCATGGCACAGTAGTACCACCCAACCCACTCCTGTCGCCTTCCATCCCGCCGACTTCCACGCCCTGCCTCCTGCACGGCTCCTGCGAATACTCGCTGCCGGCATATGGCACAACATGGTGGTGAGTGCTGGATGGGTATGGGGGCTCATTTCAGGATGCGCACTTCTATTCTCCTGCCTCCAAAAAGCCTCTCGCGTGCTGAGAGTGCTTTCCGCTGGCATCTGGCGCAACATATGGTGGTGAGTGCAGTGCATCGCATGGTATTTCAACCCACTCACTCCTATCTCCTTCCATCCCTCCGACTTCCTCTCCCTGCCGCCTGCTCGCGTGCTGATAGTGCTTTCCGCTGACATCTGGCACAACGAAGTGGCGAGTCTTGTGCATTTCTGCATTCCTCCATCTTGTATCCTCACCTCATCCGCACCCCCCTCTGTTTGAGTCGACTCAAAAGCCGTCTTTTCTCCCCACCTCATCTGCACCCTCCTCCCCCTACCCTCCCTGTTCCCCTCCCCACTGCACCATTTCCCCACTCCCACCTATGCAACTATCTCTACTAGCTCAGCTTCTCTCCCCTTTCTCCAAGACGCCCTCTTCCTTCCACTCTCCCCCATCTGATCCCCCCTGTTCCCATCTTTCCCTACCCATCCGATCCCTCTACCACCTATGCAGCTGTCTCTACTCGCGCTGCTGCTCCTCTCCTCTCCTCTCCAAGCGGCCCTTTTCTTTCCACTCTACTCACAATCGCCTCCCGGCCTCAAGGTAAGACCCCACGTTTCTGTCCTTACACGGTTGGTCTCTCTTATAGTCCTGATGGCTCAAAGAATGTGCAACTGTGCAGACAGACACAGTTCTGAGAATTTCCAGAAGCACATCGATTGACTATATGACATGGATCCATGTCATACCGTTGGCTGTTTGCCTCATGATACCCTCGCTATAGTCACATGTGAGATTTCCACCGATGACATGACATGACGCTCCATCCCTCATTATAGTCACAATTGACCTTCCTGTGTGCTCCCTTCCCTTCCCAACCCCAGGTCACATCCGTGCATCCGCTCTCCCCTCTTTACAGTCACATTCGCCCAGGAGACACCTTACTAGCACTCGACCACACTCCCCTTTCCTCTCCTGCTGACTACACTCACCTCCTCTCCCACCTTTCTCGACTCTCCCACTTTTCCCCTGGTCACAACAGCCACATTCTACCAATATTCAACTCTTCTCAATCCTCCCTCCTCGATCCCTCCTCACCCTCCTCTCTCTACCTCCCTCCAAAGCCACCCCCTCTCTTCTTCCATGGACCTCCTTCAAACCCTTCCCCGCATCCTTTTCGAGGATATTGCATCCCCCTTTCGGCCAATCACAGACTGCCACCTGGACTGCTGAGTCCACCCTTATCAGCCAATGGCACCCCACCGCCGGTCCCTGCATCCGCACCAAATCAACGCTCTTTCCTGGAACCTTCTTACCACCATGATGATTCCAACATGGAATCACCGCCACTGCCAATCTCATGCGATTCCTCCTTTCCTGGAACCATCCTTTTCCGGAGAGCTCCAGCTGGCTACGCGGAACCTTCCGTGCAGCTTCCTGGCAGTGAACCACACCGAGAAGAAGCTTCCTCTAAGTTTTCTGGTGATGAATTGCAGCACCAAGAAGAAGCTTCTCGGATGGTTCTTACCACTGAATGTTTGCATCCAAGAGAGGTGGTGGAGCAAGGGCGGAGATGCGGGTGGGGTTGGATGGATGATCAGGGGAATGATCAACGTCAATGCAATAAGGTGAGTGCGGAAGAGCAAGGAGAGATTTACCCTCAGAAGGATATCTCTTTAGAAATACTCCCAGAATGAGAAGTATTGACAGATATGCCCTGAGAGGCGTGTTTGTAGGGAGCAACAGGACATGCTTTCAAAACGAGCACGTTTTGTTGTTTTCCTTTTTTCCTGCTTGTCACACTAAACTATCTCCTGAAAATTGTTCCCTTGCTTTATCTTTCCCCCTGCCAGGCCTCCGTCTGACTTTTGAGTCGACTCAAAAGTCACCTCCGTTTGCGTGGCCCCTGTCCTTTCCCATCGCCGTCTGCTGCTCCTCGTTCCCCCTTGTGCAGTTCTCAACTTCTTTCCCCTGTCTTTCCTCCGGTCATCCTCTCATCATTCTTTTCCTTCCCCTCACACCAGGGATTTATCTGTATGGCCCCGGTCCTTCCCCGTCACCATCTGCTGCTCCTCGTTCGGTTTCAGCCATCCTCTATTCCACCCTCCACCTCTTCCTCCTCCTCCATCTCTTCCTCCTCCTCCACCTCTTCCTCCTCTTCCACTTCCTCTTCTTCCTCCTCCTCTCACTCCACTCACTCCTCTCCCTCCACGTCCTCCTCTCTCGTGTTTGTGGGAACCATTGAGTCCTTCGCACAGGGTCTCTCTCTCTCCTCATGGCACCCTCGCACCCTCACTCTCCCTCTCACACTGCCTAACCATGCGACACACATGCCTACACACACGGTGGGACCCAGGAGATTCTTGCATGCTCCAAGCATGCTGCAGATAGACGGGCAACAGCAGCAGCAACAGCAACAGCAACAGCAATGGCAGAACTTACAGCAAAGGAAGCAGCAGCCAGAGCAGGGAGAGGAGCAGCAGCAGCAGCAATGGCAGCAGGTGCAGGAGAAACAGTGGCAGGTGCTGCAGCAACAGCAGATAGAGAAGGATCAGCACGAGAGGGAGGAAGGGGAAAAGCAGCATCGTAACCATTCATCCGTGTTACCAGCATCGCCACCATCGACGCTTCAGATTTCAGCGCCGTTGTGGGGCCCTGTGGTGGTAACACGTGTCACTCTCTTTGTCTTCCACGTGTCCAATGCTCTTGCCCTCATCAACGCTGCCCCAGTGAGTATAACATGATATTATCGACCGAATCAGATAATAACATTGTAATAGACTTTTGAGGCTGCTTTTGAGTCGACTCAAAAGCATATTATCGACCGAAACAGATAATAACATTGTAGTAGACTCTTGAGGCGCCTCAAATTGCTCTCGCCCTCATTAAGTATAATGTTATCCCCAGTGAGTATAATATTAACATAAGCCTCTCTCTTTCAACCACCACTCTCTTGGCCCCCTCCTCCAAACCCAATAATCTACCGTATCTCTTCATCTGCCCCCACCCCCTCCCCAACCTCTTCCCTCTTCAGATTTTCTTTCTGGACAGGGAGGCTGTTCTTTCAAGCCTCCTCCTCTGCCTGCTTCTCCCATTTCCCTCGCGTCCCCTCGCCTCTCATCTACAACCTTCCAACCCCACTATCCTATTTCCTGTTCCCTCTCCCCCCCCCTCCTCCTTCCCTTCTCCCTCTCCTCTTCCTGTTCCCTCTTCAGATTTTCTTCCTGGATGGAGAGGCCATTCTCTCAAACCTCCTACGCCTGCTTCTCCCATTTCCCTCGCGTCCTCTCGCCTCGCATCCTCTCGCCTCGCATCCTCTCGCCTCACATCCTCTCGCCTCGCATCCTCTCGCCTCACATCTACACCCTCCCCAATCCATTCATACAATTCTTTATGCTCTCTCCCTTTCCTGCTCCCTCTTCAGATTTTCTTCCTGGATGGAGAGGCCATTCTCTCAAACCTCCTACGCCTGCTTCTCCCATTTCCCTTGCATCCTCTCGCCGCCTCACATATATACCTCCGACACCAGCACCAGATCTCTCCACACCATCCTATTCTCATCAGTATCCTTTTTGGGGTGTTCTTTCCTTCCTTTCGTCTCCCTGACTTCACCTGATGCACCCATTTCTTCATTTCTCCCCTCCCCCCTCTTCCTAGAATCCTCACACCATCGTATTCTCACTAGAATCCTTTACGGGGGCTCGTTCCTTTTAGTAGTCTCCCTGGTTTTATCAATAATGTTCCCCAATCCATAAAATACAAACCTGAACACGTTTTCTCAACCGTACAAGTGTTGTGTGGTACCGGTATTTGTATGCGACATACATTTTCGTTGTAACCAGTCGAAGAACAAAAAGTGCCATGTACCGGTATTTGTGTTTTCATGCCGCGTTGGGTGGCATACCTTATTCGCCCTAGCGGGGTTGCATATTCCCATGAATCTCTATAGTAGCTAGTCTTTTTACCATTCCTCTCTGTCCTGTAGCTTATATACACTACTCCTTGTCAAAGTGCTCAAGCTAATCTTTTAAATAAAATATATGTAAGTGTAGACGATTGAAAGAATGTTTCCGTTATACGCGCTTCAGGTCCAACCGCTATGTTGCCCTTGCCGCATCTTTCGCCTTCTCAGTCGACGAGCGGGACGCGATTCCCCCACGCCAGGCAGGTTCGGGTCAACAAGTTTCAATAAGCGTGACCAGTGGGGTTACACCTGCCATCTGAACTTGCAGCGCGCCGTGAACAGAGGCCGAGCATGTCGTAAATCGTGAATCCTCACAGGTTGGAAAATTGCAGGAACTCGAATTCGCCGAGCCCACCGCTACAGTAACCAGCGTCGCGACATTCGCCACTCTACTCTCGCAACTCCCTGGGTGGGAACACGGGAACAGCGAAACTCACGGTTTTCACCTGGCGCGAAAATGTAATTCCCGCCAAATGTGCAGTTCAACTCCTGTGAAGAAAAAATTGTGCGAACCGCGTTCTCACAACCCTGCTATAAAACCACTCGTCCCTCTCGTCGTCGTCATCAGTTCTCCAGTAGTACTAGAACCTCTTCATCAGCAGCTCCGTATTCGCCTACTTCCACTCTTTCCTTCAGTACCTGGCACTTCGAAAGGCGCCTGAATTGCGCCGCCACAATGGGGTCCACGATGCGAAGCATCTCCGTGCCGCTGCTTCTCCTTGCGCTTTTCGTAGCGTCAGCGTCCGTCGCGCCTGGTAAGGACCCACAACTATCATCACCGGTTTTTCGCCAACACCTCCGTTTCCTTACTTTGAACAAAACAGACTCCGAAAATAGCCAAAAGAGAGCCCGTTGCGCTCTTTTTTATGCTCTCCAACAGCTCAGTTTCCTTTCCCCGAATAACACTTCCGTATCCTCGAACCCCTCCATTTTGCCCCTCTCGTCCTTATTCGTTTTTCTGATACTCTCGCATTCTTTCCTCTTCTCGCAGCGTTTGGAAGAAGTTTGTCTTCTCGTCGCAGCCTGGCTCTCAAGGCCCTCTCGCTTCTCAGCTTCCCGGGATCGTCAACCGTCACTCTTCTAGCCAATCCCGGAGACACTGGCGGAGACAATGGCGGGGACACTGGCGGGGACACGAGCGGAGACACGGGCGGGGACACTGGCGGAGACACGGGCGGAGACACGGGCGGGGACACTGGAGGCGACACTGGCGGAGAGCCTGGGGGTCCTGGCGGAGATAACGGCGATGGCGCGCCACTTATCGGGGCTGGCGGAGAAGGCGGGAAGGGAGGAAAGGGCGGGAAGGGCGGGAAGGGAGGGAAGGGCGGGAAGGGAGGAAAGGGCGGAATCGTAGGGTACGGAGGCAAGGGGGGGAAGGGAGGGAAGCCTGGTAACCAGCAGGGGGGACCTGGCGGAGAGCAGGGAGGTTCTGGCGGAGACGCTGGCGGAGATACTGGCGGTGACTCTGGCGGAGACACTGGCGGAACCGCTGGGGAAGGCGGCGATGCGAGCGGAGGCGGAGAAACTGGCGGTTCTGGCGGAAAGACAGGCAAGGCCGGAAAGGTTGGGAAGGGAGGAAAGGGCGGAAAAGGAGGGAAGGGGGGCAAGGGGGGAAAGGGAGGGAAGCCTGGCGGAGGGCAGGGCGGATCTGGCGGAGACCAGGGCGGATCTGGCGGAGACCAGGGCGGATCTGGCGGAGATCAGGGCGGATCTGGCGGAGAGCAGGGCGGGTCTGGAGGAGAGCAGGGCGGATCTGGAGGAGAGCAGGGCGGATCTGGCGGGCAGCAGGGGGGAGCAGGGGGAACTGGCAAGGGCGGAAAGGGGGGCAAGGGCGGAAAGGGTGGGAAAGGTGGGAAGGGCGGGAAGGGTGGAAAGAAATGAAAATCTGTCGCAATTGATTTGATAGGTTACTGTAATCTTACTTTCATGTTCTTGTACCAATTGTTGTAACAAAGTGCATGGTTCTCGTACCTTTCCCTGGTCTTCGGTTACTATTGAGTGTGGGTGCAAGTGTCGCGCTAGTGAGTGTGGGTGCTGGTGCCATGTCATGCACATTGACAAGCTGTCGTAGCTACGAGGTGGCGACCAGCACCATGCTTCGATATTGTCGACGTCCGAAAATTTTCCCACTGGAAGTAAACAGCGAGCAGTAAGTTCCAAGTAAGCGAGTTCACCTAATTAGTATCACGGAGCACCAGAGGCCACTCTGAAGGTCTGTAACTTGGCGAAGAACATGTTGTCGGGGGCAGAGCCAAATGGGGAAGGGAGGTGGAAGCAGGATAATGCTGCGAAGGCATTTGAATGTTTTGCGAAAAGGTCACGCGAGATATTCATGCTGGCGAAACGCATTCAAGTGGGTCAGGGAACCTCGCATTTGCTGTTGACACCCAGCCTGACGAAAGTATTGTAGGTACAAATTTCCGAAATACAAAAATGTGAAAGTGTAGCCGAATGCAAGATAGCGAAGCTGTATGTATACCCGTCATCTACAGTTCTGTCACTTTGCTGTGACACTTCCTGCCGCAACTTCCGCATTTTCCATCGACGGGCTGGGCTCTCTCAGGTGGGATCAAGTCAACCAGTATCAACAGGCGCGACCAGTAGAGTTCTCCCTGCGATCTGACCTTGCAGAGCGCCAGGACTATCGGTGGTGCATGATTGATCCAGGTTACCCCCGCAGGCTGTATTCGAATTCGCGAACCAGCTCCCCGACTCGCGAGGCTCGTCACGCCTCCGTCGCAACACACCTCCCCCCAGACTTGTGGTGAACACGAGAACAGCGAAACTCACGGCCTCTACCTGGCGCGAAAACACATTTCCCGCCAAATGTGCATTCCAAACCAGCCCCACGAAGGAAAACGTGTGCGAGCCGCATCCTCTCCGCATCATCACATAAAAATTACTCGTCACTTGCACCAGCAGGTCTTTGTCTTCATTCTCGAAGTCTTTTGACAGCCACTTCCTGTCCCGTTCAATTTGCTTTACTTTGCCTCCACCCTTACCGTTAGTTCCTAGCACTACAACAAGCGCCGGGTTCCGCCGCCACAATGGGGTACACGGTGCGAGGCATGTCCCTGCCGCTGCTGCTTCTCGCGCTTTTCGTAGCGTCAGCCTCCGTTGCGCCTGGTAAGATCCATCGCCTCATATTCACACCTCAATATTGTTCCTTACAAAAACTGATTCTTTTTGAGACGCCGAATACGAACAAATGGTTCTCACGAAAGACCTTCGCGCCTGGTAAGAGTACAGCCCGCACACCACTTTCTCATCAACACCAGCTTCCTTTCTCTGAGGAAACAAAAATGTTTTGAGACGTTTAAACAAAATAATACACGACATTCCTCGCGCCTGGTAAGTTTACTCCCCTCGTACTTCCACCTCCTTTTCACCAACACCTCACATTCCTTCCACCGAATACCGCTTTCGTTTCCTCCCACGTTCTTCCTTTGCGCCGTTCTTCCTTCTGCGCGGTTCTTGCTTATTTTCAATTCTCAAATTCATCCGTAGCTCAACATGTCATCTCAATATTCTCGCATTTTCTCCTTCACGCAGCGTTCGGAAGGAGCTTCTCTCCGCGCCGCAGTCTGGCACTCAGGGCCCTCTCTTTCTTGACGAAGGAGGCTCCAATCTCGACACCCATTCTATTTCGCACAACCGCGTCGATTGGCGGAGATAATGGCGGAGTTTTTGGCGGAGACACCGGCAATGGCGGAGATACCGGCAGTGGAGGAGATATTGGCGGAGACATTGGCGGAGATATTGGCGGAGACCCCGGCGGAGATATTGGCGGAGATATTGGCGGAGACCCCGGCGGAGACATCGGCGGAGACATCGGCGGAGACACTGGCGGCGACATTGGCGGAGACATCGGCGGAGACACTGGCGGCGACATCGGGGGAGACACCGGCGGAGACACTGGCGGCGACATCGGGGGAGACACCGGCGGAGACATCGGCGGAGACACTGGCGGCGACATCGGGGGAGACACCGGCGGAGACATCGGCGGAGACACTGGCGGAGACATGGGCGGAGACATTGGCGGAGACATCGGCGGAGACATTGGCGGAGACACCGGCGGAGACACCGGCGGAGACATCGGCGGAGACACCGGCGGAGACATTGGCGGAGATACCGGCAGTGGCGGCGACGTTGGGATAGGCGGTCCCGGCGGAGGCGTGGGCGGAGGGAAGGGCGGCAAGGGCGGAAAGGGAGGCAAGGGCGGAAAGGGAGGGAAAGGTGGGAAGGGAGGCAAGGGCGGAAAGGGAGGGAAAGGGGGCAAGGGGGGAAAGGGAGGGAAGCCTGGTAACCAGCAAGGGGGACCTTTCGGAGATACCGGCAATGGCGGGGATACCAGCAATGGCGGGGATACCGGCGGGGATACCAGCAATGGCGGAGACATTGGTGGAGATACCGGAAATGGAGGAGATACCGGCAGTTTCGGTGACGTTGGGGCAGGCGGTCCCGGGATGGGCGGAAAGGGAGGCAAGGGCGGAAAGGGAGGGAAAGGTGGGAAGGGAGGCAAGGGCGGAAAGGGAGGGAAAGGGGGCAAGGGGGGAAAAGGAGGGAAGCCTGGTAACCAGCAGGGCGGGCCTGGCGGAGCGCAGGGGGGACCTGGCGGCGAGCAGGTTGGATCTGGCGGACAGCAGGGCGGGCCTGCCGGAGATCAGGGGGGAGCTGGCGGAGATCAGGGGGGAGTTGGCGGAGATCAGGGGGGAGCTGGCGGGGATCAGGGAGGGCCTGGCGGGGATCAGGGGGGAGCTGGCGGAGATCAGGGGGGAGCAGGGGGGCAGGAACAGGGCCAGACCGCGGGCACACAGAGCACTGGGAAGGGCGGAAAAGCTGGAAAAGGCGGCAAGGGTGGGAAAGGAGGGAAGGGGGGCAAGGGTGGGAAGGGCGGGAAGGGTGGAAAAAAATAAGAATTAATACTTGCACTGTAGTAGATAGATTGTTGTATTCCTACTTGCTTGTTATGGATGTTGAAATAACCGAAGTACTAGAACATGTTCTTCTGTATGTTATTGAACTTCTTAGCACGAACACTCTGCCTGCAGACTGCAGGAATGGGTTGATTTCCCGTTTACTTCTCCTGTTTTGCTAGCAGTAGGTTGCTATGGAAGTGTACCCGACCGCAGTTACTTATAAAGTGTTGAGTCAACCAACTCAAAAGGCATCTAGCTACTTTCGATTTCATTCTCCTGTTTTGAGAGCCGACGAGCAGAGCAGTACCACACGACTCAATGGTCAAAGCCATGAGAACTGATTTTTCTGTCGAATACTTTTTAGGCCACGTTGGCTCAAGCGAAGTGAGTCCCATGAGGACCGAGTTGTCTGTCGAATAAAACAATACTGGATTCTACGGTAAGCACGGCACTCAGTGATGCCACACCTTCTGACAGATTCAGCCGCCGTTGCCGTTGGCATCGCAATTGCTTATGCTGGCAAACGCAGCTCATCATACCGTAACTCATACCGCGCGAAATTGGGGTGAAGTACCAGACAAGGGGAGGAGGTGAGGGAGGGGGGTTGAAGGGGTGGAGACCGATGGGAAGGAGTGGGATGAGTTCAGATTGTCTGCAGGCTGGTCCACTTAGTAATGTGGTACTGATAGGTTACACATGAATAATTTCTTTATGGTAAGATATGTGTGCCTGACCAATGACAAGCCAAACAGTAAATATGAAAGATTTTCGTGGCACTATTGCTTAATACCCGTTGCAAGTGGAACCCATATTCACCTCAAACCATTACAATCATTATTGTGATCCATTCATAGATATAGATAATATTATTTCTGCACCCTAGGGTGTACTTGGACAACTTGCGACATTGTGGGGATGACCAGGACCCTAGCGTGAAGGGGATTGCCCTAGCAGTTACCACCAGTGCGGCATGCGATGTCTCACGTGAAAATAGCAACGTCTAGGAAATCACCCGTCTGTTGGGGTAAGGGGGTGGGGGGAGGGGCCGGGCAGGAAATGGGAGAGGGCGAGGTGGGGTATTTGGGTTGGGGGTTTTGGGGTGGGGGGGGGAAGGAAAGAAAGGGGAGCAAAAGGAGTTGGTCTGTTTCACGGGGGATAGGACGTTGAGAGAAATCCCATCTTTGAGGTTTGAATGAACAGCCTGTTTGCATGCGGTACGGAAATTGGGGGACAGCAGGAGGTGTGTAGAGAGGATGGGAGAGATGGAGGGGAAAACAGCCGGGGACAGAAGTGAGTGCGTAGGAAAGGGGACACTCATGCTTTACTCCTATCACACTCATCCCGTGCTCCTATCACACTCATCCCTTGCTCCTATCACTCTCATGCCTTGCACCTCTCACACTCATCCCTTGCTCCTATAACACTCATCCCTTGCTCCTTCCTAACACACTCATCCCTTTCTCCTATCACACTCATCCCTTGCTCCTCTCAAACTCATGCCTTGCTCACCTGGAACCCCAGCTCATGCAATGTCCTGTTATCATCCGGTGTTGGTCTGCGCGGCATTGAATTGGTGATACCCGCCTGGCATGGAGGGAGGGGATAGAGACGAGGTAAGGAGAATGTGGTATACGGATGCAGAGTGTGTGTTGGTCTGCGCGGCATTGAATTGGTGATACCCGCCTGGCATGGGGGGGAGAGGAAACGGATCATGTAGGCAGGGGACGGGTCAGCAAAAGCAGGCAACAGAGGGAAGAACGTGACATACGGAGGGCGTGTTGCATCTCTCCTCAATGCGGTAAGGAGGGCAAGGGAGGAGGGGACGCGAGGAGGGCGAGGGAGGAGGGCGAGGGAGGAGGGCAAGGGAGGAGGGGACGTGGATCTGAGTGTCGTTGAATTGGTGATGCCAGCCTGGCATGTGGGGGAGAGGGGATAATAATACATGTGAATTGGATTCGTCTGATCGTTTGATTTGCTTTGATTGATCGTGTGTGGGCGGGCGCACGTGCGTGCATGTGCGTGTTTTGTTTCTCACGTCTCATTCCTTTCTACCTTTGTTACTTTAACGGCCTCACCTGTTTTATCACGTCCCTCCCCCGCCTATTCGAATACACCGCTAACGATAACCAAGTGTCCATAAAAATCCCTGTTCCTCACCTGTTTCATCACGTTCCTCCCCTGTCTATTGGGATAAACAAAGGCAAACGATAACCGAGCGTCCCTCCGACGAGCCTCTGGTACCACCTCCTTCAACTGAAACAGCCAATAGCGAGTACAGGGACAGATTGAAACAAAAAGACACATTGAAGAGGTTGTGTATAACAGGGATGTGCAGAGGGTGTAGATAGAAGGGACATGGAATGCAGCTTTGAGTTAGGTCCTTAAAGATCGTTAGATGTTCATTGCCCTTGATACTCCTCTCTTACCTGACCGTCGATTGACCATGTGATCACTTCCTGATGTGATCAGAGCAGTGGGGGGCGGCAGGTAAAAAACATCCACACGCCCATGAATGTATGCACCCGGGATTATACATTCATGGACGTGTGAATGTTCATTGAACACTCAACAATCACCGCACCTCGCACCCACCACCAGGCCACCCACGAAGTCTGTCACCCTCTAATGATGAATGTTCAGTGAACACTCACCACGTCCGTCAGCTCCCTCAAGGTAGAATTCTTCCACCACGTGTACATCTGCACCTTCTCCCTTGGATCCTTTGGCTCCACGACAAACTGAAACCCTTCTTCTAGCGAATGTTCAGCGAATACTCACCAAGTCGGTCAGCTCCCTCAAGGTAGCGTCCTTCCATTTGTACATCTGCACCTCCTCCTTTGGGTCACCCTCTCATGATGAATGTTCAGTGAACACTCACCGGGTCCGTCAGCTCCCTCAAAGTAGCATCCTTCCACCACGTGTACATCTGCTCCCTCTCAACGTGACACCCTTCTTACAATGAATGAATGTTCAGTGAATACTCACCAAATCTGTCAACTCCCTCAGAGTAGCATCCTTCCACGTGTACATCTGCATCTCCTCCTTGGGCTCCTGCCCTCTCAACGTGACACCCTTCTTACAATGAATGAATGTTCAGTGAATACTCACCAAATCTGTCAGCTCTCTGAGAGTAGCATCCTTCCATGTGTACATCTGCACCTCCTCCTTGGGCTCCTGCCCTCTCGTTGCAAATGCGTCCAAATCGTGATGACCCCCATGCTGTTAGTTACAAGGACAGCAGAAAACACGAGGAGGAAGGTAGAAAGCGAAAGGGAAAGATCAAACAATGCCTTGGGCTCCTACCCCACTCACTGCAGAGGCGTCCAAATCTGATCCATGCAATTTCATTCTGGAAAGAAAGATAGAAAGACCAGACAACAAATCTCTCCTTATCATTCCGGAGAAGGGGAAAGGGGCGAAGGCTTTCTGGAGAACTCGAAAAGACAAACTCACGGTGTCACGTAAACGGGCAGAGGGACATGAAACTTTGGGAAAAGGGTGACAGATTGGCAAGGAGTGGCATATTGGGAAAGGAGTGACATATTGGGAAAGGAGTGACATATTAGGAAAGGAGTGACATATTAGGAAAGGAGTGACATATTAGGAAAGGAGTGACATATTAGGAAAGGAGTGACATATTGGGAAAGCGGCTAAATATTGGGAAAGGGGTGGCATATTGGGAAAGGAGTGCGATTTTCAGAAATGATTAACATGCTCAGAATGGGGAGCACATGGAGAACCGTATGAAAATTGGCATTGCCAGATGGGGATGGTTACATGGCATGTGTTGGCTACGTAGTATGGGGATGGCATGGCGTATGTAGTATGGTCATGGATGGCCCATGGGCGGCTACATGATACGGGGAAAAAAAAAAAAAAAAAAAGTTATTTCTTTGTCCTAAACTTTTGTCTTCAACTGACCTACGTAGCAGCAGCGGACACGACTGTAACGATGAGATAAACAGAATGGGTTTGGAGGAAGGCTTAGTAGGGCGGGGTGGACTTTAACTGACCTTGTGGAATACCCGTAGCAGCAGCGGACAGGTCTGCTATGATGAGATAACAGGACGGGTATGGAAGGGGGGGAAAGAGAGGGGTGGTGGAGGGGAGGGGTGGAAGGGAGGGGGAGAGGGGGGAGGAGGGGAGGGGAGAGAGGGGGGTGGGGGGGTAGGTGAAGAGGGGAAAAAAAAAGTGAGTGACCACCAAACAAGGGAATAAAAAACGCCAGCAAGGGGAGGAACAAAAAAGCGAAAAGGAAAAAGAACGGGCATGAGGAGGGGGTGAGCACGAGCAGGGGAATACGAGGAAGTACATAGGAGGACTCCTTCTGGCATGCAAAAATTTTATCTGCCCCACAGCTTCCACTATAAAGGCATTCTCTCACCCCATCGGTGCATACATACCTGATTGCATCTCGCATTTTCTCGAAGCCCAATGCCCAACGGTGGCAGGAATTACTGACTGCTGTCCGACTCACACCTTTGATTGGAAAAGCGCGCACCTTTCCCCCACCCCAAAACAGTCAACACCGAAGCGCGCACCTTCTCGCGGTCTACGACGATTGGTTGATGCGGCACGCCCATCATGGGCGCCGCGGCTCGGGCCAGGTTCGGTATTCTCGAGGGCCGATTCTGCGCGTCCGCCGCCGCCGCAGCCGCCGCCATCTGGATCGACATCAACGCCGCCAGATTCGATTTGATTTAATTCGATAAGCGAATAGACGGAACGTGCTCGCGTAACGGGGTGCGAAACGGTTCACGAAGCTACGACGCACACCCAAAAAAAACACTGAAACACTGGCAGAAGGCGGAACGAAATCGATGATCACAGATCAACGGCTGCGATGATGACGGAGACTCTCGGAAAAGCGCCGCTTGTGAGGTGGTGCGTCTACGAACAAAGAAATAACACGATGAGCACGCAATGAAGAAAGCGCAACGAGACAGCGGAGATGTTAGGACCGAGTGCTATGTTACTGTGCTTGTGCAGTTGCTACACCTGATTCCTATACCGAGGCCTAGCGAGTGAAGCTTGTGGAGGAGCAACCTGGAGGAAGGCGAAGAACCGAAAAATCTCGAGAAATACTCGTTATGCGTAGCTTCATTGTAGAATCTTTTCAGGGATCATTAACCCATCCCACATGGTGCAAAACCTCCTTTTCTACAACCTATTTAATAAATGGAAAATTAAACAAACACATCACTAGGATGTAAGAAGCTTACGATAGAACTACATCAAAACGACCAGCACTCCAACCCCCCCGCCCCCGCCCCACCCCCCCCCCCCTTCCCCCACCCCCCTGGAAACACAAACAGAATGCTGAATACCAATAAAACTTATCACATGGTATGAATAATCTCCAAACTTGAGCAATAGAACCTCCGCCTCAAATTGGTGCTCCAGTGAATGCTGCTGGTCCTCTATGTCAAAGAAGGGTCATTAAAGCATCAGGAGGACCGGCCATCCAACCTCCACCTAACTGGACTTTCTGTTTCAAGCTGTCAGTCAGGTCTGCACTGCAAGCCTTTTTTGTGGGCACGCCACTCATACACGCACCCATCTGATCCCTATGCCTCGCTTTCCAGTCCATCGGCATCAGTAGTAAACCTATTTGTTTCATCTCACCTCACTGCCCCCCTTCTTTCCGCTCCATCTGAGTCAGCAGAGAGGTTATTTCTTCCAGCTTGGCCAGCCGTTGCCGCTCGCTCTCCGTCACAATCTGATGCGATCAACGGGGTGACAAGGGCAGGGGGTCCATCAATGTGGAGATGTGAAGGGGGGGGTGACTCTTTGAGTCAGCATAGAGGTTATTTCTTCCAGCTTGGCCAGTCGTTGCCGCTCACTCTCCGTCACAATCTGACAAGGTGGACGTGATCAGGTGAGGTGCGTTGGAAATGGGGGGGGGGGTTGGAGGGGTGTGGGGTGGGGTGGGCAGGACGTGAAAAGGATAGAGGGTTTCGGAGAGTGGGGAGAATGTGCAAGGGAATGTTTGAACGTCACCTATCATGGACCCCGAACAGGCTCCTTCAACAAGTGACTTATGTGCATTCGTGTTGTTGTGCGCTGCAGAACACAGACAGAGAACGAGCAACACAGTTGACTTCTGAGTTGACTAAACAGTCACTGGTTCTGCCTCTGACTTCTGTGCGTTCGTGTTGTTGTACGCGGGGGAACACAGACAGAGAACGAGCCGCACAGCACGGGACACTTTGACAAGACTAAAGTGCACCGCACGCGAGTTGCTTTTGAGTCGACTCAAAAGCGAGCCGCACAGCACGGCACACTTTGAGAAGACTGAAGCGCACCGCACGCGAGTTGTCTCAAAGGCAGCTCACCTCGAAGAGTTTTCCAACCAGCTCCGATTTCTGTGCGTTCTTGTTGTTGTAGGCCGTGGTTGCGTCCTTCAGCTCCTTCTCCTGTAACAGCGGTATGAGGAAAGGAGGTTGTTTGTATCCCGTGGTTGCATCCTTGCGAGTGGTTTTTGAGAATTCTCAAAAACCACTCCCGTGGTTGCATCCTTCAGCCCCTTCTCCTGTAACAGGGGTTCAAGGCGCATGGGCAGGGAGCATGGGGGCACAGGATATGGGCATGTGGGGCGTTGGAGGAGACTCATAAGTTATTTCAATCTTGTTGATATCCTTCAATTTCATAAGTTATATGGCAGAGTAGCATTCTTCAGCTCCTCCTCCTGCAACAGCGGTCATCGGGCATCCGGGGCATGGGGCATGGGGCATGGGCCATGTGGGGCATGTGGGGCACGTGGGGCACATGGGGCACGTGGGCCATGTGGGGCACGTGGGGCATGTGGGGCATGTGGGGCATGTGGGGCATGTGGGGCATGTGGGGCATGTGGGGCATGTGGGGCATGTGGGGCATGTGGGGCATGTGGGGCATGTGGGGCATGTGGGGCACGTGGAGCATGGAGCATGGGGCATGTAAGGCATGTACGGTATGTGGGGCATGTGGGGCATGTGGGGCATGTGGGGCATGTGGGGCATGTGGAGCATGGAGCATGGATGGGGCATGTAAGGCATGTACGGTATGAGTGGCACGGGGCATGTGGGGCACTGGGCATGTGGGGCTAACATGCATTACAGCTTATCCTTCCCTCTCACTTTCCTTCCTCTCCACCAGAGCACGCATGGACCTAAGCTCCCAATCTACCAGCTCGATCCGTTTCCTCAAATCCGCCACCTCCTTCCCGCACCACCATGCATCCCCTTCCATCCCATACACTCACCTTCCTGGGGCGCAATTCCCGATCCACCAGCTCAATCCGCTTCCTCAAATCCCCATCGGCAGCACAAGCATCAGCCCCTCTCTGCCTGCATCACCACAAACCACCACACACCACGCGTCACCACACACCCTCCTACCTTCCTCTCAACAAGAGCGCGCATGGGCCTCGATCCACTTCCTCAAATCCGCCACCATGCACCAACATGCATCCCCTTCCATCCCATACACCCACCTACCTTCCTCTCAACAAGAGCCCGCATGGGGCGCAATTCTCGGTCTACCAGCTCGATCCGCTTCCTCAGATCAGCCACCTCCTTCTTGGTTGGGTCTTCTATTGTCTCCAGCTCCTGATGGGTATACAGGGGTGAGGAGGACAAGGGGAAGGGAACGAGGAGACAAATGAGGAGAGGAGCAATGGTTAAGACTGTCAACTATCATTCACCTCCTTCCTGGTCGGATCTTCTATCGTCTCCAGCTCCTGATGGGTACAGAGGGGGAGGAGGAGTACGGGAGAAGAGATGGAGAGAGGAGCACTAATTAAGACTTCAACCACCTCCTTCCTGGTCGGATCTTCTATTGTTTCCAGCTCCTGACAGGTATACAGGGGGAGGGGGGCAAGGGGAAAAGGGGTGAAAAGGAGGGTACGTTGAGTGAGTACAGGGTAAGACAGTTAATCGACTCCTTCTTAACCCTCCTTGCTCCTCACTCACACCATCTCCACCTTAGCACCCCTCTCTCCTTCTCCCTTCGACCCTCACATGCATTCCCTACCTTCTAGCGGCACTCTTCCCGTTCCCGTTTCGCCAGCTTCCCCCATATATCTCTCTCTTTCTTCACACCATCACTCACACCATTTCTGGTGGCCCTACCTTTCTCAGCTGCTCCAGCTTCTTCGCCTCCTGCGCCACGCGAGTCACCTGCTGCCTGACGAGTCAACTCACAGACTTGGCAGGTTCACAACAACTCCTCTCTTCCCCCACCCACCAACTTACCCCTCCCCCTCTGATGGCCTTCCTGCGAACTTCGGACAGGACAGCCTTCCAAAAGTGCACCGCAGCGCAAAAGTGCACCGCAGCGCAAAAGTGCACCGCAAAAGTGTCCTGCGCTGCCCCGCAGCCAACGGTTCCAGCGTGGCAGGGCAAAAGATTCCCATACGTGCTCACCAACACCTGTGTGTGCGACCGTTTCGGCGTTCCACATTCTAGCGCCCAATCAAGAGAGACTGCGACAACTCTATCTACCCCCTGCGAAGGCAGAGCCTTTCCCACCAGCCAGGCCAAACCCAAGTGCGACGTCCTCATTCATCACCCCGCCACCTCATCACAAACCCCAATGCTTTCGCACGTGCCGAGTGCACTTTTTGCTGTCCCCACTTCAAACTTCGGACAGCCCAGGAAGGCGATCTCTCTCACCTTCTGCAGCTGCTCCAGCTTCTTCGCCTCCTGTGCCACACGCGTCGCCTGCTGCCTAACGAGTCAACGCACTTGTCGAGTCTTAACTTACATCCCCTCCCCCACCAGCACACCCCGCTCTTACCTTCCGCAGCTGCTCCAGCTTCTTCGCCTCCTGCTCAACGCGAGTCACCTGCTGCGCAACGCGTTTCTCAACCGCCTCCTGCATCCGCCGCAGCTCCTCCTCCTTGGTCCTCAGGCTCGTCTCCGTGGCGTGCAGCTGCTGGTCCTTGGCTGCGCGCTCCTGGCTCTCCAGGCTGCTCTTTGGCTGGTTGTCCAACGGCACTTGAGTCAACTGCCCGTCCGCCAGTGGGGGTGCTGCCACCGGGGGTGCGGACTGAGGAGGTGGGTGAGGGGAAATGGGGAGAGGGGGAGGCAAGGGAAAGGGAACTGAGAAAGCAAATCTCCTCCTCCTGCTGCTCCTGCATCCTCCTCCTTGGTCCGCAGGCTCGTCTCCGTGGCATGCAGCAGCTGCTCCTTCGGTTGTCTAACAGACCTGCGTCCCTGCGCGGGTTGTCTAAGCTCCTCCCCCTCCCTGCGCGCTCCCCGCTCGCCGGGTTGCCTAAGGAAACCCGCGTCAGCTACCCGTCTGCCAGTGACGGCCCTGCCACTGGTGGCGCGGACTGAACAGACGGGCGCGGGGGAGGGCGAGCGGCAGGGAGAGGGGAGGGAGTGGGGAGGGAAAAAGAGGGGTTGGGAAAGTGAAGCTTCTGGAAAGACATGCTGGAACAAATGTTAAATTCAGAAAAAAACACAAGGCATCATTGTGAGGCTTCATTGCCTTCCCGGCGAGAGCAGCTCAGGAAGGCTCCTACACTTGAAACACGCTGGTTGTTGAGATCCGTTAACTTGGTTTTCTGAAGACCTGGAAAGTAAAGGATTCGGGAATGTTGAGATCTAACGATATGGGGGAACGGACGGCCTGGCGGAGTCATCTCACAGTAGGATGCCCTTTTTTTAGATTTGTTAAAGTGACTAAACGGGTGGAAGAACGCGTTGCGCAGCAATTACATCAGCATTGACATCCATCGCGTAAGAATCAAATTCGCTGCGTACCGATTTGATTCATTGCGTATCAGAAGAGTTGATCACTCGCCCTCTGAGAGGCGGAGCCACCCCACGCTTCCATTTGAACGGACATGGCTCATTGCTTGGCGGGATTTGAGATGCCTCAAATCGAGTCGATTCATTGCGTATCACAAGAGTTAATCGTCACTCACCCTTTGAGAGGCGGAGCCACCCCACGCTTCCATTTGAACGGACATGGCTCATTGCTTGGCGGGATTTGAGATGCACCAAATCGAGTCGATTCATTGCGTATCACAAGAGTTAATCGTCACTCACCCTTTGGGCGGCGGAGCCCCCCCACGCTTCCATTTGAACGGACATGGCTCGTTGCTTGGCGGGATCATTAGAGATGCCTCAAATCGAGTCGATTCATTGCGTATCACAAGAGTTAATCGTCACTCACCCTTTGAGCGGCGGAGCCGCCCCACGCTTCCATTTGAACGGACATGGCTCGTTGCTTGGCGGGATCCGGCGAACCGGATAGCCTCGTCGGCTCCCCCAACCCCAGATGCCTTGGCGGTTCTGCGACTCCCGAGTGCCCGTTAAGGTTCGCCATTCCAAACTGCCCGCTTTGGTTCGCCATGCTGAACTGAGTGGCCTGGTTCGGCATCCCAAACTGTCCGGCCTGGTTCGGCATCCCGAACTGCCCGGCTTGGTTCGGTATCCCGAAATGCCCGGCCTGGTTCGGCATTCCAAACTGTCCGGAATGGTTCTGCATGGAACCACGCAGGCTCTGGTCTAATCCTGATAGGATGTTCTGCTCCATCGCCAGCAGCCCGCGAGTCGGCAGAGGTGAGTCAGCAGACGCGAGTCAAGAGAGGTGAGTCAGCAGCCGCGAATCAACAGACGGAACACGTCAGATACCGTATCCAAGTTATTATTTTGCAAATGGAAAACGACAACCTACGCGACGAGGTTCGCGGTAAAGAGTGGAACTCCGAGGCGCCTGAAAAGGTGTCTGAAAGAGGTGCCAATAACTTAGATTAGGCACGGGCAGTAACGCCCTTGGAAGAGGAACTACCCTAGAGATGAATCTGGTTATTGGCGAAGTTGTTCACGGACACCAATTTTCTAAGTTGCTGTTAAAAAAAAGAGCGGAAGAATTCGAGAAACGACGCCGCGAAAGTTGCTAACTCACGAACCCGTTCCTTGCAACGATAGTGGAGTGGGGTCTATTACAGACAACGGGGGGCAGGCTTTCAAATCCCGTGAAAAACGGGGAGGCCGAGTGCTGCTTTCAAAGATGGAGGAATCTAGGAATCATAAAACAGGAATGGTGTGAAAGATGGATGGGGTGAGGCGGTGTTTCAAGCATTCGTCAGATGATCGTTCAGTCTGGTTCAGTGGGTTTTCACACGGTATAGAACCGCTCTGACTCTTAACCGCTTTGGTTTGCAATGCACCCAGCCGAAGAATGGGGGGAGAAGATCATATTGGGGCCGAACATTAGCAGGGAAGTGTCCAAATTAGGGCCGGAAAGCCGAACCTGGAGTTTTGGAGTTAGAAACCGATAGGTTCCATACTCGCGTAAGTGATTTCACTTGTCATAAGCTCTGACCATCCCGCGCGTCGTAACTGATCAACAGTAAACTTCACGTTTTATGTCGATATAACCCAGTAATTTCCACTCGTTTGGGCAGAGTAGAAAAACTATAACCCTTAGGAAACTGTTAGGGCAGAGTAGAAAAACTATAACCTTTAGGGAAGCTGGAAGCATTTTCGGGAGGGATCAACCCTAAACACGGGAACCAGCCTGGAATTTAGGGTTGATGCCTCCCCGAGTCGCATCCATTTCCGACGGGGTTATATTTTTTGTCAGCAAAAATTATGGTTTTGTTGCTGAAAACGATTCTGTACTTCTGTTTTAAATTGTATAAACAAGACGAAACCACCCCCAGAGGAATACGACGCGAGCTTCGTAATAGGCGGCGATCTTAATGTAAACCAGAACATTGGAACAATAAAGTCGCAAGTTAGCAATTTCCTCTAACGCTTGGTTCGGAACTTCGGCCCAGCCACCTGGGCAGCCCCGGGGTTATATCCAACGGTTGGGATTAACCTGGCCCTAAATTGGTCACTTTCCTGCTAATGTTCGGCCCCAGTTTGATCTTTTCCCAAGAATGGGAACGAAGACATCGATCTCCCACCAGCTTTTTCCTCATTTCTCGGGGGAATGATGGAAACGAACCAGCTAAGCATTAACCTAACAAACCTCTGTATTTTCTATATAGAAAGATTCTAACCTCATCGAATCCCTCTGAAGCGCAATGGGGGCAGGCGTTTTCGTGGTTGGTTTGGTGAAAGCTGTTCACTTCGCTGCAATCTCAAGGCGCGTGCCCGTGTCAGGCACTCCTAGGTCTTTTGCGCGGCAATCTCAAGATCTCTGGTTCGGACAGTCAAAGCCTGGTCTGGTTCGGTTGACGGCTCAGACGAGAACCATACCTGGCATCAGTGGTTGCCAGTTTCCCTCGTTTCTGCCGAGTTCCGCAAATCAGAAACGCACATCACTAGTACGACCTGGACTCATAACAGTCTAGCACTTCAGCTATGTTATGAGTTGTCAAACAGAGTTGCGCGGAATAACGAATAACGAGGCTGTGACTCAATGGATTCACGATACAATGAAAGACATGCGATTATATAGCGAGGCAACCTAACTAGGCGGGAACCTCGGGAACACGAGGTTGAGTGCAGGTTGGGCAAAGGAAAGCCGAAGGCGACGCGAGGTTGCTTCGGCAGCAAGCAAAGCGGCCGAACGTGCACTTCCGAAAGTTGGGGTTGTACGCGGTTGAGTAAACCCCAGTAAGGAAAAGGGTTTTTCCTTACACTACCCCCCCCCCTTAAGAAAGGTGGTCAACATCCACAGCTCGCTTGCGGGCGAGGTAATCACCAAGAAGCGGGTGTTAAACTGTTATATGTTGGTAGGCTGTAGTGGGGTAGCCAGTATGGGGTACAACCCCAACTAGGGTTAGCTACTTGTACCCAACTGTTTCATTCAATGCACCATTCTCACGCTAGTATTCTGATATGGTATTCAGAGCAGGTGGTCCCTAGGACCATCCGATCGTTTTTTTTAGGGCCCACCACCGCACGCTGCGGTTACCGCGTTACCCCCGCGCCCTACCCTCGTAGCGCCCTCGTTGCGCTCTAGCGCCCTCGTAGCGCCCTTTGTAGCGCCCTCGTAGCGCCCTTTGTAGCGCCCTCGTGCGCCCTGCCGACCGGCGTCCTGCCAGCCCAGAGCCCCGCGCGCCTCCCCTGCTTTGCCCGTCGCGCCGCCCGCTCTGCCCCGCGCTGCCCGTCGCGCTGCCTCGCAGCCCCGCGCACCGCCCGCTGTGCCCCGAGCCGCCCGTCGATCTGCTGCGCAGCCCCGCGACCCGCCCGCCCTGCCCCGCGCTGCTCGTCGCTCGGCTCTGCAGCCCCGCGCGCCGCCCGCTCTGCCCCGCGCAGCCCGTCGAGCTGCCTTGCAGCCCCGCGCGCCGCCCGCTTTGCCCCACGCCGTCCGTCGCGCTGCCCGCCCGCCCGCCGTGCTGCCCGCTTGCGGAGTCGCCCGCCTGTCGCATTGCCCGCCTGCAGCGCCGCCTGCCTGCCGCGCTGCCCACTTGCAGAGCCGCCCGTCCGCCGCGCTGCCCGCTTGCAGCGCCGCCTGCTGCTCCCTGCCCGTGCGCAATTGCCCGCCCCTGCTGTGGTAGCTTGCGTTGCTCTGCCGTACTGTCGTTATGGCTTCCATCCGCGTGCTTTCGTTCGATGCTGAGGGCCGCCCTGTGCAGTTCACCACTTGGCTAGATGACCTGCAGCTGTTCCTCCTGAGCGATAGCAAGGAGCATGTGTCGCTCTATGATTACGCGTCTGGTGCTGCACCTGCCCCTCCTGCCACAGCAGAGCTTAGTGTTCGTTCCCACTAGCAGACTCGTGACGCAGCTGCTCGCCTAGCCATTCGCAGTCACCTGCCGTTAGCTGAGCTCGAGCATTTTGGCGACTGCAAAACCGCTAAGGCCCTGTACGACGCTGTCGTTGCCCGCTATTCCTCACCTGCCACAGCCGAGCTTAGCCGCCTTATGCTGCCTTACCTGTTCCCTGAGCTGTCCACCTTTGCTACAGTCGCCGATCTTATCACCCACCTTCGCACTAGTGACGCTCGCCTGCGTGCCGCCCTTCCCACCGAGTTCTGCGCTAAGAACCCCCCTCCACTGTACTGGACACTCCACTTTCTAGTCACCCGTCTCCCTGACACCCTTAGCTCAGTGCGCGACTATTTCCTTGCTCGCTGTCCCACTGAGCTCACTGTCGCCCTCCTAGAGGAGAAACTGCTAGCAGCCGAGAAGAGCATTGTAGCTGTAGGTGCTGCTCGTGGCGCTCCTCGCACCCCCATCTTTGAGGGGTGTTCTCCCTCTCCCCTCGCTCCCTCCTATGCTACTGCTGCTGCTGTTGACTTCCTTGGTGCTGAGTCTGCTGGCGCTGCTTCTGCTCCTGGTGGGAGGCGCCGCACCGGCAAGGGCAAGGGGGGCAAGGGTGGCGGGGGTGGCGCTGGGGGGGGAGGAGGTGGGGGAGGTGGGGGGGGAGGCGGTGCTGGAGGGAGCGGTGGCGGGAGTGCTGGTGGGAGTGGGGTCGGCAGCGGAGGCGGGGGCGGCGGAGGGAGCGGTGGCGGTGGTGGCGGCGGCGGCGGTGGCGGCGGCGGCGGCGGTGGCGGTGGCGGCGGTGGCGGTCGGAGCGGAGGTAGTGGTGGCGGCGGAGGTCGGAGTGGAGGCACTGGCTCGGGCCAGAGCTCCCACCAGCAGCAGCGTCCCCAGACGACCCAGCAGCTTCGTGAGTGGCTTGCTCAGCGTGGGACGTCGGGGGGCAGTGGCCGCTGTTCCTATGTCATTCGCACAGGTGACCGCAAGGGACAGACGTGTGGGAGGTTCCACACCCCGTACCGCTGCTTCTCCCGCCTTGACGACGCTTGGCGTGAGGAGATGGGCGGGAATGTTGAGCGCCCCCGCTGGGCTGAGCTGATGAGGGCTGGTGTTGATATCTTTGCTCTTGACTATGATGCTATTATTGCTGCCATGTATGCATTGACTGTTAGTGCCGAGGGAGACTGTTACTTGTGTGTGCCGCCTGACCCAGGTATAGAGCCCGCTGCCCTGGGTACTAGTGAGTCTGCTCTCTCTGGTCTGGTGCCCTCTGTGGCTGCTCCCTCCAGTACTGTCCCTACTGCTTGTGAGTCTGCTCTCTCAGGTACAGCACCCACAGAGACTGCTCTCTCAGGTACTGCACCGGCTGAGGCCTTGCACACCTTCACACTTGACTCAGGTGCTTCCCGCTGTTTCTTTCGTGACAGTACTGAGCTCACTCCACTTCCTGCACCGGTCCCAGTCTCCTTGGCTGACCCCTCGGGGGGCCCAGTCCTTGCACGGTCCACCACTGTGCTCCCGTGTCCGGCGGTTCCGTCTGGCTCGTTGTCGGGTTTCCACCTCCCCTCGTTCTCGACGAACCTGGTGAGCAACGCTGTCATCCAGGATCAGTGGGTTGACACCTTTACTCCTGGAGGACAGCGTGTGGCGATCCTCACGTGCTCCAGGACTGGCCGTCACCTGGCTACGTTTACCCGTCGGCCGGGGTCGAGTCTCTACACACTGTCCACTGCGTCTCCTCAGGTCGCTGCTGTCGGTCAGGTGTCCGCGTCAGGTCTGGTAGCCCACGCCTGTGAGTGTCGTTCCCTGTCGCACCAGACTCTTCTCTGGCACCACCGCCTGGGCCACCCCTCCTTGCCACGCCTCCGTGGCATGCACCGTCGCCACCTTGTGTCTGGTCTTCCCAGGTCCCTCCCTCCCCTCCCTGCCTCGCCTGCGCCGCCTTGCCTTCCTTGCGTCGAGGGGCGGCAGCGCGCCGCTCCTCACTCCTCCTCGTTCCCCCCGACAGAGGCTCCTCTGCAGACCCTCCACCTGGACGTGTGGGGCCCAGCCCGCGTTCGTGGCCAGGGCGGTGAGCGGTACTTTTTGCTGGTTGTCGACGACTACTCGCGTTACACCACGGTCTTCCCCTTGCGCACCAAGGGTGAGGTCCCTGCTGTTCTGATCCCTTGGATCCGCACAGTTTGTCTCCAGCTCCGCCGCCGTTTCCGGACAGATCTTCCTGTCCTGCGTCTGCACTCTGACAGAGGTGGTGAGTTCTCCTCCGACCTCTTGAGGACCTTCTGTCAGGCGGAGGGCATCGAGCAGACCTTCACGCTTCCGGACTCCCCACAGCAGAATGGGGTTGCTGAGCGCCGCATTGGCCTGGTCATGGAGGTCGCTCGTACCTCCTTGGTCCATGCGGCGGCTCCCCATTTTCTGTGGCCGTTTGCTGTCCGGTACGCCGCGCATCAGCTCAACCTCTGGCCCCGTGTCTCCTTGCCGGAGACCTCGCCCACACTGCGTTGGACGGGGGAGGTTGGCGATGCGTCGCGCTTCCGGGTGTGGAGTGATCGTGCCCTTGTCCGCGATACGTCCGCGGACAAGCTCTCCTCCCGCACGCTTCCCTGTGTCTTCCTTGGCTTTGTCCCTGACGCGCCTGGCTGGCAGTTTTACCACCCCACCTCGCGCCGGGTCTTCGCCTCTCAGGACGTCACCTTTGACGAGTCGGTCCCTTTTTACCGTCTCTTCCCCTACCGCACTGCCCCCCTCCCTCCCCCGCCGCTTTTCCTCGCTCCTGGTCCCCCTCCGGTAGACCCCCTTCCCCCTCAGGGTCCTGCTCCTTCAGGTGTCTCTCAGGTAGACCCTCCTCCCGTCGCTGAGCCTGTCGAGGTCACAGGTGACTCAGGTGCTGCTGCGGGTGGTGCTGCTGGGAGTGCTGAGCCTGGGGGTGCTGAGCCTGCGGGTGCTGGGCCTGGGGGTGCTGCGGCTGCGGGTGCTGGGACTGAGGATCCTGGAGCTGAGGGTACTGTGCCTGAGAGTTCGGAGCCTGGGGGTGCTGAGCCTGGGGGTGCTGCGCCTGGGGGTGCTGAGCCTGCGTGTACGGAGTCTGGGGGTGCTGAGCCTGGGGGTGCTGCGCCTGGGGGCACTGAGCCTGGGGGTACTGCGACAGAGCCTACGGAGCCTGGGGTTGCTGCGTCTGGGGGTGCTCCGGTTCGGGGTGCTGAGCAGTCTCTCACACCGCAGCAGCTTCGTGACTGGTACGTCCGGCGCTTTCGCCGTCCTCGTGGCCCTGCTGGAGTTGGAGGTTCTGGAGCTGCTCGTCCTGGAGGTGCTCGTACTGGAGGTACTGGAGCTGCCGGGACTGGCTGTTCTGGGAGCACTGAGGCTGGAGCTGCTGGAGCTGGGGACTCTGGAGCTGGCGGTGCCAGCGGAGTTGGAGCTACCGGCTCTGGGGGTGCTCTTCCTGGCGGTACTGGAGCTGCTGGAGCTGACGACACTGGAGCTGACGGTTCTGGACACGGTGGTCCTGCTGGTTCTGGAGGTGCTGGCGAGGGGAGGTCTGACGCTGCTGGGGCCTCTGGTGCTGACGTCGCCGACTCTGGGGGTGCTGCGGCGGAGGGTGCTGGTCCTGGTGCTTCTGGTGCTGCGGGTGCTGGAGGTGCTGGCGGAGCTCCGCCGTCGCGCCTGTTCTTCGCTCCTCCGTCACCGTCGGCTTTGCCACCGCCTGACACGGTGCTTCGCCAGGTTCTTTCCCTCCCGTCTTCCACTGGCCTTCCCCTCCAGCCTGGCTCCCCCCTCCCTGCTCCTGTGCCTTACACTGCGCAGCCGGACTCGCTTACGGAGCGTCGCGAGCCTGCGTCTCGTCCTGCCTCGCCTGTTCGCGCTGCTCGCACTGCTCGCACTGCGCGCACTGGTCCCACTGGTCGTCGTGTCGCGCGTCCGCGTCCTCCTCCTGTTCCTGGCACGCATATTATGGCCCTTCGTCCTTCCACTGGTCCACAGCGTGTCCCCCTACCGTCTCCTCCTGCGTCTTCTCTTCCTGACGTTCCCGACCCTGAGTCTGACAGTGTTCGTGCTGCCCACCCTACTGTCACGCGTCTTCTCGCCACTGTTGTCACTGACCCGTCGTTTGAGTCTTCTGCTGCGTCTGCCCTGGTCGCTGAGCTTGTCGACTTTGCTGCTGCATGTCGCCTAGACTACGCCGCCAGTCTTGTTGCTGAGTCTGAGTCTGTCTGTCCTCCGTCCGTCGGGGGTGAGTGTGCTCTTGGCACGGACGTCCTTGAGGACAGGCAGGAGGACTTTGACTCTCTTGCGGCTGCTGTACCTCATCTCGTGGCCTGGTTGCTTGCCCCTGAGGGAGACCCGGATGCACTAGACATCCCCACTCCGCGCTCTTACGCAGAGGCGATCTCGGGTCCCTACTCCTCTCAGTGGCAGATAGCCATGGACGCAGAGATGGCATCCTGGAAGTCCACAGGCACCTACGTCGACGAGGTTCCCCCTCCTGGGGCGAACATCGTCGATGGCATGTGGATTTTCAGGGTGAAGCGGCCGCCGGGTTCTCCGCCTGTCTTCAAGGCTCGTTACGTTGCTAGAGGCTTCAGTCAGCGCCAGGGGGTTGACTTCTTCCAGACCTTCTCCCCCACCCCGAAGATGACTACTCTTCGGGTTCTGCTGCACGTTGCTGCTCAGCGTGACTACGAGCTTCACTCTCTTGACTTCAGCACAGCTTTCCTGCAGGGCAGCCTGCACGAGGAGATCTGGCTGCGCCGCCCACCTGGCTTTACTGGGTCGTTTCCTCCTGGTACCCAGTGGAGCCTCCGCCGGCCAGTCTACGGTCTCCGCCAGGCGCCACGTGAGTGGCACGACACACTGAGGACTACACTTGCGGCCCTTGGGTTCGCGCCGTCTACTGCTGACCCGTCGCTGTTTCTGCGCACAGACACGTCGCTGCCGCCGTTCTACATTCTCGTGTACGTCGACGACTTGGTCTTTGCTACTGCTGACACTGAGGCACTCGCTCGTGTGAAGTCGGAGCTGCAGAAGAGACACACCTGCACTGACCTGGGTGAGCTGCGTAGCTACCTTGGCTTGCAGATCACCCGGGACAGAGCACGCCGCACCATTACCCTGACTCAGTCACACATGGTGCAGCAGGTCCTTCAGCGCTTCGGCTTCCAGTTCTCCTCACCACAGGCCACACCTCTGGCTACCAGCCACTCGCTCTCAGCTCCACCTTTGGACGAGTCCGTAGAGCCGAGTGGCCCATACCCAGAGCTTGTAGGCTGCCTCATGTACCTGATGACTTGCACGCGACCTGACCTTGCGTACCCTCTTAGCATCCTTGCTCGTTACGTTGCGCCTGGGAGACACAGGCGAGAGCACTGGGAGGCTGCTAAGAGGGTGCTGCGTTACTTGTGCAGTACATCAGGCATGGGGCTGGTGCTTGGAGGACGCGACAGAGTTGTTCTCACTGGTCACTCGGACGCTTCTTGGGTGGACGACTTGGCTACGCAGCGGTCGTCGCAGGGTTACACCTTCAGCCTTGGCTCTGGTTCTGTCTCGTGGCGGTCCACCCGCTCTTCTTCTGTTCTCAGCTCTAGTTGTGAGGCTGAGATCTACGCCACGGCCATGGCTGCACAGGAGTTACGCTGGCTCACCTACCTGCTGACTGACTTGGGAGAGCGGCCTAGTTCTCCTCCAGTTCTGTACGGCGACAACAAGGCGTCCCTTGCCTTGTGTCAGGAGCACAGACTGGAGCACAGGACGAAGCACATTGCTCTTCGCTACTTTCTTGCTCGAGAGCTGCAGCAGCGAGGTCAGCTTCGGCTTGTGTACGTGGACTCGAAGGCCAACACTGCTGATATCTTCACCAAGGTGCTCCCGCCTAGTGATCATCAGCGGCACTGTACTTCTTTAGGCCTTGTGTCCACATTCCCTCATTTGCTTACTGCTTGACTTTCTTTGTACTGTACTTTATATATATCTTTTTGCTTGCTTGCTAGGTTTTGATCACTGTGTTGCTTGTCTTGTACTATATCTAGCACTGCATGTGAACTGGCCTTGTGGCCTTTGCTTGTGCTCGGAGTGTGGTGACGTTGTGATCCACCCTGGGCTTGCGTTGCTTTGCTGGACTGGTCTTGTGACCCTTTGTTCTCCCCCACTTTGCCTATGGGGGTGTGTTAAACTGTTATATGTTGGTAGGCTGTAGTGGGGTAGCCAGTATGGGGTACAACCCCAACTAGGGTTAGCTACTTGTACCCAACTGTTTCATTCAATGCACCATTCTCACGCTAGTATTCTGTTAGCGGGGAAGCTTCAAGCGAGGCGGATGGCACCCATGTGTCGTCCTCACTGGTGCGGTCAGTCCAACGGATAAGAAAGTCCACATGGCGCCCCGAAGCGTCGAGCCGAACACGATGCGCCAAAATCTTGGACGGGTCGAGTGTCGGTTCCGGGACAGGTCGAGCTGTCGGGACGGCGTTCTGGCGCGCGATGTCTGTTGTGGCAGGCACGAACTTGCGTAATAAGCTGACGTGGAAGGCGTCGTGAATACGCCAGTCGTCGGGTAGTAGCAGCTTCGCGGTGACAGGTGTCACCATCTTGAGGATCCTGAAAGGCCCACAGAATCGTGGCCGTAACTTCGATGGGCCGGGCAGGTGCAGGTTCTTCGTGTCCAGTAGTACTAGTTGCCCAGCTGCCAAGACGAGTTCCCGTCGTAAAAGGTCGGTGTATTTGCGGGAAGTGGTATTCGCCTTGCGAATTGCGTCCGCAGCCTTCTCGCGAATTTCTTGGAGTTCTGTCACAAATGTTTGTGACCTCGGGACCGGGTTGTCAAGTGTAGTCGTTGTAGGTACCACCGGGTCCATCCCGTAATTCAAGAAGAACGGGGAGTGATTAGTCGTGCTGGACGGAGCGTTGTTGAACGCGAATTCCAGCATGGCGAGCGAATGTTCCCAGCGAGCGGGGTCGGGGCAGTTTGTCCTGATCAGCTGCTCCATCGTCTGATTGGTCCGCTCGGTCTGGCCGTCGGTTTGCGGGTGGTATGCCGACGAGAACTGTAGCTTCGTTCCGTACTGCGCCCACGTCTCCTTCCAAAATTTCGATGTGAACTTTGGGTCCCGGTCGCTGATGATCGCCGATGGGATGCCGTGTAGTCGCACAACGGTGGAGATGAAGAGGCGTGCAGTTTCTTCGGCGGTGATTGTCGTGCGACAAGGTGCGAAATGCGCCATTTTTGTGAGGCGATCGACGACGACGAGTACAGCGTCGTTGCCGGACGGCCCAGCTGGCAGCCCCGTGACGAAGTCCATCGTCACCTGTTGCCATGGTCGTTCGGGTGGCTCGAGAGGTTGCAGCAACCCAGCTGGCCGCTGACGTGTCGATTTCATGGCTTGGCACACCCTGCATGAGGACACATATCGCTGCACGTCGTTAGCAGAATCAGGCCAATAATACTGACGGTGCAACAACTTCTGGGTTTTATCAACCCCGAAATGTCCGGAGAGGTTGGAATCATGGACCTCCTGAATAAGGAGTTCGCGCAGCAGCCGGTAAGCGGGAACCCAAATCCGGTCAGTTCCGGCCTTTAGGTAATAATTCCCTTTCTGCGTCGTCGCCTGCTGGTGATTTCCAGTCGTGAAGAACGGGTCCGTAGTGTAGCCGTGGGTGAATAGTCCCGAAAGAAGCGGGTTCGAATGGGTGATCAGCACAGCAGCGGATTGGACTGTCGGTCGGGTCAGGGCGTCGGCAATATTGTTCGCGCCCTTCTTGTAGGTGATCCTGTAGTGGAAGTGTGACTCCATGTAATCGAGCCACCGGATTTGTCGTGGGTTGAGGTTGGGTTGCGCTCGAAGGTACTGTAGGGATTTATGATCGGTGCGAACAGTGACGTCGGCGCCAGTCAGGTAGCATCTCCACAGTTTAAACGCGTGAATGATGGCGAGCATCTCCTTGTCGTGAATCGGGTAGTTGCGCTCGGCTGCCTGCAACTTGCGTGACTCGTAGGCGATCGGTTGTAAGCCGTTGCCAAAATCCTGGAGCAGCACTGCGCCGATGGCGAAATCTGAAGCGTCGGTGACGACTTCGAACGGCTTGGATGGGTCGGCGATGCGAAGAACCGGAGGGGACACCAGTTCTGCTTCAACTCATGAAAAGCCGCCTCAGCCTCTTCCCCCCACACGAAATTTTTATCCTTGTGCAGCAGGTCGGTCAGCGGGCCGGTTATCCTTGCGTGAGATGACGTGCCCCAAAAACTCCAACTCTTGCTTAAAGAACTCGCACTTAGAGCCTTTGGTGATGAGCCGGTTCTCCTGTAGCCGCTTAAACACTGCGTCGAGGTCGCGGAGGTGCTGCTCGCGTGTCCTGCTAAAAATCAGAATATCGTCCAAGTAGACGATAACACACTTGTCCAGCAGGTCGCGAAATACCCTGTTCATGGTGCGTTGAAATGTTGATGGCGCGTTCGTGAGGCCGAAAGGCATCACTGTGAACTCGTAACTGCCGTAGCGGGTTCGGAAGGCGGTCTTGTGACAATCGTCAGCGAATACTCTGATTTGGTGGTAACCGCCGCGTAGGTCAATCTTTGAGAAGTAGCGAGCGCCGCGAAGTTGGTCGAGGAGGTCGTCGGTGCGTGGGATGGGATAGCGAGACTTGATGGTAACCCGGTTGAGCGCGCGATAGTCGATGCACATGCGAATGCCGCCGTCCTTCTTCGGTGTGAACAGGATCGGTGCGGCGAAGGGCGAAGTACTGGGTCGGATGAAGCCCTTCTCCAACAGTGACTCGACTTCGAAGCTCCGCGAGTTCGGGCTGAGTCAACCGCCACTGTGTACGAACAGTCGGATGCGCGCCAGGTTCCAGCTGGATTTTGTGGTCTTCGGGTCTCTCGGGTGGCAGGCCAGGTGGCAAATCGTCGGGGAAGATATTGGGGTACTGTCGAATCAGCTCCGCTAAATCCGGTGGTACAGCTGCGCACAGCTTCTCGATGTCGTTTCCGTCGGTGTCGGCTGCCAACTCGCGCAAGCATACGGCGAACAGTTGCGCACCCCTGTTGACGTGGCGTGTAATAGTGATGGCTTTGACGCATGTAGACTCGATGCAGTCCGGAGTCCACGCGGGCAGAGTAATCAGCTTCCCGTCCTTGCTGATGCTGCACGATCCCGTCGTCCAATCGATTACCGGGTTGTGCCGTCGCAGCCAATCGCGTCCCAGGAGCACGTCGCATCCGTCCAACGTCGTCGCGAGGAACTTCATGCTGAAGCCGAAATCGTCGCCGCACTCAATCCGCACCGTCCGTGTTTCTTCCAAAATCGCCAGAGGCGTCCCATCCACGAGGCGGGCGTCAATTTCGGGCAGACACCTGTCCAGCTGCAACTTGCATTTTTTTGCTGTCGCCAGATTGAAGAGGCTATGGCTAGCCCCGCCATCGACGAACATTTTAATTTTTTTCTTAACAACCGTGCCAACAACCAGCACAGGGTGATCCACATGTTCACCCCCGTTATTCGTCCGAGTGCGATCGATTGCATGAATCGGAACCACGACTCGGTGGGGATGATGGTGTTCGGGCGACAGAGCGCAGTCAGTAAGGGGCCCGTCTGTTACTGACTCTTCCCATTTCCCGGCTCCTTCCCGTCGTTCTTCTTTCCCTGCGTCCTGTCGGGGCAGTCTTTATACATGTGGCCCGGCTTCCCGCACTTAAAACACAACCCTGTAAAAGGGCGGTCTGGCGCATGGACTCCGTTAATCGTGGCCCGCTGGGTCTGTCCACGAAATCGGTTTCCCTCCCGAGAACTCGATCTCGCCCACTGCATCAGCGCGTCTGTGCTCTCGGCCAATCGGACGGCTTCGTTGAATGTTGCTGGACGGCTGCGGCGCACCTCGTACTGTATCTCATACTTCAAGCCGCTGATGTATTTATCCAACCGCTCCGCCTCCGCCATGTCGTCCACTTGGTCCGCGAGCGCCATAAACGACGCCGTGTAGTCTTGAACAGAAGCCAACTGCGACCAGGTACGCAGCTTCATGCGAGCGTGTTCCGAGGCGGATACATGCTCGAAACGCTCTCGTAAGGCTGCGCCCCACTGTTTCCACGTGCGAATTGTGGCCACACCGAATATTGATGATGCCCTCCCAATAGCAGAGTCCGAAGTCCCGTCTGCCGCATGTGTCACACCTGTCGGGGTCCCCGTGTCCAAGGTTCGTCGCCACCACTCAAGCGCCGGGCCTCGCAGAAGCGATACCGCGTAATTAATACGCGTGGCGTCGTCGTTAACATTCGCTGCAGTGAAGAACACCTCCACGCCGAACAACCACCCCTTAACAGTAGTGTTCTTGTCGGTAGGGTTGAACGGGGGCGGGCTCGTAGGCTTTATCTTGATTGTTGTCACTGCAACTGTTGTCGCTGCCGCCGCTCGCTGCCTATCTTCTTCTTCGAAGCCGCGTGTGAGCTCGTCCAACGGATTGCCGCTCACCGCTTGACCAGTGCTCTCGCCTTCTTCAGCGGGCGACTCCTGGCGCGCTTCACCTCGCGCCTGGCGTAGCTCGTTGTTTTCTTCACGTAGTCTCTCCACCTCTGTCGTTAACGCCTTCATGCCTGCCGACATCTCCGCCACTTGCTGCATCAACGCGTCAAATGCCGCCTGATCCATGAGTCGCAAGCTACGTCTAGTAGGCAAGTGGGTATCCGTGACTATCCGGCAACAGTGCAAGCGCAAAAGCTATCGGGGTCGGGCAAGTTTAATTTAAGAGTTGCGAGGAATAACGAATAACGAGGCTGATACCAAGTGTTATGAGTTGTCAAACAGAGTTGCGCGGAATAACGAATAACGAGGCTGTGACTCAATGGATTCACGATACAATGAAAGACATGCGATTATATAGCGAGGCAACCTAACTAGGCGGGAACCTCGGGAACACGAGGTTGAGTGCAGGTTGGGCAAAGGAAAGCCGAAGGCGACGCGAGGTTGCTTCGGCAGCAAGCAAAGCGGCCGAACGTGCACTTCCGAAAGTTGGGGTTGTACGCGGTTGAGTAAACCCCAGTAAGGAAAAGGGTTTTTCCTTACAAGCTATGTATAATCAACATCCTTAGCATATTTTGAGAAACATCACAATTCATATTGTCTGGAGCTTTATAGTAGTGGCTTAAAAAACGAGCCTGACGTCATCCCCTGTGCCTGCTCGTTTTCTTCTTGAACTCTTCATTGTGCCACCACTACTGCTCTCCTCACCTGCGCAGCCCAACAGCACTTCCGCCATATCACCCTCTTCCGCTCCGCCCCCTGGCAGCGGACCCATCACCCCAGACTCAACGACGCAATCTGAGCCGTCCATTTCACTGCTCGTATCTACCTCTTGAATAAGAGACGAGAGCGAGCTCAAAAGCAGAGACCGTGACTCCGTTTCCACCGCTGCTGCTGCTGCTGCTGCTGCGGTTGAAAAAACTACTGCTCTTTCTGAATCAGCTGCTGCTGCTCCTGCTGCTGTTCCTGCACCTGCCACTCCTGCTGCAGCATCTTCTCCAGAATAATCTTCTGCTACAGCTGCTGCTGCAGATGAATCACATGTGACAGCAAATAGCGCAGCCACCTCTGCATCTGTTGCATCCCGGTGCTCTCCAATACTGTCCCCACCGCTTCCATTCCCCATATCTTGTATAATTTCAGGAGGCACATATCTTCTGCTATTGCTTCCAGCAGCACTACTCACAGCACTTGAATCTGTAATGTTGTTGCTGCTGCTGCTGCCACTCATGCCGCTGCTGGGGTTACGGCGAACTGGAACAGAGGAGAGGGCAGCAGAGGAGGAAGAGGACGTATAAACCAAGGGACCTTCAACCGAACCGAAATCCCTGCCTGACAGGTGCTGCTTGTTCTGCTCGTTCTCCTGACTCCCATTCACCTTCCCATTCTGCTGCTGCGCCTGCTTCTGCTGCTTCTTTTCCGGCGGAAGCAGCTTCTGCTGCTGCTGCTTGTGCAGTCTGGAAGGGGGAGGAGCCTCCAGCACCCCGACCACAGCAATGGCTCTGCTGCTGCGCCTGCGCTCGCGCGAGTGGTACACGAAGCAGAGAGAGACGACCCACACGAAGACCAAAGCGCCGAGGAGGGCAAAGAAGGCGTGGAAATATTTGTCCCGCTCGTCCACTATCAAGTCGAGCGTGGAGTTGGAGGGAATGACGAGCGGTGAGGTGAAGTTGGTCCTTAGCTGCTCCGATGGACCTGAGTGGGTGGGGGGCAGGGGAGGAGAAGGGGGAAAAGCAGGGCAGAGAATTAAAGAAGGCAAGAGCAGAGGGGGATTTGCTAGCCGACTAGCAGGAGGTCTGAAGGTCTGCCCTGAAGTTCAAGCGTGGAGTTGGAGGGGATGATGAGCGGCGATGTGACGTTGGTCCTTAGCTGCTCCGATGGACCTGCAGGGGAGGGGCGGGGTGGAGATGGGATTGGCGGGGTAGAAGAGGAGCGTGTGGCCTCCCCTGCAGAGAAGAGGAGCGTGTGACCTCCCCTGCAGAGAAGAGCGTGTGACCATTACCAACATGTTGCAACTCCTCCCAGTGTGCATGGAGGGGCACTTGCAGATGGTGAAGAGCATATAGTGCCATTTCCTGTCTTGTTGATAGCACATGTTCTACATGTTTTACGCGCCTGTGTGCGTTTGTTCCATTGGCTTCTTCTGTAAACGCATACTACCTGTAAGTAGTTCCACTGCAATGCACACTACATTCACCAAAGTCCTGTGCCTCCAACAGGGTCTGACAGCTTGCTCCAGTGTGGGTAGAAGGGCACTTGCAGATGGTGACGTTGGCCTCCTCTGAGAACACGCACATGCCTATGTTGGCTCTTTGCAAATGCACCTGTTATAATAATCTTCGCTATTAGAGGCATAAGACTCACCGAAATCCTGCGCTTCTACCAGCGTCTGACAACTTGCTCCAGTGTGTGTGGAAGGGCACTTGCAGATGGTGGCGTTCGCTTCCTCTGAAAACACGCACATGCCTCCGTTGGCGCACCATAGACCCGTGCTGCAGGCCACAACAGGCGTCTGACACTTGGAGCCCTGCGGTTGGCGCAGAGGCAGAGTTGGGGGGAATAAAGAAACAATTGTTTAAATGCTCGGGACCCGAAAACACACACATGCCTCCGTTGGCGCACCGGAGACCAGTGCTGCAGGGCACAACGGGAAAATAGGGGACTAGGGAGGGGGGTTGAGCACGGGGAGATGAATTCTGTGCGCCCATCGCTACGCGCACCGCTTTTCTAGTCGACTCCTGTACGATGTACGCGAGATGGCCGCACCTGGAACTGATGTGGGCACGAGCAGAGGAAAATAGAAACCCATCTAAACGTCCTTCACGACTCACCTGGAACCTGTGAGGGCACGAGCAGAGGAACCCCTGAGCGCCCATCGCTACCCGCACCTCCAACTGTTCTAGTCGATTCATGTACGATATACGCGAGATGGCCGCACCTGGAACTGATGTGGGCACGAGCAGAGGAAACCCTGAGCGCCCATCGCGACGCATTTCCCGCCATTCTCGCACCACCACGTGCCGTTGCATCGTACGGCCTCCGTTTGACACGATTTCCCGCGGAAGTACAGCCCCGTCTCGTGATCGTACGGCTGACAGACGCACTCGGGCTCTTTCGTTTTAGGGTTGAGCTTGCACGTGCCGTTGTGCAGGCATCCCGGCTCGCACACGAGGTGCAGGCTTCGCGGAACGGACCGGGCTATAACGGGAGATGAGTGTGACAGTAACGAGAGGACGACAACGAAGATGGAGGTTACGAGGAGGACGGGTGGAGAGTGAAAACTTCTCATACGTGGAAGCCGTAAGTTGGAGCATAGCCGACCGTTTCTGAAGGATCGAAGCATGGCTGCGAGTCGTAAGTTGGATTTAAAAATGCATCTGTACTAATAGCCTGCACTGCCGCCAAGCCTTACGACGCGGATGCTTTCTAATCGGCCTGGGACGAAAGGATATGGTAGAGAAATGCCAGTACTTCAGAGTGTACCTGTGGAATGCTTAAAATGACTTCGTACTGGATTCGAATAATCTTGAATAATCTCTAGGCCGCGGAGCTGCAGAACGAGCCTAAGAAACTATCGTCCACTCGTGCAAGGGGATTGGTGCGCAAGTACTCATGTTGAGCACGAGCGCAAGCTACCAGTGAAAAAAAAAAAACACACAAACAAAAAAGCCGAAGGCCAAATGCGTTCGAGGGACCAGTTTATGGCAGCACGCAGTTTATGCCGAGAGGAAATGAAGAGTAGAACGCACTGTTGCGAAACTGGCAGCAGCAGCTTCGATACAAATATGGCTCGCTCACAGCTTTTTTTTCAATAATTGCTGAAGGACTGAGATTGGCTGCTGAACCCCATGCAATGCACATAGTCGATAACAAACGAATGACGCGAGCAGTCGATTTGCTAGACGGAACGGGACTGACTCCGTCTAAAGAAAAGGCATTGAAAATATCCAGCGTGTTCGTCTTCTAGTCATGTATCACGGTTTTGTAAGGTTTATATGCAGCCCATAGTGGTACTGCGCCTTGGTAGCCGGTTGAAACGCATGGAACAGGCGACAAAACCTCCCTGGAAAATGTGCTTATGTAGAGGGATGCTCTTGTCGAAGGCTGAATCTGACGGGACGAAACGTAAGCAGGCTTGTCGCGTGCAAGGCTGGGTTTTGCGATCACGCTGGGGGCGCTTGCACCGTGTGGGAAACCCTTTTACCGTTTATTAACTTCACAAAATGCTCAGTCCTCACCAGTGCCAAGACGACAGTTACAAGTGGCACAGAGGCTTCGGTTAGCTGACTGACCGAAATACTCCTACCATACAAGCGAAACTGCCCAGCCAATCAGTCCGTGGCGAAGCTGGTTCCGACCTTCTACGAGCCGAAAACGCGGTGCGCGTTTAACGAGCGACTAGCTAAACCGTCGATGGGAGAAGCCGAACGGTTGGATAGGCCACCGCACTCAGCGCGGCGGACCTACGGTGTCCCTGCAGTTACCGCAAACAGGCTTGCTGTTGTAAAAGTGGTACGTTACGCGCTTCTGGTGCATCCAGCGCAAAGAAAATAGAATACCTGGGTTTTGGGCTGAATCAGTCCAACCCAAAACCTAAAAATATGGTTTGGCTAGATTTCCTCAACCCCGTTTTTACTTCACGTCACCTTTAAAGCCCGAGTCTAGAATGGCAAGGGATCAAGTTCAAGATTCTTGAAGCTGAAATCGCCAGAAACAGGGTAACCCGGTTGGGGCTTTCCCACCCTCGCAACCACCGGAAACAGTTTCTGGGAGGGGGATTCTGATTGGCTGAGATGAACACAGGCAAAATTATCAACCCTCTCGCCACAAAAGCCAACCACGCAGACTACTGTTCATACTTTAGCAAACTTGAAAGTGAAACTGACCATACTAGACTCGATATCTAGGAGGCTCCATAGCTTAGAAAGCGAACGTGTCTGCTAGCGCACTCATTCCCGCTCGTTCATCCCGTCTCGACCGTTCGTATTGTCCCTCCTATTTATCTCGCCCTCCCCGTCACTCCCATTCCCTCACAAGGTCACAAACTCGCGTCACTCTTTTTTCAGGACTGCCGCCGTAACACACGACTCTCCTTGACTAAGAGCTCTTGTGACGGTCGGAATGGTGGTCGTCAACCACCATTCCGACCGTAGGCAGTTCAGGGCACTCCAGTTCCATCTTTCGCGGCCAATGTCACTTCCGTTCCCAATGTCGTGACGGTCACGACCATCAATAGCGTCACGGCGGCAAATGCCATTTCCATCGTCGCGGCGGTACCGTCGCCTCCCATCACCGTCTTTTCGTCGCCCTCCCTTCCCCTGCCCGTCGCGCTCCCTTCCCTGCCCGTCGCGCTCCCTTCCCTACCCGTGGCGCTCCCTTCCGTCATTCCCGACACATATTGCCTTCTCGTCATTCTCCCTTTTCGTGGCTATTTTTGTTTTTTTCCTGCACGTCGCCCTCGCTTCCCCTCCCCGTCGCGCTCCCTTTCCCTCCCCGTCGCGCTCCCTTCCCCTCACCGTCGTGCTGCCTTCCCCTCCCCTGTCGTGCTCCCTTCCCCTCCCCGTCGTGCTCCCTTCCCCTCCCCGTCGTGCTCCTTCCCCTCCCCGTCTCGTTCCCTTCCCCTCCCCGTCGCGCTCCCTTCCCCTCCCCGTCTCGTTCCCTTCCCTCCCCGTCTCGTTCCCTTCCCCTCCCCGTCTCGTTCCCTTCCCCTCCCCGTCTCGTGCCCTTGCCCTTCCCTACTTTCCTCTCTTGTTCTTCCCTCCTTTCTCTCCTCGCCTTACCCTCCGCATACCATTGCATTCCACCGTGCACTGCATCCCGTTTCGTCATTTTCGCCAAGTCCGCTTCCCACCACTCTCGTTTCCCCCCTTGTACTTTCCCCCGTTCCCCCACTGCCCCCCCTTTCTTTCCCCGTGTCTCCCTTTTCGCCCATGTTTCTCCCGCCTTTCCACCCTGTCCTGAAGTCCCTTGTCCCTCCCTCCCTTCCCCCGCTGACCTTCCCACCGTTTTCCCCCTCCCCCCTCCCTCCCTTTCCCCCGTGTCCTCCCTCCCCTTGCCCCTCAATCCCTGACTCCTTGTCCTTCCCTCCCTTCCTCTTAGCCCGCCCAGCCTCAATCCCAAGACCCTTGTCCCTCCCCCCTTCCCCCCCCATGTCCTTCCCTCCGGTTCCTCCGGATCCGTTTCCCTTCTTGTCCATTTCGTTTTTCCTTTCCCCACCTCCCGTCCCTCCGATTTCCGCTCTTGTCCCTCCCCTTCCCCCTTGTCCTTCCTTCCGTTTCCCCCCTTGTTTTCCCTCCCTTTTCCCTAGTCCTTTCCTCCGTTTCCCCCTTCTCCCTCTCACTCGCCCTCCCTCTCCCTCCACGCTTCTCGCCCTTATCCCCACACATGTCCTCCTCCTTTCCTTCCCATCTCTCACCGAACCCTCTCTTTCCTCCCCTCCCCCCTTGCTCCATTTCTTCTAATTTCCGCCCTTCCCCCTCTTCGCCTCTCCTTCCCTCCCTCGCTGTCCCTCTCTCTTCGCCTCTCCTTCCCTCCCTCGCTGTCCCTCACTCTTCGCCTCTGCTTCCCTCCCTCGCTGTCCCTCTCTCTTCGCCTCTCCTTCCCTCCCTCGCTGTCCCTCTCTCTTCGCCTCTCCTTCCCTCCCTCGCTGTCCCTCTCTCTTCGCCTCTCCTTCCCTCCCTCGCTGTCCCTCTCTCTTCGCCTCTTCTTCCCTCCCTCGCTGTCCCTCTCTCTTCGCCTCTCCTTCCCTCCCTCGCTGTCCCTCTCTCTTCGCCTCTCCTTCCCTCCCTTGCTGTCCCTCTCTCTTCGCCTCTCCTTCCCTCCCTTGCTGTCCCTCTCTCTTCGCCTCTCCTTCCCTCCCTCGCTGTCCCTCTCTCTTCGCCTCTCCTTCCCTCCCTTGCTGTCCCTCTCTCTTCGCCTCTCCTTCCCTCCCTTGCTGTCCCTCTCTCTTTGCCTCTCCTCCTTTCTCTTTCAGCCCCTCTCCTCCTTTTTCTCTCAGCCCCTCTCCTCCTTTCTCTTTCAGCCCCTCTCCTCCTTTCTCTCTCAGCCCCTCTCCTCCTTTCTCTCTCAGCCCCTCTCCTCCTCTCTCTCAGCCCCTCTCCTCCTTTCTCTCTCAGCCCCTCTCCTCCTTTCTCTCTCAGCCCCTCTCCTCCTTTCTCTCTCAGCCCCTCTCCTCCTTTCTCTCTCAGCCCCTTTCCTCCTTTCTCCCCACCGTGGGTAACCCCGCCGTGCCCGCGCTCTGCTCACTCACACACGATGCTCACTCACACACGATGCTCACTCACACACCATGCTCACTCACACACCATGCTCACTCACACACCCTGCTCACTCACACACCCTGCTCACTCACACACCCTGCTCACTCACACACCCTGCTCACTCACACACCCTGCTCACTCACACCCTGCTCCCTTACACACCATGCTCACTCCTCTGTTCACTCTGTCATCTGCATACTCTGTCCTGTTCCTATTCTGATGTAATTTTAGGTAAATCGAGAGGTCTTGCGTTATCCAGATTCATACATAATGTTGGCTCTCGCCTCCCTTGCACTGCCACTCTCTTGTATGTTTACCTGCTATTTAGCCATGTCACATCTTATTTCCTGGTTTGTGTTTGTACAGGCCCTCTATGCATCTGGTTGTGGTGATGTGTTGGTGTTCGATAGTACCACGAACTAGCCATGCCATGTATTGATGTTGGATGCTTTGTTATAATACAAACCCTGAGCTTAGGAGCTGCCGTGCACCTGACCACTACAAAAAAGTGCAACACAGAAACAATTTTCTTTTGTAAGTGAACAACTGATGATCAACCCAACGATGACAGCTAGGAAATGTTTCTTTTTTTATCCACTCTTGTGTGCTACACTGCTTGCAATAAACGCTGGGCCATGGTGCTGGGACTTGTATTCTGCGGGGTTGGAAATGGGGGTGAGTGAAAGGGAAACAGAGAACGAAAGCGAATAGGGGGAAGAGAATGAGCAGGTGAAACGGAGTGAGCAAAGGGGAAGAGAATGAGCAGGTGAAACGGAGTGAGCAAAGGGGAAGAGAATGAGCAGGTGAAACGGAGTAGGGCGGGGGGAGGAGAATGAGCAGGGGAAGCAGAGTGGGGCGGGGGGAGGAGAATGAGCAGGGGAAGCAGAGTGGGGCGGGGGGAGGAGAATGAGCAGGGGAAGCAGAGTGGGGCGGGGGGAGGAGAATGAGCAGGGGAAGCAGAGTGGGGCGGGGGGAGGAGAATGAGCAGGGGAAGCAGAGTGGGGCGGGGGGAGGAGAATGAGCAGGGGAAGCAGAGTGGGGCGGGGGGAGGAGAATGAGCAGGGGAAGCAGAGTGGGGCGGGGGGAGGAGAATGAGCAGGGGAAGCAGAGTGGGGCGGGAGGGGGAAGCGAGGGCGACGGGAGGGGGAAACGAGGGCGACGGGAGGGGGAAACGAGGTCGACAACTCTCTACTTTCTCATCCCGTGCCGCTCATCATCTCCGTGCTTCACACTCGCATCCGCGCCACATTCCCTCCCTCGGTCCTCGGATTCTTCACGATTCTGGTGGCACCGTATATGTTCTCACATGTTATACCTAGCTATCTTAGTCTGGATGCTTAGTTTCGTAAACTGATGTTCTTTCTATAAACTGGTACTACTTACGCACGCTTTTAGAGTGGTGTGCTGTGTGAGAGTGGTTGAGTTTTGTTTTGTCGTTGGTGCTTGTTCAATACAGTGTATTGCGATAAACTGGAGCATTAGTCCTTCGCCACCTGCCGCTTGCAAATTTTCCTCTCGTCAACCTTCGCACAACCCTTTTCAAGTTCAGTAATTCTGAACCTTTGCCATTCTAGGCGCCGGCTTTAAAGTCCAAAGAAAAGAAACATCCATCCCTATCCAATCACTGGAAATTTGCAACCCCCCTAATGATGTTAAGAATGAAATAGTTATGGTACTGGTCTATTCTATCAACTAGGTTCATCGAGTACACCAACCAACCAAACCAAACTGAGAATGGGAGGGAAAACACCAACCGATCCACAACCCTTCTAAGATTGCCCCACCTGCACTGAATGCCATTGTTTCTGCTGCTGTTACTGCTGCTGCTTCCCCGATCCACACACACAGGCCCTCCCACGCTGTTATCCTGCTGTTGCTTTTGCAGATTCGCATCCACTACGCTCACATTCATGTCCACCCACGCTGCTGCAGTGCCGCATGCTGCTGCAGTGCTGCTGTTGCCTTGTTCAATTCCCTTTATTCTGGCAACCTCTGCTGTTGCCCCTGCAGCTGCTACCCCTTCACACACTCGCCTTGCTGAAACTGCTGCTGCTGCCGTTGCTCCTCCTCCTCCACACACCCACCTAGCATCCCTACAGATCAGCCCTGGCTGCACTGCTGCTGATGCCTTGTTCTCCTCACCCCTTATTCTGGCAACCGCTGCTGCCGCCCTCACAAATGCTAACCCTCACACAATCAACTCGCTGCAGTGCAGTGCTGCCATTGCCTTGTTCTTGTCACTCCTTTGGCAACAACTGCTGCTCCCTTTGCACCTGCTACCTCTCACACAATCGCCTCCCTGAAACTGCTGCTGCTGCTGCCGCCGCTGCTGCTGCTGCTTGCCGTTATTCCACAACCTTATTCACCTCTCCCTTATTCGTGCACTGCAATTATTCTTATCATTATTCCCATTGCACCGCCACCCACCATTTCAAACCGCACAGCACCTAGCAGCTCCTCCTTCAGCAGCTTATTTCTGAGGCGCCTCCAATACATAACCCCATCCACCCACCCGTTGCACCGCCACGCACCACACTGAACCGCACAGCAGCTAGCAGCATCTTCAATCCCCTCCTCAATTATACTGACGGCTCGAAACACCAAGCAGCGCCACGTTTCATTCACAGGGAAGAGCAGCGAGGTCGTAGTGGGAAACACTAGAATCGCCCGTGGGACTACTCTACACCTTCGTCTCTTGTGAAACCTCCAGATATATTGCGCGGCGCCCTACTTATTGATCATCGCGCACCGTCTTCAAAAGCAGGCAGCTTCATCAGTCGACTTTGTTTGGATTCGAGCTTCTTTCAAAACGTCTCCCCTGAGTCCCTCTAAAATGTCCATAGGTCAAGGGGGCTGCACTGTCCTCTGAGTCCCCCAAAATGCCAAGGGGGTTGCACTGTCCACCGCAATAAATATCTGGGTGCTCCTCTTTCTGCTTCTTTTGAACCCGTTTCTGTTTCTTTCCTTGTCCATTCTTCCCCCCTCCCCCTCCCCACTCCCCCTCCCCCCTGACCCTCCCCTCCCCCTTGTCACGTCTAAACACATACCCCTGTCAAACTGGTCCGTCCTCCCCCTTCTTCCGTCCTTCTTCCCCTCTCTCCCCCCATCCCCTGCATCATCTCTTACCCTCTTCCCCCCAACCCACCTGATTTGACTTCACCACCCACCCAATGATACCGAGTGATTGAAGCATCGGTAATCTTTTTGCTACATCCTTCCATTTCGCCCCTCGTTCAGTTACTACCTCCCCCAGTGCAGCCCCTCCCCTAGGTGTTACCTCCTCCCATGCCGCCCCTCCCCTGTTACCAGCTCCCCCCATGCCGCCCCTCCCCCAGTTACTACCTCCCCCCATGCTGCCTGGGGGCTCGTGGGCGTACAGGGGTCTTGGAAGGGCTCACCCTGAGGGGGGGAAGGAGAAGGGGGAAAGGTGGGGGGGAAGCGGGGGAGAGAAGGGGGGTAACGAGGGTAAGGGGAGTCAGGGACAGCCCATGCTGCCCAGGCGCTCGTGGGCGCACAGGGGTCTTAGAGGGGCTTACCCTGATGGGGGGAAGGAAGAGGGGGAAAGGTGGAGGAGATACGAAACATAAGGGGACCACAGTGGAAAGGAACCACAGTTTTGAGGCGCCTGGGTGAAGTGACTTTTGAGTCGACTCAAAAGGACCACAGTGGAAAGGAACGACAGTTTTGAGGCGCCTGGGTTAAACCAGGGGACTGAAAATGCTGCCCAGGCGCTCGTGGGCGCACAGGAGTCCTAGAGGGGCTCACACGGATGAACAGTGGAGGATGGAGTTGGGGTGAGAGGGGGAGGGCGAAGGAAAGGGCAGAACGGGGGGGTGGAGAGGACACCAGAGCTGGTGCTGTTGCGTGGGTGCTCGTGAGCGCACAGGAGTCTTAAAAGAACTCATTCTGATGGATAGTGGGGGTTATGATTGGGCGGGAACGACAGTAGGACACAAAGAAGACATGGGACTGAAACAGCAGAGATGCTTTCAGCCTGGGAGAGGGGTGCAGAGTGATGCAGAGGGAGGTGCAGAGTGGTGCGGGACTAACCTGATGGGGAGCGAGCCCAGAATGGCCCCACTGCAATTTAGAGCAGCCATTTGGAAATCACTTCTGAGAATACTCAAAAGTGATTCCCAAATAGCACTCTCAGCCTGGGGAAGGAAAAGATGCGTGGAGAGGGTGCAGGGTGCAGAGAGGTGCAGAGCGGTGCGGGGAGGTGCTTCACTGACCTGATAGGAAGTGAGCCTAGAATGGCTCCGCTGCAGTTTAGAGCAGCCATGGCACTCTCAGCCTGGGAAAGGGGAAGGTGCAAAGAGATGCAGAGGGGTGCAGAGAGTTGAACACAGGCGAACAGAGGTGAAGAGAGGTTGAAATAGAAAGTGGAGGCTAGCTGGGGAGGGGAAGCTTTGCGCAGGTAGCTTTTCCAGGTGTGAAGGTGTATTAATTAGCTAATGGAGTCTCCTATTGGATGCGGCAATAGAAAGCGCCACCACCCACCATCACCCACCATCACCCATCATCATCCATCATCACCCATCATCACCCCTCGTCACCCCACATCACCTCATCACCCCCCCTTGTCATCCCCATCACTCACCATCACGAATTCAACGAAGGCAATGCGCGTGGAGTGATGGTAATCGCCCAGTAGACGAAGGCGAGAGATCTGAGAGGCAAGAAGAGCGGGGCGGATGGGGAAGAAGATGGGGACAGGAAAGGACGGTGGAATGATTTTGAGGTGTCCCAAAGGGAATGTTTGCCGGTGGAGTAATGGTAGTCCCCCAGTAGACGAAGGCGCGAGATCTGAGAAGCAGGAAAGTGAGGAGTTGGGGTGTGGGGTGGGGAGGTTGGGGGAGGAGAGAGGAGGGGAGGAGTAAGGAATGTATGCGTGTGGAGTGATGGTAGTCCCCCAGTAGACGAAGGCGCGAGGTTTAAGAGGCGGCAAAAAGGGGGGGTAAGCCGGAGAAGGGGGAAGGGGGAGGTGGGAGAAGAAGCGAAGAGGGCAAGAAGAGAGATAAGGAAATCATGTGTCTAAGTCTGGGAGAAGCGCGGGGACGGGTTTTATGTGAGTGCAGTGGTGGTAATTCAACAACAGCTCCTTTAGTAGGGGGCATGGCATGGGGTAACCCTGCAGTGGAAGAACGAGGGACTAGAGCACTGGAACAGCAGATGGGAGGTGAAGCGGCAAAGCGAAGCGAGACCACATCGACCTTTACTCTGCCATATTGAAACACATTCAACCGCACTGAACCTGAGCTCACCTCTCCGCAGAGCGACTCAAAGAAGAGCTTCACGTCTGCTTGGGTGACCTGCGGTGAGGGAGTGAGGGAGGGAGTGAGGGAGGGAGTGAGGGGTGAGTGAAAGGGGGAGTGAGGGGGGAGTGAGGGAGTGAGTGTGAGTGAGTGAATGAGTGAATGGATGAGGGAGGGAGTGAGAGGGGGAGTAGAAGAGAGTGACTCCCTCTCCTGCTGACTCTGCTATTTCCCCTTCTTGCCACCACTCTCCCCCCCTCTCCCCTCTTGCCCTTTATCCCTCGCCTCTCCTTGCCTTTTCTCTCTCTCCTCTCGCCTCACCTTCTTATCAATGTTGGTACAATAAACGGTGCGAGCACACATCTCCCTCTCCTCTTGGCTCTGATATGAAAAACATGGGGGATGGATGGGAACGAAGTGTATGGTGCAACAAAGGAGAGGGGGGCGGGTGGGGTGGAAGGGGGTGCGATGGGGTGGGAGGGGGGTGGGGTGGGGTGGGTGTAGGGGTAAAAAGGTTATCGATGGTCAATGGCATGTAATGTAACAGCAGAATCAACACCAGAAAAAACTCCAACATGCCGGTTTCAACATGGCATCATTTGCATTGCAATTGTGAAAATGCACCGATTATGTGGCTCGTAAAAATTGCGCCCGTCGCACACATACAGATGTGCGCGTGAACACTTAGCACCACCTCAGCACCACCTCAGCACCACCTCAGCACCACCTCAGCACCACCTCAGCACCACCTCAGCACCACCTCAGCACCACCTCAGCACCACCTCAGCACCACCTCAGCACCACCTCAGCACCACCTCAGCACCACCTCAGCACCACCTCAGCACCACCTCAGCACCACCTCAGCACCACCTCAGCACCACCTCAGCACCACCTCAGCACCACCTCAGCACCACCTCAGCACCACCTCAGCACCACCTCAGCACCACCTCAGCACCACCTCAGCACCACCTCAGCACCACCTCAGCACCACCTCAGCACCACCTCAGCACCACCCCAGCACCACCCCAGCACCACCCCAGCACCACCTCAGCACCACCCCAGCACCACCTCAGCACCACCCCAGCACCACCCCAGCACCACCCCAGCACCACCCCAGCACCACCCCAGCACCACCTCAGCACCACCTCAGCACCACCTCAGCACCACCTCAGCACCACCTCAGCACCACCTCAGCACCACCTCAGCACCACCTCAGCACCACCTCAGCACCACCTCAGCACCACCTCAGCACCACCTCAGCACCACCTCAGCACCACCTCAGCACCACCTCAGCACCACCTCAGCACCACCTCAGCACCACCTCAGCACCACCTCAGCACCACCTCAGCACCACCTCAGCACCACCTCAGCACCACCTCAGCACCACCTCAGCACCACCTCAGCACCACCTCAGCACCACCTCAGCACCACCTCAGCACCACCTCAGCACCACCTCAGCACCACCTCAGCACCACCTCAGCACCACCTCAGCACCACCTCAGCACCACCTCAGCACCACCTCAGCACCACCTCAGCACCACCTCAGCACCACCTCAGCACCACCTCAGCACCACCTCAGCACCACCTCAGCACCACCTCAGCACCACCTCAGCACCACCTCAGCACCACCTCAGCACCACCTCAGCACCACCTCAGCACCACCTCAGCACCACCTCAGCACCACCTCAGCACCACCTCAGCACCACCTCAGCACCACCTCAGCACCACCTCAGCACCACCTCAGCACCACCTCAGCACCACCTCAGCACCACCTCAGCACCACCTCAGCACCACCTCAGCACCACCTCAGCACCACCTCAGCACCACCTCAGCACCACCTCAGCACCACCTCAGCACCACCTCAGCACCACCTCAGCACCACCTCAGCACCACCTCAGCACCACCTCAGCACCACCTCAGCACCACCTCAGCACCACCTCAGCACCACCTCAGCACCACCTCAGCACCACCTCAGCACCACCTCAGCACCACCTCAGCACCACCTCAGCACCACCTCAGCACCACCTCAGCACCACCTCAGCACCACCTCAGCACCACCTCAGCACCACCTCAGCACCACCTCAGCACCACCTCAGCACCACCTCAGCACCACCTCAGCACCACCTCAGCACCACCTCAGCACCACCTCAGCACCACCTCAGCACCACCTCAGCACCACCTCAGCACCACCTCAGCACCACCTCAGCACCACCTCAGCACCACCTCAGCACCACCTCAGCACCACCTCAGCACCACCTCAGCACCACCTCAGCACCACCTCAGCACCACCTCAGCACCACCTCAGCACCACCTCAGCACCACCTCAGCACCACCTCAGCACCACCTCAGCACCACCTCAGCACCACCTCAGCACCACCTCAGCACCACCTCAGCACCACCTCAGCACCACCTCAGCACCACCTCAGCACCACCTCAGCACCACCTCAGCACCACCTCAGCACCACCTCAGCACCACCTCAGCACCACCTCAGCACCACCTCAGCACCACCTCAGCACCACCTCAGCACCACCCCAGCACCACCCCAGCACCACCCCAGCACCACCCCAGCAGACCCAGCAGAACCCAGCAGCACCCAGCAGCACCCCAAGACGATGGCAGGTACTATGCATCGGAAAGGTAATGGCACCTTGGGGAGGTAAGTGGGGTTGACGGGCAGGATGGCGGTCTTTGAAGGGAGCACCCTGAGAGGATAGTACCCCAGCATCGTGCCCGCAATGCTCAATGCGTTTTTAGCCCCCTCTGAACATGAGAGGGAGGAGGCAAGAAGGGAAAAGCAGAAGAGAGGGACGAGGAAAGTGATGTGTAGAAAGAAGGGAGCACCCGGAGAGGGCAGTACCCCAGCATCGTGCTCCATTGAGGGCAGCATCAGGCCTGCATTTCTCAATGCGTTCTTGGACCCCTCTAAAAAGGACGCGGGGGAAGAGGCGAGGCGAGGCAGGTGTCGTGTAGGAGCGGAGAGGGACGGGGAGATAGATGAGGAAAAAGAGAGAAGCGCTTAGAGAGGGTATTACTCCAGCATCGTGCCTGCACTGCAATGCTCAGCGCGTTCTTGGGCCCCCTCTGAACATGACGAAGCACATAGGCAGGAATGGTGTGGAGGACACGAGAGAGAAGAGGAACAACGGATGGGATGGGGGCTCATTGTGTTGGTGGCCCCCCCTGACTTTAGAGTCGACTCAAAAGTCACCTCTTTTGAGTCGACTCAAAAGACCAGAGAGGAGAGGAACAAGGGATGGGATGGGGCCTCAATGGAGAGAAGGGGCTCAATGTGTTGTTGGGCCCCCCTGAAAGAAGGGAAGGAGCGGCAAAAGTCGTTGGAGTCTGGGAGGAAAGAGATGGGGGAGAGCAGAGCAGCAACCTGAGATTATAGCCGACATGAAGCTGTTACTCGTTTTGCACTCACTATGTGACACGTCAGCACTAATTGACACGTCAGCACTATTCGACAGGTCAGCACTGGACGCTACTGCTGCCAGCTTGCAGCGGGCAGGAGCACCGAGTTGACCCCCACAGATCCAATATGACATGCATACCCACAGTCCCCACAAATTGCAAGCTTGCAATTTCAGTTTGTGACAAGCAGCTGAGCTGACAGCTTGTTTGCAGCGTACCTTCCTCTATAAAAAAACCACAAATAGATCCACGAGGAACTTAATAAATCATCTCACTTGCACCCTACCTTCATCTGTGAACTCCACGAACGCAAATCGCAGCACCGAGTTGGGATCCCCGTTTTGAATTGGGGTTCCAAATTTGAGTTGAAGTTCCTTTTTTACTCGATTCGATAGTCACCTCCTTTGCTCACTTGCAGCGTACGTACCTTCGTCTGTGAACTCCACAAACGCAAATCGCAGCACCGAGTTGGGATCCCCACAGATGCGACAGTCCACCACCTGTGACACACAGAGGCAGGCAAACGTGGACGAGAGCGCACATGAGACATGTGAGAACTTATGAGGCACCTGGAAACTCACGTGAAGCTAGCTATGACGCACCTGAAAATTCACCTGAAGTTAGGAGGCACCTCACCTGAAAAATCACCTGAAGCTGTGAGGCATCTGGAAACCCACCTGGCCACAGGAGAGGAAGAGTGTGGCTAGCTGCTCCTCCGTCACCTGTCATGGTGAGAAGTGGGTCCAAAAGAAACGGAAAAAGTGGGGTTAAAGGACAGCACAGCACAGAGACGGGCGGGGAGAAAGGAACTACAGTGATACAGGGACGGGGGAGAGAAAGAGAGTGGCTAGCTGCTGCTCCTCCGTGACCTGCCATGGTGACCACAGGTGGAGATGGGAAAGGGGAAAAAGGGGGAAAACAGGACGGCGAAAGCGGGGAGGAAAAGTGGTTGGAAGGAGGGTGAGGAGGGCGGGGAGGGGGGAAAGGGGGGAAGGAAGAGAGTGGCTAGCTGCTGCTCCTCCGTGACCTGCCATGGTGACCACAGGTGGAGATGGGGAGCAGAAAGGTGAGGAGGGAGGGAGGGAAGGGGGAAAGTGAAGAAGTGGTGATCACATGCAGGGTGCAAAATTTCGCCGAATTTTTCATTTTTTGGGCGAAAATTTCGCTATCGAAATTTTCGAACGTATTTTCCGATAATTTCGGTCCCCCTTTCCAAAAACAAATTGGTGGAAAATTTCGCCCGAATTTTTCAGGAGTTTTTTAGAAAAACGTGTGTAAATTTATAATATTCTATGGGTGGATATTTTAATGGCATTTCGCTGCTAGATCTAGGCAGATCAGGCATTTCGCCGTAAGATCTACGGCAGATCTGGCATTTCGCCATCAGATTTAGGGCGGATCCGGCATTTTGCCATCCAATATAGGGCGGGTCTAGCATTTCGCCATAAAATTAAGGGCGGATATGGCATTTCGCCTCCAGGTAAATTTAGAAAAAATCTTTTCTTTTTTTTTGGTATATTAAAATTTCGCCGAAATATTCAAAAAACGGCCGAAATTTTCGATCGAAACAATTTCGCTTAGCGCAATTTTCCACCTTGATCACATGCAGGGTTTCAAAGGAGAGAGGGCACGAGAAGGAAAAGGAGAAAAGGCCATTCCATTGCATACTCCCATCACTTGCTTGCTGCTGCTTTTGGAGGTGACGTGCTGATTTTTATAGAAATCTCAAGACAGAAGCCAACTCACCTGGTGGTCAATGTCAGACACATAGACCGTCCGCTGAGTGCTCTCCTCCGTGGGCTGCTGCCCCGCCCTCTGTTGCTCGCTCACCTCCAACCTCTCTCTATTCCAACTTCACATCTCACCTGGTGATCAATATCAGACACATAGACTGTCCGCTGAGTGCTCTCCTCCGTGGGCTGCTGCCCCGCCCTCCTCGCCTGCTGCCCCCTCCGCTGATTCCCACCCCCCCTGCCCCCAGCACCACCACTACCACCACCACCGCCACCACCACCACCACCACCACCACCAGCAGCAGCAGCAGCAGCAGCAGTAGCAGCAGCAGTGCCACAGACATATATACACACACAGCAACCTAATCAGCTCATCTGGTGGTCAATATCAGACACATAGACCGTCCGCTGAGTGCTCTCTTCCGTGGGCTGCTGCCCTGCCCTCCTCGCCTGCTGCCCCAGTAGTAGCAGTACCATTAACACCATCATTCACACACACAGCAGCCAACTCAACTCACCTGGTGATCAATATCAGACACATAGACCGTCTCCGTGGGTTCCTGCCCCGCCCTCGCCTGCAGTCCCCTGCCCTGAATTTATCCAGTGCCATTACTAACAGTGGCAGTAAGATCATCACATGCTCACCTGGTGGTCAATGTCAGACACATAGACCGTCCGCTGAGTGCTCTCTTCCGTGGGCTGCTGCCCCGCCCTCTGTTGCTCGCTCACCTTCCCCCCCTCCCTCTATTCCAACTTCACATCTCACCTGGTGATCAATGTCAGACACATAGACCGTCCGCTGAGTGCTCTATTCTGTGGGCTGCTGCCCTCTGTACTGGGCCTAACCAGTACAGCCAGGAGCAGCAGTAGCATTACCACCATATACTAACACACAGCAGCCAACTCAGCTCACCTGGTGGTCAATGTCAGACACATAGACCGTCCGCTGAGTGCTTTCTTCCGTTGGCTGCTGCCCTGCCCTCCTCGCCTGCTGCCCTTTGCATTGAACTTATAAAGAGCCGCAGTACCAGTAGCAGTAACACCATCATACATTCAACTCAGCTCACCTGGTGGTCAATATCAGACACAGAGACCGTTCTCTGAGTGCTCTCCTCCGTGGGCTGCTGCCCTGCCCTCGCCTGGTTGTAGCAGTACCATTGACACCATCATTCACACACACACACACACACACCAGCCAACTCAGCTCACCTGGTGATCAATGTCAGACACATAGAGTGTCCGCTGAGTGCTCTCCTCTGTGGGCTGCTGCCCCGCCCTCGCCTGCTGTGCTGCCCCAGTAGTAGCAGTACCATTAACACCATCATTCACACACACAGCAGCCAACTCAGCTCACCTGGTGATCAATGTCAGACACATAGACCGTCCCCTGAGTGCTCTCCTCCGTGGGCTGCTGCCCCGCCCTTGATGCTCGCTCGCTGCCTTCTATATGAACAATCAACTCACCTGGTGGTCGATGTCAGACACATAGACAGTTCGTTGATTGCTCTCCTCCGTGGGCTGCTGCCCCGCCCTTGCCTGCTGCCCCCTGCACTGAACTTATTAAGTACCGTCACAAGTAGCAGTAGAAGTGGCAGAAACACCAGCATACACGCACAGCAAGTAATCAACTCACCTGGTGATCAATATCAGACACATAGACTGTCCGCTGAGTGCTCTCCTCCGTGGGCTGCTGCCCCGCCCTCGCCTGCTGCCCCCTCCGCTGATTCCCACCCCCCCCACCTCCACCACCAGCGTTGCCACCACCGCTGCCACCAGCGCCACCACCACCGCCGCCCGCACCCATCCCCACGTTTCCAGCGGCAGAGCCTTTATTCTGCACGTGCGTATGTAACAGAGGCACGTGAAACAAGTAAGTTGGTGACTTTTGAGTCGACTCAAAAGTCACCTCTCCACGTGCATAACAGAGACACGTGACACAAGTAGGTTTTTGAGGCGTCCCAAAAACACCACCACCAGCGCCACCCGCACCCATCCCCGCGTTGCCAGCGCCAGAGCCTTTATTCTGCACGTGTATAACAGAGGCACGTGAAACAAGTAAGCACCAGAGCTTTTATTCTGCACGTGTATGGCAAATTCACGTGAAACAAGTAAGTTTTTGAGGCGTCTCAACAACACCACCACCAGCGCCACCCCCCACCCGTCCCCGCGTTTCCAGCGCTAGAGCCTTTATTCTGCACGTGTACGGCGTGGGGAAGAGTTTGACACGTGTATGGCGTTGCGTGCATGGCGTTTCGTGGGGTGGGGAAGAGTTAGTCAGGCACGTGTATGGCGTGGGAAACAGTTTGAGATAACATTTGGTACGAATGTGAGAGAAGATGTGAGCATCAATACGGCATCTGTCTCTGCCCCTGTCTCCCTGCCCCTATCTCTCTGCCCCTCCTCACCCTCTCATCCTCGCTCTCTGCCTCTGTCCCTTCAAATAATAGCAGCAAGGCAGATGAAAGGACCACCTGAACCCACCTTCATCTGCCCCTGCTGCTGCTGATTCTGCCGCCCCTCCATCCCTTGCTGCCTCCCATTCGGAGACACCTGTCCGTTCCGTGCTGACGTGGCACCACCAGAAACAGCCACGTCACCCTGCTGCTGACCGTCTGCGTTTCCACTCCCCCCTCCCCCGGATCCTCCTCCCCCTTCTCCTCCCTGCCCCCCTTTCCCCCTCCCTCCGCCGTTGCTCCTGTTGTCCTCCCCGCCCCCCCTCCTTCCTCCGCCTCTTCCCCCCCTGCTCCCCCCGAAGGCGGAGAATACGCCTTAGCATCCGGATTAAGTTTCTTTAACATCTCCTCTAATTCGTCCATATTCTTCGCGTGGTTATAATTAGAGTTCCCCTGCATGTGCGGAGGGTTGTTACGGTAATTCCCCTGCTGCTGCCCGTGCTGCTGCTGATGATGATGATGCTTTTGCTGCTGCTGATACAACCCTCTTCTAGGGTTATTAGGGTTCCGATTCGCGAAATTACCCTGACCCGGGTTACCAAACCCTTGGCCGAGAGCGTTGTAACCAGCGGGCCCGTTCACGTTAACGTTAACGTTAGCGTTTACGTTACGGGGGATGTTATGGGGCCCGAAACCGGACGGCGGACCCATCAGCGGACTCATGGCTTGCGCGGCCAGACCGGGGGGAACGTTTTGCGCAGGCATGGTTGGCGGGGAGAAATTGGGGGAAGGGGAAAATTGGCCCGGAGGTCCGCGCGCGAACCCCATTCCGAACATCTGCTGCGGCGGAAACTGCTGCGGGGGAAACTGTTGCGGCGGAAACTGCTGCGCGGAGCCTTGGGGGAACTGCGGAGATGCTGGGGGAAACTGATGCGGGGAGGCCGGGGGAAACTGCTGCGCGGACCCTGGGGGAAACTGCGGGGACGGCGGGGCGAACTGTTGGGGGGAAGCGGGGGGAAACTGCGGGGGGGCGGGGGAGAACTGCTGGGGGGAGGAGGGGGGAAACTGTTGCGGAGCGCCAGGGAGAAGCGGAGGCATTCCGAACGGCCCACCCGCGTGGCTGTTCCACGGCTGGTACTGCTGAAATAGCGACGGGTATTGATCCGGCGACGATCCCGGAAAGTGCTGATAAGGAGAGATTACGTTCGTTACAGGAACGGCCTGGGGACCCGGGCTAGGCTGAGAGAGGGCCACTGTTTGAGGCGGGTATGGCGCAGGGTTGATCCCTTGCGGAGCAATTACGGCGGGAAAAGGGGAGGAGGCGGATAGGGAAGCGGGGAGGCTGGAAGATACGGATAAAGAAGCCGGAAGGTTGGGATCTGATTCGGATCCTCCTCCGTCTCTGATCTGATCTTCCGACGAATCTGTACCGTAGGTCGCCGATTCGCCGTTGTACGGTGCCGATTCGTTATTATACGTCGCCGAGTCGCCGTTATACGGTGCAGATTCGTTATTGAATGTTGCCGGTTCGCTGGTATACGTCGCAGGGTCAGAACCGATGGAGGTCCCCGTTGGTCCCTGCGAGGAAGGTTCTGGCAGTTGTTTCGAAGCACCATCTGCGTTTGACGAGGTTTCTTGAAACGCGGATGGGGCTTCTTGAAACGGGGCTGGAGCCGCGTCGAAACTCGCGGGTTCGTTAGCGGCGGACGCGGAGGACTCGCCCGCTGCGTCCGAATTGTTGCTTGCCGCCGTCGCCATGACGGCAAGAGAGCAGTTAGGGCTAAACTGGGACAAGCACGTGGTGAAAAAACGAAACCCTAATCGTAGAACTTCTAGGTGATTACACTAATCGTAGGATGCATATTCTAGCCTCCCATAAGTTCTCCACCTAGGGATTGTCGTATTTTGATGTGATGTGATGTGTTGTGATGGGATGGGATGCGATCCATTCAGTGAGCTTGTAACGGGGTTTCCGCGGTTGTAGGAGTGGAGCATTCTCAACAGAGTACAGAACCTAGTTCAGAAATATATAATTCTATAATTCAGCCCTCCAAAGTCAGCTCATTTGGAACCGTTTTCAGATGCACTGAAAAGGTTCACAATTTGTCTTCCATTTTGTAATTACCTCGTGTTTTGCCAGAGCGCAATGATTGAGGGCTTGATACGCTGAGTGCTTAGTTAAACAATTCAAAGTCCCTCATCCGTAACTCAGCAAACCCGAATGGTTCCCAACCTTTTCACCAGCAATAAATAGAATCTGCAAGCATGGTGACCCAAACTATGAGGCTCCATTCGCAATACTTTTACCGCCTCTCCCGTTCTCTCCGCCGAAGCTATTCTCGTCGTCGGTGCGCCCTTCAGAAGCCCGCATTAGTTCCCGATTTCGTGTCCAGCTACGTTGCTGCCTGTGGTGAACACACGCAATTGCCGTTTCGTCTGCACATCAGCGCCTTTTCTCGTTTCGAGACATCTCTCTCAGACCGATCGGCCAGAACGATCAAGACTGTCAGGACGGGGGCAGTGGGAGAATGTCCAACAGCTAGCTGCTAGGAGGCTAGGATGTTACAAGGTTAGAAGGCTAGAAAGGCTGTACTTTCAATCGACTAAAAAATCATATCAGAAGGGGAAAAGAACGGGGAGATTGCTAGGAGGCTAGGAGGCTAGGAGGCTAAAAGGCTAGGAGGGAAGCTAAGCGGCTTGGAGGAGTGGAGTACATGGGGGCTGTAAGCTAGGAGGTCTGGAGGGTAGGAGGCTTGTGATGTTTTAGTCACCCCTGAGGGAGAAGTGGGGGGGAAGTGATTGGAAGCTTGGAGGATAGTAGGCTCGGAAGCTTGGAGGTTTGGAATTTTGGAGGTTGGTAGGTTCGGAAGCTTGGAGGTTTGGAGATCTGGAGGAGAGTAGGCTTGGAAGCTTGGAGGCTTGGAAGCTTGGAGGTTTGGGAGCTTGGGGGTTAGGCAGCAATGGCGGGGTCATCACTGTCATCGCTCGAGAAGAGCATCCTGGAGCTGTGCCAGGAGAACCCCGAGGTAGGGCTTTAAGAGAACCCCGAGGAAAAAAAACTGCATGCTAGTTGCTGAGAAGACGCTTTAGTCTGAGCGACGGCAAGGTCATCACTGTCGTCGCAGGAGAAGAGCATACCGGAGCTGTCTGTGTCAGGAGAACCCCAAGATATGGACAGATCGGTGAAGGGTTGATGGGTATGCCAGGAGAATCCCGAGGTAAAATTTACATGCTAGCTTTTGAAAAGGAGCTGTAGTTTGACCGTTGGCGGGGTCATCACTGTTGTCGCAGGAGAAGAGCATACCGGAGCTATCTGTGTCAGGAGAACCCCAAGGTATGGATTCCAGAAAACACCAAAGTAGCGACTGCATGCAAGCAGGTGTTTGAAACATGGTTAAACTGAACTGAACTGAACTGTTTGGATAAGAGCATCCTGGGGCTGTGTCAGTAAGACCCTGAGGTAGGGAGGGATGAAGAAAAGAAAAACCATGGCTATGGGATGATGTATGGTTATTGCAGTAGCCGTGGGTTGGCTGAACATTGCTCCTTCTTATGAGGCGCCTCAAAGGCCGTTCCTCTGGTCGCTTGCTGGCCCTCTGCGCTTCTCTTTATCCCTTGCATCTGTGTGCATCCCAATCCACCTCGTCATATAATCCAATTTCAGGGTCTATCGGATAAGATTCTCGAGTCGGAGCTCTCATACATGCCTCTGGTCTCTGGCCGGCCCACTTGTATGCTCTTTATCCGCCTCGTCCTATCCAATCTAATCCACCCCATCAAATCCCCCCCAGGGTCTATCGGATAAGGTTCTTGAGTCGGAGCTCTCATATGTGCCTCTGGCCTTTAGCTGACCCACTTTTTGGCCTCTCTCTGGCCTCTGCCTCTCGTATAAGCTCTTTATCTGCCCGCCTCATCCCTGTCCATTCCATCCAGGGCCTATCGGATAAGGTTCTTGAGTCGGAGCTCTCATACGTGCCTCTGGCGTCCTCCAGCTGAACCACTGTTATGCTCTTTATCCGCCTCATCTCTGTTCGTGTAATGCAATCAAATCCAGGGTCTATCAGATAAAATCCTCGAGTCGGAGCTCTCATATGTGCCTCTGGCCGACCGAGTGAATGCTATCAATGGGCTGCTGCAAAAGGTATGGTGCGGTTGTGTGCAGTAGTTTGTCGTTGTGTGCGGTTGTGTGCGTGTGTATGATCGGAGCTCTCATACGTGCCTCTGGCTGACCGAGTGAATGCCATCAATGGGCTGTTACAGAAGGTACAGCTCTTGTCTGTGTGGTTGTGTGCGGTTGTGTGCGGTCGTGTGCATGTGCATGATTGGGAAATTCATACGTGCCTCTGGCCGACCGAGTGAATGCCATCAATGGAATGCCATCATTGATGTGTGCGTGTGTGTATGGTAACTTGTTCATGGTTATGTCTATGTGTCAGGGTATGCCCTACATTCGTTTATAATGATCCGGGATGCGCGTGTACCCCTTGGATCCCTCTACAATCCGGTTTATCCTCTTTATAGAGTGCTTCAGCTGTTGGATCAGAAATTATGTGCTGTAAAAATCCCCCATCCCCTCTTCTTCCCCCTCTGGATTCATCTGCACTGTGCGTTTTATCCTCTTTAGAGAGCGCTTCAGCTGTTCAAATCAGGTGACACGCTCCTGTACAAGCACGTCAGCCAAGACCAAGCCGTGCAGTGAGTGGTGCTGGTGGAATTGGTGCAAGCAAGGTAACCATGATTTGATGTAGCAATGCAAGAAAATCACATGCCACCTCAAGTTGGTTGACACGCTCCTGTACAAGCACGTCAGCCAGGATCAAGCCGTGCAGTGAGTGGTGCTGGTGCAATTAATCAATCAGCCATGAGTCATTGTAACAATGTGGCAATGTATTGTAACCACCAAATCAGCCAACTCTATTGTACAACTCTACAAGCACGTCAGCCAGGACCATGCCGTGCGGTGAGTGCTGTTGGAAGAATTAATCAATCAGCCATGAGTCATTGTAACAATGTGGCAATGTAACCCCCAAATCAGCCAATTCCCCTGTTCCCCTATTCAAGCACGTCAGCCTGGACCAAGCCATGCGGTGAGTGCTGCTTTTCCCTCCCTGTGCTTGCCTTGCCATTCCCTACCTGTAAGTTTCCTACCTCCATGTACATAGCTCCCAGCCCATGCCTCCTGCTCTATACCAGCCGTTCCAAGCCTCCCTTCCCCTACCTCCCATTCCATCTCTCCCATTACATGCCTCCCAGCCATACTCTCGATTCCGTACCTCCCATTCCATACCTCCAATTCCATACCTCCCATTCCGTACCTCCCATTCCCCGCCCCTTTGCATCCCAATCCCACCAGGTTCAAGGGGTTGAGCCCAGAGGATCTCCTTTTGTATCAAGCCATCAAGCAGGCAGGCAACGCAGGTGGGCAAGCAGGCAGGCAGGCAGGCAGACACACACATGCATGTGCGCTTTTCTTGCTGCTCGCACTCCTGTCAGCCCTATCCGCTGCAGTCAAGGGGTTGGGGTCAGTGGATCTTCTTCTGTATCAAGCCATCAAGCAGGCAGGTAGGCAAGTGGTACGGCAATGCAGGTGTGCAAGGAAACAGGCAATGCACAACCTGCGTTGTCTTTGTGCAGTGTAGGGGTTGGGGTCAGTGGATCTTCTTCTGTATCAAGCCGTCAAGCAGGCAGGCAACAGAGGTACGCAAACAACTAACCTGCACCATTCGTCCTTTCCTCCTTGTGGCCTCCTCCTCCCATCTACCCTCTTTTCTGTTCCTCTAACGGACCCGACAGGCATATGGACGCGGGACATGAAGACTCGCACCAACCTGCAGCAGCCGCAGGTCACCCTCTCTTGCTTCCCTCACTGCACATTCCCCACCGTGCCCCCCCTCACCCCCACCATGATGCTTTTATATCCTCCCTGCCATACCCCCATCCGACAGGCATCTGGACGCGGGACATGAAGACTCGCACCAACCTGCAGCAGCCGCAGATCACCAAGATCATTAAAACGTTGGAAGGAAGGAAGCTGATCAAAGCAGTCAAATCGGTCAACGTAAGTCAAAGCTAGTCAAGGTGGGAGTCAAAGCTGTCAACTCAGCAGCCGCAGATCACCAAGATCATTGAAACGCTGGAGGGGAGGAAGCTGATAAAAGCAGTCAAATCGGTCAACGTGAGTCAAACTAGTCAAGGCAGTCAACCCTGGAGCAGCCACAGATCGCCAAGATCATCAAGACGCTGGAGGGGAGAAAGCTGATCAAGGCAGTCAAGTCAGTCAACGTGAGTCAACGAAGTCAACAGAGTGCAGTCAAGTCGGTCAATTAGAGTCAAAGCAGTTAAGTCAACGTGGTGGTCGTCAGTATCGAAGCACCCTGTTTGGTCAACGACATTCAAAGCAGTCCACGTGGCAAAGCAGTCCAAGTGAGTCAAAGCAGTCCAAGTGAGTCAACGCAGTCAAAGTGAGTCAAAGCAGTCAACGCAGTTGACGCTAGTCGAGCCTCCTCCTCCCCCTCCCTTCAACTGCCCTCCCGTTCTCGCCTTCCCTTTTTTTCCCCACTTTCCTCTCTTCCTCACAGTCATCTCGTTCCGTTTCTTCTCTCTGCATCTGCATTTTCGCAGAACAAGAGCCGCTAGCTCTACATGCTGACGACCGCCGCCTCAAAAGGCTAGCTCTACTGTCTACATGCTATATGAGCTCGAGCCATCCCCCTTCTCCCTTCCTCTCCTTCCACTCACCTTCGTACCTGTCTTTCCTCTCTGTTTCTCCCTGCATTCGTCAGAACAAGAGCCGAAAGCTCTTCATGCTATATGAGCTCGAGCCGTCTTGGGAGGTGACAGGATACCGATGCCAGTGCCATTACCTTCCCTCATGTCTCTCTGTGTTCCCCATGCTTCCTGTAATCCCTGTGGTTATGCATTATCGCAGAACAAGAGCCGAAATCTCTTCATGCTATAAGAGCTCGAGCCGTCCCGGGAAGTGACAGGAGGGGCGTGGCACACTGGTGCTGATGCCATTACCTTTCCTCATGCTCCTCTGCTCCTCTGCTCCTCTGTTCCCTCTTCTCCCTCTGCTCCTCTGCTCCTCTGCTCCTCTGCTCCCTCTGCTCCCTCTGCTCCCTCTGCTCCCTCTGCTCCCCACTCTTTCAGAACAAGAGTCGCAAGCTCTACATGCTCTATGAGCTTGAGCCATCCCGGGAGGTCACAGGAGGCGCGTGGTACACGGATGCTGAGTTTGATGCGGAGTTCATCCAGGCTTTGAGGCAGCTGTGCCTGACCCACATCGTCAAGCTGGTACGTGATGCTTGCTTCAGTGCTAGTCTGTGGATGTATGTGGTACTGTGCGGTGTGCGTGACCCTGTGTGTGTGCATGTACCTAGAGGGAGGTGACAGGAGGGGTGTGGTACACAGATGCTGAATGCGACGCTGAGACAAACTCGGGTGCCCTTCCCTTCTCTCTTACCGCTTGCTTTTTTTTTCCTCCTCTTCTTTTTGCGATTTTTTTTGCTTGTTGGCAGGGAGGCGATACGCTTGAAGGGGTGGTGGAGGCAGTGAGGAGGGCAGGCAGTGGGGGAAGAGAGGACCTGAGAATGGAAGATTTTAGACAGGTGGGTGCGAGGAGGGGAGTACGGGAGGAGAAAGAAGGTGGTGGCTGTGGATAGTGGTGGCTGTGGGGATAGTGGTGGCTGTGGGGATAGTGGTGGCTGTGGGGATAGTGGTGGCTGTGGGGATAGTGGTGGCTGTGGGGATAGTGGTGGCTGTGGGGATAGTGGTGGCTGTGGGGATAGTGGTGGCTGTGGGGATAGTGGTGGCTGTGGGGATAGTGGTGGCTGTGGGGATAGTGGTGGCTGTGGGGATAGTGGTGGCTGTGGGGATAGTGGTGGCTGTGGGGATAGTGGTGGCTGTGGGGATAGTGGTGGCTGTGGGGATAGTGGTGGCTGTGGGGATAGTGGTGGCTGTGGGGATAGTGGTGGCTGTGGGGATAGTGGTGGCTGTGGGGATAGTGGTGGCTGTGGGGATAGTGGTGGCTGTGGGGATAGTGGTGGCTGTGGGGATAGTGGTGGCTGTGGGGATAGTGGTGGCTGTGGGGATAGTGGTGGCTGTGGGGATAGTGGTGGCTGTGGGGATAGTGGTGGCTGTGGGGATAGTGGTGGCTGTGGGGATAGTGGTGGCTGTGGGGATAGTGGTGGCTGTGGGGATAGTGGTGGCTGTGGGGATAGTGGTGGCTGTGGGGATAGTGGTGGCTGTGGGGATAGTGGTGGCTGTGGGGATAGTGGTGGCTGTGGGGATAGTGGTGGCTGTGGGGATAGTGGTGGCTGTGGGGATAGTGGTGGCTGTGGGGATAGTGGTGGCTGTGGGGATAGTGGTGGCTGTGGGGATAGTGGTGGCTGTGGGGATAGTGGTGGCTGTGGGGATAGTGGTGGCTGTGGGGATAGTGGTGGCTGTGGGGATAGTGGTGGCTGTGGGGATAGTGGTGGCTGTGGGGATAGTGGTGGCTGTGGGGATAGTGGTGGCTGTGGGGATAGTGGTGGCTGTGGGGATAGTGGTGGCTGTGGGGATAGTGGTGGCTGTGGGGATAGTGGTGGCTGTGGGGATAGTGGTGGCTGTGGGGATAGTGGTGGCTGTGGGGATAGTGGTGGCTGTGGGGATAGTGGTGGCTGTGGGGATAGTGGTGGCTGTGGGGATAGTGGTGGCTGTGGGGATAGTGGTGGCTGTGGGGATAGTGGTGGCTGTGGGGATAGTGGTGGCTGTGGGGATAGTGGTGGCTGTGGGGATAGTGGTGGCTGTGGGGATAGTGGTGGCTGTGGGGATAGTGGTGGCTGTGGGGATAGTGGTGGCTGTGGGGATAGTGGTGGCTGTGGGGATAGTGGTGGCTGTGGGGATAGTGGTGGCTGTGGGGATAGTGGTGGCTGTGGGGATAGTGGTGGCTGTGGGGATAGTGGTGGCTGTGGGGATAGTGGTGGCTGTGGGGATAGTGGTGGCTGTGGGGATAGTGGTGGCTGTGGGGATAGTGGTGGCTGTGGGGATAGTGGTGGCTGTGGGGATAGTGGTGGCTGTGGGGATAGTGGTGGCTGTGGGGATAGTGGTGGCTGTGGGGATAGTGGTGGCTGTGGGGATAGTGGTGGCTGTGGGGATAGTGGTGGCTGTGGGGATAGTGGTGGCTGTGGGGATAGTGGTGGCTGTGGGGATAGTGGTGGCTGTGGGGATAGTGGTGGCTGTGGGGATAGTGGTGGCTGTGGGGATAGTGGTGGCTGTGGGGATAGTGGTGGCTGTGGGGATAGTGGTGGCTGTGGGGATAGTGGTGGCTGTGGGGATAGTGGTGGCTGTGGGGATAGTGGTGGCTGTGGGGATAGTGGTGGCTGTGGGGATAGTGGTGGCTGTGGGGATAGTGGTGGCTGTGGGGATAGTGGTGGCTGTGGGGATAGTGGTGGCTGTGGGGATAGTGGTGGCTGTGGGGATAGTGGTGGCTGTGGGGATAGTGGTGGCTGTGGGGATAGTGGTGGCTGTGGGGATAGTGGTGGCTGTGGGGATAGTGGTGGCTGTGGGGATAGTGGTGGCTGTGGGGATAGTGGTGGCTGTGGGGATAGTGGTGGCTGTGGGGATAGTGGTGGCTGTGGGGATAGTGGTGGCTGTGGGGATAGTGGTGGCTGTGGGGATAGTGGTGGCTGTGGGGATAGTGGTGGCTGTGGGGATAGTGGTGGCTGTGGGGATAGTGGTGGCTGTGGGGATAGTGGTGGCTGTGGGGATAGTGGTGGCTGTGGGGATAGTGGTGGCTGTGGGGATAGTGGTGGCTGTGGGGATAGTGGTGGCTGTGGGGATAGTGGTGGCTGTGGGGATAGTGGTGGCTGTGGGGATAGTGGTGGCTGTGGGGATAGTGGTGGCTGTGGGGATAGTGGTGGCTGTGGGGATAGTGGTGGCTGTGGGGATAGTGGTGGCTGTGGGGATAGTGGTGGCTGTGGGGATAGTGGTGGCTGTGGGGATAGTGGTGGCTGTGGGGATAGTGGTGGCTGTGGGGATAGTGGTGGCTGTGGGGATAGTGGTGGCTGTGGGGATAGTGGTGGCTGTGGGGATAGTGGTGGCTGTGGGGATAGTGGTGGCTGTGGGGATAGTGGTGGCTGTGGGGATAGTGGTGGCTGTGGGGATAGTGGTGGCTGTGGGGATAGTGGTGGCTGTGGGGATAGTGGTGGCTGTGGGGATAGTGGTGGCTGTGGGGATAGTGGTGGCTGTGGGGATAGTGGTGGCTGTGGGGATAGTGGTGGCTGTGGGGATAGTGGTGGCTGTGGGGATAGTGGTGGCTGTGGGGATAGTGGTGGCTGTGGGGATAGTGGTGGCTGTGGGGATAGTGGTGGCTGTGGGGATAGTGGTGGCTGTGGGGATAGTGGTGGCTGTGGGGATAGTGGTGGCTGTGGGGATAGTGGTGGCTGTGGGGATAGTGGTGGCTGTGGGGATAGTGGTGGCTGTGGGGATAGTGGTGGCTGTGGGGATAGTGGTGGCTGTGGGGATAGTGGTGGCTGTGGGGATAGTGGTGGCTGTGGGGATAGTGGTGGCTGTGGGGATAGTGGTGGCTGTGGGGATAGTGGTGGCTGTGGGGATAGTGGTGGCTGTGGGGATAGTGGTGGCTGTGGGGATAGTGGTGGCTGTGGGGATAGTGGTGGCTGTGGGGATAGTGGTGGCTGTGGGGATAGTGGTGGCTGTGGGGATAGTGGTGGCTGTGGGGATAGTGGTGGCTGTGGGGATAGTGGTGGCTGTGGGGATAGTGGTGGCTGTGGGGATAGTGGTGGCTGTGGGGATAGTGGTGGCTGTGGGGATAGTGGTGGCTGTGGGGATAGTGGTGGCTGTGGGGATAGTGGTGGCTGTGGGGATAGTGGTGGCTGTGGGGATAGTGGTGGCTGTGGGGATAGTGGTGGCTGTGGGGATAGTGGTGGCTGTGGGGATAGTGGTGGCTGTGGGGATAGTGGTGGCTGTGGGGATAGTGGTGGCTGTGGGGATAGTGGTGGCTGTGGGGATAGTGGTGGCTGTGGGGATAGTGGTGGCTGTGGGGATAGTGGTGGCTGTGGGGATAGTGGTGGCTGTGGGGATAGTGGTGGCTGTGGGGATAGTGGTGGCTGTGGGGATAGTGGTGGCTGTGGGGATAGTGGTGGCTGTGGGGATAGTGGTGGCTGTGGGGATAGTGGTGGCTGTGGGGATAGTGGTGGCTGTGGGGATAGTGGTGGCTGTGGGGATAGTGGTGGCTGTGGGGATAGTGGTGGCTGTGGGGATAGTGGTGGCTGTGGGGATAGTGGTGGCTGTGGGGATAGTGGTGGCTGTGGGGATAGTGGTGGCTGTGGGGATAGTGGTGGCTGTGGGGATAGTGGTGGCTGTGGGGATAGTGGTGGCTGTGGGGATAGTGGTGGCTGTGGGGATAGTGGTGGCTGTGGGGATAGTGGTGGCTGTGGGGATAGTGGTGGCTGTGGGGATAGTGGTGGCTGTGGGGATAGTGGTGGCTGTGGGGATAGTGGTGGCTGTGGGGATAGTGGTGGCTGTGGGGATAGTGGTGGCTGTGGGGATAGTGGTGGCTGTGGGGATAGTGGTGGCTGTGGGGATAGTGGTGGCTGTGGGGATAGTGGTGGCTGTGGGGATAGTGGTGGCTGTGGGGATAGTGGTGGCTGTGGGGATAGTGGTGGCTGTGGGGATAGTGGTGGCTGTGGGGATAGTGGTGGCTGTGGGGATAGTGGTGGCTGTGGGGATAGTGGTGGCTGTGGGGATAGTGGTGGCTGTGGGGATAGTGGTGGCTGTGGGGATAGTGGTGGCTGTGGGGATAGTGGTGGCTGTGGGGATAGTGGTGGCTGTGGGGATAGTGGTGGCTGTGGGGATAGTGGTGGCTGTGGGGATAGTGGTGGCTGTGGGGATAGTGGTGGCTGTGGGGATAGTGGTGGCTGTGGGGATAGTGGTGGCTGTGGGGATAGTGGTGGCTGTGGGGATAGTGGTGGCTGTGGGGATAGTGGTGGCTGTGGGGATAGTGGTGGCTGTGGGGATAGTGGTGGCTGTGGGGATAGTGGTGGCTGTGGGGATAGTGGTGGCTGTGGGGATAGTGGTGGCTGTGGGGATAGTGGTGGCTGTGGGGATAGTGGTGGCTGTGGGGATAGTGGTGGCTGTGGGGATAGTGGTGGCTGTGGGGATAGTGGTGGCTGTGGGGATAGTGGTGGCTGTGGGGATAGTGGTGGCTGTGGGGATAGTGGTGGCTGTGGGGATAGTGGTGGCTGTGGGGATAGTGGTGGCTGTGGGGATAGTGGTGGCTGTGGGGATAGTGGTGGCTGTGGGGATAGTGGTGGCTGTGGGGATAGTGGTGGCTGTGGGGATAGTGGTGGCTGTGGGGATAGTGGTGGCTGTGGGGATAGTGGTGGCTGTGGGGATAGTGGTGGCTGTGGGGATAGTGGTGGCTGTGGGGATAGTGGTGGCTGTGGGGATAGTGGTGGCTGTGGGGATAGTGGTGGCTGTGGGGATAGTGGTGGCTGTGGGGATAGTGGTGGCTGTGGGGATAGTGGTGGCTGTGGGGATAGTGGTGGCTGTGGGGATAGTGGTGGCTGTGGGGATAGTGGTGGCTGTGGGGATAGTGGTGGCTGTGGGGATAGTGGTGGCTGTGGGGATAGTGGTGGCTGTGGGGATAGTGGTGGCTGTGGGGATAGTGGTGGCTGTGGGGATAGTGGTGGCTGTGGGGATAGTGGTGGCTGTGGGGATAGTGGTGGCTGTGGGGATAGTGGTGGCTGTGGGGATAGTGGTGGCTGTGGGGATAGTGGTGGCTGTGGGGATAGTGGTGGCTGTGGGGATAGTGGTGGCTGTGGGGATAGTGGTGGCTGTGGGGATAGTGGTGGCTGTGGGGATAGTGGTGGCTGTGGGGATAGTGGTGGCTGTGGGGATAGTGGTGGCTGTGGGGATAGTGGTGGCTGTGGGGATAGTGGTGGCTGTGGGGATAGTGGTGGCTGTGGGGATAGTGGTGGCTGTGGGGATAGTGGTGGCTGTGGGGATAGTGGTGGCTGTGGGGATAGTGGTGGCTGTGGGGATAGTGGTGGCTGTGGGGATAGTGGTGGCTGTGGGGATAGTGGTGGCTGTGGGGATAGTGGTGGCTGTGGGGATAGTGGTGGCTGTGGGGATAGTGGTGGCTGTGGGGATAGTGGTGGCTGTGGGGATAGTGGTGGCTGTGGGGATAGTGGTGGCTGTGGGGATAGTGGTGGCTGTGGGGATAGTGGTGGCTGTGGGGATAGTGGTGGCTGTGGGGATAGTGGTGGCTGTGGGGATAGTGGTGGCTGTGGGGATAGTGGTGGCTGTGGGGATAGTGGTGGCTGTGGGGATAGTGGTGGCTGTGGGGATAGTGGTGGCTGTGGGGATAGTGGTGGCTGTGGGGATAGTGGTGGCTGTGGGGATAGTGGTGGCTGTGGGGATAGTGGTGGCTGTGGGGATAGTGGTGGCTGTGGGGATAGTGGTGGCTGTGGGGATAGTGGTGGCTGTGGGGATAGTGGTGGCTGTGGGGATAGTGGTGGCTGTGGGGATAGTGGTGGCTGTGGGGATAGTGGTGGCTGTGGGGATAGTGGTGGCTGTGGGGATAGTGGTGGCTGTGGGGATAGTGGTGGCTGTGGGGATAGTGGTGGCTGTGGGGATAGTGGTGGCTGTGGGGATAGTGGTGGCTGTGGGGATAGTGGTGGCTGTGGGGATAGTGGTGGCTGTGGGGATAGTGGTGGCTGTGGGGATAGTGGTGGCTGTGGGGATAGTGGTGGCTGTGGGGATAGTGGTGGCTGTGGGGATAGTGGTGGCTGTGGGGATAGTGGTGGCTGTGGGGATAGTGGTGGCTGTGGGGATAGTGGTGGCTGTGGGGATAGTGGTGGCTGTGGGGATAGTGGTGGCTGTGGGGATAGTGGTGGCTGTGGGGATAGTGGTGGCTGTGGGGATAGTGGTGGCTGTGGGGATAGTGGTGGCTGTGGGGATAGTGGTGGCTGTGGGGATAGTGGTGGCTGTGGGGATAGTGGTGGCTGTGGGGATAGTGGTGGCTGTGGGGATAGTGGTGGCTGTGGGGATAGTGGTGGCTGTGGGGATAGTGGTGGCTGTGGGGATAGTGGTGGCTGTGGGGATAGTGGTGGCTGTGGGGATAGTGGTGGCTGTGGGGATAGTGGTGGCTGTGGGGATAGTGGTGGCTGTGGGGATAGTGGTGGCTGTGGGGATAGTGGTGGCTGTGGGGATAGTGGTGGCTGTGGGGATAGTGGTGGCTGTGGGGATAGTGGTGGCTGTGGGGATAGTGGTGGCTGTGGGGATAGTGGTGGCTGTGGGGATAGTGGTGGCTGTGGGGATAGTGGTGGCTGTGGGGATAGTGGTGGCTGTGGGGATAGTGGTGGCTGTGGGGATAGTGGTGGCTGTGGGGATAGTGGTGGCTGTGGGGATAGTGGTGGCTGTGGGGATAGTGGTGGCTGTGGGGATAGTGGTGGCTGTGGGGATAGTGGTGGCTGTGGGGATAGTGGTGGCTGTGGGGATAGTGGTGGCTGTGGGGATAGTGGTGGCTGTGGGGATAGTGGTGGCTGTGGGGATAGTGGTGGCTGTGGGGATAGTGGTGGCTGTGGGGATAGTGGTGGCTGTGGGGATAGTGGTGGCTGTGGGGATAGTGGTGGCTGTGGGGATAGTGGTGGCTGTGGGGATAGTGGTGGCTGTGGGGATAGTGGTGGCTGTGGGGATAGTGGTGGCTGTGGGGATAGTGGTGGCTGTGGGGATAGTGGTGGCTGTGGGGATAGTGGTGGCTGTGGGGATAGTGGTGGCTGTGGGGATAGTGGTGGCTGTGGGGATAGTGGTGGCTGTGGGGATAGTGGTGGCTGTGGGGATAGTGGTGGCTGTGGGGATAGTGGTGGCTGTGGGGATAGTGGTGGCTGTGGGGATAGTGGTGGCTGTGGGGATAGTGGTGGCTGTGGGGATAGTGGTGGCTGTGGGGATAGTGGTGGCTGTGGGGATAGTGGTGGCTGTGGGGATAGTGGTGGCTGTGGGGATAGTGGTGGCTGTGGGGATAGTGGTGGCTGTGGGGATAGTGGTGGCTGTGGGGATAGTGGTGGCTGTGGGGATAGTGGTGGCTGTGGGGATAGTGGTGGCTGTGGGGATAGTGGTGGCTGTGGGGATAGTGGTGGCTGTGGGGATAGTGGTGGCTGTGGGGATAGTGGTGGCTGTGGGGATAGTGGTGGCTGTGGGGATAGTGGTGGCTGTGGGGATAGTGGTGGCTGTGGGGATAGTGGTGGCTGTGGGGATAGTGGTGGCTGTGGGGATAGTGGTGGCTGTGGGGATAGTGGTGGCTGTGGGGATAGTGGTGGCTGTGGGGATAGTGGTGGCTGTGGGGATAGTGGTGGCTGTGGGGATAGTGGTGGCTGTGGGGATAGTGGTGGCTGTGGGGATAGTGGTGGCTGTGGGGATAGTGGTGGCTGTGGGGATAGTGGTGGCTGTGGGGATAGTGGTGGCTGTGGGGATAGTGGTGGCTGTGGGGATAGTGGTGGCTGTGGGGATAGTGGTGGCTGTGGGGATAGTGGTGGCTGTGGGGATAGTGGTGGCTGTGGGGATAGTGGTGGCTGTGGGGATAGTGGTGGCTGTGGGGATAGTGGTGGCTGTGGGGATAGTGGTGGCTGTGGGGATAGTGGTGGCTGTGGGGATAGTGGTGGCTGTGGGGATAGTGGTGGCTGTGGGGATAGTGGTGGCTGTGGGGATAGTGGTGGCTGTGGGGATAGTGGTGGCTGTGGGGATAGTGGTGGCTGTGGGGATAGTGGTGGCTGTGGGGATAGTGGTGGCTGTGGGGATAGTGGTGGCTGTGGGGATAGTGGTGGCTGTGGGGATAGTGGTGGCTGTGGGGATAGTGGTGGCTGTGGGGATAGTGGTGGCTGTGGGGATAGTGGTGGCTGTGGGGATAGTGGTGGCTGTGGGGATAGTGGTGGCTGTGGGGATAGTGGTGGCTGTGGGGATAGTGGTGGCTGTGGGGATAGTGGTGGCTGTGGGGATAGTGGTGGCTGTGGGGATAGTGGTGGCTGTGGGGATAGTGGTGGCTGTGGGGATAGTGGTGGCTGTGGGGATAGTGGTGGCTGTGGGGATAGTGGTGGCTGTGGGGATAGTGGTGGCTGTGGGGATAGTGGTGGCTGTGGGGATAGTGGTGGCTGTGGGGATAGTGGTGGCTGTGGGGATAGTGGTGGCTGTGGGGATAGTGGTGGCTGTGGGGATAGTGGTGGCTGTGGGGATAGTGGTGGCTGTGGGGATAGTGGTGGCTGTGGGGATAGTGGTGGCTGTGGGGATAGTGGTGGCTGTGGGGATAGTGGTGGCTGTGGGGATAGTGGTGGCTGTGGGGATAGTGGTGGCTGTGGGGATAGTGGTGGCTGTGGGGATAGTGGTGGCTGTGGGGATAGTGGTGGCTGTGGGGATAGTGGTGGCTGTGGGGATAGTGGTGGCTGTGGGGATAGTGGTGGCTGTGGGGATAGTGGTGGCTGTGGGGATAGTGGTGGCTGTGGGGATAGTGGTGGCTGTGGGGATAGTGGTGGCTGTGGGGATAGTGGTGGCTGTGGGGATAGTGGTGGCTGTGGGGATAGTGGTGGCTGTGGGGATAGTGGTGGCTGTGGGGATAGTGGTGGCTGTGGGGATAGTGGTGGCTGTGGGGATAGTGGTGGCTGTGGGGATAGTGGTGGCTGTGGGGATAGTGGTGGCTGTGGGGATAGTGGTGGCTGTGGGGATAGTGGTGGCTGTGGGGATAGTGGTGGCTGTGGGGATAGTGGTGGCTGTGGGGATAGTGGTGGCTGTGGGGATAGTGGTGGCTGTGGGGATAGTGGTGGCTGTGGGGATAGTGGTGGCTGTGGGGATAGTGGTGGCTGTGGGGATAGTGGTGGCTGTGGGGATAGTGGTGGCTGTGGGGATAGTGGTGGCTGTGGGGATAGTGGTGGCTGTGGGGATAGTGGTGGCTGTGGGGATAGTGGTGGCTGTGGGGATAGTGGTGGCTGTGGGGATAGTGGTGGCTGTGGGGATAGTGGTGGCTGTGGGGATAGTGGTGGCTGTGGGGATAGTGGTGGCTGTGGGGATAGTGGTGGCTGTGGGGATAGTGGTGGCTGTGGGGATAGTGGTGGCTGTGGGGATAGTGGTGGCTGTGGGGATAGTGGTGGCTGTGGGGATAGTGGTGGCTGTGGGGATAGTGGTGGCTGTGGGGATAGTGGTGGCTGTGGGGATAGTGGTGGCTGTGGGGATAGTGGTGGCTGTGGGGATAGTGGTGGCTGTGGGGATAGTGGTGGCTGTGGGGATAGTGGTGGCTGTGGGGATAGTGGTGGCTGTGGGGATAGTGGTGGCTGTGGGGATAGTGGTGGCTAGTGGTGGCTGTGGGGATAGTGGTGGCTGTGGGGATAGTGGTGGCTGTGGGGATAGTGGTGGCTGTGGGGATAGTGGTGGCTGTGGGGATAGTGGTGGCTGTGGGGATAGTGGTGGCTGTGGGGATAGTGGTGGCTGTGGGGATAGTGGTGGCTGTGGGGATAGTGGTGGCTGTGGGGATAGTGGTGGCTGTGGGGATAGTGGTGGCTGTGGGGATAGTGGTGGCTGTGGGGATAGTGGTGGCTGTGGGGATAGTGGTGGCTGTGGGGATAGTGGTGGCTGTGGGGATAGTGGTGGCTGTGGGGATAGTGGTGGCTGTGGGGATAGTGGTGGCTGTGGGGATAGTGGTGGCTGTGGGGATAGTGGTGGCTGTGGGGATAGTGGTGGCTGTGGGGATAGTGGTGGCTGTGGGGATAGTGGTGGCTGTGGGGATAGTGGTGGCTGTGGGGATAGTGGTGGCTGTGGGGATAGTGGTGGCTGTGGGGATAGTGGTGGCTGTGGGGATAGTGGTGGCTGTGGGGATAGTGGTGGCTGTGGGGATAGTGGTGGCTGTGGGGATAGTGGTGGCTGTGGGGATAGTGGTGGCTGTGGGGATAGTGGTGGCTGTGGGGATAGTGGTGGCTGTGGGGATAGTGGTGGCTGTGGGGATAGTGGTGGCTGTGGGGATAGTGGTGGCTGTGGGGATAGTGGTGGCTGTGGGGATAGTGGTGGCTGTGGGGATAGTGGTGGCTGTGGGGATAGTGGTGGCTGTGGGGATAGTGGTGGCTGTGGGGATAGTGGTGGCTGTGGGGATAGTGGTGGCTGTGGGGATAGTGGTGGCTGTGGGGATAGTGGTGGCTGTGGGGATAGTGGTGGCTGTGGGGATAGTGGTGGCTGTGGGGATAGTGGTGGCTGTGGGGATAGTGGTGGCTGTGGGGATAGTGGTGGCTGTGGGGATAGTGGTGGCTGTGGGGATAGTGGTGGCTGTGGGGATAGTGGTGGCTGTGGGGATAGTGGTGGCTGTGGGGATAGTGGTGGCTGTGGGGATAGTGGTGGCTGTGGGGATAGTGGTGGCTGTGGGGATAGTGGTGGCTGTGGGGATAGTGGTGGCTGTGGGGATAGTGGTGGCTGTGGGGATAGTGGTGGCTGTGGGGATAGTGGTGGCTGTGGGGATAGTGGTGGCTGTGGGGATAGTGGTGGCTGTGGGGATAGTGGTGGCTGTGGGGATAGTGGTGGCTGTGGGGATAGTGGTGGCTGTGGGGATAGTGGTGGCTGTGGGGATAGTGGTGGCTGTGGGGATAGTGGTGGCTGTGGGGATAGTGGTGGCTGTGGGGATAGTGGTGGCTGTGGGGATAGTGGTGGCTGTGGGGATAGTGGTGGCTGTGGGGATAGTGGTGGCTGTGGGGATAGTGGTGGCTGTGGGGATAGTGGTGGCTGTGGGGATAGTGGTGGCTGTGGGGATAGTGGTGGCTGTGGGGATAGTGGTGGCTGTGGGGATAGTGGTGGCTGTGGGGATAGTGGTGGCTGTGGGGATAGTGGTGGCTGTGGGGATAGTGGTGGCTGTGGGGATAGTGGTGGCTGTGGGGATAGTGGTGGCTGTGGGGATAGTGGTGGCTGTGGGGATAGTGGTGGCTGTGGGGATAGTGGTGGCTGTGGGGATAGTGGTGGCTGTGGGGATAGTGGTGGCTGTGGGGATAGTGGTGGCTGTGGGGATAGTGGTGGCTGTGGGGATAGTGGTGGCTGTGGGGATAGTGGTGGCTGTGGGGATAGTGGTGGCTGTGGGGATAGTGGTGGCTGTGGGGATAGTGGTGGCTGTGGGGATAGTGGTGGCTGTGGGGATAGTGGTGGCTGTGGGGATAGTGGTGGCTGTGGGGATAGTGGTGGCTGTGGGGATAGTGGTGGCTGTGGGGATAGTGGTGGCTGTGGGGATAGTGGTGGCTGTGGGGATAGTGGTGGCTGTGGGGATAGTGGTGGCTGTGGGGATAGTGGTGGCTGTGGGGATAGTGGTGGCTGTGGGGATAGTGGTGGCTGTGGGGATAGTGGTGGCTGTGGGGATAGTGGTGGCTGTGGGGATAGTGGTGGCTGTGGGGATAGTGGTGGCTGTGGGGATAGTGGTGGCTGTGGGGATAGTGGTGGCTGTGGGGATAGTGGTGGCTGTGGGGATAGTGGTGGCTGTGGGGATAGTGGTGGCTGTGGGGATAGTGGTGGCTGTGGGGATAGTGGTGGCTGTGGGGATAGTGGTGGCTGTGGGGATAGTGGTGGCTGTGGGGATAGTGGTGGCTGTGGGGATAGTGGTGGCTGTGGGGATAGTGGTGGCTGTGGGGATAGTGGTGGCTGTGGGGATAGTGGTGGCTGTGGGGATAGTGGTGGCTGTGGGGATAGTGGTGGCTGTGGGGATAGTGGTGGCTGTGGGGATAGTGGTGGCTGTGGGGATAGTGGTGGCTGTGGGGATAGTGGTGGCTGTGGGGATAGTGGTGGCTGTGGGGATAGTGGTGGCTGTGGGGATAGTGGTGGCTGTGGGGATAGTGGTGGCTGTGGGGATAGTGGTGGCTGTGGGGATAGTGGTGGCTGTGGGGATAGTGGTGGCTGTGGGGATAGTGGTGGCTGTGGGGATAGTGGTGGCTGTGGGGATAGTGGTGGCTGTGGGGATAGTGGTGGCTGTGGGGATAGTGGTGGCTGTGGGGATAGTGGTGGCTGTGGGGATAGTGGTGGCTGTGGGGATAGTGGTGGCTGTGGGGATAGTGGTGGCTGTGGGGATAGTGGTGGCTGTGGGGATAGTGGTGGCTGTGGGGATAGTGGTGGCTGTGGGGATAGTGGTGGCTGTGGGGATAGTGGTGGCTGTGGGGATAGTGGTGGCTGTGGGGATAGTGGTGGCTGTGGGGATAGTGGTGGCTGTGGGGATAGTGGTGGCTGTGGGGATAGTGGTGGCTGTGGGGATAGTGGTGGCTGTGGGGATAGTGGTGGCTGTGGGGATAGTGGTGGCTGTGGGGATAGTGGTGGCTGTGGGGATAGTGGTGGCTGTGGGGATAGTGGTGGCTGTGGGGATAGTGGTGGCTGTGGGGATAGTGGTGGCTGTGGGGATAGTGGTGGCTGTGGGGATAGTGGTGGCTGTGGGGATAGTGGTGGCTGTGGGGATAGTGGTGGCTGTGGGGATAGTGGTGGCTGTGGGGATAGTGGTGGCTGTGGGGATAGTGGTGGCTGTGGGGATAGTGGTGGCTGTGGGGATAGTGGTGGCTGTGGGGATAGTGGTGGCTGTGGGGATAGTGGTGGCTGTGGGGATAGTGGTGGCTGTGGGGATAGTGGTGGCTGTGGGGATAGTGGTGGCTGTGGGGATAGTGGTGGCTGTGGGGATAGTGGTGGCTGTGGGGATAGTGGTGGCTGTGGGGATAGTGGTGGCTGTGGGGATAGTGGTGGCTGTGGGGATAGTGGTGGCTGTGGGGATAGTGGTGGCTGTGGGGATAGTGGTGGCTGTGGGGATAGTGGTGGCTGTGGGGATAGTGGTGGCTGTGGGGATAGTGGTGGCTGTGGGGATAGTGGTGGCTGTGGGGATAGTGGTGGCTGTGGGGATAGTGGTGGCTGTGGGGATAGTGGTGGCTGTGGGGATAGTGGTGGCTGTGGGGATAGTGGTGGCTGTGGGGATAGTGGTGGCTGTGGGGATAGTGGTGGCTGTGGGGATAGTGGTGGCTGTGGGGATAGTGGTGGCTGTGGGGATAGTGGTGGCTGTGGGGATAGTGGTGGCTGTGGGGATAGTGGTGGCTGTGGGGATAGTGGTGGCTGTGGGGATAGTGGTGGCTGTGGGGATAGTGGTGGCTGTGGGGATAGTGGTGGCTGTGGGGATAGTGGTGGCTGTGGGGATAGTGGTGGCTGTGGGGATAGTGGTGGCTGTGGGGATAGTGGTGGCTGTGGGGATAGTGGTGGCTGTGGGGATAGTGGTGGCTGTGGGGATAGTGGTGGCTGTGGGGATAGTGGTGGCTGTGGGGATAGTGGTGGCTGTGGGGATAGTGGTGGCTGTGGGGATAGTGGTGGCTGTGGGGATAGTGGTGGCTGTGGGGATAGTGGTGGCTGTGGGGATAGTGGTGGCTGTGGGGATAGTGGTGGCTGTGGGGATAGTGGTGGCTGTGGGGATAGTGGTGGCTGTGGGGATAGTGGTGGCTGTGGGGATAGTGGTGGCTGTGGGGATAGTGGTGGCTGTGGGGATAGTGGTGGCTGTGGGGATAGTGGTGGCTGTGGGGATAGTGGTGGCTGTGGGGATAGTGGTGGCTGTGGGGATAGTGGTGGCTGTGGGGATAGTGGTGGCTGTGGGGATAGTGGTGGCTGTGGGGATAGTGGTGGCTGTGGGGATAGTGGTGGCTGTGGGGATAGTGGTGGCTGTGGGGATAGTGGTGGCTGTGGGGATAGTGGTGGCTGTGGGGATAGTGGTGGCTGTGGGGATAGTGGTGGCTGTGGGGATAGTGGTGGCTGTGGTGGATGTGGGATAGTGGTGGCTGTGGGGATAGTGGTGGCTGTGGGGATAGTGGTGGCTGTGGGGATAGTGGTGGCTGTGGGGATAGTGGTGGCTGTGGGGATAGTGGTGGCTGTGGGGATAGTGGTGGCTGTGGGGATAGTGGTGGCTGTGGGGATAGTGGTGGCTGTGGGGATAGTGGTGGCTGTGGGGATAGTGGTGGCTGTGGGGATAGTGGTGGCTGTGGGGATAGTGGTGGCTGTGGGGATAGTGGTGGCTGTGGGGATAGTGGTGGCTGTGGGGATAGTGGTGGCTGTGGGGATAGTGGTGGCTGTGGGGATAGTGGTGGCTGTGGGGATAGTGGTGGCTGTGGGGATAGTGGTGGCTGTGGGGATAGTGGTGGCTGTGGGGATAGTGGTGGCTGTGGGGATAGTGGTGGCTGTGGGGATAGTGGTGGCTGTGGGGATAGTGGTGGCTGTGGGGGGATGTGGTGGCTGTGGGGATAGTGGTGGCTGTGGGGATAGTGGTGGCTGTGGGGATAGTGGTGGCTGTGGGGATAGTGGTGGCTGTGGGGATAGTGGTGGCTGTGGGGATAGTGGTGGCTGTGGGATAGTGTGGCTGTGGGGATAGTGGTGGCTGTGGGGATAGTGGTGGCTGTGGGGATAGTGGTGGCTGTGGGGATAGTGGTGGCTGTGGGGATAGTGGTGGCTGTGGGGATAGTGGTGGCTGTGGGGATAGTGGTGGCTGTGGGGATAGTGGTGGCTGTGGGGATAGTGGTGGCTGTGGGGATAGTGGTGGCTGTGGGGATAGTGGTGGCTGTGGGGATAGTGGTGGCTGTGGGGATAGTGGTGGCTGTGGGGATAGTGGTGGCTGTGGGGATAGTGGTGGCTGTGGGGATAGTGGTGGCTGTGGGGATAGTGGTGGCTGTGGGGATAGTGGTGGCTGTGGGGATAGTGGTGGCTGTGGGGATAGTGGTGGCTGTGGGGATAGTGGTGGCTGTGGGGATAGTGGTGGCGTTGGGGGGTGGCTGTGGGGATAGTGGTGGCTGTGGGGATAGTGGTGGCTGTGGGGATAGTGGTGGCTGTGGGGATAGTGGTGGCTGTGGGGATAGTGGTGGCTGTGGGGATAGTGGTGGCTGTGGGGATAGTGGTGGCTGTGGGGATAGTGGTGGCTGTGGGGATAGTGGTGGCTGTGGGGATAGTGGTGGCTGTGGGGATAGTGGTGGCTGTGGGGATAGTGGTGGCTGTGGGGATAGTGGTGGCTGTGGGGATAGTGGTGGCTGTGGGGATAGTGGTGGCTGTGGGGATAGTGGTGGCTGTGGGGATAGTGGTGGCTGTGGGGATAGTGGTGGCTGTGGGGATAGTGGTGGCTGTGGGGATAGTGGTGGCTGTGGGGATAGTGGTGGCTGTGGGGATAGTGGTGGCTGTGGGGATAGTGGTGGCTGTGGGGATAGTGGTGGCTGTGGGGATAGTGGTGGCTGTGGGGATAGTGGTGGCTGTGGGGATAGTGGTGGCTGTGGGGATAGTGGTGGCTGTGGGGATAGTGGTGGCTGTGGGGATAGTGGTGGCTGTGGGGATAGTGGTGGCTGTGGGGATAGCGGCCAGGCTGCACACTGTATGTGGGAACTGGTGTCTTCATAGCACCGGTCTGGGGATAGTTTCCCGTGGGGATAGTGGTGCTGTCCCCAAAACTCTTTTATAGTGGCAAGGCTTGGCTTTGGTGTGGGGTAGTGGGGCTTGTATGTCTGTTCATAGTGTTCTGTGGGCCATATTTTCATAGTCTATCTGAAGGGAAGTTGACTCTTATATCTTAATTGTTATACCTGTACACGTGCCAAGTTTTCATATATCTGAAAGAATGGGTTTGTACCCCTCTGGCTGTGTAACACACCCCTCTGCTTTAATCCTCTCTATATACCTCTGTGTACACCTCTCTACCCCACCTGGGGAGCGGAGGTGTGGCCATAGGTGGCTCCAGATATCTGCTTCATACCCTGCGGAGTCTGCCCGTGAGACATTTCATTATGGTGGTGTTAGTTTTATTCATGAATGGTTGTGTTGTTTCCTGGTTTGAGTGCTGCTCGTTCATACATTACATCTGCATTCATCAACATACCCTGTGGGGTGCGCCCTGTGAGTCATTGGACATGTTTGTGCTGTAGAGTAAGGTCTCTGGTTTGACAGCCTCTCTCAGCTGCCCTCCTCATTCATTCATCAACATACCCTGTGGGGTGCGCCTGTGAGTACCGTTTCTTTTTACGTTTGCCCTGTAAGTAAAAGTCTGTATCCGTCTTTCCCTTCATCCTTCTCTTGGTCTATCTTTCTTTTGTTTTCTGTCGTTCCCTTCACTATTGTCACAAATGCAGGTTATTAATGAGTGTTCAGATGGAGGAATAATCTCCCCTCAAACGTGTGTCTACTTTCAACAGTACCTCAACTTCTAGCTCCATGTCAGAATTTGCCCCATCATCATCTGCCACATCATCTGCCGCATTAGCACCTGCCATGTTACCATCTGACATGTTACTTCAATGGGTGTATACAGGTTCAGATTCTTGTTTACTGTGTCAAGCCGATATGTACAGTAGGCATACTACCATGCTTTGTCCACACTTGTTCAGACTTCTGCATGCTTTAGTAAAATAGTGCTTGCAGCAAGGAGCGTGGGTGAATGATGTTTGACACGTTGGCTAAAAAGTCACCACTAATTTCATTCATCAGTAGAACAGAGGGTAGAAGGAGCATGCAGCATAGCATTGGTCTGAATTTTTGACAAGGGTTTTTTTAGCCCACTTCCAAGCAAAAGCAAACGCCGATGCCGGGGATCGAACCCGGATCTTCCGCGTGACAGGCGGAGATACTGACCATTATACTACATCGACATGTCACAGTCTTCTCAGTCACTATAAAAAACCTTTTTTTTTGTTTGCGTTCTGGATTTCTTCCTAATCGATTGCCAGGTTAGTTCACTCTCGCAAGCATCGCATGCACGTGCTCGTGTATCCTCTTCTCGGCTCTGTAAGGTGCCAACGACCTCGGTGAAGCACCATTCTGTACAGCGATAACCCGAGTTCACCATAGCATCGATATAGGCAGCCTTCGTTATAGGCACATATGGCTACATACGGCACGCGAGCGGGGCTAGGAGGCTCCGGGATTTCCGGGGGAGGGGGAGCGTCTGAAATCCCTCTATGGCAGGGCGACGCGGAGAGGGAACAGTACGAGAGTTTCGCGGATTTATACGCGATTATAAAGACTACCGAAAAGCTCGAAAAGGCGTACGTCCGCGATTTGATCTCCCCTGCGGATTACGAGCCCGCTTGCGCGAAGCTGATTGGCCAATTCCGGACGCTTCGCACCGCGCTACAGAGTGCTGTACCCGATATAGAGCGATTCATGACAACGTACAAGATGGATTGCCTTGCAGCGAAGAATAGGCTTCTGGTAGCGGGGGTTCCGGCCACGGTGGAGCATAAATCAGCTACGGTGGAGAGCGGTAGTGCGACTGTAGCGGTGGCTGAGACGGTGCAACACTTTATAACAGCCATGGATACTGTCAAGCTCAATATGCTCGCTGTAGATCAGGTAAGCAGCTGCAAATCCTGACGGTTGGGAGTTCTGATGGCTCTTCTGTGTTACTGTAAATCGGCTATGGATGCTGTCCAGCTCAATATGCTCGCTGTAGATCAGGTGAACATTGAACACTCCCCTTTTGGCCTTAACCCAGGTGCACCTACTGTTCTCCCTGCTCCTCATTTACATCCGCAACGTGACCTCCCTACTGGCGAGTTTGATTTGCAAGTCTTATCCCCCTCATTCCCTCTCTCTGTTTTGAGTCGACTCAAAACAAGGCTCCTCAATTCCCTCTGCAACGTGACCTCCCTACTGGCGAGTTTGATTTGCATGTCGCACCCCTCTCATTCCCTCTCCCGCTGTCCTTCCTGCCAGCTGAGTTGACCTTTCCCACATCCCATTTCCCTTCCATAGTTCTCCCCTTCCCCATCCCCTTCCCCATCCCCTTCCACTCACTCCAACCCCAGGTGCACCCGCTCTCTCCCTGCTCCTTAACTCTCTCTGCAGCGTGCCCTCTCTTCTTTTCAATTCTTGTGATGGAGCTTTCCGCTCCTTTCTTGCTTTCCCCTTCCCCTCCCCCCCTCCCCCAGGTGCATCCGCTGCTCTCCCTCCTGCTCCTTAACTCCCTCCGCAGCGTGCCCTCTCTTCTTTTCAAAGAGATTTCCACTCCCTTGCTCCTGTCCTCGCCCCTCCTCCCCTCCCCTCCCACATGTGCATCCGCTCCTCTCCCTGCTCCTTAATTCCCTCGCTAGCGTGCCCTCTCTTCTCTAGCAGCTGAATTCGAGGGTCGCACCAAGGTCACGGACTGGCTCGTGCGCCTCAACAGCATGGGGGCTAGCAATCTATTTGTTGGGCCTGCTTTCACCATTCCCCCCTTGCCCTCTTCCGCTGATTCCACCTTCCCTCTTCTCCCCTTTCCAGCGCCTCCGTTTCCCCTGTCCCACCCCCAGGTGCATCCGCTTCTCTCCCGGCTGCTCAACTCCCTCTGCAGTGTGCCCTCGTTACCAGCCGAGTTTGAGGGTCGCACCAAGGTCCGGGACTGGCTCGTGCGCCTCAATGGAATGGCTGCTAGCATTTCATTCGCCCTCTCCCTTTTTCACCTCGCCCCTCCCCCTCCCCCAGGTGCATCCGCTGCTCTCTCTTCTCCTCAACTCCCTCTGCAGCGTGCCGTCGTTACCAGCTGAATTTGAGGGTCGCACCAAGGTCCGGGACTGGCTCGTGCGCTTCAATGGCATGGTGCTAGCCACTCATTTGCTGTCTCCCCCTTACCCCTCCCTACCCCCACCCCCCCACCCCCCCCCCCACTTCAGGTGCATCCACTGCTCTCCCTGCTGCTCAACTCCCTCTGCAGCGTGCCCTCCTTACCAGCCGAATTCGAGGGTCGCACAAAGGTCCGGGACTGGCTCGTGCGACTCAATGGAATGGCGGCTAGTGATGAGCTTTCTGAGGAACAAGCCAGACAGCTGAGCTTTGACCTTGAGTCGTCTTACTCTGTGTTCATGCAATCACTGGGAATAAAAAACTGATTTCTTGTGCGATTCATACATGTAGGTACCTACACACACCCACATGTATGGCTGCTGCTAGTGTTGAGTTGTTGGAAAAGCAGAGGAGACAACTGGATCATTAAATCACTTGGAATAAAGAACTGATCTTCCCACGGGCATGGAGCTTTTATGAGCCTGTGCAGTAAAAACGGTAGTTGTAGCGTAAAAGGCTCCAGAATTACCTTGGAGCTGTAGAGCTGTTGTGTTGTGCTGGGGTGCGCTGTATGGGTCATGCGCCTCAAACAGCATGGCTTGAGGACGCGTCCCCTCCCTCGATCGATCGCGAGATCGCTGCGGAAAACCGATCGGGCAAAACCGATCGCAGGATTGGGGCGGGATTGGTAGGAGGTGCAGTCGCGGATCGATCGCGAGCCCTTGGTGACAGGATCGAAAAATTTAGGGGGGAAACTGTCGATCCTACAAAAGCCGAGATCGGTGTGGCCAGGAAGACACATCGATCGTCATCAGGGGAGGTGACAAGATCGTTGAGCGCCAAAATATTGTACATTCGCAAGCCTTCTCGAAATCTGGTTACACTGTCAATTGCGACACTGTTCTTGTCCTTCGATCGATCGAGGGCAGGATCGTTCGAGGGAGGGGACGCGTCCTGAGCTTTGCGCAAGGGCGTGTTTCGAAAACCCCTCTGACTGCGGTTCAATGCGGTTTGTAAAGAATATAATGCGCACTTGGGCTGGTTGGGTAAGGTTTTCGGCGAAATTGAACCTTGATTGAAAAACATTGGGAGGGAAATCCCTTTTGGGAATACACTTAGGCATATTCAGCGAAAGCCGGAGGCCAGCCTGAATATTCTGTCACCTCAGGACGCGTCACCTGAAGCGGATTGATCGGCTGTAGGGTCGGTTTTGTCGCATGGGGTGTGCCACTGTAGCTTCGTAATCAGCCTAGTAACCCTATTTCGACATCATGCGCGAATGTACAGTAAAAATGTTGTTTCAATCCTGTCACCTGGGCAACAGACGATCGATATGGGGAGGGCCCATATCGATTGTGAAAACAGAAGGGTCGGTGTAGTGTCCTGCGCCACGGGTTACAGGCACGATCGAGCGCCTGCACTCCATGTCGCATAGTAACTAAATGATGTGCTGTGCATGCATGCAAAATTGGGTTGACCAGGTGCGACCCCACAGAGAATGTCGCACGCGACCCGACGAAACCTGTCGCAGGCTAGGTGTATACCCCCCCAAAACGTGCATCTCAGAACCTGTAACCTGTGTATCGGTGTGGATACCTACGATTGCATTTTTGCAGGATGCAGCATCGATCGTGTGTGAGCCTGGGATCGAAGTGCAGATTGGTGCGGATTGACCAATCCTGGGCCAATCCGCTTCAGGTGACGCGTCCTCACTCACACGTTCCCAGATTTACACACGTTCTCAGCCCCGTATCAGCCATGGCGGCTCTAATGGTGACGGCGCCAGTGTTTGTTTGAGTCGCTTCGAAGCGCGAAAGAAAAACGATTTTCGCTCTATGCACTGACGGATCCGAACCGTCCATAGCAAACCGACCGAGGCCGGGGCGGACCGAACCGAACCAAAGGACACCGAACCAGGCTAGCAGGCATGGCGAGCGGCGTGGGTCCGATGATGACGGCGCCGGTATCGCCGGAAGAGGTGCTTCAAAAGATGATGCACGACGGCGTGTTTGATTCGCTAAAGAACCGGATCCTTCTCGACCTCAAGCATAATGTACGCGTTATTGTCGTTTTCGATGTTTCGTAAGGAGGATTCTAGGGTGAGGATGATACACGACGGCGTGCTCGACTTGCTTAAGAACCGAATCCTGCTCTATCTCAAAGCAGCGTACGCAGTATTTACAGATTCGATATTCAGTAAAAAGTCTACACCACAAAGTTGGCACCGGGCCGCGAAACCCCATTGGGCCCCACGATACATGCACACCCGCAGCCCCCTTTCCGTTCCCCTTTCTGTGTAATTGTGACTGTAACAGGAGGTACGACAGGAGAAGTTGGTTGTGCGAAGCAGCGAAACTCTATTTGCGCACGAAGTTCGCATTCCCGCCTACTTCCCCCCCACCCCTTTCGCATCCCCCCGGTTCGTCCCCCCCACCCCTTCGCAGTCCCGCCTACTTCCCCCCCCCCGTTTCGCATCCCCCCACTTCCTTGTGACTGTAACAGGAGGGAACTGCGGCTCTACGCCCTATCTCTTCATGACGCCCCTCCCACCTTCTTACTCTTCCCCTCCTCTCCCACTCCTCCCCCCACCCCGTTTTCCTTTCCTCCCATTCGAACAGGAGGAGCTGCGGCAGTACACGGCTAAGCTGGTGCAGGCCAGCAAAACCCTCTCTGCTCACGACGCTCCCTGAACCTTCCACCCCCCTTGTCCCCCCACTTTCCCCACTTCTCTCCCTTTTCTTCCCTCCTGTATCAACAGGAGGAACTCCGGCAGTACACGGCTAAGCTGGTGCAGGCCAGCGAAACCCTTTCTGCTCGCGACCTCCCCCCACTCACTTTCTGAAGGGCATCCCGCTCCTCCTCCGATTTCACCCTTCCTATTTCAACAGGAGGAGCTGTGGCAGTACACGGCTAAGCTGGTGCCCTCTCTGCTCACGATGTCCCCTCACCTTTCTGTGTGACTGTGACTGTGAGTGACTCAAACAGGAGGAGCTGCGGCAGTACACGGCTAAGCTGGTGCAGGGCAGCGAAACCCTTTCTGCTCACGATGCTCGCACGCGGAACCGGCGGGAGCTTTTTGAAGCACTGCGCAAGGAGTTGGAGTGAGTGGGAAGGGGTTCAAGTCGGTTTGGAGGGGTCTGAATGGGTTCAAGTGGGGTTGAAGGTGTTCGAGCGAGTGAGAACGTTCAAGTGTGTGTTTGAATTGGGGCTGGAGTGAGTGTGATGCGAAGGGGTTGGAATGAGTGTCAGTATAAGCATTTGAGTCAGTTTGAAGTGAGGGCTCGGGTGAGTGAGAACTTTTGTATGTGTGTTAGTTTCGAAGCCTAGGCAAGTGATAGAGACAGGACATTAAGCAGAGGCTGGAGTTGGTGCGATTTGAAAGAGCAGCACCTCACGAGTCACATCAAGCTGCAAGTGTGGCACCTAAACATTCACATCCAACTCAAAGCTTATAAGGACACATGGACCCAGGCTGAAAGTAGCAGCGTCGGGGACTGGACGAGTGGACAGTGCAGGGGGTAACACGATGGATAGATAGCAAACACCTTTACCCTCGCTGCAAGTGATTTTTGAGAATTCTCAAAAAACACTCCCGTGGATAGATAGCGAACGCCTTTGCCCTCGCTGCACGCACTCTTATTCCTTGCAGTCTCGGTCTATGGACCTCCGTGTTCCCGCGTGTGGGGTGACTTTTGAGTCGACTCAAAACGAGGTGACTTTTGAGTCGACTCAAAAGTCCCCTCGCTGCACTTACTCTTATTCCTTGCAGTCTCGGTCTATGGACCCTCATGTTCCTCACGTGTGGGAAGGAAATTCACTCGTGTGCTGAGGAGACCTGTGCCTTCTTTTTCCCCACATCCATCCAGGGTACCAGTGGTTGAAAAGGCGTCTGACTTTGCATGGACCCTCATGCTCTCTCCTCTCTCAGGAGGTGTTGGGGAGGAAATTCACTCCCGAGTGGAGGAAACTCACCTATATCCCCCTCGCCCCCCTCCCCCTTTTCCCTTTCCCTTTTCCCGTTTCCCCCACGTGCAGGGCGCCAGTGGTTGAGAAGGCATCTGGCTTCGCGTGGGCCCTCATGCTCTCGCCTCTCTCAGGGGGGGTGGGGGAAGAAATCCACTCGTGGGTCGAAGAAATTCACTTATATCCCCCTCGCCCCCCTTCCCCTCGCCCCCCTCCCCCTTTTCCCCGTTTCCCCCACGTGCAGGGCGCCAGTGGTTGAAAAGGCGTCTGGCTTTGCATGGACTCTCATGCTCTCGCCTCTCTCAGGGGGGAGTGGAGGAGGAAATCCACTCCCGAGTGGAGGAAACTCACCTCTATCCCCCTCGCCCCTGCCCCCCCCAACCTCCTCCTTTCCCCCTTTCCCCTTCCACTTTTCCCGTTCCCCCTTTCCCGTTTCCCCCTCGTGCAGGGCGCCAGTGGTTGAGAAGGCGTCTGGCTTCACGTGGGCCCTCATGCTCTCGCCTCTCTCAGGAGGTGTGGGGGAGGAAATCCACTCGCGGGTCGAAGAGACCTTCACTCGCCTGCACGCTGAGAAGGCGGCCAGTGACGCGCTGACACGTGGCAGCGGCAGCGGTGGTGCTGGCGGGAGCTTTGAGGAAGTGGTGATGGCAGCAGGGGAAGCAACGGGAGAGGCAATGGCAGCAGTGGCACGGGTTGCAGCAGCGGCGGGTTTTGGGCCGAGGAAAGGCGGGGGTGTTGCTGCTGCTGCTGGGGGAGGGGGTGGGCAAGGAGGAGGGGAAGAGGGTGGGGAAGGAAGTAAAGTTGCTGCTGCGAGTGGTGGAGAGGGGCAGGATGGGGAAAACGGGGTGGATGGAGTGGGAGAGGGCGGTGGAGTGAGAGGGTGGGCTGAGGAATCGCAGAAGTCAGAGGGTAAGACAGAGGTAAAGGCTGAGGTTCAGGCAGACGTGAAGGCGGAGGGGCCTTATGGTGGGCCTGTGCTGCCTGGAATCAGGTGTATGACGGATATCACTGGGGAGGAGGATGATGCTGCTGCTGCTGGTGCTGCTGGTGCTGCTGGTGACGCTGGCGCTGGTGCTGCTGGCGATAACGCCGCTGCTCCTGCCTCTGCTGATATTGCTGCTGCTGCTGTGGTTGATGGTGGTCGTGGTGGTGATAAAGCTGACGACGCCAGTCGAAATCGGAGGGACGACACGGGTTCCGAGATTCGGATGAGGAGAAACAAGTGGAATGAGGGGGGAGGAGGTCCAGAAGCCCGAGGGACAGACAGCAGTAGGGAGGGTTACAGGAGGGATTTAGATGGAAGCAGACGATTTAGAGTTGAAGACCCTCCTCCTCCCAGGAGGTCCAAGTTCTCTGCCGAGCATGGTCATAGGTGGGGAGGGGTTGGGAGGGATGGGGGACGCGGTGGGGAGTGGGGAGTGGCAGGGGAGTGGGGAGGAGGAGAGGGGCCGCTGGAGAGGAGGGGTAGTAGAGAGGGACCGGCTGTAGCACCGTCCTCTGCCCCTGCTACATCCGCAGCAGGAGGCTCGGGAGGTGCTGGGCCGGGAGGGTTTGGTCCGAACCTGGCGCCGTTTCATGGTCCGGGAGGGGCGCAAGCAGCAGTGGCAGCAGCAGCAGCAGTTGCAGCAGCTGCGGCGGCAGCAGCAGGAGCAGCAGGAGGGACAGGGGGAGCAGGAGGGGGGTATGGTCCTGCTGCTGCTGCTGCCGCGGCTGCCGCAGCTGCAGCAGCAGCAGAGGCTTATGGGTATTCGGGAGGGATGGGAGCAGGTGGAGGAGGGTTTTCAGGGGGAGGCTATATGGGTCGGGGCATGTCAATGCAGCACCTGCATTTTGGTATGGGCCGAACCCCGCCCTCTTGGTTCGGGTCAGGTTCGGCAGCGTGGGCGGCACAGTTCCAGGCCTTGCAGATGGGTCGGGGAGCCGGGAGCATGGGGGGGTTTGGTTCGGGCGGGATGGGAGGTTTGGCAGGAGGGCAGCTAGGCTCGGGAGGCTATGGTTCGGCAGGATATAGCTCGGCAGGCGAATGGGGTGCTCCAGGTGGGGGTAACCCTCATAGCCACGTGTCATCAGCTCATCCTAGTCATGCATCTGCCCAGATGACGTCACCTCGTGCTGTTGCTGACTCAGCAGCGGGAGGAGAATCCAGGTACACGTCAGCACGACGTGGCGACAGGAGGACGAGCGGGTTGCAGGCTGTTTTGGGCGGAGGGGCCAGCGGTGGCGGGCGGGAGGGTGAGGATAGAGGGAAGGGCAGGAAGGATGGGTCTCAAGCTGCTGGCCCTGCTTCTGCTTCTCCTGATGCTGGTGCTGCTGGTGGTGCTACTGACGCTCTTGGTGCTGTTGCTGGCGCTGCTGCAGTGTGTGCATCACCAAGCGGGGGGGAGCAAGGGGACCTTCGCAAGTCCACCAGCCGGGACAGTGTGGGCAAGCCAGCAACAGCAGCAGCAGGAGCAACAGCAGCAGCAGCAGCAGCAGGAGGCACAGCAGCAGAGCCATGGGACGCGCATTTGAAGGGTGCCAATGCACCCCGATTCCACCCCGGCACGTCACACCGCGTGCCAGGGAGCTCATCTTTCCACCCTCCCCATGCCCACGCCCATCCGCACACCCATACACTTCCCCATGGGCATGGGCATGGCAGTGCTGGTTCAGGTGCTCGAGCTCGGGGGCTTAGTGCTGCTGGTCCGTCTAATGCTCCTGCCAGTCGTGCTGCTTCTGCTGCTGCTGGTGGTGCTACTGCCGGTGGTGGTGGTGCCAGTGATGCAGGGGGGTCCAAGTCCCCGTTGGCTCACAGGCCGTCCATACCAACGCCATCACGCCTGCCCAAGCCAAGGGAGGCTGGGAGAGAGCAGGATAAGGGGCGGGAGCAGGGCGAGGGACAGCTGAAGAGGAGAGGATCCGTTGGCAGTGCCATTGGCCCTGGTAGTGGTAGTGGGGTTGGTGGCGCTGCTGCTGCTGGTGCTGGTACTGGGATTGGTGCGATTGAGCAAGGAGAGCGGGGCGAGCGCAAGAGGAGAACGGGGTGAGGGTGGTGCTGCAAGGAGGAAGGAGGTGGTGCACAAGGCGCCCGTGAAAGGGCAGCTGGTGAAGGCACAGGGGAAGGAACAACATCAGGTGAAAGCACGGGGGAAAGAGCAGCAGCAGAAAGTGCAGGGGAAAGAGCAAAAAGAAGCAGGCAATTCGCAGCAACAGCTGGCAAAGACCAAAGAAGAGCCAAAGAAATTGCTGCAGCAACAAGTGAAGGGAGAGCAGAGGGTTGAAGGGAAGGGGGTGGAGAAGGAGGTGAAGGTTCAGTCAGTGGCAGCAGCAGCAGGGAAGGATGAGGCACCACCACAGCAAGCATTGCAGCTGCTCATAGGGAAACGACCCAGCAAGTAATGGGTGAGCTGGGGGTGCTTGTGATTGCACTTTCGGGGATGTGGATGTTGGTGATTACTACCGTATCTGTGTTCTGGTGGTGTGTAGTGTGGATATACAGTACCCCACTTTCTTCTCTTGGCATTTGCCTTCGTTCTTGTGCACATTCTGAAGGGTTTGAATATCTACCTATGAGCAACCTGTATTTGCAGTCTTCAGTCTTGGATTGAATGGCCACATGACGCATGAACGTTCAGCCAGCTCGCATATACCAGTAGGTAGGAATGTGTATTATTATCTAACCTGCCATACTCACTAGGAACATGTCAATACTAGGGTAATATCAGTCTGCAAAATAACAATCTGAATCCTTGCTCGTACCATAGCAAGAGTCGACAGTGCTCACAATGGCTTCAGAGGCTTTTGGAAACAGGCACGCTGGTAGCAAGCATACGGTAGTCCACGTGGTCTCCATAACATTTTTGCCCATACGGACTCAAAAACGGGCCCAGCAGTAGTCACATTCCGACTCGCAGTCCCCTTTACAGTCAAGCGTGTATCCAAGCACCAGAGGGTTCCTCAGGACAACTCCTCTCAAGGAATCGCCGCTGATCCGCCATTCCCGGTCCAGTTTAGCGACATTTGGCGTCAGCCGCTTCTCCACGCTGCACGCCAAGACATGGGGGAATTCTGCGAAGTATTTCTTGAAATCCGCGTCTTGAAATCTGGCCGTTTCTCGGAGAAAGGAAACAACGGATGAGATTTGATCCGGCGACGGAACGACATTGACGATCTCATCTCGCCAGTACGATCTGGCCGTCCATCCGAAAGCTTTTGCGAGCACGGTTTCAGCGGCATCGGTTTCGAGACCAAGGGTTTCAAGCAGTCTTCTGCATTCTAGCCATTGCTCCAGCTGATCGCCGGAAAGCTCTTTCGACGGCGACGCAACGTTTGCTGGCTTAGTGCTGGCTCTGCAAACGAGCCTGGCTGCTCTATGATACGAAGTGGCTGTCAGAGATTGAGAAAGCGCGCCATTATGAGCAACTGACGACCGGGTTTGTGTGGGAGAATGAGTGATGCTTTGCCGGATCATGCACGCGACGCCGGAAACTGCAATGTGTAGAGTGGCCATTACAGCTTCAGTCTATGAGACGGAATCTTTACGAAACAGAATCAGCTGCGAAAACGAAGCGGGGAGGCTGCGTGACGCACTTCACCGTGTGTATGAGGAAAGCCAGAAGAAAAGTGTTCGAGGCTGAATCCTGCCTGATTCAGCGCCTTGAACTCTTGAGTTTTTCAAACTTCAGAATCCAGGCCACTTCCATGTTTACAACTGGGCCTGTTCTGAATTCTGTTTCCTGGTTCCTCCATTTGAGCAGCAAATGCATCCCCTTCGCTGAGGAGAAACCTGGCTGGGCTTTCCGTGTGGTTGGACGGGAACGTCCATGACGTGGCAGAACCAGAGCCGCTAGAAACTGGTACACGAAACAGCTGCTTGCTACGGGGTACTCCATAATCTCTATATTATGTGCTTCGATTAGAAAACCATGTATTTGACTCTGCTTGACTGTGTAAAGTGTGAACAAGCAGCTTTCCAAAATCCAAACCAAATGACCCAACACAACAACCTCGGAAGCGCCGCTGGGAACGAGGCAAAAATGCAGGCAAGTACCGAACCTGGGCTTGACGCGCCGCGCGACGACAAGATGGAGGCGGTTGTGAAACGAATCCGGCCAGGGCAGGGCAGGGGGGAGTGGGGGCAAGCACCCCTAGTGGTTGAGGGGAATGAGAGCGGCTTGCCCTCACCAATTGTTTCCGCGCAGCCTCCCCGCTCTGTTTGCGCTGCGGAGCGTGCCGCCTTCCCTATCGACCCCCCCTCGAGACTTTCCATCCTGTTGGGGCCACAACCGCAACAAAATCGCCTCCCCTTCGAGATCATCGTGAGCGTCCGAAAATCACAAAACAGTGATCCGCGAAAATCTGACGGCTCAGATGTGGAATGTTACAACCTCGCCGGGTAGTTGTCCGTCGGACCCCTGGGCTTTCCCTGAGCCAACATGATCATGTTTTGGGCATGGCGTGTGTTATCTCACCACCGCCATACTCATGCGTTTCTTGAATCACGCTCCCATCCTAAACAGCACGGTCACACGAAGAGCTTTCTCGGATTCAACAAGTACAGCAACCTCGAATAATTTGCCGTTTCGCCATGGAGCATCATGACATTTGATATTCTCGTGGCGTGCAGGCATCGGTAGTCCGTTCTGTCAAATCCCAGAAGCTATAGACATCTAACGGGTTTGACAGGCGGCATCAGTGTTTGAGCAGTCGGCACTTGTCAGGGCCTGAGTGAGTGAGTAAGCATCTGAGTCCGTCCAAAAGCCACGCAGCTGATTAGTCCTACGCGATTGAATGGATTTGCGGATTCCAGCAGTCTAGCCAAGTATTTCTCACCAAATTTCAACGGCTTGTCGATATATCTCGATTCGGATCCTGCGCCTTTGCAGAATCTTCTGAAATTCCTCGTTTCCGGGATAAGGGAGCCTCTTAATAGGTGCTATGCTTACGAAGTCCTAGTGTGGGAAGACGTAGAGTAGCTATCGTCCATCCGACAGCTGTAGCTCCATCCAACTTCTTCAGTTCCATCGAATGGCGGTTGGCGCAGCCGAAGAGCCGAATCTAGAAGCAGGGACGTGTAATTAGTACCCACGACTGTAGAAATATTCGAGTCTGCTCTTCGATTAGCATTTCGTATTCCCGCCCGCCATCATGCCGTCGTCATCTCGCATCAGAATCAATGTAGGCGGGCAAATCTTCGAAACGTCCCGCGAAACGCTCGAGCTAGCGGGTCGCGGCTCGCTTCTAGGAGCCATGCTGGACCCAGTCTGGGCGTCTCGCGACGCTCGCCGTTCGCACTTTCGCGAATCTGAGTCGCAATCCCATCATGACACGTGTCGCACATCGGGTTCTCGTTACAGACGGAAAGCGGAAGAAGAGGAGGATACACCAGAGATTTTTATCGACCGGGATCCGAAAACGTTTGCCGTGTTGCTGAACTTCTTGCGGTCCGGTGTACTTAATATTCCCTCTGGCGTTACCGTTGATGCGGTACTTAGCGACGCGGACTATCTCGGCCTGCTGGACGCGGTTAAGGGAGCGCTCCTGCCGCCGACTTTGGACGCCAATGAGATGCACAGAGTGAGTGGTTTGGAATCGCCTCGGAACACAGGAGGTACGTTAGCTGCTGGAATTGTACCCTTGGCGGTTAAGGGAGCGCTCCTGCCGCCGGCTCTGGACTATAATGAGATGCACAAGGTGAGAGAACTGGAACCGCCTCGGAACACAGGTAATAAGTGTGATCTTGGAATTGTAGGGCGTTTCGGTGAAAGGAGCGCTCCTGCCGCTTGCTCTGGTCGTCAATGAGATGCACAAGGTGTGTAGGACCTTGTTTTCCATCGATCTCCTGTCCCCCACATATCTTGGAGGGGCTTGACGAACGACCTTCTAAGCACCTTAAACTCAACCTCTTTCCCCCTTTCCCCCCTTAATCCCCGTCCTGGTCAGACGTCCGTTCTTCGCCCCAACGTGGGCCCTGCTGACGTGTGCACGGCCCTGGCCGCGCATGAAGACGGCTCTGTTGACGTGGCACATGGCGCCCGGGTGACGTGTTATGACTGGATGCTGCGTCACACCGCCACCATCATCACCGATCTTCCCCAGGTGTGAAAGACGGGCTGTGGTTGGGGCGTGGGAGGGGTGTGGTAGGGATGTGGGAGGGGTGAGGGGGGAGGGGTGTGGGAGGGAGGGGTGTGAAGGGTTGTTATAGAGCTGATATACGCCCCGTGTGCTGAGCACTAGAACGAGTGTTATTATTACACACACAGTGTGACAACTCATGCTCTCCCTCCTCCTCTCCAATCCCGTGCTGCCAGGTGGACACCATATGTCGGCTGTCAGAGTCTCGGATCATCGTGGGGGGCGGCAAGGGCTGCTACCATCTGCCCATCTACGACACACGGGGTTACGACAACACATCAAACACACTGCGCACATTTGACGAAGATCATTTCACATTGGCCTTTCCTTTCTCCTATGGCTCTTCCAATGCTGCCTACCCCTCGCATTCCCCTTACTCCTCCCCCTACTGCTCGTCCCTCTCAAACTCTCAAACCACATACGGTTCTCCTGCCACCCTCCCATCCCTCTCCCCCTCCTCCCTCTCATCCTACACTCCCTCCCCCTTAACCCTGAACCAACCCGCCCCTTCCTCCTCCATCTCCCCAATCATCCTCCCCCAATCCGCCTCCCACTACCCAACCCCCACAGCCAACCCCCTCTACTCCCCCCCTCTCCATCCATCCCTCCTCCCCTCATCCTCCCCGTTCCCCTCCCCCTACTCTCCATTCCCGCCAACCTGCAAAATCGGCTCAGTGGTTCTAAGAGGCGCCTCCCATCCATCTTTCCGCTCCATAGTCCAATCCGACCGCTTTCTATTCGTGGCGAGCCTGAGAAAGACCCTCGGGGTGGAGTGGGGGGTGGGGAAGGCGGTGGGGGTGGTGGATCGGGGCACACTGCAGAGCGTGGGGGAGGCCGGGCCGGCGCCCATCACCACCAGGCGCATGGGCGGCCCTGATAAGCTCCAGTGGCTGTCTTCCCGGAACCTTCTCATGGTCGCGCGCCGATACACCCGTGAGTCGATCTCTTCTGACATGTGGCGTACTCTGATTGACTGTTAGGTCAAGTAGAAAAACACGAAACCACGAGAAACCACGAGGATCGGAATGGGAACTGGAATGAAAGGAAGGATAAACAGTTGAGGTTTGTCGAATAAACGCCAGCCACACACCAACTGGTTACAGCACGGGTACCATATGCGCAGGCAGAATGGAGCCTCATTGTCCAACAGTAGTGGAGTTAGGGTCCATCTTATCCGCGCCTGTGGAACCCACGTTGCAACCAGCTGGTGGAAAACTGGCGTGAATTCGACAACCCCTAGCTCTCCCTCGTCCCCTTCAACCGTTGTTGTGTTCTCTTCGGCGTCACTGCTTGCAAATTCCTTCCATACCAATCCCCTATCCTAGTGCTTCCTCATTATAATAACATCCGGGGTTCAGGATGGCAATGAGGAACTGTTATACTTGCATCTGTGAAAACCGCGTTGCAACTAGCCGGTTTGGGACTGGCCTGAGTTCAACAACCTTGCTCAAATCCCTCCTCTCGTTCTTTCCCATGCCTTCTCACTCTTTTCTCCCCTCCTCTGTAAACAGCTAGCGTTCAGGGAGGCTCCGAAGGTCCATCCTACTTGCGCCTGTGGGACCCGCGCTGCAACCAGCTGGTGTGGGACTGGCGTGAGTTTGACGATCCACAGCCCTCCCTCGTCCCCTCCGACCGCTGGTGTGCCCTCTGCGATGCTACAGCTTGTGAAGACCTGTCTTTGCTCCTCAAAGCCTCCCCTTCTGCCCCGGACTCCTCCTCCCGCCTCTCCGCTTTCGATCTGAGGAAACTACCGCTGCCAGGGACTGGGAATAAGCCTACTGCTTGTGTTTCTGTTCCTAGTGGTGCTGGTGGTGCGGTTCAGATGGGTTCTGGCGGGTTAGGGCTTGCAGGTGATGATGGTGCTGGTGGTTTTTATGTTGGCGGGGGTGGCACCGGAAGCAGTGTTGGCACTGCAGCAGCAGCAGCAGCAGGAGGTTTAGGGTTATCAAGTACAGGCGCAGCAACAGATAGCTCAACAAGTAGTAGCAATAGAGGCTTCGGAAACATCTACCGCCCAGCAGCAGTATCCGGGCCTGTGCCAGTAGCAGGAGGACCCACTCCCTCCATAGGGCAAGACAGCTGGACCGTCATGCAATGGCAATCCCCTGACTCGCTCCGGATCGGAGGAACGAGCCTGCAACGAGACTCGGGCAGGGTGGAAACGAGCACGATTCGCCTGCTCGTCGTCCCGGGCAGGTCGCAGATTGTTTGCAACCGCTGCCCGTCGCTGGAGGTGTGGACTCCGGTCAGCAACCCGTTTGTGCCGGTTGCCACAGGCAGGCTGTCTAGATGGGCTTCTTTAGACGAGGAGAAGTTGGGGAGTTTCCTCTCAGTGGGCGGGGGACTGGGAGGGATAGGGGAAACAGGAGGGATTGGGAGAGTTGGAGTAGGGGGAGGTGGGGGAGGAGGGAGAGGGGATGATGGGTTGGGTGGGTACCCAAGAGGGGCTTTGACTCCTGGTTCTCTTTCCGCTGCGGCTGCGGCTGCAAGGGGGTTTGAACCACCACCTGTAGATGGTACAGGAGCGCGGTATACAGGGGATGAAGTGGCTGCTGGTGTGAGGCCAGTGGGATGGGGAGCCGGCGAGGGTACATCAGCGGCACCAGGTGCTGCTGCTGCTGCTGCTGCTGGAGGTGCCACTGGTGTTGATGCTTTGTCTTCTGCTGCTGCTGGCACTGCATCTAATCCTACTGGCGGCAGTAGCAGCAGCAACAGTGCTGCTGCTGCTGCCGCTCCTCCTCCCACACGGTTCGACCCATACTCTTTCCGAAGGACCTATGGGGACACCATGGGCGAATATCAGAGGCGGAGGGTAAACTTCGAAGCGCCCCCCGATCACTGGGTGTACGATATGGCATTTGGTGGGAACAGGCTTTTTCTTGCTCGGGATGACCAGAGGCCTGGAGGTTTGGGGCTAGGCTCGGTCGAGGTTTGGGAGACCCGAACGAATCACAGGGTCGGTCAGTAAACCGATAATGTTTTTGTTAGAAGCGAGAGGTGAGGGGTGAGGGAGGGAGGGGGGGTGGAAGTGGGTGTGGGGGTGGGGGAAACCAGGAAGGAGGGGACGGGGAACGGTGGGTGGGATGGGGAAGGAAGGGGGAAGATGATGTGTGCATGTGCATGCACTGAAAGCTTGCATACACGTATGGTATTGTATGCTATGAGAACGTGTGCGCTTCATCTGTGCTTTGTGTTGAGTCCATTTGGGTTCAGTTGAGGATCAAATTTGGCTTTCCATTTGTTGTTCATCTGGGAGTGTTAGAGGTCCACTGGGGATCCCCGATGATCCTAGGGAAGGGTTACAGGCACGTCGGCCTGGGGGGTTATGGGCGCACTCACCCGCTATATAAACAAGCCCTTTTATCCCAGTGGTTAGTGACTGGGATTCTGACAGGGAGGGGGGGAACGTTTGAGGCTCTGGAATTAGCACTCTGGCTTTGTAAACTACGGTACGTGGTGTTTCAGCACACCATATAAAAAGAGGCGTAAAACACTATCTCAGTGCTCTCATTCTCCCACCCATATGTGAAATTGTGTGTTGTATTGTGTTCTATTCTCAATTCCACGATATCATAACCTGATGCTTGAAAGGGATTGTCCTGAGCCTGCATCACGTAACTCTTTTTCTGGTTACTTTTGTCAATGCTTTTTGCAATATATTTGCCATGCTTTTGCTCACACATGCTTCTTCTCACACATTTCCTTGTGATATCTATTCTCTAGCCATTCTTTTGCTCACAAACTGTTACCGTATGTCTTTTATCCGTTAGTGCAAACCTAGCCTAGGTTGTTGGCTAGTTTCACTTGCACTAGTAGCACATCCATCATTCAGAGATATGGCGTAATCGACAATTACCTTTTGGGGGATGTCCTGCGTGGCGAAGCAGGTTTTCAGACGGTGTAAACCGGTTATCGAGCCTCAATAGTCCACACCACACCCTGATGCAACGGAATTTCCCCGCGTTAGTTTTATTTCTTCGCTGTATTGTAATGCGGTGAGGAAAACCTACCCATACACACAAACGTACGTATAAATATGGCGGCGCAACGTCCGGCGGGTGGCCTCCCTTCGCCTCATTCCCGCAACCTCACGGCGGAGCATAATGATCTAGCGGGGAGCATTCCCCTTCCACATCTCCCCCCGCGTCCGCTCGCCGCGCAACATCAAGCAGATCCCCTTCTCTCGAACCCCCCGCGCCCGCCAGTGCATTACCCGCGCCACATGCGCCAAGGGGCCCCCTCCGCGTACCTTCACCCGCACCCCTCCGCCGCGACGCACTCTCCCGCCGCTCCCGCGCACACATCCCCCTCCTCGCACAGCTTTGCGTCCGCGCACCTCCCTCCTGCGCACGCGTACGGCTCCGCGCTCCCCCATCCCCCCACACTCCCCCATTCCTCTGCCCTCCCCAACCCCCCCTCACTCCCCCATTCCTCCGCCATTCCCCACCCCCCGGCGCCTTCCTCCAACCCTGCGGGCCCAGCCGCCCCTCCCCACGCTTCCCCTGCGCCGCAGCCGGCGCAGCGCGTGATGCCACGTGGCCCGTCGCACCACATGCCACGTGGCACGTTGCAGCATATGGCACGTGGCGCAGGGACAGGCGCAGGGAGGCATGGGGGGGCGGAGGAATGGAGAGTAGGAGGGTCAGGCGCAGGAGGGAACTACACTCAGTCGCACAACCAGTCGCACAATCAGTCGCACATGCAGTCGCACATTCAGACTCCATTTTCACACTACTCATCACAGCAGCTGCCGCAATATCAGACTCAACAGCAGCCGCAGTATCATTCTCACTACCCACTTCAGCTTCAGCAGCAGCACCTGCAGCATCAGCAGGAGCAGCCACAGCAGTTGCATCAGCCAGAGCAGTCACTATACACCTTGCAACACCAGTATAAGCTGCAGCAGCAGAACCCATCGGACCTTCCGTTACAGCCGCAGTACCACCAGCAGCAACACCACCACCACCAATCCGAGCAGCAGCTGCAGCAGCAGCAGCAGCAGCAGCAGCAGCAGCAGCAGCAGCAGCAGCAGCAGCAGCAGCAGCAGCAGCAGCAGCAGCAGCAGCAGCAGCAGCAGCAGCAGCAGCAGCAGCAGCAGCAGCAGCAGCAGCAGCAGCAGCAGCAGCAGCAGCAGCAGCAGCAGCAGCAGCAGCAGCAGCAGCAGCAGCAGCAGCAGCAGCAGCAGCAGCAGCAGCAGCAGCAGTCACACCAAAACCAGCAGCAGCTGCGGCAGCAAGAAGCACAGTACGCATTACAGCAGCGGCAGACAAAGAAAGAGCTCAAGAGGAAATTGGACCAGCTCACTTCAGTGGTGGAAGATGTGAGTTTACGGAACTTTGAGTATTGGCTTTTGAGACGTCTCATAAGTCGACAAAGGTCGTTCAGAGATGTCTAAAAATATAAATGCCAAAGTCGTTTTGAGGCGTCTCAAAAGTCGTCTCACTTCTGTGGTGGAAGCTGTGAGTTAATTGTGCTTGAAGGATTGTGGAACCTTTTCAGTTACCCTCCTGAGTTGAGGTGCCTTAACGCACAAGGCAAGGTAGACCAACCGACTTTGGTGGTGGAAGATGTCTTGAGGCGCCTCAAAACTGGACTCCTAAGTTGAGGTGCCTTAAAGCAGAAGGGCTACCTCTTGAAATCCCGTGTGACCTCCCTGTAACTCTCCTTGCGCCAGTTGTAGCGGCAGGCAGCAGCATTGGCTCAGCTTAGGGACGTGGGGAGGAGGAGCAAAAAAGGGGGAGACGCGGAGGGGACGTCTTGAGGCTCCTGCTCTCCATCCCAACTCTGAAAACCCCTTCTTATCTTCTCGCTTCCCTGCCAGTTGGAGCGGCAGGCAGCAGCGTTGGCTCAGCTTTGGGACAGCAGTGGGACGTGGGGAGGAGGAGCAGGAAAGGGGGAGACGCAGAGGAGACGTCTTGAGTCTCTTACTCTCCATCCCAATTCTGAAAACCCCTTCTCATCTTCTTTCTTCCCTGCCAGTTGGAGCGGCAGGCAGCAGCGTTGGCTCAGCTGAGGGACGTGCGGAGGAGGAGCAGCGAGAGGGGGAGGGGGCCATTCACGGATGAGGCTCCTAACATTCCTCTCAATCCCCTCCCTGTAACTCTCCTCGTGCCAGTTGGAGCGGCAGGCAGCAGCGTTGGCTCAGCTGAGGGATGTGCAGAGGAGGAGCAGGGGAGTTGGGAGGGGCTATTGACAGGCTTTTAGCATTCCTCCCAACGACCTCTCTCTTCTCCTCCTCACCCCCACTCCCTTCCACTCCCTTCCTGATTATGTACCAGTTGGAGCGACAGGCAGCAGCGTTGGCTCAGCTTAGGGACGTGCGGAGGAGGAGCAGGGGACAGGGAGGGAAGGAGCATCTGCAAAAGAAGCAGCAGCAGCAGCAGCAAACCCACCAGAGCCACCACCACCAGCAGAAACAGGGTTACCACCAACTGCAGCAGCAGGAACAGGCTCACGAGCAGCATATGGATGCTGTGATAGCAGCAGCGGCAGCGGGGGGAGGAGGGGGGATCGCTGGGGGAGTGGGGCTTGGGGGCTTGGGCATGGGGGGGGTGAAGCGGGCAGTGAGGGAGGAGGGGGGGAGGGTGGCGAGGGTGAGAGCAAAGAGGATGGCTGATATGCTGCAGCGAGCAGGCAGCATTGTGAAGCAGGTGAGCGGTGCAGTGCGGTGCTGTGTGGTTCCCATGTTCCTCCGCCGCTCTTATGCCATCTCATCTCGCTCCCTGGTCCTACCTGTCTTCTACTGAAGCACAGGTTAGCCTCTCTGCCTCCTTTACCGAGGCTCTCTGCTCCTTTACCTTCTCTTCCCCGTACCTGGCAGCTTCTGAAGCACAGGTTCGGGTGGGTGTTTGCCGAGCCTGTGGATGCGGAGAGCTTAGGTCTGCCGGACTACCATGAGATCATCAGCCACCCCTTGGACCTGGGCACCATCCGCTCCTGCCTCTTCCCGTCAGGCCCTCCTTATTGCCCTCTGCCCCCGCCATTCCTCCCCCAGTGACTGCTGCACTTCCGGACTACCATGAGATCATCAGCCACCCCATGGACCTGGGCAGCATCCGCTCCCCCTCCCTCTTCCCATGGATAATGGATGTTCCTGCACTGCATGCCCGCCCCATCTTTCCTCCTCCCCCTCTCTCCCCTGCTGCCCACCTCTGCCCTCTTACCCCCCATGCTTCCACTCCCCTACCAGTTACTGAAGCACAGGTTCGGGTGGGTGTTTGCCGAGCCTGTCGATGCGGAAAGCCTAGGTCTGCCGGACTACCATGAGATCATCAGCCACCCCATGGACCTGGGCACCATCCGCTCCCGCCTCATCCAATCACTCGCTGCCACGCGTGCAGACGGGGCAGGTGAGGGAAAAGTGGGAGAGGACGGAAAAGAAGCAGCAGGAGAAGCAGAAACTGCAGGTGGTAAAGAAACCGGGGCATCTGATTCTGCTGCTGCTGCTACTACCAGTGCTGCTGCAAAGCAGCCCCCTCATTATAATCACGTGACTGAAGTGGCAAGGGACGTTCGTCTGGTGTTTGCGAATGCGATGAAGTACAATGGACCGGGATCAGAGGTGAGAGGGAGTTGAAAGGGGTGGTAACGGGTTGAGAGGGAGTGGGCTTGGGTTGAGAGGATTATGAGGGTGTTGTGAGGAGTGGGAGGGGGTTAAGTGGACTGAGGTGGCAAAGGATGTGCGGCTGGTGTTTGCAATGCGGTGAAGTAGAATGAGGTGGAGTCGAAGGCGAGAGGTGGTTGAGGGGAATGAGAGGGTGCCAAGAGGAGTGAAAGGGGGTTGTGAGGTGTGAGAAAGGGTGAATGGGGGTCCACCCATCCACCCATCTTCCAATCCATCCATCCATCCATCCATCCATCCATCCATCCATCCATCCATCCATCCATCCATCCATCCATCCATCCATCCATCCATCCATCCATCCATCCATCCATCCATCCATCCATCCATCCATCCATCCATCCATCCATCCATCCATCCATCCATCCATCCATCCATCCATCCATCCATCCATCCATCCATCCATCCATCCATCCATCCATCCATCCCCCCATCCCCCCATCCCCCCATCCCCCCATCCCCCCATCCCCCCATCCCCCCATCCCCCCATCCCCCCATCCCCCCATCCCCCCATCTCCCAATCCCCCCATCCACCCATCCTCCCATCCCACCTCCCCAGGTATACCTCATGGCCCAGGCTCTCTCGGACCGGTTTGAGGAGAAGTGGCAAGAAGTGATGCTGCCGCGGGTTCATCCATGCAATTACCCGTCCATTCATCCATCCAACTATCCACCCACCCATACATCCGCGCCCATCCACCCACCTCCCCAGGTATACCTCATGGCCCAGGCTCTCTCGGACCGATTCGAGGAGAAGTGGCAATTCGAAAAGCACCTCCATCCTCCCATCCCCCACCCACCCACCCACCCACCCACCCACCCACCCACCCACCCACCCACCCACCCACCCACCCACCCACCCACCCACCCACCCACCCACCCACCCACCCACCCACCCACCCACCCACCCACCCACCCACCCACCCACCCACCCACCCACCCACCCACCCACCCACCCACCCACCCACCCACCCACCCACCCACCCACCCACCCCCCCATCCACCCATCCACCCACCTCCCCAGGTCTACCTCATGGCCCAGGCTCTCTCGGACCGATTTGAGGAGAAGTGGCAATCCGTGATGGTGCCAAGGGTTCAAGAGGAGGTGAGGGCATGGGGCATGGGGCGCGGGGCATGGGGCGTTGGGCATGGGGGCATGGGGGCATGGGGACATGGGGCATGGGGGCATGGGGGCATGGTTGCATGGGGCTGATAACATGTTGAGTAACGCGTTCCCGCCTGGTCGCTCCCCATCTGGCTCTTGGCAGGGGAAACGGCGACACACAGAGGAGGAGCAGCTACAGGCGTTTGAGAGTCGATTGAAGGGGCTCTTGTTGAGTAACAGCTCCCCACCCCTTTCCACCTATCCACACCCATCCATTGCAGGAGAAGAGAAGGCGTACAGAGGAGGAGCAGCTTCAAGCGTTTGAGAATCGAGTAAGGGCTGTTAGCGTGTTGAGTAACATGTTCCCTCCTGGTCTCCCCTCACCCCACCATCCCCTCCATTGCAGGAGAAACGGCGGCGCACGGAGGAGGAGCAGCTACAGGCGTTTGAGAGTCGGGGATTTCAGGCTATCCCACCTTCTCTTATCGAGAGGTGGGATAGACTGAAAAACTTACTATTTTCTTAAGGAAGGCAGAGGCAGAGGAGGCGGAGAGTGGGTTGGTATTGGGTATGCTTACACACTGAAGCAGCTGTTGAGTCTACCCTGCTTCCATTCTTGGCAGGAGAAGCGAAGGCGCACGGAGGAGGAGCAGCTACAGGCGTTTGAGAGTCGAGTGAAGGCAGAGGCAGAGGAAGCAGCGATGGATGGGCGTGCGAGACAGATAGCTGCTGAGGTGAGGAGAGGTGGGAGGAAGAGAGGGAGCAGGCAAGCCACAAGAGTAGGGGCTAAGTGGGGGGGGTGGACTGATGGCAGAGGCAGAGGAGGCAGCGATGGATGGGCGTGCGAGACAGATAGCTGCAGAGGTGAGGGGAGAGAGAGGGGGTGAGGAAGAGGCAATTAGCAGCTAGTGGTGAAAGTAGTGGCAAGCTGCATGAGTGAAGGCAGAGGCTGAGGAAGCAGAGGAAGCAGCAATGGATGGGCGTGCGAGACAGATAGCTGCTGAGGTGAGTTGAGTCGTAGGCGAGGTGAGTAGTAGGCGAGGTGAAGGCTTAATGGTTAGCTGTGCTGCCAGGGTGAAGGGAAAGGTAGAGGAGGCAGCGTTGGATGGGCGTACGAGACAGATAGCTGTTGAGGTGATTAACAGGCGAGGTGAAGGCTTAACGGTTAGCTGTGATGCCAGGGTGAAGGCAAAGGTAGAGGAGGCAGCAATGGACGGGCGTGAGAGACAGAAAGCACGCCTTACAGTCTGCCCCTCCGAAGCCTCTCTCCTCCCATCCCCTCTGTCCCTCTCCGCTGCTTCAGACGTCTCATGTGGATCAGCAGCTGGTGCAGCTTCGAGACTCCATCGCGCCTCTCTGCCGGTAAGCCAAGCCAATGTGTCTTTCTCTCTGTCCGTGAGACAGGAGGTGAGCCGCTCTCTTGGTTCACAGCTTCAAACGGCGCCACGGTCTCTCGCTGCTTCGGACATCCCATGTGGATCAACAGCTGGTGCAGCTCAGAGACTCCATCGCCCCGCTGTGCCGGTAAGCCAAGGCAAGCCATGGGGGACTCCATCGCCCCACTCTGCCGGTGAGCCGAATTGCCCCTGTTTTTTGGTGAGATAGGGAGGTGAGCTGCACTCTAGGTGCAAGGCGTCAGATGATAAATGATGGTCCTCGTCCCCTCTCCGCTGCATCACACGTCCCATGTGGATCAGCAGCTGATTCAGCTCAGGGACTCCGTCGTGCTGCTCTGCCGGTAGGCCAAGCCAAGGTTTAGCCGTTCTTGTGCCTCCATCCCTTGTACTTTCTCTCTTTGCTTCGTCCTGCTCTCTTCCACAATCCACACATCGAGACCAGTCCCTTGACACCAGAGGAATTAAGGCCAGTGGGACGGGGCATGCGACGATTGAAGCCGAATGCCATATCGAGACTGCTGGGAGTTACTGAGGACACCTCTTGCTTCCTCCCTTCTTCACTCCCTTTCCCTTCCTCCCATGCACTTCCTTCCTCTTACCCCCCAACTCAGACCCATGACACCCGAGGAAGTGAGGCGGCTGGGCAGGGGCATGCGACGGCTAAAGCCCAACGCCATGGCGAGACTGCTGGAGATTATTGAGGAGCAGGAGGAGCGGGAGGAGAGGGAGAGGGAGAGGGAGGAGCGGGAGCAGGAGGAAAGAGAGAGGGAGGAGAGGGAGATGGAGAGGGAGAGGGAAGAAAAGGAGGGAGGGCAGGAGGAGGAGGCGAGGAGAAAAGAGAGCGCAGAGAAGGATATGAAGGAGAAGGAGGGACAGGAACGAGGGCGAGAGGATATGGGGGGAGAGGAGAGGAGGGGAGAGGAGAGAGGGGGAGTCGGGGAGATGAGACTGGAGCAACTGCAAGTAGTTGCTAACTCAAGAGAGGATGGTGATGTGGAGTGTAAGGGTGAGCCGGAGGAGGGGATGTGTATGGGTGTGGCAGACGGTAAAAGTACCGTTGAAGGCAGTGTTACTGTGCGTGGCACTGGTAACGATCGTAACTGTGGTACTGGTCAGGGGGAGGCGATGGAAGGCGGCATGGTTGAGTGCAAAATGGGTAGTGGTTTGGGACGAGGCAATGTGAGGAAGGCTGAACAGGAGGAAGGAGGGATGGGAGGAATGGGAGGATTAGAAGGAGCTTTAGAAACAGAAGCCGCAGCAGCAGCGGCTGCAGTGAACTCAGGAGTAGGGGAAGCAGGAGGAGCAGGAGGAGGGCAGCGAGAGGAGGGTGGGAGGGGTGGTCAAGGGGGCATAGGTGAACGAGCAGCAAGAGCAGCAGCAGGAGGAACAGCAGCTGGAGGAGCAGCAGGAGCAGCAGCAGCAAGAACAGCTCGGGGAATGCGGCGAACTAGAGACTCCGATTTCACTGTAGACCTCGATGACCTGGTGGGTGCTTTTTTTAGGCGCCTCATAAGCTGTCTCCTGTTTTCAGACCCCTCGAAAGAGGGCAGTGCGGGCTGTACGGCGAACAAGAGACTCCGATTTCACTGTAGACCTCGATGACCTGGTGAGTGCGTGCAGTAGTAAGGAGGTGACTTGACATTCGTCTCCTGTTTTGGGGTGCCTCAAAAGAGAACAGCCGGGGGAATGCGGCGAAGAGGGGACTCCGATTTCACTGAAGACCTAGATGATCTGGTGAGTACAGTAATTTAGAATGCATTTTATGGCACCAACTACATCGTGCATGTTTGGAATGGATTTTGTCACTTTCAAAATGGCAGCTCTGCGCCCAAAGGTTTCGTCAACCCATGTTATCCCCTTCCCATTGCTGTTGCTTCTCAGAGCCCGGCAACACAATGGCGATTACTGCACTACATTTCACTCTCTAGACCGTGAACAAGGCATGCAGTCTAGATTGTGAAGTGAACAAGGCCTCATGATCTCAATGGTTCTATCCTCTTCCCTTTGTTGTTTCTCCTCAGAGCCCGGCAACACAGTGGCGGTTACTGCACTACGTTTCGCTCTCTAGGTCATGAACAAGGCACACTATGTTAAAGTAACTTGGGAGCCATGAGTAGGATTTAGGACTTGGGAGCAAGGAAAACAGCGAGAGAAAGGAGATGGCCAAAAGGAGGGGTTTCATGAAGGAGTTGGGAGTACAAATAGGAAGAAGAGGAAGGGAAAGGGGTACACCACCAGCAGTTGGTTCTAATAACTAATCTAGTAGACTAGCTAACTGTAGGCAGTTATAAGGTATGCAAATACAATTCAACACTCTAGACCATAAACGAGCCCTCACAACTTGAGGATGATCAAATGATGGCATTAGAATTGCACCCTTCATGTTATTTTCCATCATCCTCCCTCCCCAGCATTAGATCCTCCCAAGTATATCTTACCCTGGTTCTAACCTGTTTTCTGATTCACAATTATTCGGTTTGTTGCAAGTTCTAGACTAAGATGCAATCAATTCTTATATACCGTATCGATTGTTGTTTGATTAGGTTCGTCCCATCTTGATTTTGCCACCCGAGAGGATTCTTGCACGTATATTTGTGACTGGCAATGGTGCGTTGATCAGCCTTCAGTTTAGGGACATGGCATGACAGGTGGTAGATGCAACTCTGAAAATACTTCACAAGGTTGGTTATGGACACCTTAGGGGGGGTCACTTTCGTCCATTTACAACTGTCTTGGTAGGATTCTGTCATTTGCACAAACACACTGGTTTCAAATAGAGAGAACATCGTCAAATGTTCAGGTGAAGAACAACCGGGCAAAAAGTTGATGAGACACTCAGATTTCCGTCTATTTTTATTCATAATCTAACGGGTTCACAACAACGGAGCACGACACTGTTCACGCGCAACATGAACGAGCGGACCCCTTTTGACCCAAAAAGATTTTCAGGTGTGGTTCGTTGAATGAAACCTTCACTTCTCTCCTCTGCCCCCAGCTGCCCAAATGCTCGATGACAGGTCTCCTTCCCCCCGAAACTCCAGTCCCCCGTCAGCCAGATGATCCACGCTGCACTAGTTTTGTGTGACCTGACCACCCGAAACAAAGCACTACGGCGGAAGGCGGTGAGGGTGGCTGTCAGCCACAGCAAACCCACCTCAGGCCCGCATTGAACAAGGCTCGAGGCGGGCTGAGTTCTGTGATTCCACCCCGCACCGCGAGTCGGTGATTCGTCTCTCTCTCTCCCTCCTCCCCTTCATCACCAGCATGTCCTTCCCCTCCACTTTCGTATGGTCAAGGGCGTAATCAAACGGCCGAAGTTCAGTTTGTCGCGTGCATAGTTTGGATTCCTCCCTCGGCAGGAGACACGCCAAACGAAATCACGATGCGTAACTGAGCTGAAAAACTAGCAAGGTGGTCACTCTCTATCTTGCAATCTTAGCCGTAGAGGGCAAATACTTTCTGTTGCACACCTGTTGCAAACTGGCAGCAGCCATTGCCTGTTTTGTGCGTCATCTTCGTGTGGAGTCAGATCATATCATTCTTTCCAGCTCGTTGCTGATATCTGCCTGTCGTTGGCTGGGCGTTCACGTGCCCGTCGGACCTTTCAGGTGTGAGATTTAGGTCGAGGCTCCCCGCGGCATGGCGGCGTCTTGGTGGATAGTGGACGATAGGCGATTTTGCGCAGTAAAGAGACACTCATTTGTACCGATGGTGGATAGATTTCTTCGCGATTGTATCTTCCATTTGGGGCCAATGGTCCTAGCCAATCGGTCTCGTTTTGTTTCGTCTATTTCGCTCCTCTCCTCTCTTCATCTCCTCGTCGCGTTCTTCGCTCCACAGAACCTGCTTCCCTGATTTCAAAGTTCTACTACGCAAGGTCCGAACGTCGTCGTAAAAACTCGCTACCAACCAGCGAACTAGCATAGCACCCGTCAGCGTTTAAAAACCTATCACCCTTCGTGTCACACGGAGAGACAGCGGGTTCCTGTCTGCGAGCATGCTGCACGTGCACCATACAAACAACGACTTTAGTAGGGTCGCCGTGGGTTCCAGAGCCGAGCTACGAACTTCGAGTGCTCGGATTCCCTCCCTCACGATACCTGATCCATATGATCTTCGGGACTCTGAATTTCAAGCCGGCGAGCACGAAATACATAGCGAGGATTTTTATAGCGGGGACATCCGTGACTCATTTGAGCATGCGGTTGCGGAGAATCAGGCGCCTGGGGCCGCTGCGCGCTTGTCATGCGCTGTGCATCAGCCTGGCGCCGCCCCGTGTCCCCGCTCCCCCCGTGGAATCCTGCCGCGGCAGCAAAATAAAAGGGATTGGGGACACAGTTGGGAAGGAGATGGAACTCCAAAACGCGGTTCGTCAACACCAAGAAGCTCAGGCTCGTCAAGCCGCGGCACAGGTTCGTCAACACCAAGAAGCCTAGCTTCGGCAACACCCAGGGGTTCGTCTTCATTCCCAGGCGCGAGTAACGGCGGCTCGGGACGGCAAGTGCGAACACGCATGATGCCTTCGCAGCGGAGGCATGTGAGTATGTCGGAAGTGGAATACCCCGGGTTGACGGGTTCTAATAACGAAGGAGACAGCCCTATGTACAGATATCCTACCGCCAGCAGCAGCAGCAGCAGCAGCAACGTCGCCGACGGCAGCAGTAACAATCTTACTACGAGCCGGAATTTCGCGAACCAAGACGCCGCGAACAGCCGCGATTCCGCGAGGTGTCGTGCCTCGCCTGCTGCGAACCCACCTGTGAATCGTCCCTTTCAGCTACAGGTAGCATCGCAGAAGGGCTCCCTACAAAATGGCTCATTACAGTCGCAAGTGAGCCTACCCGCGCATCACGCGCGCCGCCATTCGCTCGACGCGCCTCGCCTCCAACTCCCCAAGCGTCGCCACTCCACTGGCGAGGACCCGAGGGTCCAGTTGCCACGTCGACAACCGCCGTCGACTCAGCAGCGGAGCGCGCTGTCGTCACCTCGCGGTATTAGCAACAGTGGAGAATGCAGCCCCAGATGCAGCGGGGGAAGCGGCGGAGGAAGCGGCGAGGGAAGCCGCAGTGGCAGCGCGTCGACAACTCCCAGAGGCCTCCCGCCGCGTCGCGGCTTTCCGCCTGCGCCGAGCAATTTAGGAGGCGATAAACGATCCGGATTAGACCGCAGATTAAGTTTTGACAGTCGCGGTTCGAGCGCTTGCAACAGTCCTTTCGCGTCAAACCACGAGGGCCCATGGGGGAAACGGGATTTGCAAGGGCATGAGCTTGCGCAAGCGGCGCGAGGAATAAACGCGCAAACGACGCCGCGCGCGCAGGTTGCGGAGATGAGCTCGCAACAGCGCGCCGCCGCTGGTCACCAGCGCGCGCGCTCGCTCTCACGGCTCGATTCCCAGGTCCAAACTCCCTACCTCGCCGCGCAAACTGACGCGGCTCGGCGGACCCTATGCAACGGCGGAAGACTCGGCGGAGCGAGCGGGGGCAAATGGGGATCCGGGGAAGGAGCTGGTGTTGATGGCGGAAGCAGCCGCGGGAACGGCCCGGCTGGAGAAACGGGAAACGTTAGCAAGATCAACGGCCAGAATCTTCCCATCCGCGTACTGCGAAGCGGGAGCGCAGATCTACGCGTGATCGTTGGAAGCTTCGGAAAGGGAGGCAGAAGCTTCGAATCTGGGATGATTGCTCCTATGGTGCAGCTTCCTGAAACGTGCCGCATGGAACCATCATCGCATGAAATTCAGTCCCCTAGATCGAGTTCAAGTACTAATACTCCAAGTGGTGGTAAGGATACGGGCCGTAGTAATAGCCTCGGCCGTTGGAATCAAGACCCTCAGCCGTCGAGTTCGGCTGCGTCGCCTCGGATCCAATCGCGTCTGTCGCAATCGCCGCTGTCGTCGCCATCACTGTATCCGACGCGGCGTCAGGCGTCGCCGCAAGGAAAGTCGAGCGCTGGGAATTGCGAACTCACTTCCAGCAGCTCTAACGGTCTGTGTACAAGGAATGCAGCAAACTACGGTGGGAACGGCAGTAGTAGCAGCAACAGTGACAACGATAACAGTTCTGGCTACAGCGGTGGCGTTGGTGTGGATAGAAGCAGCAGCAGAAACCCTAATGGCGGTAGCGGTAACTTCAACTTATCGCGTATTTCGTCCCAGCCCGATCGCTCAGTTAAGTCGTCTTTCATCGCCAGCGCGGTTTCGCCGCGCGGCATTTCGCACACAAGTCTGTCGCCCGTGGGAACTTCGTACTCTCGGCTGTCGCACCTCCTCTCGCCTCGCGTTTCTCTGCCCTCGCAATCCCGGTTGTTTTCGGTCCCTCAAAACGACGCTCGACGCTCGACTTTCGCTGCTAGTGTCACAGAGTCGCGAAACGGTTACAGCTCGGCAAGGGAATCGCCAGCGTCGTCACGAGAGTACGAGGAACCTGTCATTGGAGACCAGAACTTGGTTACCCGATCACGTGATTTCGGCGGGGAAACAAAAATTTGGAGGGGAACGGCATGGGTGGAAGTCAAAACGAGGGAAGAGAAGGCGCAGCAGCCGCGCAGGCATGGGAACTTTGCGGAGTGGGGAAGTGGGGAAGCAGCTAGATTAACGGGAACTGAAGGGGAAGGGGGTAAATGTTACGTCGGGAAAGGGCAGGCGGAGGGGGAAGGGAAAGGCGAGGGGGTAGGAGGAATTTGGGAGGAGGTTGGGGAAGAAAGGAAGGGCTTCAAGGTGGATGGTTGTGAGGTGGGAGGTAGGGTGGCGAATGTTACAGCCATTTCCCCACAGCCAGAATACTACATCCCAAACATATGTGCACGAGTGTGTATAGGGGAGGCAGGGAAAGAGGAGGGGAAAAAGCAGGGGAACGAGGATAAGGAGGAAGGGGAGGAGGAAGAGGAAGAATGGGATGAAGAAGAGGAGGGGGTTGATGTTCCCCTGGTGTGGTTTGCTGATAGTGTGGTGATCAGGCGAAAGAGATTACTAGAAGACTCGGGTGCTGGTTCTGTTAGGAATGAGGGAAAACAGGATGTGCAAGAGGAGGGGGGGAAGGGAAAGAGAGGATATACAGAGGAAGAAGGGTGGAGAAGAGAAGGGTTGGTGGGCCTGAAAGGTGGGGGAGAGTTACAAGAGTTGGGAAGCGGAGGGGGGAATGGGGATGGGGAAGAGGATGGTGGAGGGGATGAGGATGACAGGGCAGAAGAGGAGGAGGGAGAGGAGGGAGATGGATCGGTGGTATCAGGGCTTTGCAGGTTGATGCATTCTGACAGCATGGTGCTACACCGGAAGAGAGCAGGGGTTGGTGGAGACTCTCAGGAGGAAATGGAGAGAGATGAAGGAGATGAAGGAGATGGATCGGTGGTATCAGAACTTTCCAGGTTGATGCATTCTGACAGCATGGTGCTGCACCGGAAGAGAGCAGGGGTTGGTGGAGACTCTCAGGAGGAAATAAAGGGGGAGGAGGGTGTGGAGGACGAGGAGGATGAGGAGGATGAAGAGGGAGAGGAGGTTTTAGGGTTTCGTAGGTTGATGCACTCGGACAGCATGATGATACAACGGAAGAGAGTGGGAAAGCCTGAAACGAGGATGGCTGAGATTGAGGAGGAAGGGGGTGCAGGGGAGGCAGAGGAAGTGGCCGGAGAGGAAGAGGAGGATAAGGAGGAGTGGGAAGAAGGGGACAATGGGAGTGAGAAGTTAGTGTCAAAAGAAGAAGTGGGGGAAGGGGAGGATGAGGGATTGGAAAACGTGAATCACGAAGACGGGGAAGAGGGGTCGGAAGGCTGGGATAAGGAGAAAGGGGCTTCTTGGCGAAGAAGGTTGGTACATTCTGATAGCTTAGCTGTGAATTGGCTTAAAAGGAGGACAGACTGTTCCTCGATCACAAGTTCAGATGAAAATTCGGGTGAACTTTCAGGTGAAACTTCTAGTGTTTTCACCTCTGCTGCTCCTCCTTCTCGTGGCAGGCGGTTTGTGCACTCGGACAGTCTCTCAGTTGCAAGGCTTAGGGGAGTGGCCACAGGGGCACACAGCATTGGAGACGAGGATGAGGAAGCTGAAGCGGAGGAGGAAGAGGAGGAAGAAGAGGAGCAAGACGGACGAGTGCCGGTGTTTCCCCACTCGGATAGTATCCGAGTCGCAAAGGTGCAAAGATTCGAGTCGTCTCTAGAGGAGGAAGAGGAGGAGGAGGAGGAAGAGGAGGTAGAAGTGGCAGTGCCGGTGTTCCCGCATTCTGACAGCATAGTGGTCACAAGGGAGCAGCGCAAGAGACGGAGACCCCGACTCACAGTGCCTAGGCTCGCAGGCATACACGGCATGAAGCCTGCAAGTCAAAGCGCCAAGCTGTACCTTCCCCAGGTGAAACCTCCCAGGGCGCCAGGCATCAAGCCTGGCGGCCAGAGCGCCAAGCAGAACCCTCTCCAGATGGACCCTTTCAGGGCGCCAGGCATCAAGCCTGGCAGCCAGAGCGCCAGGCTGAACCAGGTGAACCTTTCCGGGGCGGCAGGTACAAAGCTTGCAAGTCAAAGCGCCAAGTTATACCTGCCCCAGATAAGCCTCCCCAGGGCAGAAGCTGCAGCAGATACAGGTGGAGGTGGGAGAGGGAGCAGGAGTGGAGCTGGGGCTGGGAGTAAGAGTGGCATGAGTCCACGTGGCAGAACAGCAGCAAGTCCACGTGTCAGTGAGGCAGTGAATCCACGTGGCAGAACAGCAGCAGCCAACGGTGCACAAGAATGTGCCCCCCCTATATCTCAACAGAGCCCAGCAAACAGTCCTACATGCAGCCCTACATGGAGCCCACGCCCCTCTCCCTCATACACTCCCCAGTCTCCTCCCACATGCAGGCCCCATCTCTCTCCCTTATGCAGTGCCCATTCTTCTCCCACATACAGTCCTCATCGCTCTCCCTTATGCAGCCCCCATCCCGCTCCCACGTACAGCCCCCGCTGCTCTCCTTCATGTACCCCCCGCCCTTCTCCCTTAAGCTCCCCACATCCTTCTCCCTTATCCAGCCCCCGCCTCTGCACCACACAGAGCCCCCATCCCTCTCCCATATGCAGCCCCCGCCCATCTCCATTAGGCAATCACCATAATTACTCCCTCCCAGGCCCCTTTACTGCCCCTGCTCCTGCTGCTGCCGCTGCTCCTGCTGCTGCTGCTGCTGCTGCTGCTGCTGCTGCCTCTGGTGCCTATGGTCTTACTACCTCCTCTCCTTCTCTCTCATACACCCCACACGGCTCCACCTCTCTTACAATCTCCAGGCAAACACTCACTGCTGCTGCAAGGGCTGCTGTAGCCGCTACAGCCGCTGCAGATTTAGTCATCACTCTTCACAGTGCATCTTTGCCTGTCTCCAGACAAGCACTCACAGCTGCTGCTAGGGCTGCTGTAGCCGCTACAGCCACTACCGGTGCTACGGCCACCTCTCGCTCTGTACAGTCAGCTGCACCGACCTTTTTGTCAACCGAGGACACCAGCTGCGCTACAGACCTAGATGTGTGCGTTCGCAGTGCCACTTTGCCTGTCTCCAGACAACCGCTCAACTCAGCTGCACTTGCTGCAGCAGCTGCTACAGCGGCCACAGCTGCTCCTTCCATTGTAGCTTCAAGTCCTTCGAAATCTGGCTGTGGTGGTACGAGAACAAGGTTTGAAGGGAGACACAGTGTCAGGGGACTTAATCGCAGGCATACTGCTTGTCTAGCAGATGTTGAAGATGCTCAGGTGAAGCCTCAGGTCAATTCTCAGGTAAATCACAGGCGACGCTCTAGTGAATCGGTTTATGGGGACCGTCTTCAGTGGGTGCATGCGGGAGGGGGAAAGGGGGATGGGCCTTCGCACTGATGTAAAGGAAACTGTAAGGGTTTATAAGTCACTTTGCTCACAAAGAGACACCGGTGGTGGTGCCATGCATGTTTGGCACTGATTGTGGAGGAGCCAGTAAGGTTCCATTGGCAAAAGAAGATTTAAAGAGGTTGTAACATACAAAATCCCCGAATTCCAAAATGTTCAGAGGTGTTACGTTCTCTGTTGCAGCTGATGCTGCACAAATCATCCAGTTGCGGCGCTCGTGCGTTGTACAGAAATTGGGCAGGGGGTGTTTGGTTTCAGAGGGAGTCGGGTGCCCGAATCTTCCAACAAAACTAACCTGAGGAAACAAGATTTTCTAGTTTGAAAGGGAGCTGTTGTGTACCAGCACGGGACCGTCCAACTGGCAGACAGCAGCGTCGCAGTAGGTAGGAGACGCGACAGAGAATTGCCAGATCAGAAGATCTTGCGACAAAGGGTTCGTTGGAGGAACACGGCGAATTGCCATAAAAATACACGGAGAGATCGAGTCTTCACCCAAAAATTTTCAGGCACGTATGACCGAGAAAACCCGGCACCTACAGGTCGCACCGGATTTTTGTCCCACCCACCCACCCCCAACTCTTCCCCCCTCCCCGCTCTTCCCCCCTCTCATCCCCCCTGTCTCCGCCATCCCCCTCTCGTGGCTCTTCCCCCCCCCCCCCCTTCTGGTTTATCGCTGCTCCCGCTGGTTCCCTTCCCTCCCTGCTGGTGCCACGCGGGAACTGCTCCCCTTCCCCTTGTCCAACCAACGCCCTCTCCACGGGAACTTTCTGCTCTACTGTACTGTACCTCCACCTTCCCCTTCATTCCCCTTCATCCCCTCTGCTCTAGGCTCAACGTACAGGCGGGAACTGCGGTTTTGTTCATTCGTCCGTTCTGTTCCTTCCCCCCTTCCCTTCCTCAGCTCTTCTCCCTCCCTACATCCCCCTGCTCTGGTTGTTGGTTTCTCATTTCTAACGGCCATTCTTCCAGCCATTCGCTGCTGTGTGCCTTCTTTGCCTTTTTGGATACTAGCCTAGCATAGCTAGGTCCACCTGTGTCCAGGCACTTCTGGTTGTCCAAACATCCAAGATGTTTACACACCCTTCTCCGCTTTCAAGTCAAGTCGTTTTAGGGATGGCTGCTTCTGGATTAGGGTCGTCCAACCACGGCAACCGCCTCCAGAACGGATCGACTTTGTTAGGTTCGATCCCGCCGTCCTCTTGCGTACAGGCTTCTGGCGACGACTTCACGGAAGAAGACATTTGGCCGGTAACGGATTCTGACAGCTTAACCGACGGAGTTGCCAGGGTTTCGTTACACGATCAAAGTCTGCCGTCATTGCGCCTTAGGGCTGAAGCAGACGCGAGCTCCTCAGCTGGTGTCTTTTCAAGCCAGGTTCAAGGTCTCGCTATTCTATCTTCAGACATAAGTTCCTTTGGACAACGTCCTGCTGGAGACATTGTCAAGCAGACTGGATTGAATCCAGTCGTTATCCCAACCGTTCACAACCACCTCGATCATTTAAAGTCGCGGCTTTCCCAAGGTCATCACCGTGCTTCCGCTCCTGTCAACGTCCCTGACTGGAGTAAAGTAACAGGGAGATCGTCAAAGCCCTCTCGCTGGACGGTGAACGACGATCCCGAGAACGACGCTGACGACGCTATGGTTCCTCCGCACGAGCTTGCAGCAAGGAATATATCCCCGTCAATGTGTTTTTCCGTACACGAAGGAGTTGGAGGGACGTTACGAGGAAGGGATCTGGCTCGCGTGCGAACGGCTATTCTTCAGAAGACGGGCTTCATTGATTCATAACGGCTTCCTCCTGACAGCGTTCCTTCGCATATCTCAGCGGCATTCTGCGACGCGGCATTCTGCGGCAAGACATTCCACAACGGTTTTTTTTCTTAAATATATATAAGCTACCAGACTAGCGGTCTGTCTTGTTTACATGTCCATGTTTTACTGGTTACCTGATGCCGTGAGTCATTCCCGTTGACTGGCTTGCAGGTGACTTCCCATAACGGGGAAACCCCCTGGGGAAGCCCTACTCCATGCAAGTGGAAGTCAGTCAACAGGTTGGCCGGTGTTTCTTGGAAGTTCGAATATTCGTCATGATGCAACATACATCTGGTGCACGTGATGTGCAAGGCCTAGGAAGTGAGAAGGACCCTTGCTCTCTCAACGAGTTTGAGGATTATGGTGCTAGCTGCCTTCCGTACCCCTAATGTGTGGGTTCTGATTTTCAGGTCTCATCTGAACTCTCAGGTCAAGCTCTTGAAGCCTCCTTGGTTTCAGTACACCTATACCCTGGTGGTTTCACCTCTCATGCTTAGAATGCCTGCCTTGTAGATGATATAGCGTATCTGTTCATTGCTTTAGAACTAGAGTAGGCATTATGTTTTCCTACCAAGGCGCCTGATGTGAAACCCTTGTAATCCATGTGGGGCTATGTACTGCATTATTCCGATGTGAGTGTTGATAATCTACTTCTGCCCTGAATTGGAAGTTGGCGTCAAACAACCCCGGATATAGGCGCTTGTGCGCTTATAATAAAACCGGTTTTCTTGGGGGGGGGGCGCTTGTAATTGAGTCACGGCCATAAGCGCCGGCGCTTATATAATGACAAGTACAGAAATACAACTTAAACGCATCAAAACGTACATTTCAGTCTCGGTAGTTCAATCGAGTCGATATTTTAAAGCGTCCAGAATCAGAATCGCGTGAGGGCGATTCGCTGACGCTGCACAGAGATTTTGACACGTCAATTTGCCAGCGTGCCACCTCATCCTGACTGGACGCGAAAGCAGTCAGGACCGCGAAAGTCAAACAAAGTGAAAATGGGTGCTGACTCGCTTGAAATTCAAAACTCGTTACCGCTTTAATCAGGATTGAAACATAATATTATGGATGCGCTTATAATAAATCAGGGTTTCACAGGGGGGGCGCTTATAATCGAGTTCCGGCCATAAGCGCCATGCTCCAGATAGAAGCGCCGGCGCCTTTAATTGGACGGCGCTTATATCCGGGGCGATACGGTACGTTCATTCGGTACCGTATTCCCCCGGACATACCACCCGCCGAAATAGAGCACCCCCCGGGTGGCTTGTGCGGGGGGGGTGCTATAGCGGGCCTCGTTTCTACTATACCCCCCCTTTTGGGGGCATCCTATATAGCACCCGGGGGGGGGGTTATTGTCAGAATGAAGAATGGATGGTGCATTGATGTTGGTTGGGGTACATATAGCTAACCCTAAGTTTTGTACCCCCTAAGACAAACCTCACTATAGGCTACAACATTTGACACACCCCCATAGCCTAAGTGAGGGGTGTCTAGCAGAACCAAACGAGTACGGTCACAAGACCAGTCCAAGAAACAAAGCTCAGGGTGGATCACAACGTCACCACACAGTCTGAGCACAAACAACAGTGGCCACAAGGCCAGTCCAAGAAGTAACAGATATATATAGAAAGCAAAGTAAACAGTACACTCAAGTCTAAGCAACACGAGAACCAGTGTCAACAAGGCCTAACTGCACACAGCACCTCTGGTGGTCACAAGGCGGAAGCGCCTTGGTGAAGATGTCTGCAGTGTTGGCCTCAGACTCCACAAACTCAAAGCGAGCCTGTCCACGCCTCTGCAACTCTCGCAGAAGAAAGTACCTGACGTGAATGTGCTTCACTCTGCTCTCCAGTCGTGGCTCTCGACAAAGGAGAATAGACGCCTTGTTGTCAGTGAACAAGGTCGGTGCAGAGCTCGGCCGCTCACCAAGGTCGGTGAGCAAGAAGGTCAACCAACGCAGCTCCTGTGCCGCCATGGCACCAGCGTAGATCTCAGCCTCAGCTGTAGAGGTCGAGACCGAAGAGGAGCGCGTGGACCGCCAGGAAACAGCTCCAGAACCCAGGCTGAAACAGTACCCCTGAGTAGACCTGTGAGTCTCAGCGTCGTCAGCGTAAGAGGAGTCACAGTGACCAGTGAGTACGACAGACTGCTGCCCTCCAAGAACTAGCCCCATGCCTGATGTCGTCGCTAGGTACTTCGCCACCCTCACAGCTGCTGTCCAGTGAACAGGACGGTGTCTCCCTGGCGCAACAAAGCGCGCAAGAACGCTGAGAGGGAAGGCGAGGTCCGGGCGAGTACAAGTCATCAGGTACATGAGGCAACCCACAAGCTCTGCGTAGGGACCACTAGGCTCGAACGGCTCGTCAGGAAAGGGTCCAGTGAGTCTGTGGTCAACAGCAAGAGGTGTGCGCTGTACTGTGGAGTGCTGAAGCCCGAACCGCTGAAGGACCTGCTGCACCATGTGCGACTGTGAAAGTGTAATGGTGCGAGCAGCTCTGTCCCTGGTGATCTGCAGGCCAAGGTAGTGGCGCAGCTCACCAAGATCAGTGCAGGTGTGTCTCTTCTGCAGTTCGGACTTCACGTGTGCCAAAGCAACCCTGTCAGGGGTGGCGAAAACAAGGTCGTCAACGTAGACCAGAACAAAGAAAGGTGTGGGGCCACGACGAACGAACAGCGACGGGTCAGCAGAAGACGGCTGGAACCCAAGGTCAGACAGGGTAGAACGCAGGGTGTCGTGCCACTCACGAGGAGCCTGACGAAGACCGTAAACCGGTCGCCTCAGCCTCCACTGGGTCCCAGGAGGGAAAGAGCCAGTGAAGGCAGAGGGACGACGTAACCAGACCTCCTCGTGAAGACTGCCCTGAAGGAAAGCAGTAGAGAAGTCGAGAGAGTGTAACTCGTAGTCTCTCTGTGCTGCTACGTGTAGTAACACCCGAAGAGTGGTCATCTTCGGGGTGGGCGCGAAGGTCTGAAAGAAGTCAACTCCCTCGCGCTGACTGAAACCTCTAGCCACGTAGCGCGCCTTGAAGACCGGAGGAGATCCCGGTGGCCGCTTCACCCTGTAGATCCACATGCCATCGACTACGTTCGCCCCCGGAGGGGGAACCTCATCGACGTAGGTGCCTGTGGATCTGTAGGAGGCCATCTCTGCGTCCATGGCAGCTCTCCACTGAGAGGCCCAAGGCCCTGACACTGCCTCAGCGTAAGTGCGAGGAGTCGGAATGTCAAGGGCGTCGGGGTCACCCTCAGGGGCGAGGAGCATGGCACAGAGATGAGGGGAAGCGGCCGCCAGGAACTCTAGCTCAAACTGCCTGTCCTCTAGGGCGTCACTGCCAAGGGCAGACACACCCCCGACGGCCAGAGGACTGGAAGGAGGAGCAGCCACAAGAGCGGTGGCGAAGTCAAGGCGGCGGGTAGAGGCAAACTCAGTGACTGCGGCAGTAAGAGCGGACACAGAGGACACAGAGGCACGAGGGTGAGTAACAAGTGAGGCGAGAACACGAGAGAGAAGAGGACGGTACGTGCGGTAGTAGTCAGTGACAGGAGTAGGGAGCGACGCAGTGAGAGCCGACTCAGGAGGAGACGGAAGTGTTAAATGTTGGTAGGCTGTAGTGGGGTAGTCAATATGGGGTACAACCCCAACTAGGGTTTGCTACTTGTACCAACTGTTTCATTCAATGCACATCATTCCTGCCTGTAGATTCTAACATGGTATCAGAGCACTAAGGTCCGTAGGACCGTTTTTTTCGGGCCCACCTACCGCTGCGGTTACCGCGCTACCCCACGTAGCCTTGCCTTGCCTTGTATGCCTTGCCTTGCCTTGCCTTGCCTGCGCGCTGCCCCTAGAGGCCCGTAAGGCCCGCGCGCCGCCTCTACACGCCTCTACACGCCTCTACACGCCCGCACACACGCTGCTACCGCGCGCTGCCCGCACCGAGTCGCGCGCAGCCCGCACCGAGCCGCGCGCAGCCCGCTGCAGCCGCGCGCACACCGCACCGAGCCGCGCGCAGCTCGCAGCTGCCGCGCGCAGCCCGCGCCGAGCCCGCGCAGCCCGCGTCGAGCCGCGCGCGGCCTGCTACGGCCTCGCGAGGCCCGCGCGCGGCCCGCAGCAGCCCGCGCCGAGCCGCGCGAGGCCTGCTCCTGCCTCGCACGGCCCGCGCGCGGCCTGTAACAGCCCGCGCCGAGCCGCGCGCGGCTCGCTTCTCCCTAGCACGGCCGCGCGCGACCCTTTGCCTCGGCCCTGACCTGCCGCTGATGCGGCCCCGCCCAGCAGCTGCCATGGCCCCGACCTGCCGCTGATGCGGCCCCGCCCTGCAGCTGCCACGGCCCCGACCTGCCGCTGACGCGGCCCCACCCTGCTACTGCCGCTGACGCGGCCCCGCCCTCCAGCTGTTTCGGCCCTGCTCTGCAGCCGGTTTTGCGGCCCCGACGTCGCCGCTGTCGTACGCCCACTCGGGCGCCGGCCCTGCTCTCCCAGCCTTTGGTGAGCACCTGCCTGCCTGCCTGCCGGCCTGCCTGCTTGCCTGCCTGCCTGCCTGCGTGTCTACTTGCCTGCCTGCCTGCCTGCCTACCTGCCTGCCTGTCTGCCTGCCTGCCTGCCGGTTTGGCTGCCTGCCTGCCTACCTGCCTGCCTGCCTGCCTGCCGGCCTGCCTGCCTGCCTGCCTGCCTGCCTGCCTGCCTGCCGGCCTGCCTGCCTGCCTGCTTGCTTGCCTGCCTGCCGCGCCTGCCTTGCCTGCGCTACTGCTACTGGCAGGAGGCCAGATGCAGCTCCAGCGACATTCACGCGAGCCTCTGACGCCCCAGCAGCTTAGTGAGTGGTATACTAGCTGGGGTTGTCGCGGTAGCCGTCGTAGCTGTCGCCCTGGAGCTGGTCAGTTGGGAGCGTCTGGCAGTGGCCAGCTGCAGCTGCAGGGACGTCCACGTGAGCCACTTACGCCCCGGCAGCTCCAGGAGTGGTACGCTCAGTGTAGCAGGTCTACGCGTACAGTCCGCTGCCCGTACGTCATTCGCACATGTGATAGGACTGGTCAGCCTTGTGGGACGCTTGGTCACACACAGTCCCGCTGCTTCGCCCGTCTGAGCGACGACTGGCGCACAGTGTTTGGCGACGAGGCTGAGCTCCCCACCTGGCTGGAGCTGCATAGACAGAGGGTCGATATCTTTGCGCTTGACTATGATGCTATTCTCACTGCCATGTATGCATTGTCTACTAGTGCTGACCGTGCCTGTTGCCCGTGCGTACCGCCTGACCCTGGTATAGAGCCTGCTGCTCTCGGTGCTGGTGAGGCTGCTGCTCTAGGTGCTAGTACGTCTTCTGCTCTAGGTGCTGGTGAGGCCGTGGCTTCAGGTGCTGGTGAGTCTGCTCTCTCTGGTACTGCGCCCTCTGCGGTCTCGCACACCTTCACCCTTGACTCAGGAGCTTCCCGCTCCTTCTTTCGCGACTGCACCACACTCACGCCGCTCCGTCGGCCAGTTCCAGTCTCCCTGGCGGACCCCTCCGGGGGCCCAGTCCTTGCCCACTACTCCACGGTTCTGCCGTGTCCGGCCGCCCCGTCCGGCTCGCTGTCAGGTCTTTACCTCCCCTCGTTCTCTACGAACTTGGTGAGTGGAGCTGACCTCCAGGATCGGGGGGTTGACCAGTTCACTCCTGCGAGTCAGCGAGTGACTCACTGTACGTGTGCTAGGACGGGCCGGCACTTGGCCACGTTCACCCGTGCACCTGGCTCGAGTCTGTACACACTGACCACTGAGTCCCCTCAGGTAGCTGCGTCTGCGTCTACGTCTGGTCAGCTGGCGGCCCCCTGCGAGTGTCGCGCTTTGTCGCACGACACTCTCCTGTGGCACCACCGCCTTGGTCACCCCTCCTTGCCTCGCCTGCGTAGCATGCACTCTCGCTCCCTGGTCTCTGGTCTTCCCAGGTCTCTGCCTGCCCTCCCTCCCTCGCCTGCGCCGCCCTGCATTCCTTGCGTCGAGGGGCGGCAGCGCGCCGCTCCTCACTCCTCCTCGTTTCCTCCCACAGAGGCTCCTCTGCAGACGCTCCACCTGGACGTGTGGGGCCCGGCCCGCGTCCAGGGACAGGGCCGCGAGCGGTACTTCCTGCTGGTCGTCGACGACTACACGCGTTACACCACGGTCTTCCCCTTGCAGAGCAAGGGGGACGTCCCTACTGTTCTGATCCCCTGGATCCGCGCTGTTCGTCTCCAGCTCCGCGAGCGGTTCCGGTCGGACTTTCCTGTCCTGCGTCTGCACTCTGACAGAGGTGGTGAGTTCTCCTCCGACCTCTTGGCAGCCTACTGTGCGGAGCACGGCATCACCCAGTCGTTCACGCTTCCGGCCTCTCCGCAGCAGAATGGGGTTGCTGAGCGCCGCATTGGCTTAGTCATGGAGGTCGCCCGTACCTCCATGATCCATGCGGCTGCCCCCCATTTTCTGTGGCCGTTTGCGGTCCGGTACGCCGCGCATCAGCTCAACCTCTGGCCCCGTGTCTCCTTGCCGGAGACCTCGCCCACACTGCTGTGGACGGGGAAGGTTGGCGATGCGTCGCGTTTCCGGGTCTGGGGTGCTCGTGCCTTTGTCCGCGATACCACCGCGGACAAGCTCTCCGCCCGCGCTGTTCCCTGTGTCTTCCTTGGCTTTGTCCCTGACGCGCCTGGTTGGCAGTTTTACCACCCCACCTCGCGCCGTGTCTTTGCGTCTCAGGACGTCACGTTCGACGAGTCGGTTCCCTTTTACCGTCTCTTCCCCTACCGCACTGCCTCGCTCCCCCCCCCGCCGCTCTTCCTCGCTCCAGGTGCTCCCCAGGTAGACCCCCTCCCCGCTCCCGGTCCTGCTCCTTCAGGTGTTTCTCAGGTAGACCCTCCTCCCTTTACTGCGCCGGTTGAGGTCACTGGTGACTCAGGTCCTACTGCGAGTGGTCCTGCTCACGGTGCTGAGCCTGGGGGTGCGGAGCCTGGGGGTGCTGAGCCTGGGGGTACTGAGCCTGCGGGTGCGGAGCTTGAGGGTGTAGAGCCTGGTGGTGCTGAGCCTGAGTGTGAGGGGTCTGGGGGTGCTGAGCTTGGCGGTACTGACGCTGGAGGTTCGGGAGCTACTGTGGGTGCTGGCGCTGGAGGTTCAGGAGCTGCTGGAGGGCCTAGTCCTGGTGGCGCTGGAGCTGGAGGTTCTGGAGCTGTTGACGGTGCTCGCGCTGGAGGTTCTGGAGCCCCTGGGGGTGCTGGTGCTGAGGGTACTGCCACCGGAGGTTCTGGAGCCGTTGGGGGTGCGGGCGCTGAGGGTTCTGAGTCTGCTGTTGCGCGGTCTCCTTGGAGTGGCCGCCTTCGTCCCCGTGTGCCTCTCACCCCACAGCAGCTGCAGGACTGGTACGGTCGCCGTCAGCGTCGCGCTGCTGGAGCTCGGAGTCGTGCTGGAGACACTGAGGCTGGAGACCCTGGGACTGGAGGTGCTGGCTCTGGGGGTGCTGCTGCTGGAGACACTGAGGTTGGAGACCCTGGAGCTGGAGGTGCTGGTTCTGGGGGTGCTGCTGCTGGAGACCCTGAGGTTGGAGACCCTGGGACTGGAGGTGCTGGTTCTGGGGGTGCTGCTGCTGGAGACGCAGGGGTTGGAGACCCTGGGACTCGAGGTGTCGGCTCTGGGCCTGGAGCTTCTGGAGCTGCTGGAGGCACTGGAGCTGCTGGAGCTGCTGGTACTGGTGCAGCTGCGCCGACACGACTGTTCTTCGCTCCGCCGTCTCCGTCGTCTCTACCGCCGTCTGCCTCTGTTCTTCGTCAGGTTCTTACTCTTCCGTCGTCTACTGGTCTTCCGTTACAGTCTGGCTCGCCGCTGCCTGCTCCTTCTCCTTACACGGAGCTGACTGGTAGTCCTGCTGAGCGTCGTGAGCCTGCATCGCGTCCTGTCTCGCCTGCTCGTCCTGGTCGTCGTGTTCCTCGTTCGCGTCCACCGGCTGTCCCCAGTGCACACCTCGTAGTCCGTCGTCCTTCCTCTGTTCCGCAGCCTGTTCCTCTGCCGTCTCCTCCTGCGTCCTCTTTGCCTGACGTTCCGGACCCGGCGTCTGACCGGTTTCGTGCTGAGCACCCTACTGTCATGCGTCTCCTCGCTACAGTTGTCACTGACCCGTCGTTTGAGTCTGCTGCTGCGTCTGCTCTTGTCGCTGAGCTTGTTGACTTTGCTGCTGCCTGTCGTCTAGACTTCACTGCCAGTCTTGTTACTGAGTCTGAGTCTGTCTGTCCTCCGTCCGTCGGGGGTGAGTGTGCTCTTGGCACGGACGTCCTTGAGGACAGGCAGGAGGACTTTGACTCTCTTGCGGCTGCTGTACCTCATCTCGTGGCCTGGTTGCTTGCCCCTGAGGGAGACCCGGATGCACTAGACATCCCCACTCCGCGCACTTACGCAGAGGCGATCTCGGGTCCCTACTCCTCTCAGTGGCAGACAGCCATGGACGCAGAGATGGCATCCTGGAAGTCCACAGGCACCTACGTCGACGAGGTTCCCCCTCCTGGGGCGAACATCGTCGATGGCATGTGGATTTTCAGGGTGAAGCGGCCGCCAGGTTCTCCGCCTGTCTTCAAGGCTCGTTACGTTGCTAGAGGCTTCAGTCAGCGTCAGGGGGTTGACTTCTTCCAGACCTTCTCTCCCACCCCGAAGATGACCACTCTTCGGGTTCTACTGCACGTTGCTGCTCAGCGTGACTACGAGCTTCACTCTCTTGACTTCAGCACAGCGTTCTTGCAGGGCAGCCTGCACGAGGAGATCTGGCTGCGCCGCCCACCTGGCTTTACTGGGTCGTTTCCTCCTGGTACCCAGTGGAGCCTCCGTCGGCCAGTCTACGGTCTCCGCCAGGCGCCACGTGAGTGGCACGACACACTGAGGACTACACTTGCGGCTCTTAGGTTCGCGCCGTCTACTGCTGACCCGTCGCTGTTCCTGCGCACAGACACGTCGCTGCCGCCGTTCTACATTCTCGTGTACGTCGACGACTTGGTTTTTGCTACTGCTGACACTGAGGCACTCGCTCGTGTGAAGTCGGAGCTGCAGAAGAGACACACCTGCACTGACCTGGGTGAGCTGCGTAGCTACCTTGGCTTGCAGATCACCCGGGACAGAGCACGCCGCACCATTACCCTGACTCAGTCACACATGGTGCAGTAGGTCCTTCAGCGCTTCGGCTTCCAGTTCTCCTCACCACAGGCCACACCTCTGGCTACCAGCCACTCGCTCTCAGCTCCACCTTCGGACGAGTCCGTAGAGCCGAGTGGCCCGTACCCAGAGCTTGTAGGCTGCCTCATGTACCTGATGACTTGCACGCGACCTGACCTCGCGTACCCTCTTAGCATCCTTGCTCGTTACGTTGCGCCTGGGAGACACAGGCGAGAGCACTGGGAGGCTGCTAAGAGGGTGCTGCGTTACTTGTGCAGTACGTCAGGCATGGGGCTGGTGCTTGGAGGACGCGACAGAGTTGTCCTCACTGGTCACTCGGACGCTTCTTGGGTGGACGACCTGGCTACGCAGCGGTCGTCACAGGGTTACACCTTCAGCCTTGGCTCTGGTTCTGTCTCGTGGCGGTCCACCCGCTCTTCTTCTGTTCTCGGCTCTAGTTGTGAGGCTGAGATCTACGCCACGGCCATGGCTGCACAGGAGTTACGCTGGCTCACCTACCTGCTGACTGACTTGGGAGAGCGGCCTAGTTCTCCTCCAGTTCTGTACGGTGACAACAAGGCGGCCCTTGCCTTGTGTCAGGAGCACAGACTGGAGCACAGGACGAAGCACATTGCTCTTCGCTACTTTCTTGCTCGAGAGCTTCAGCAGCGCGGTCAGCTTCGGCTTGTGTACGTGGACTCGAAGGCCAACACTGCTGATATCTTCACCAAGGCGCTCCCGCCTAGTGATCATCAGCGACACTGTACTTCTTTAGGCCTTGTGTCCACATTCCCTCATTTGCTTACTGCTTGACTTTCTTTGTACTGTACTTTATATATATCTTGTTGCTTGCTTGCTAGGTTTTGATCACTGTGTTGCTTGTCTTGTACTATATCTAGCACTGCATGTGAACTGGCCTTGTGGCCTTTGCTTGTGCTCGGAGTGTGGTGACGTTGTGATCCACCCTTGGCTTGCGTTGCTTTGCTGGACTGGTCTTGTGACCCTTTGTTCTCCCCCACTTTGCCTATGGGGGTGTGTTAAATGTTGGTAGGCTGTAGTGGGGTAGTCAATATGGGGTACAACCCCAACTAGGGTTTGCTACTTGTACCAACTGTTTCATTCAATGCACATCATTCCTGCCTGTAGATTCTAACAGGAAGCACAGACGGAGACGGATGAGGTGGACTAGAACGAAGTAAGGCAGTACGAAGGTCAGTGAAGGGAACAGGAGACGAGGGACGAGCACGAGGGGAGCGACGAGAGGCCCAAGTCTGAGAAGGAGGAGGGGACAACGAAGACTGAGAACGAGGGAAAACAGCGGGAGAGGGGTCAGGAGGAGGAAGCGGAGGACCAGAGACGGGAGGAGAGGGGGAGGAGGAAGGAGAGGGAGAGGGGAGACCAAGGGTCCGAAGACCCGAGACAGGAGGAGGAGACGGCAGCTGCTGCTGCTGCGGCTGCTGCGGCTGCTGCTGCTGCTGCGGCTGCTGCTGCTCCTGCTGCTGTCGCTCCTGCTCTGATACCATGTCAGAATAAAGAATGGATGGTGCATTGATGTTGGTTGGGGTACATATAGCTAACCCTAAGTTTTGTACCCCCTAAGACAAACCTCACTATAGGCTACAACATTTGACAGTTATGTACGGGTAATATTGCAGTTATTGCCTACATAGCATAGGGTTTCCAGTCATTAACCATCTACATGTTAACATCAGCACAAGGAATGCGCCCTCAGTACAAGGACGTGACCGCCCCAGCGAGGCAGCTGAGGCTGTTGCGGGCGCTCCGCCTTTGTGACTGCATGAATGTTTTCTACCAATCAGGGCCTGACAGTGGGCCTTGTTGGAGCTTGCAATGTGGCAGCTAATTTTCGAGACTAACGTTATCGCCCAGTCCTCGGTTTTGCGCACCCAACCAACAATCTACCACCACGGCAAACATGTACATTTAGTTCTAAACCTTTTACGCTATAAAAAAAACATTATGTAAAGACCCCCCTTTTTTTTGTGTAGTTATCATAGCACCCTAGGGTGGTATATCCGGGGGAATACGGTAATTGGGTTTAGGCTACAGTCAGGTTCCTACTTGTACGGTATCGCATACTACCTAGTTCACTCGTCATTCTGCTGTGCGTTCCCTGAGAGGAGGAAACATTATCAAAGCTTGCAAGCTGGAATGAAAATATTCAAAATCTTGCGACCATGATGTGCAACAGATATCTCGTTTAAAAAACGCAAACACTAAAGTTTCAACAGAATAACATGCTGAACCAGTGTTAACGCTGAAATTTGAGGGTTTGGGAATTCATGGGCTCTATTTAGCCTGATAAGGGGCCGCAGGAACACGCCCTTAGAGCCCTGGAATCCCCAATCTTCTCCATATAGAAATACCTTGACAAAATCCCTGCAAGAGGTCAAAAGGTCAATTTGCAAAAAAGGAAACGGTTACTCCATAAACACCATAAAGGATAATACACATCAGTGGACAACTGACTCCGCCCAGGAAGACTGCTGCCCGGGGCAATAAAAACTAAAACCCATGGGAGAAGGCATGCAAAGATGGGATGTTCAGCCCTAAAAACCGCGCGCATGGTGTTTAGGGTTGATGCATCCCTCAAATGGGAGTTCCATTCAAGAAAGTTTTTCTCTGCCCATCGGTCACCTGTAACGTTGCGAATCACTTTTTATTAAAGGGAACAATGCAGCCGAGGAACAAAACCAGGCTAGAACAATTCAATGTGAGTGAGTGAGTGAGTGCATGCGTGCGTGCGTGCCTCTGTGTGTGTGCGTGCCTGCGTGCATGCATGTGCGCGCGCGCGCAAAAGTGTGTGTGTGTGTGTGTGTGTGTGTGCGTGCATGAGTGTGCACACACCTGTAGATCTCTGTACGTATCAAACTGTTCCGACACGTCATGCAAACCTTTCCTCCTCCCATCCTGGCCCCCACTCACCCCCTCACCCTCCTCTTCCTCTTCCTCCTCATCCTCCTCCACCTCCTCCTCCTCCGCCTCCTCACCATCGTCTTCTATAGCACCACCGCTGCCACTAGCACTGCAACTCTCGGTGCCAGTACCAGCAGCACTGCTGCTGCTCTCACTCCTGCTTGAGTGAGGATCAGCAACAGAGGGTGAACCTGAGCGAGTGCTCAAAGAATCAGTCTTTTCCATCCCTTTATTACGAGTCAGTACCCATGTCTTTCCTTTCGCAACTACCTCCACATTTGGATCAATCTCCTCTTGCTTCTTATGTCCATCCTCACTCATTCCCATCTCCATTCCTTCAGCCTTATCACCACGGCCTGTGGCATCTGCAGCAGCAGTAGCAGCACCAACAGAGCTGCCTCCCTCCTCTCTTGCAGCCCCTCCCTTACTCCGTTCCTCCCCACCCCTCTCTTCCCACTCCCCTGCCTTCCCCTCCCCTTCTCCCTCCCCATCCCCCTCCCCCTCTCCCACCCACTCGCTCCCTTCCTCTGCTGCACTTCCCCCTTCCCCCACCCCACCCTCTCCAGAACCCCCGTCTTGAACCCGGCAGCTGCTGGCCTGGGGAGGCGCACAGAAGCTGTTGAGGTAGGAGCAGTGCTCTGAGGGGAAGGAAATTTCAGGAGTTAAAGGAAGGAGATGACCCTCTGTTGTCAACACATACCTAAAGAGTGGTGGGTTGGGGTGGGATGGGTATAGGGGATGGGACAGGGAATCAGGATGGGTGGGGATGAGTAAGGGGAAAGGGTGAGTGCGAGTCTGGCTTGCGGAGGCGCACAGAAGCTGTTGAGGTAGGAGCAGTGTTCTGAAGGGAAGGAGATTTCAGGAGTTAGAGGAAGGAGATGACCCTCTGTTGTCAAGACATACCTACAGAGTGGTGGGGGATGGGAACAGGGAATCAGGATGGGTGGGGATGGGTATGGGGGAAAGGGTGAGTGCAAGCCTGGCCTGGGGCGGAGCACAGAAGCTGTTGAGGTAGGAGCAGTGCTGTGAGGGAAAGAGATCTCGGGAGTCAGAGGAAGGAGATGACCCTCTGTTGTCAAGACATACCTACCGAGTGGAGGGGGATGGAAACAGGGAATCAGGATGGGTGGGGATGGGTATGAGGAAAGGGTGAGTGCGAGCCTGGCTTGGGGCGGAGCACAGAAGCTGTTGAGGTAGAAGCGGAGCTCTGAGGAGAAGGAGATATCGGGAGTCAGAGGAAGGAGATGGCCCTCTGTTGTCAACACATACCTGCAGTGGGGAGAGACGGAAGGAGGGGTGGGAATGTGTATGAGGCAATGGAGAAATCTAGGTTTCGCTTGGGGCGGGGCACAGCTGTTGAGGTAGGAGCAGGCTCTGAGAAGGAGTCCTTGGGAGTCAAAGGGAGGAGATGGGCCTCTCATTGTGCATGAGTTTATGGGACGTCTCAAGTAACAGACTAGCGTGAGTGAAAATGGGAGAAGTGAGGGATGGGTCGGAAGGAGTTTAGACTCACTGGTACGGCCTGTTGTCCATGATGTTGTCTCCTCCCAGGGCCAAGTCGAAGAGCAGATAGAGGTACTTGAGAGAAACAGTGGCGAATAAGAAGGGGCGGTGAAAATGAGGATGGGAGGAGTAAGACTCACTGACAAGGCAAGTTAGACTCACTGGTACGGCCCGTTGTCCATGATGTTGTCTCCTCCCAGGGCCAAGTCGAAGAGCAGATAGAGGTACTTGAGAGAGGCAGTGGCGAATAAGAAGGGGCGGTGAAAATGAGGATGGGAGGAGTAAGACTCACTGACAAGGCAAGTTAGACTCACTGGTACGGCCCGTTGTCCATGATGTTGTCTCCTCCCAGGGCCAAGTCGAAGAGCGAATAGAGGAGAGAGGCAAGGGAGAGTGAGCATTGGAGGAGCGAGGAAGGGAGGAGTGAGACTCACTGGTAGGGCCCGTTGTCCATGATGTTGTCTCCTCCCAAGGCCAAGTCAAATAGAAGATAGAGGTACTTCACCTGAGGAAAAAAGGGAGAGAGGCAGGGAGGGGGTAACAACAAAACGAAGAGGTCAGAAGATAACATGTGCAAGCAAAGATAGGTGGAGGCACTTCAACAAAGAAAGAAAGGCGATCAAGGAAATCGGAGGTGAGTGAAATGATTGACACAAAAAACCACAGTTTCTGATGAAGGTGCTCTTGAGCCGACTCAAAATGTTGTTGTTGTGTTTGTGTGTGTGTTATATATATATATTTGTTCAGGTTCTGATAGCAAGGAGAGCTCAAGGTATTTGAGAACACAGAAAAGCACATGTGTGGTGGTCGACCTGAAGCACCAGTTTAATCTTTGCAGTTCCAGGGTTGATTTGTCTTGGGTTTCAGATGTGGGTTTGGGGTGAGTTTGGGGTGAACGGCTCACTGCTTCTGAGAGGAAGGTCTCCCAACCTGGAGCTCACTGGTAGTCCAGTAGCACGTGTCTCTCAACCCACGTGGTCGGGGTCTGGGTTTGGGGTTTGGATTTCAGTCAGGTAGGAAGCTCACTGTTTCGGAGAGGAAGAAGCTCTCCATGTGGTCGTCCAATGTCAACCCAGCCGGGTCCCTCCGTGCTCATCGCAACACACCATCATGCATTTCCAACAGGGAGTAACGCTCACTGTTTCAGAAAGGAAGAAGCTCTCGATGTGGTCATCCAGGACATGTGCCTCGACATGACAGGACTCGTGTTCAGGGTTTAGGGTTGGATGTTGGGGTTCAGGATAGAAAGCTCACTGTTTCCGAGAGGAAGAAGCTCTCCATGTGGTCGTCCAGGGCATGCGTCTCTACCTGACAGGGCTGAAGATCAGGTTGTTTGTACGGCCTGGGTTCAGGTTTCCACGTTTCGGTTCAGGGTAAGAAGCTCACTGTTTCGGAGAGGAAGAATCTCTCCACGTGGTCGTCCAGAGCATGCATTTCGACATGACAGGACTCGTGTTCAGGGTTTAGGGTTGGATGTTGGGGTTCAGGGTAGGAAGCTCACTGTTTCCGAGAGGAAGAAGCTCTCCATGTGGTCGTCCAGGGCATGCGTCTCGACGTCGCTGACGTGGCAGTAGCCACATCGGCAGCGCGTCAGCGCCAGGCTGGCAACCATGTCCCTCCCAACGGCCAGATAGCTGCAGTGAGGGGCAGGGAAAAAATGGCAGGAAGTACTACGCATTTATTCTTCATATTGTTGATGTTTGAGTCTTCATAATTAAGATCACACAAGTGCTTGCAAGCGTCAGGCTGATAACAACAACCAATCAACAAACAGCTGCAGAACAGCAGTGGAGGCAGGCAAAGAGTGGCAGAAGGGATAAATCAATCATATATTTTGGAAAAAAAAAAAGAGAGTATGCATTACGTTACGCCGGCAATCACACTTTTCAAATGGCCAAAGAGTTTGATGTGAGGGGCCGTGTTGTTAGGAGCCATAGAGGCACCCACAAGGGGTCCCCGGTGGCCTTGTAAAGCCAGTACGTGCTCTCTGCCAGTTCTAGCCTCAACACACACACCTACACAGCACCATGGCTCAGGCATGCATGCATGTGCACGTAGAGACACTCACAAGGGGTCCCGCGTGGCCTTATACAGCCAGTACGTGCTCTCTGCCAGCTCTGATTGCAGATTGTACGAGGTCTGAGTGTGGTGGTACGAGGGTATGTTCAGCTGCTTGCATGAGCATAGTGCACCAGCAGGAGGTGCATGTGAAGACACTCACAAGGGGTCCCTTGTCGCCTTACACAGCCAGTAAGTACTCTCCGCCAGCTCAGGGCGCAGAGGGTACGAGGTCACTCACACCTATCACACCTAGAGGAACACAGAGGCACTCACAAGGGGTCCCGCGTGGCCTTATACAGCCAGAAAGTGCTCTCCGCCAGCTCTGGCCTTAACAGCACGAGGCCTGCCCCGGCTGCATGGCTGATTGCACCAGGTTGAATGACTTCACCAGCCGGGGTTGAGGTCAGCTGGTTCTATGAGTGGGCAGGAACTCACAAGGGGTCGCGCGTGGCCTTATACAGCCAGTACGTGCTCTCTGCCAGCTCTGGCCTTAACGGGTACGACGTCTGCCCCGGCTGCACGGCTGATTGCGCCAGGTTGAATCCCTCCGGTGTGAATCCGAAGCGCCGCCACACAGAGAAGAAAGCGCGGTGGGAACGAGCTGCGCGGTCAATGTCTCCTATCATGACCTGGCATTGGTGAAGCAGGGGAGACGAAGAGAAGAGAGGATACGAGGTCTGCTCTGGCTGCATGGCCAACTGCGCCAGGTTGAATCCCTCTGGGGTGAAGCCGAAGCGCCGCCACACAGAGAAGAAAGCGCGGTGGGAGCGGGCTGCGCGGTCAATGTCTCCTATCATGACCTGGCATTGGTGAAGCAGGGGAGACGAAGAGAAGAGAGGATACGAGGTCTGCTCTGGCTGCATGGCCAACTGCGCCAGGTTGAATCCCTCTGGGGTGAAGCCGAAGCGCCGCCACACAGAGAAGAAAGCGCGGTGGGAGCGGGCTGCGCGGTCAATGTCTCCTATCATGACCTGGCATTGGTGAAGCAGGGGAGACGAAGAGAAGAGAGGATACGAGGTCTGCTCTGGCTGCATGGCCAACTGCGCCAGGTTGAATCCCTCTGGGGTGAAGCCGAAGCGCCGCCACACAGAGAAGAAAGCGCGGTGGGAGCGGGCTGCGCGGTCAATGTCTCCTATCATGACCTGGCATTGGTGAAGCAGGGGAGACGAAGAGAAGAGAGGATACGAGGTCTGCTCTGGCTGCATGGCCAACTGCGCCAGGTTGAATCCCTCTGGGGTGAAGCCGAAGCGCCGCCACACAGAGAAGAAAGCGCGGTGGGAGCGGGCTGCGCGGTCAATGTCTCCTATCATGACCTGGCATTGGTGAAGCAGGGGAGACGAAGAGAAGAGAGGATACGAGGTCTGCTCTGGCTGCATGGCCAACTGCGCCAGGTTGAATCCCTCTGGGGTGAAGCCGAAGCGCCGCCACACAGAGAAGAAAGCGCGGTGGGAGCGGGCTGCGCGGTCAATGTCTCCTATCATGACCTGGCATTGGTGAAGCAGGGGAGACGAAGAGAAGAGAGGATACGAGGTCTGCTCTAGCTGCACGGCCCCGACTGAGCCAGATTGAATCCCTCCGGGGTGAACCCGTAGCGCCGCTACACTGAGAAGAAGGCGCGGTGGGAGCGAGCTGCGAGGTCAATATCACCGATCATGACCTGATGTTGGTAGGGTTGGTGGAGGGTGGGGAGAGTTAGACGAAGCGTGGCAAGCATAACCCTCCCTCAGGAGTAAAGCCTGCAAGGTGGAATCTCTTTCGGGTGAACCCGTAGCGACGCCACACTGAGAAGAAGGCACGGTGGGAGCGAGCAGCAAGGAATATATCTCCAAACGTGACCCGTTGTTGAAGTTGGTGGTGTGGGAGAGTGAGGAACAGAGTGTGACGCATAACCCTCCCTTGGGAAGGAAGGCCTTTGGGTTGATCCAATCTCCCCAGGATGAGCCACCACACTGAGAAGAAGGCACGGTGGGAGCGAGCACCAAGGACTATATCTCCAATCGTGACCCGTTGAGATCAAGAGGGGCGGTGGTGCGCTATCGAAGAAAAAGGGAGCATTGGAACAGGGCGAGGAGACGCATAATCCTCCCTCAAGAGTGATAGCCTTTAATTTGAACTGGTGTAGTGTAGCTCCCAGCCCAGTGTGCCAGATTACAAGATGTCCCCCCCCTCTCCCCCTCCCCCCCTCCCCCTCAATACCCACTTGCAGCAACCCCCCCTCGTACCTACCTGCAGCCCGGGCCAAAAGGCTTGGAGCGAGTTGAAGAGCAGCCATACGACGACTGCCATAGAGTGAGTGAGACAAAAGAGAGATAGTGCGAAATGACTTTTGAGTCGACTCAAAAGTCACTGCCATACAGTGAGTGAGACAAAAGGGAGATAGTGCGAAATTACCTTCATTATTAGTTTCCCCCTAATGCCTGCAACCCCATTACCCTAGTACCTGCGACCCTTGTCGTACCTGCAGCCCGGGCCAAAAGGCTTGGAGCGAGTTGAAGAGCGGCCAGACGACGACTGCCACGTCCATGTTGACCTCCACGTACCTGGGAGATGAGGAGAGAGGAAGGGAGGGGGAACATATATGGTGTTCTATTGGGGGTATGGCTTTGAATGAGATCTAGAGCGGCCAGACGACGACTGCCACGTCCATGTTGACCTCCACGTACCTGGGAGATGAGGAGAGAGGAAGGGAGGGGGAACATATATGGTGTGCTATTGGGGGTATGGCTTTGAATGAGATCTAGAGCGGCCAGACGACGACTGCCACGTCCATGTTGACCTCCACGTACCTGGTTGATGAGTAGGGTGGGAGAGAGACGGAATAGAGGGGCATTAGAGGGTGTGAGGCATGGCAGGGGAAGGGAATATTGACTTCACTGTGCTGAAGAGAGGTCAGACGACGACTGCCACGTCCATGTTGACCTCCACGTACCCTGATTGAAGTGGGAAAGAGAGGGGGGTGTGCAGGGGAATTGGGGCGCGAGGTGGATGCAAATGAGTTGAAGAGAGGTCAGACGACGACTGCCACATCCATGTTGTCCTCCACGTACCTGGGAGGGGAAGGGCGTGTGAAGGTGTGTGGATGTGCGAGTGCGAGGGGTTGAGTGTAAGGGTGTGAGGGCGTGCTTGTGAGAGGTAGGTAACACCTCGTGCTACGAGAGTAAGCATACCCACTAACACCCACCTACCCCCGGAAGAACCACTCACCAAACCACCAAACCATAAACCCATGTGCTGCTCATCCTACTCACCATGGGTCATGGAATATGTGTCTCATGATCTCATCACATGACCAAACCCATCTGTTACCCCTCCCACTCACCATGGGTCATGGAATATGTGTGTCATGACAGCATCGTAGGCTGCTTGAAAGATGTGCAGATACTCGTAGTCACCGAATAGAATGTGCGCCTGGCAGGAGGGGGAAAGGACAGCAACAGAATTCAGGGAAATTTTGAGGCGCCCCAATAACCATTACAGGCCCCCTGAGGAATGCGCAGCTACTCAAAATCGCCAAACACAATGTGTACCTCGATATGTGGCATCACAATACCTTGATATGCACCTCAGGTCCTCAGCTACATACCTTTATTAGGTACTCGTAGAACGAATCAATGCTGGTTCCGACCCCTGCATCCTGCCAAAACACAGAGTACATATTACAAATGTTATGACGATAGGTACGGCCTGAATGCTGGATACACGTGTAGGAGTACGAATAACACTGGAGATATCAACAGCAGATTACCATAGAGATGGAATTTTTATTGCTTGGGACGAATCATACATTACCTAAATTGTGCACATATCCCTACATCTCTCTAAAGTGTAAAAATCCTTCAATCGCAGTATGATCCAAGCCTCAAGGCAAAAATGTTCAACCCTAAACCCTAAGCACAAACTTTAAACAGAGCAGATTATGCAGTTCAATAAGATCATTATTCGCTTCTGTTCTTATTATTGGTTCTAAAAAATATCATAATGTAGAAATTACCTTACAAGCCATGCCATGTTAAAAAATAGTCACAAAGTAACTTCCAAACTGGATGATTGAGATCTCCGTGCCTACCTTGTGCGTCCATTCCCCAGTGAAGATGTCTATATGCGCCCCTAGCAGCCCAAGGGACGACCTGCGCGCCCAAAGAGCCCTCACAGCATTGCGTGCCACATCCTCAAACACTGAACTCGTGCCAAGTAAATGGAAAACGGGCAGACGGAGAGAGAATGGACAAAGATGTGGGATGCCAGGATGGTGTGATTTGAATGTGAGCCATCTCAGTGCAAGGGAGGAGCGCCGAGGCCACAGAGCCCTCACAGCAACGCAAGACCACGTCATCAAACACTGAACAGGAAGCAGGGCGGACGAGGATACGTGGTGGATGAGGAGAATAAGTTGGGGAGTGTACGGAGAGAAGGTGGGGAGACAAGACGATGTCTACGTCCAGCCCCAGCAGCATTGCTCACAGGGCCGAGCCCACATTGCTCTCACAGCATTGCGTGCCACATCCTCAAAGACTACACACCAGACCAAGACCTGAAGGAAATAGAGCAGAAGAGGAGATCGCAAGGATGGGAGACAGTAAAGACTCTACCGTCTCCCATCTAGCCAGCCGCCGAAGAGCCAGCCGAGACAAGACAATGTCCAGATGCGCCCATAGTCTCCTCCCCATAAGCCCAGGGGAGGAGCGGTGAGCTCACGATGCCCTCACAGAATTGCACCTGCACGGGCAGGCCCTCACACTGACTCAATGCCCTCACACATTGAGTCTCTGACACAGGCTGTATTCGGAGAATACGGGGAAGAACTCTAAACAAACAGACCCACGCGAAAGAATATCCAGTCGCACGTGCACACACACACCCATCCAGACATGGAGTTTCATGTCCACTTGCCTGGATCGCCCGTGAGACGGCTGAGCACGCCGAACTCGAGTGCGAGTGTGCCGCCGCCTGTCCATAATCGGGACGCAAACATACCGCGTGCATGCAAACATACGTGCGCATGTTGCATGTGCGAGCGAGCTCATTCATTCTTGCGAGGTGACTTCATTCTACTTGCCTGGATCGCCCGTGAGACGGCTGAGCACGCCGAACTCGAGTGCGAGTGTGCCGCCACCTGCTGTTGCTGTCACCTGCGTGGCATATCATGGAAACTCACAACAGCATGTGGCATGGCATACCTTTATAGAGATGCGTAACACGAAACAGCAAAACATGGCGTTATACGGCAAGACCACTCATCACTCTCCCCTTCCCTCACACCACTCATGTCACACTTTGCCCTTTGCAGGTTGACACACATGTTTTGTCGGCATGGACCGTGCGCATTGTGTCAGCTACCTTTGAGAGCTCCCAAAAGTGTCATTACAGAACTGACCTTGCTTGCAGTGAACATGGTATCAGATCTCTCACCTTGCTCTCCCCTCGCAGCACTACATGGCGCAGGTTGACACATATGTGTGCCAGCCAGTATGGGATGGGGCACGCACATTAACTCAAATAGTGGTCTATATGGAATCATGGTATCAGAGCCCACTTTTGAGGGTTTTAAAAAACGGTATCCGAGCCCGTACCTTGCTCTCCCCTCGCAGGACTCCATGGCGCAGATTGACTGAGCCGAAAGGGATGCCTGGAAGCAAAGGCAACGTGATAAACACAGTACATAATAGGACTGTTCTTAGTCATCTCTAAGTTATAATCGTGTGGCTACTTTGGAATGTCACTCCCCTCGCAACTGCACTCCATGGCGTGGGTTGACTGAGCCGAAAGGGATGCCTTTAAACAAAGGAGACGAGAGGACGAGAGGACTGATGATTCAAATGTCCAATCCTGCTTGCTCGAGAAGCACATACATCAAAAGGAGAAGAAGCACGTGGAGAGATTGGAAGCATTGTGGTCACAAAGAGCAGCAGCCAATGGAAAAAAACTCAGAACGAACACACACCTGTGGGTGTGTCGAAAGCTGGCAGCATTCGCCTCCCCAAATCCTCTGCTAGCCTCAACAGCTCGTTGTCGTATCCAGGCACCTGCATGCCCTGCGGGAGTGAGGGGGGAGAGGAGAGGGCGGAGCAGAAGGGAGAGACGAAGGGCCAAGGATAGACGATGAATCCAAGGAGGAGAAGAGGGGAGGCAGCTTTGTCATATTTACAACTGCATGCCCTGAGGGAGAGAGGGGGAGGGGAAGGGAGATGGGCAACTAAAGAACCACTGTCACTACTCTTCACGAAGGCAAAGGCGAGATTAATACCACCAGTGCACATGTGGTTACCAGTGCATTTGTGGTTACAAGTGCGTCGTATGGTTACCAAGTTTCATGTCTTGTCTAGTACCAGTGCGTACCTTACTACCAGTGCACACATGTTCACCAGTGCAGGTGTGGTTACCAGAGCAGGGTCAGATGCAATGAGGTGTGCTGACAGCAGCCCTCCCATGACTCGAATGTTGGTCTCAAAGAGAGACACGGTCTTGTTCTGAGGCAGGTAACAGGGGAGGAGGAGAGCGAGCAGCAGAAGGGCACCGCACATGAATGTAATGTGACCTTCTACTGAGCCGTCTCAATGCAAGTGGCAAGGCTCACAGCAGCAGCCCTCCCAAAAGTCACGACGCGGAGGTTGGTCTCAAACAGAGACAAGGACTTGTTCTGAGGCAGAAACAGGTGGAAGGGAGAACGAAGGAGGAACAAAAGAAGGGCCAATGGCAAAGTCTCGTTTGCCATATAAGGCACGCCAACACTCTGAACAAGATGGAAAACAGCAATTCACTCGTGCATCATTCCATCTTCGCGTTTTGCACCTGTTAAGAGCAAAACAAATCTTTTTTTCGTCAATTTTTTAGCACTGTCAATCGTTCACCTTATCAGTTGCAAACGTTTATTAACTGCTCACCTTGTCGATGTTGAGGTGTGCAGAGAGCCTTCTGACAGCCGAGGCGAATTCACTCTTGTTGCCAAGTATTGCAAGGCTCTCCAGTGAGTCAACCTGTGGTGAAGATTTGCACATATTGCCTTGTCAAGTGTTCAGCTTGCCAAGTGCTCACCTTATCGAAGTTGAGGTGTGCAGAGAGCCATCTGACAGCCGTGGCGAATTCAGTCTTGTTCCCAAGAAACGCCAGGCTATCCAGAGAGTCAAACTGATGTGAATATTCGCACAAATTGCCGTGTCACGTGTTCACCTTGTTAAGTTCTCAAGTGCCCACCTTGTCGAAGTTGAGGTGTGCAGAGAGCCATCTGACAGCTGTGGCGAATTCGGTCTTGTTCCCAAGCAACGCCAGGCTATCCAGAGAGTCAATCTGTTGTAACAATACGCGCACGTCACACAGTGAAATGTTATACGCACACATATTGCCATTGATCCTTCGATAGCTGCAAGACTAGGAGTATGGCACGAGCAGCAGGAGCAACAAAAGCAGAATGAGCAGTAAGAATTCAAGGAACCTGCATCAGGGGAACCCTAACCGGCATCAGACGAATTCGGACCCGCATCAGAGGGACTCTGACAACCTAGTGGATCCTCTCCTTCTGGAATGATTTAAAAAGGTCACTCTTGAGTCGATTCACAAGAAGGGATACCTGAATAGGTGTCTGACTGCCCAGCGTGAGGGTGTAGCCACCCAGTGAATCCTCTTCTTAGCATGACAGGTCAAAAGTGGCAACAGGAAAGGTATCTTTAACAGCATAATCACGAGGGTGGTTGACTTACCAGCGTGAGAGTATAGCCACCCAGTGAATCCTCTCCTTTGCACGACCGAGGGCGAAGCTCATCCAGAGGGAACGCATGACGCATGTACCCGTTATAGCCATGATAGAACATGGCCCGGACCTGCCACACGACCCGGAATCGATTTAAGAAAGGTGTTTGACAGGAACATAAAAATCACGGCCGAGAATGCCCGAATTCAGACAGCGTCGCTTGGGTGAATGGCTAATAATGGCGAAAATACTTCCAGTGACCTGTCAAAAATGCAGAATTTTAGCACATATGGTCTCTAATTACTTCACTGATACGTAACTGTCAAATGATGCGACGAATTGCGCAACGGAAATTGTACTGTCGAAGAGAGAAGGCTCGTCTCACCTCCTCGCGAAGCTCTCTGGCCTCATCAGGCGACACGAAGTGCACGCTGCTGCTGCTGCTATCGGCGTACACGGCGCTCCTGCGAGCCGCGCCGGCAGCATGACATGCCGCGGCAGCGAAGACAAGCAGCGCTAGGGCGTGCGCGACGCGCATGACTGACGATGATGATGATGAGAATCAGCAAACACACTTCGCTGCGTATCTCTGGCCTGAATTTCCACGCGTGAGTGAAGGTTGAGAGGGGCTCGGGATATAAATGGGTGCAGTGAAGTTTCTACCTTTAGAGGTTTGTCTTCTCGTTCCTTATCTTGGTTTGATTTGTCTTTTGTTCTGGCACTATGTATTTCACTAATCAACACGGAAGCGTGAGTCTTACCATTGAAACATAATTCCAAAACTATCATTGCATTTTTTATGAATTTCAAATTTTTAGTTTGGTATCCTATATTCAGAAACGTGATAGTATAGCTTTATAGAATACACCATAGTCAAAAAGATATTTTTTAAACGTATGAATTATATTAACTGCTCTTTATAATAACTGCATTGAAAGATGTACCGTATGAAATATACTTCTATACAAATTTCATCACTGTACATGCTCGCAGATAGGCTTTTATATACGAAGCTGCACCTTGCGCTAAATCGAACTAATCGAACAACCTCGTGCCCATCACAACCATCGCTTGTGCTACCTGTCCAGACGAACCAAACTTTCAAAGCGCAACGGCCTGCTTGCCAGCATCCAGAGCTCATTTTCGCTTCCTCAGGAGTATCCATGTTACGAGAGAGCATAATCGCTGTCAATGGAGAGCTTCGCCTTGTCGAGATTGTATGTGTGTTAATTAACAAAATAATGCATTGGGACTCACAAAATAGAAGGTTTCACTGTCTATGCATTTTGCATTGGCAGGAAATCAAGAAGGGCCAGTCTGAGCTGGAGGTCTTGCGTTCAGCCTTAGCTTCCGCTGAGTACAGGAGAGAAGCAGCGGAACAGCGTGAGCTGATGTTGCAGAATGGTAAGCGCGACTGAGTTGTTTCTCCATTTGGCTGCTATCCTCAAAAGCGCGACTGAGTTGTTTCTCCATTTGGCTGCTATCCTCAAAAGAAAAAAATCTGACATCTGTTTATCTGCAGAAGTGGAAAGGTTGCGTTCTCTTCGACAAGCCGAACTTGAAATTATCCAGCAACAGGTTAGTTGTTGCCTTACAGGTCCATAGCCTTCCCGCTGTGACTTCAATTACAATGTCTTTCACACGTCCAGTTCCACTTTCGCAAGCTGTATGAAGAGGCTGAGGATCGGCTAAAAAAACAGCAGGAGGAGTACGACCTGAAGATGGAGGTACGCATTGCTCTTTGTGACATATTTCTTATTTTTTAAAACGTCTTATTTCCGAAATCTTCGTTCAGGAGTTGAAAGGTGTCCTTAGCACTGTCGATGACAGGGCATCGCAAGCCAAAACCGTGGCTGAAAATCGAGTACGGTAAGAGTTTGTTGCACGTTTCCACTTGCAATATTGGTGTTCACACGGCATTTTTTCCAGGAGCCTGGAAAAGGAGCTTTCTGAGGCATGGGCGATGGTGGTAACTCTTGAGGACAGGTTGGAGCAGCAGAACAGTGAAAGCGAGCATGAAAAGAGACAAATTAAGGAGTCAGCATTCTCACAAAGGGTGAAGTGTAAGTTCGCTTTGGGCGGCATTGGTGACTGTTCAGGCGCAGCCTGCTGATCACGTACGTTGCAGATGAGAGTGAGCTGGCGACTCTGAGAAACCAGCTTCATGACGAAGAGGCCCGACGGAAGTCTTTGGAGAAGTCCCTTTCAATGGCTGAGTACAAATGTAAGTCACCTTGGCCGTTTTCTTCCCTCTCATGGCCTGTGGAGTACATGGGTGACAGCTTAACTACTGTATGTGCAGGCTCTCTTGCTGAGAATCAGCTGCAAGAACAGATGAAAGAATTCAGGCAAAAGATGGAGGAACAAATTCGCGAAGCAGTGCCAAACAGGCATGCTGATGCCATAAAACAGAGAATGATGAAGATGCGGAAGGAGAATGATGAACTTCGTAGGCAACTCCAAGCTTACCTGGGCAGATGATACTATGACAATGCAGGGTGCTGTGGATTGAGGATTCACACCAACCTTATGTCTCAATGGTAGTTTTGCATAACCTTGATCAAGGAACTCTGGCTGGAAAGGGAGGCACCAGTGCAGGTTTCACTTAATGTGCTGTTGACATTTGAATTACATCCTCCTCTCATGGCCTTCACAAAACAAATTTACAATCCTCATAAATAGTGGAGCACAAATTTACAGTAGCACTTTGGAAAGCTGCCATGTCGCGGGCCTGGTTGACTGCGTTGCAGGGAGGTACAACACGTTTCCGTAGCATTTTAGTCGGTTAGAGATATGTACTCGTCCGAAACGTGGCGTCCGTGATAAAAATTCATCACCACCTAGGAGCTCCAATTCTATCATGGCTGCCATGGCTGTCCTATTGCCTTTAGCAGAGACAGCTAAATGGCAGCTGCTCTCTTCACTGGACGGCCATCGCATTTGCCTCGGCAAGGCATGCTCTCGCCGCTCGTCATCTAACATTATCACCCGTTTGACACGAGAACATGCTGCTCCCCAGCCAGTCGGCACTGGTTTCGCGAAGGTCGCCGCGGCTGCTCACGCGTCGCGTCAGGTGCAAAGTCTGCCGCAGAATGTACCTTCACACGTTAATGGTTCCAATTCGCTTTACTCCAACATTCGCGCGACACACAATTTGCCAATCCTTGCCATCCCATCGTCAGCATCCATCGAATCCCGCGAAACCACAAGCTCGCCGCTACGCGAATCCGTCGCCAACCTCGTGCGACAAATCACGAATGTCGCCGCTACCTTCCTCTTCACAACGGCTTCAGTCGTCACGCTCCTTTCCCTTCCCTTGGAAGCTTCCGCAGCAGCAGAAGGGCCAGCTGATCTTGCAGCAGTACCATCATCCGCTCTTGTTGTGTCACTTTCCCCAGGAGCTACGACTCGGGACATCCAGCAAACCCTAGCAATGCCATACTCAGGACCAGTCGCGCAGATCGCGGAAATGGCAGCTGCAGTTGCACCTTCACCAGATAGCGCCTTTCCCGTTAGCCAATCAGCAGCTGACAGCATGGCAGCAGCGAGCCCCGTGATTGACGGAGCGCAGCTGCTGGGCGGCGGGAAACGGGAGGTTATGATTCGTCAGCTGGAGAACTTGGAGAGGGAGTATGGATGGCGTATGCGTGTGCTGACTCGGTATGCGCCTGAGCAGTTCGAGACGGATGCCCTACGTGCAGTGTGGCAGGTAAGGGAAGCGGGGAGAGGAATCCTGGCGAAACATAAATGTGCATGGATGGCGAATGCTGTTGAATGTCTTGAAATTGCGGATAGAAGGTACGGATGGTCAGCAAGTGTGTGCTGACTAAGTATACGACTGAGCAGTTCGAAAAAGAAGCCCTACGTGCAGTGTGGTAGGTAAGGAAGGCATTGTGAAAGAACCTATGCAGGGTGAGTAAGCGAGTGCTGGCCTAGTACGTGTCTGTACAGTTTAAATTGAACGAGGCGAAGCGGAAAATGTGCATTGGAACCACGTCTCCCGTGCACGTATGCACCATCATGTGCATTCGTTTTTTCCTTACTTGTGCATGTCTCGTCTGTGCGTCGCACTCACATCTCAGCCCGGCAACCACGTGGTAGTGGTGGTGGCGGACATCAAGTCGCCCAACATCCCATGCACATATCATGCGTTTCCTCTCTTTTCTTTCCTCCCTCTCTCTCCCAAACCCTGCGTGTCTGGTGTGTGTCATTGCGTCTCACTCAGCCTGACGACCGAACAGTAGTGGTGGTGGCGGACGTCACATCGCCCAACATCCCATGCATGTCTCATGAGTTTCCTCTGCCCATTGTTGCCCATCCCTCTCAGCCTGACGACCGCACGGTAGTGGTGGTGGCGGACGTCACATCGCCCAACATCCCATGCATGTCTCATGAGTTTCCTCTGCCCATTGTTGCCCATCCCTCTCAGCCCGACGACCGCACGGTAGTGGTGGTGGCGGACGTCACATCGCCCAACATCCCATGCATGTCTCATGAGTTTCCTATGCCCATTGTTGCCCATCCCTCTCAGCCCGACGACCGCACGGTAGTGGTGGTGGCGGACGTCACATCGCCCAACATCCCATGCATGTCTCATGAGTTTCCTCTGCCCATTGTTGCCCATCCCTCTCAGCCTGACGACCGCACGGTAGTGGTGGTGGCGGACGTCACATCGCCCAACATCCCATGCATGTCTCATGAGTTTCCTCTGCCCATTGTTGCCCATCCCTCTCAGCCCGACGACCGCACGGTAGTGGTGGTGGCGGACGTCACATCGCCCAACATCCCATGCATGTCTCATGAGTTTCCTCTGCCCATTGTTGCCCATCCCTCTCAGCCCGACGACCGCACGGTAGTGGTGGTGGCGGACGTCACATCGCCCAACATCCCATGCATGTCTCATGAGTTTCCTCTGCCCATTGTTGCCCATCCCTCTCAGCCCGACGACCGCACGGTAGTGGTGGTGGCGGACGTCACATCGCCCAACATCCCATGCATGTCTCATGAGTTTCCTCTGCCCATTGTTGCCCATCCCTCTCAGCCCGACGACCGCACGGTAGTGGTGGTGGCGGACGTCACATCGCCCAACATCCCATGCATGTCTCATGAGTTTCCTCTGCCCATTGTTGCCCATCCCTCTCAGCCCGACGACCGCACGGTAGTGGTGGTGGCGGACGTCACATCGCCCAACATCCCATGCATGTCTCATGAGTTTCCTCTGCCCATTGTTGCCCATCCCTCTCAGCCCGACGACCGCACGGTAGTGGTGGTGGCGGACGTCACATCGCCCAACATCCCATGCATGTCTCATGAGTTTCCTCTGCCCATTGTTGCCCATCCCTCTCAGCCCGACGACCGCACGGTAGTGGTGGTGGCGGACGTCACATCGCCCAACATCCCATGCATGTCTCATGAGTTTCCTCTGCCCATTGTTGCCCATCCCTCTCAGCCCGACGACCGCACGGTAGTGGTGGTGGCGGACGTCACATCGCCCAACATCCCATGCATGTCTCATGAGTTTCCTCTGCCCATTGTTGCCCATCCCTCTCAGCCCGACGACCGCACGGTAGTGGTGGTGGCGGACGTCACATCGCCCAACATCCCATGCATGTCTCATGAGTTTCCTCTGCCCATTGTTGCCCATCCCTCTCAGCCCGACGACCGCACGGTAGTGGTGGTGGCGGACGTCACATCGCCCAACATCCCATGCATGTCTCATGAGTTTCCTCTGCCCATTGTTGCCCATCCCTCTCAGCCCGACGACCGCACGGTAGTGGTGGTGGCGGACGTCACATCGCCCAACATCCCATGCATGTCTCATGAGTTTCCTCTGCCCATTGTTGCCCATCCCTCTCAGCCCGACGACCGCACGGTAGTGGTGGTGGCGGACGTCACATCGCCCAACATCCCATGCATGTCTCATGAGTTTCCTCTGCCCATTGTTGCCCATCCCTCTCAGCCCGACGACCGCACGGCAGTGGTGGTGGCGGACGTCACATCGCCCAACATCCCATGCATGTCTCATGAGTTTCCTCTGCCCATTGTTGCCCATCCCTCTCAGCCCGACGACCGCACGGTAGTGGTGGTGGCGGACGTCACATCGCCCAACATCCCATGCATGTCTCATGAGTTTCCTCTGCCCATTGTTGCCCATCCCTCTCAGCCCGACGACCGCACGGTAGTGGTGGTGGCGGACGTCACATCGCCCAACATCCCATGCATGTCTCATGAGTTTCCTCTGCCCATTGTTGCCCATCCCTCTCAGCCCGACGACCGCACGGTAGTGGTGGTGGCGGACGTCACATCGCCCAACATCCCATGCATTTCTCATGAGTTTCCTCTGCCCATTGTTGCCCATCCCTCTCAGCCCGACGACCGCACGGTAGTGGTGGTGGCGGACGTCACATCGCCCAACATCCCATGCATGTCTCATGAGTTTCCTCTGCCCATTGTTGCCCATCCCTCTCAGCCCGACGACCGCACGGTAGTGGTGGTGGCGGACGTCACATCGCCCAACATCCCATGCATGTCTCATGAGTTTCCTCTGCCCATTGTTGCCCATCCCTCTCAGCCCGACGACCGCACGGTAGTGGTGGTGGCGGACGTCACATCGCCCAACATCCCATGCATGTCTCATGAGTTTCCTCTGCCCATTGTTGCCCATCCCTCTCAGCCCGACGACCGCACGGTAGTGGTGGTGGCGGACGTCACATCGCCCAACATCCCATGCATGTCTCATGAGTTTCCTCTGCCCATTGTTGCCCATCCCTCTCAGCCCGACGACCGCACGGTAGTGGTGGTGGCGGACGTCACATCGCCCAACATCCCATGCATGTCTCATGAGTTTCCTCTGCCCATTGTTGCCCATCCCTCTCAGCCCGACGACCGCACGGTAGTGTTGGTGGCGGACGTCACATCGCCCAACATCCCATGCATGTCTCATGAGTTTCCTCTGCCCATTGTTGCCCATCCCTCTCAGCCTGACGACCGAACAGTAGTGTTGGTGGCGGACGTCACATCGCCCAACATCCCATGCATGTCTCATGAGTTTCCTCTGCCCATTGTTGCCCATCCCTCTCAGCCTGACGACCGAACAGTAGTGTTGGTGGCGGACGTCACATCGCCCAACATCCCATGCATGTCTCATGAGTTTCCTCTGCCCATTGTTGCCCATCCCTCTCAGCCCGACGACCGCACGGTAGTGTTGGTGGCGGACGTCACATCGCCCAACATCCCATGCATGTCTCATGAGTTTCCTCTGCCCATTGTTGCCCATCCCTCTCAGCCTGACGACCGAACAGTAGTGTTGGTGGCGGACGTCACATCGCCCAACATCCCATGCATGTCTCATGAGTTTCCTCTGCCCATTGTTGCCCATCCCTCTCAGCCTGACGACCGAACAGTAGTGTTGGTGGCGGACGTCACATCGCCCAACATCCCATGCATGTCTCATGAGTTTCCTCTGCCCATTGTTGCCCATCCCTCTCAGCCTGACGACCGAACAGTAGTGTTGGTGGCGGACGTCACATCGCCCAACATCCCATGCATGTCTCATGAGTTTCCTCTGCCCATTGTTGCCCATCCCTCTCAGCCTGACGACCGAACAGTAGTGTTGGTGGCGGACGTCACATCGCCCAACTTCCCATGCATGTCTCATGAGTTTCCTCTGCCCATTGTTGCCCATCCCTCTCAGCCTGACGACCGAACAGTAGTGTTGGTGGCGGACGTCACATCGCCCAACATCCCATGCATGTCTCATGAGTTTCCTCTGCCCATTGTTGCCCATCCCTCTCAGCCTGACGACCGAACAGTAGTGTTGGTGGCGGACGTCACATCGCCCAACATCCCATGCATGTCTCATGAGTTTCCTCTGCCCATTGTTGCCCATCCCTCTCAGCCTGACGACCGAACAGTAGTGGTGGTGGCAGACGTCACATCGCCCAACATCCTCAACTTCTTTGCAGGAGACACCGTCAGGGAGAAGCTTCCACGTCAGTTCTTCATCGAGCTACAGTCCCGGTACGATCTAGAACCCATATTGTAGATCTGTAGTCGCTCAACCACATAAAGTTCTCTACTTTCTCCCACCCGCCTGCCCATCACCCCTGTTCTTCCCACCTTTTGTTCCCCTTTCTCACCCCTGTTCCGCCTCCGTTCCCCTTTCTTATTCCCATCATCGCAAGTGCTATGTCCCAGAGAAATCCGCCTACCATTGCAAAGCCATAGTTTTCTTCGCCAGCATCCACATGTGGTCACATATGGCCTCCCTCTCCCCTCTCCCTCTCCCCTCTCCCTCTCCCCTCTCCCTCTCCCCTCTCCCTGCTCCCTTCTTCCCTCTCCACATTTGACACCAGAGCCGTCCAGCAGCCTACTCCTCACGCCTCCCCTCTCCCCCCTAGCTGCTCCCAGCTTTATCAACCAGTTTTACATGGCAGGGCAGGGAGACACCAGAGCCCTCCGGCAGCCTACTCCTCCTCCTCTCTCTCCTCTTCCCCTTCCCCATTTCCCCAGCTTTGTCAATCAGTTCTATTCTGCAGAGCAGGGAGACACCAGACCATCCAAGAACTTGTTGGCTCGCTGCCAGTCTCATCCTGCTCATCCTCCACACCTCCAACCCTACCCCTCAACCGCCATCCCGCACCCCCACTCCTCTTCCCCTCCCCCATTTCCCCCAGCTTCGACAACCAGTTTTACGTCGCAGAGCAGGGAGATACACGGGCAGTCCAAGAAGCTGTTGCCACGCTGCAGACCTGCCTCTTCATTCTCCTGTGCCTCAACCTTCCCCGTCTCCCCCTCGTTCTCCTGCCCCGCACTTCCAGCTTTGGCAACCAGTTTTACGTGGCAGAGCAGGGAGACACACGGGCAGTCCAAGAAGCTGTTGCCACGCTGCAGACCTGCCTCTTAAAGCCCACTGGTTGCAGCAACGTGCCCGGCCTGGTAGACGACCTTTACTTCGTCACTCTCTCCACCGCAATCCTCAGCGGGATTGTTTTCGGCTTCGCCGCGCGTCTGGAACCTTCCGGAAAGGTGGAGGCTTCTTGGCAGTGGGTACTGCTTTTCTCTCCGCTGTGGCTGCTGCTGCTGGTGGCTTTTTCGTATCTGCCCATTACTGCCCGGACGGATGACGTGGAGCCGCTGTTGAAGAATGGGGCAGGTTTTCTTGCCGGGGCAGCTGCGATATATTTGACTCCGATTTTCGGGCAGTCTCCTGTGGCGAATTGGGGCAAGGGGAAGGAGGATGGGACTCGGAGTGGCACTCAGAGCGGTAGGGATAGTGACTCTGATGGGTTCTAGCTATGGGTGATCTATTATAGTTTTAAAAAAGCATGAGGTCTTCTCAACGCATTCTTTGTGTTGAATTTTGCCGTGCATTTAACGAGGCGCCAGCGATTGGATAGCGAGGAAATCGGCACCCTTGTGGGGAGTTGCTGTAGCTGTCTGCTCAGTAAGACACGTCATTATTTCTCTATTTTATGCCTTCACGCTTCATCATATGTACTGCAGCACAAACTAGACGAAGACTTGGCTAATGAAGGAGTGTTTAGGTTTCAACATCTTAGCCTTGTGCAACCGACTCAAGTCTGGATTGTCAATTGTTCTTTTATTTCGACATAACGATATAAAATATAAAAAAACGCGTCAAACTGACGCCGATCGCCGTCCTTGTATGGAGTAACGGCGATGGATCAGCAAGTACTGTCTTAGGCCGCCTATAACGAGTGATTCTAGAAGCCTTGGTCGCGTCTGACTTACACGAACAAGGACTTCCGAGTCCACCCAACCCCTCGCACGGAAGCCACCACACACCATCCCACTCACTGTCTTACGTCCCGTCCCGTAAGACGTGCCTCAATACAAGCCGTCGCTCTCCGTCCCGTGGACATTTGCTCTAGATACGTCTGTTAGACATCGTCTGTGCTTCCGGCGAGAGTGAAAAGCGAAGACTTGGCTTCGCACGTCCCAACCTTGGGACTGCATTCTACTGAAACGCGAAGCGCGAAGCCAACTGGACTGGACATTCCTTCATTTGCTACCTTGAAATTCCAGATACTGCATTAGATTAGATAGCCAAGCGCGAAGCTAACTGGAGATTTCCGTACCTGGGATTTGCGACACCGCATTTCACGGGGAGGCCTCTCGAGAGGCCAAGCGAGAGGTCAAGCTGGCAATTCCGTGTCGCCCTTGGGATCTCCGATAGTGGATTTCACTGGGAGGCCAAGCGACAAGCAGACCTTCACGCCATTCCCCTACCTTGGGATTTCCTATTCTGCATTTCACTGATAAGCCGAGCGGCTTATCACAGCATTCAGAACCACGTGGCACGGCCACGGGGCAGGGCCACGTGGCGACATGCCGTACTGCATTGTTCCTAACCATCATCGCCACAGCAACGACCAAAGCTCTGCGGCAAACGGCGGATCAGGCGGCGCCGATAGCGGGAATGGCGGCGGGAATGACGGGGGTGGCGAGAAAGTGAGGCTTTTCTACGAGACGTACGGCCATGGAGACATAAAAGTGCTTATGATCATGGGTGCGTGTATCGAAGTGCTTATGATCATGGGTGCGTGTATCGAAGTGCTTATGATCATGGGTGCGTGTATCGAAGTGCTTATGATCATGGGTGCGTGTATCGGAGTGCTTATGATCATGGGTGCGTGTGTCGAAGTGCTTATGATAATGGGTGTGTGTATTGAAGTGCTTACGACGATAATGGGTGCGTGTATCGAAGAGCGTATGATAATGACCACACTGCTTCGCGGTTTTAAGTGAAGGCTCTACTTGCGGGTGTGACGGGCACGGGTATTTCCAATGGTGAGAGGGAGGAAGGCGTATACTGGCGGGCACGGGGTGACTTTTGAGTCGACTCAAAAGTCACCTCTGTACTCGCTGGTGTGACGGGCAGGGGTATTCCCAGTGGTGGGAGCGAGGGAGGCGTATACTGGCGGGCACGGGGTGACTTTTGAGTTGATTCAAAAGTCAACTCTGTACTTGCGGGTGTGACGGGCAGGGGTATTCCCTATAGTGGGAGGAAGGGAGGCGTATACTGGCGGGCACGGGAGGGTACTCCCACCTACAGGCGAAGGTGCCCTCCTATCATATCAACTTGATCTGAGGTGACTTTTGAGTCGACTCAAAAGCCACCTGGCAGGCACGGGTGGGTAGTGGCACTGCTTCCACCTGCAGGGGAAGGTGCCCTTCTATCAATTGATTTCTCTCTCTTCTTTTTCCTCCTTCCCCCCCAGGTCTCGCCGCTGGTCATGCTGCGTGGCGGTTCCAGGTGCAGGCCCTTGCAGGCACGGGTATTCCCAATGGAAGGGGGGATATCTACAATCAACTTGATCTGTCGCATCTCCTCTCCCTCTCTCGCCTCCCCTTTCCCCCCAGGCCTCGCCGCTGGTCATGCTGCGTGGCGGTTCCAGGTGAAGGCTCTGGCGGGGACGGGTATTCCCAATGGAGGGAGGAGGTGTCTACTATCAACTAGATCTGTCGCCTCCCATTTCCCTCTCCCCTTTTCCGTCCCTCTATTCCCTCTCCCCCCAGGTCTCGCCGCTGGTCATGCTGCGTGGCGGTTCCATGTGCAGGCTCTTGCGGGCACGGGTGTTCCCAATGGTGAATGGGGTGTCCGCAATCAAGTCAATTTGTCGCCTCTCCTCTCAGGCTCTCCCTCTCTCACTTCCCCTGTCTCCCAGGTCTCGCCGCTGGTCACGCTGCGTGGCGGTTCCAGGTGCAGGCTCTGGCGGGCACGGGTATTCCCAATGGAGGGGGACGGCACAAGGAGTCGATTTTTGAGTCGAGAGGATTTGAAAGAAGGGATGCTGGGGAGGGAACGGGTATTTCTAATGGTGAGGGCCGGCAGGAGGGCGTGGGGAGAGGGAGGGAAGAGAAGGGGGAGAAGGGAGAAGAGGGGGATGATGGGGAGAAGGGGAGAGGTGACGAGGAGTTTCGTAGGGAGGAGGGTTGCTATTATGGGATCAGGGATGGAAATGGAGGGGGACGGATGAAATGGGAAGGAGCGGAGAGAGGTCTGGGCGAAGGGTGTGAGGGAGAGAGGGAGATGAGGGAGAAGGCGAGGAGGGGAGGAGGGAGGAGAGGGGGATAAGGGAGAGGCGACAGGAGAGGAGGAGAAGGGGGAGAAGAGATTGGAGGAGGGAAGGGGAGAAGAGGAGAGGGGGGAGGGTGAGAGGGGGGAGGAGGCGAGGGGGGAGGATGAGAAGGACAGCGGGTGGAGGAGTGGGAGGGAGGTGTGCATCTTTGACAACCGGGGAGTGGGTCACAGCTCGTGCCCCACTGACCCCAGCGAGTACACGTGAGTGCTCTCTGTGCTGTGATTGCTCTTTGTACACGTGAGTGCTCCCTCGGAGGGAGGGTGGGTCGGAGGGGGGTGTGCGTGTTTGACAACCGGGGAGTGGGTCACAGCTCGTGCCCCACCGACCCCAGCGAGTACATGTGAGTAACACTCTCTGTAGTAGCAGATCTCTAGGTATGTGCACTGGGAGGGAGGCAGGGAGGTGTGCGTGTTTGACAACTGGGGAGTGGGTCACAGCTCGTGCCCCATCGATCCCAGCGAGTACACGTGAGTGCTCTCTGTGCTGTGCTATTCCGACCATTGCGCTCACTGGAAGAGACACACAGGGGCCAGCAGGTGGAGTAGTGCGAGGGAGGGAGGTGTGCGTGTTTGACAACCGGGGAGTGGGTCACAGCTCGTGCCCTCTGATCCCATTGAGTACACGTGAGTGCCCCTCTGATCCCATCCCACTGAGAACAAGTGTGAGCCCTGCGTGCTTGGAATCCATGTGATCACTGGAAGAGGCATAGGCGAGGCAGCAGATGCACTGGCAGGCAGGGAGGGAGGGAGGGAGGGAGGGAGGGAGGGAGGGAGGGAGGGAGGGAGGGAGGGAGGGAGGGAGGGAGGGAGGGAGGGAGGGAGGGAGGGAGGGAGGGAGGGAGGGAGGGAGGGAGGGAGGGAGGGAGGTGTGCGTGTTTGACAACCGGGGAGTGGGCCACAGCTCGTGCCCCTCCGACCCCAGCCAGTACACGTGAGTAACACTCAATAGTAGCTCGTTTGCCACAGGGGTGAGGTGAGTCGAGGTGAGATGAGGTGAGGTGAGGTGGGGTGAGGTGAAATGAGGTGAGGTGAGGTGAGGTGAGGTGAGGTGAGGTGAGGTGAGGTGAGGTGAGGTGAGGTGAGGTGAGCGTGTTTGACAACCAAGGAGTGGGGCATAGCTCGTTCCCCTCCGACCCCACCCAGTACCCTTGAGTGCTTTCGATCCCATTCTGCCATGATAAGCTGGCTAAACAAAAGGCCAAGGTTCCGAGATAAGAGCTGAAATAGAAAACCGAGAAAAGCTAAATATAATCGGGAGGACACACACTGAAATTGTGGAGAGAAACTAGGAAAATGATTTGGTGATTGAGACTTTCTAGGCGAGCAAAAGTAATGAGGATAACGGAGAGGGAGGAGGGCTGTGGGGAAGAGGAGCTGATTGGACAAGTTCGGAACGGCTAGACCCTTGGAACTGCTGTAGGCTTGGCATCCTCTTGGACTTTCTGAGAGTTGCTTTGGCATGTTGGTCTGAGTCGAAATAATGTAAGGGCAGCAAACAAAACGAATGGGTTGACCGATCGACTCTCACGTAAGATGCGAACAAGGCTGCGGCGCGAAAAGTTTTTGTGTTCAGTTCGCCTCTGTGAGATCAGGATCTCTGCCTCGAAAGGCATACCGGGCCTCCTCGCTAGAGATCAGGCGGCTTGTTGCCACAGGAAGGCGTTGTGACCTAACAGCGCTGCTTTTTTTTACTAGTGAGCAGAATGTGGAACCACAGCTTCAAGGGAAATAGGCAAATTCGTGGTTTCACATTCTGCCCACTGGAGAAAACAAAAAAAAAAAAAAAAAAAAAAAAATTTCACTCTACGAGCGCGCAGTATGCCTTTCGAGACAAAATTTCCTATGTCAACGAGGCGCCTGATCTCTCGCGAGGAGGCTCAGTATGCCTTTCGAGACAAAATTTCCGCGCTGCAGCCTTGCTCGAATTCTACGTGAGAGTCGATCAGCCAACCCAATCGTTTCATTTGCTGCCCTTGTATATAATTTTGGCCCGGGCCAACATGTCAATGCAACACTCAGAAAGTCCCGAAGGATGCCAGACCTACAGCACTTCCAAGGGTCGAGCTGTTCCAAACTTGTCCTCTCGGCTCCTCCCAACAGCCCTGCTCCCTCTCCGTTACCCTCATTGCTTTTGCTCGGCTAGAAAGTCTTAAGACCACACCTAATCATTTTCAGAGTTTCTCTCCACAATTTCATTGTGTCTCCTCCCAGCTATCTTGAGCTATTCTCGGTTTTCTACCTCAAATCTCATCTCGAGACCTTAGTTTTTTCGATTAGCCAGCTTATCGTAGCTAAGAAGCCTTTAGTCTGTACAGGGTACACGCGCTCGCTCCTACAAACTGAAGTTCAGGAGAAGTGTTAGTGTTCGTTTTACACTGTTTTTTCCATTAATTTTCCCCTCCTCCCGCACTCCGCCCCCCTCCTTTTGCACAGCATGGAAGTGATGGGAGCAAATGCACTGTTTTTGGCGGATCATGCATGATGTATGTGTCTGTGTGCTACCCCCTCCGACCCCCCCCTTACCCCCTTCCACCTCCCCCTAACCCCGCAACCAGCGCGGGTGATGGCGGCAGATGCACTGTTCCTGGCGGATCATGTGTGATGATGTATGTGTGTATGCACTACTACCCCCTCCCACCCCCCCCCCTACCCCCTTCCACCCCTCTCTACCCCAAAACCAGCACGGAGGTGATGGCAGCAGATGCACTGTTCCTGGCGGATCATCTCGGCTGGACACTGGTAGTTCTTGTAGCATTCTGGTCTATCTCCCCATCTTCCGCCCTCCCCCTCCCCAATCGCATCTCACCCAACCAGCACGGAGGTGATGGCAGCAGATGCTCTGTTCCTGGCGGATCATCTCGGCTGGACCAGGTTCCACTTGGTTGGCCACTCCATGGGTCAGTTTCAACTCCCTGAGTCGATCTCCATGATTCTGTTACATGTCCATGTCCCAGTTTCATCTCTCTGGGTCAGTTTCATTTCCTGGGTCTGTTTCATATCCATAGGCTGGTTTCATGTCCATAGGTCGGTTTCATTTCCCTGGGTCAGTTTCACGTCCATGCGTTAGTTTCATCTCCGTGTGTGAGTTTCATCTCCCTTGCACTCATCAGGATTATCGCTTCCTACATTCAGTTTCACCTCCGTCCCGCCCTCTTCCCTCCCCTCCATCCTCCCCTGACCTGTCACTCCAGGCGGCATGATAGCATGCAAGGTGGCAGCAGCAGCATCACATTGAGTCTCGGTGTTCCTTCTCCCCGCTCATCTCATGCATCCCTCTTTCCCTTCCTCCCCACCATCCTCTCATCACTCCAGGCGGCATGATAGCATGCAAGGTGGCAGCAGCAGCATCGCATCGAATAATCTCTCTTGCTCTCATCAGCGTCAGCGGAGGCGGCTTCGACCTGCTCCCCCGTGTAGGGCCCACCACTCCTCACCCTTACTCACCGCCCCTCACCCCTCCTCACCCCTCTTCACCACTCCTCACCCCTCCTCGCCACTTTTTACCCCTCCTCACCAATCCTCACCACCATTCCTTTCCCATATGTAGGGTTCACCACTTTCTCTCTGGCACATGTATTTATTCTTTCTGCACCAGTGTTACTGCAAGCTAGTCTACCATTCAGCAGATTCCAACTAGTCTACCCCGTTCTTTCTATCTGAGGCACCTCTTGATGCTTCTGTCTTCCGTACCGTACCCCTCCTCCCACCCCGCTTCCCTTCCTCCATACCATCACACCAGTTGGACTCGCATGTCCTACCCATCGCCTACCGCCTGATCAATGCCCGAACATTGTTCTATCTCAGGCACCTCCCAAACACCATCCCCATACTTCCACTCTCCCCTTTCCTTCTTCCACTCTCCCCTTTCCTTCTTCCACTCTCCCCTTTCCTTCTTCCACTCTCCCCTTTCCTTCTTCCCAACCATCACCCCAGCTGGTCCCACGAGTCTTCTCCATCGCCTACCACCTTCTGAACGCCCGAACTCCGGAGCTGAGGGTTTTGAACACCCATTCTCCCCTCCTCCCCTTTTTCGCCCAATCCTTCCCCTTCCCGCCACCACCCCAGCTGGAATCGCGTGTCTTCTCCATCGCCTACCGCCTGCTGAACGCCCCAACCCTGTTCTTCTACCCGAGACGCCTCCCGTTGTTTCTGTCCGCCATGCTCCTCCTTACCCCCCCCCTTCCCCCCCCTCCTCCCCGCCGCCACCCCAGCTGGACTCACGAGTCTTCTCCATCGCCTACCGCCTGTTGAACGCCCGAACCCTGTTCTTCTACCCGAGACGCCTCCCGTTGTTTCTGTCCGCCATGCTCCTCCTTACCCCCTCTTGCCCCCACCACCCCAGCTGGAATCGCGTGTCTTCTCCATCGCCTACCGCCTGTTGAACGCCCGAACGCCGGAGCTGCGGGCTCAGGTGGACCTGGACACTCACTTCTCTGTCTGAAGTGCCTCCTGATGTTTCTGTCTGCCATACCTCTCCCCCACACCACCCCACCCCAGCTGGAATCACGTGTCTTCTCCATCGCGTACCGCCTGCTGAACGCCCGAACCCCAGAGCTGAGAGCTCAGGTGGACCTGGACACTCACTTCTCGCAGGTGAGATGACTCTGAGTGAACGCAGAAAGACTCCTGATCGAACTCCTCCTGTTCTCACGAGCTGAGAGCTTAGATGGACCTGGACACTCACTTTTCGCAGGTGAGGTGCACCGTGCACACCTCTTTTCTGATTCATTGGCCCTTTTGAGTCGATGCATTGGATCTCCCTACCTCGGAGCTTAGTTCTTCTCAGGTGGACCTGGACGCGGAGCGAACTTCTTTTGAGGCGCCTCAAAAGTTGAGTCGATTTTTGAGTCGACTCAAAAATCGACAAATCCTACCTCGGAGCTTGGTTCTTCTCAGGTGGACCTGCACGCGCACTTCTCTCCCAGGTGAGGTGCCACGCCCTGCTCTCCCTTGTGTAGCGAGGGTGTTTTTGAGACGTCTCTCTACTTGCCCTCCCGGCTCTTCCCTTCTGCCTGCCATGAGTATATGCGAGGAAGGCAAGGCAGGCAGCCAGTGGCTTGACACGAAGAGGATTTACTCAGGCGCCTGTTCTCAAACATCTGTTCTTCTCCCTTGTTCTCCGCCTTCTCCCGGTTATTCCCTTCTGCCTGTCTGCCAGGAGTACATGGAGGAAACGGATGCAAGCAGTGGAATTTCACGGAGGGGATTTATATACACACCGCTCAGACATTGCCTCAAGCCTTTGCCAAGAAAATCGCTCAAAGGTCGTCTTCTCTCCCTTGTTCTCTGCTCTCTTCCTGCCGTTTCCCTTCTGTCTGCCAGGAGTACATGGAGGAAACGGAGGCACACAGTGGCTTCTTCCAGAAAGGATTTATACTGGCACCTCAAAAATCACTATTTTTGCCCTTGTTCTCTGCCTTCTTCCTGGCTCTTCCCTTCTGTCTGCCAGGAATACATGGAGGAAATGGAGGCACACAGTGGCTTGTCTCGGAGAGAGGCTCTGCACATGGTATGGCGCTGTGGCGATCGTGTGTGAGGTCGTTTACAATTTGACTCCAATGTCGTCTTTAAAATCACCTCGTTTTGAGTCGACTCGAAAGAAACGGAGGCACACAGTGGCTTGTCACGGAGAGAAGCTCTGCCTGCGGCGATCGTTGCATGTTTCTTGATCGGGCTTGTTTCTGAGCCATGGCTTGTGCTGAGTGCTTGTTTGTTCCTTCGATGGGTAGTGGCAGGCCACTTAGAATCACATTGCATCCATAGGGTGCCATGTGATGAAAGAGTTGCTTTGAGACGTCTCAAAACAACCCTTTTATCTTGTTTCTTAGCCATGGCGTGTGCTGTGCTGTGCGCTTGTCTGTTGTTCCTTCAAGTGGGTACTGGCCGGCCACTGAGAATCGCCTCCGTAGGGTGCGTGCGGCATGCGTGTATCATATTTCGCATGCAGACTCCCCACGGGGCGAATGGGCACCTGAATGCGTGTTGGACGCACTCCCTCACTCCCTCACTCCCTCACTCCCTCACATGTCATGTGGGTTCTTCTCTTCGCGAGTCCCCACCACCCTTCTCCTCCTCAGGAGTATAGTATTTGCTTGAGCTGTCAGCACCATCGGCCTTGCAGACTCCCCACGGGCGAATGGGCGCCCGAGTCTGTTTTTGAGTCGACTCAAACACACCTGAGTGCATCTTGGACCCACTCTCTCAACTGCTGGTCTCACTCTCCCACACGCCCCCCTCTTTCTTCCTATCCCCATCAACTCTTCTCCTCAGAAGTATCAGTACCGTCCGCCTTGCACACTCCCCACGGGGTGTATGGGCGCCTGAGTGCATGTAGGACCCGCTCTCTCACTGGCATGTTCCACCTTCCATACCCCCACCCAACCCACCATGTGGGTTCTTCTCTGCCCATTCCCCCATCCCCATCCCACAGGAGTATGTGCGCGAGCTGTCAGCACCATCCGCCATGCAGAATTCTCATGGAGCGAACGGGCACCTGAACGCATGCTGGACGCACTCCCTCACCTGCTGGACCACTCTCTCACTCTTCCACCACCCCTTCTCCTCCACAGGAGTGTGTGCGCGAGCTATCAGCACCATCCCCTATGCAGGCGCCTCACGGGGCGAACGGGCACATCAACGCATGCTGGACGCTCCCTCTCACACGCCATCCTTCTCCTCCCGCCATTTGTCTTCCTTTCCTACCACCCCATCTCGGGGCAAACAGGCTCATCACCGCGTGCTGGACGCTCTCTCTCACACTCTATTTCTCATCTTTCGTGCTCCCACCCAACCCACCAACTTTCACAGGAGTATGTATGTACGCAAGCTGTCAGCTCCATCCGCCATGCAAACCCCTCACGGGGCGAACAGGCACCTGAACACGTGTTGGACCCACTCCCCCATTTTTTCTTCCCATCCCCCCAGTCCCATCCCCTTTTTTCTTTAAGTGATCAAAGAGATCTACTCCTCCCCCCCATTCCCAAAACCCCTCAACTTCATCTCCTCCACAGGAGTATGTGCGCGAGCTGTCAGCACCATCCGCCATGCAGACACCCCACGGGGCGAACGGGCACCTGAATGCGTGCTGGACCCACTCCCCCCTTTGTTCTTTCCATCCCCCCATCCCCATCCCACAGGAGTATGTGCGCGAGCTGTCAGCACCATCCGCCATGCAGACACCTCATGGTGCCAATGGACATCTGAACGCGTGCTGGACCCACTCCCTCACACCACATGATGTGGATGAGATCTGCAGCGCACACATACCCACCGCCGTCATTCATGGCAGGTGAAAAGTCTTCCCTTTCTTCCCTCTTACCTTTGATCTCTCCCCTGCGTGCTGGACTCACTCCCTCACACCACACGATGTGGATGAGATCTGCAGCGCTCACATCCCCACGGCCGTCATTCATGGCAGGTGAGGGGCCTACCTCTCCTCTGGTCCCTTTATCCCCTGTTCCCCCTCTTCCCTCTTCCTTCTCCTCACCGTCTCCCTAACCGCACTCCCTCACACCACACGGTCTGGATGAGATCTGCAGCGCACACATCCCCACTGCCGTCATCCATGGCAGGTACGTGCTCTTTACTTTAGCCTCTCCTTCCTTTTCCCTGTTCGCTTTCTTCCTTGCTCCCTAAACCCACTCCCCCGCTCGCCACAATGTGGATGAGATCTGCACCGCTCACATACCCACCACCGTCATCCATGGCAGGTACTTGCTGTCTTTTTTCTCTTTCCTTGTTCCCTCTTCTTTCTTCCCTCTTCCCTTCTTCTCTCTTCCATCTACTCTTTCGTCCTTCCTTTCTTGTTCTCCCTCTCCCCTCTTCATGCTTTACAAATGGTTACATAACCACACATGGATGGTAACCACACATGCTTCACCCCCACCACCCATAACATAGGAGCACTGATGTCCTCCCCCTTACCCCTCCACTTGGCCCCCTGTCTTCAGACATGACGTCATCGCTCGCATCTCATTGGGCGAAAGGGTCGCTTTAGCCTACGGAGGGTGGCGCGCTTCCTGCCTCTCATGGGAGCACACATGGTGCTGCGGGAGAGGGCACACATGGTGCTGCGGAAGCAAGCGCATGAGGCACACATGACTCGCCTCAAACCGACCCCCCCTTCCCTCCACCCTTTTCCCTTCCCCCACACCCCTCTGCTCGTCCCCACACCTTCAGGGATGACGTCATCGCTCACATCTCACTGGGCGAGAGGGTCGCGAGGAGCCTAGGGAGGGTGGCGCGCTTCCTGCCTCTCATGGGAGCACACATGGTGTTAAGGGAGAGGGCGCACGAGGTGTGTTTATTGGGGGTGATGGCGAGAGAGAGGGGGCATATGAGCTAGTGAGGGAGAGAGCGCATGAGGTATGCCATTAGGGAGGGTGGTTTGCCTCTTATGGGAGCACACATGGTGCTGCGGGAACGAGCACATGAGGTGAGGGAGAGAGAGAGCAGGCTGTGAGGGAGAGAGCACATGAGGTGTGTCTTTACGGAGGGTGGCGCGCTTCCTGCCTCTCATGGGAGCGCATATGGTGTTGCGGGAGAGAGCACATGAGGTGAGGGAGGGGGAGAGCACACGAGGTGTGTTGATAGGTGGCGATGGGGAGAGCACATAAGGTCTCCCAATGGGAGGGTGGCGCGTTTCCTGCCTCTCATGGGAGCACACATGGTGCTGCTGGAGAGAGCGCATGAGGTGCACATGCCTCACCTAAAACCAACCTCCCCCTTCCCACCACAGGTGAACGCATCTCTGGCTGTGCTGATGGAGGTGGCAGAGAGGAGAGTACCGGTGGAGGAGTGGGTGGAGCCTTACTACAGGCATTGCCCATTCAATCTTCTTCCTTGCCTGTCCCCTCCGTGCCAACAACAACGCGTGCTGAATTGTGCTAAGGGAGGTAGCAGAGAGGAGAGTACTGGTGGAGGAGTAGGTGGAGCCTTACTACAGGGACCACAGGCTGTCTTTCCTCATTGCAACTCCTTTCCTTTCCCTCCCCGTCACATGTGAACGCCTGTCTGGCTGTGCTGATGGAGGTTGCAGAGAGGAGGGTACTGGTGAAGTGGTGATGGGTGCACAAAATCTTTTCACCTTATTGACAATCCGTTTACTCCCTCCCCTCCCCATCACAGGTGAACGCGTGCCTGGCTGTACAGATGGAGGTGGCGGAGAAGAGAGTACCGGTGGAGGAGTGGGTGGGGAGCTACAGGGTCGATTGGCCTACTCCCCTCATCGCAATTCATGTGCTCCTCTCCTTCCCTTCCCCCCGCCACCATAGGTGAACGCGTGTTTGGCTGTGTTGATGGAGGTAGCTGAGAGGAGGATACCGGTGGAAGAGTGGGTGGAGAGCTACAGAGACGACAGGCTGCCTGCTCCTGCCACGTGGCAGAATGAGATTGGACGCAGCAGTTCCCAAGGTCCGTGGTTGTGTTATCTGGAGTAGGCTGTTTCATATGCTGGGAACTTTCATATGCTGTTTCTTTGCCCTTTCTTTCACTGACATATAGACTGTCACATGCACACAGTTGTAGGTTCATGCTTGTAACATTTGCACACCTATTTGTACACGTAAGCAATACACTACACTCCTACACACGCGCGCATGCCATAACACAGGCATGCATGGATGCAACAGAAATAATGCACTCTCACACATTCACACCACATGACCTTTATGTGCTCAATCCCGCACTTGTTTTTCCCTTTGCGTTGCCTTCCCCTCTCCCTGCCCTGCTCCCCCAGACTTCACAATTCCATTCTTCCAGTTACCCTCGCAGTGGTTTCAGCCTGAAACTTGGACCCTGTTTAGCAGAACATGGGTGTGACATTATTTTTGTTCATATAGAGTGAACTTTACACTGTTTCTATCTGGTATGCCTTTGTCACTACTATTGTGCTAGCAAAGCCCAATGAGAGTGCTCTGCGGTGTTCAATATTCATTTGTGAAATGTTTGGAAGTATACGGTTTGCTACACTTGTCACCTACCAGTGGCTGTGTGTGTCCCTCCTGCTTTGGCTCTCTGTCAGGCCAAAGCCAGGCGCAGGGTGAAAAGCGATGTGCTACCGTATGTGGTAGCTCAGCAGAGTTGCTCTTTTGATACTGTTAACAATGGCATTTATTGTTTGGGTTTAGGGTTGTTTCCAATATTTGCAGACATTGACCACATAACATAAGATGCCATCCTTGAAATGCTGCATGATTGCCGTGAAGAAATGTTTTGCTTTTAGCTCAAGGCATACTTCTGGAACTCTAGTTGAAGAATGTAGTGTATACATGAATATCGGTTTAACATAGATGACTTTCTCGATTCTTCGAAAACGATAGCATTTATCTATAGCGCGTATGCACCGAATTCCAAATCCCTGCTTTCCCTCGAGCTTGTCCCCCGTGGTCCCCCCCCCTTACGCAAGGCAAAGCTGGAGATTAGGGTTTTGGCCTTCAGTTTCCAATTCTCTAGCTATTGGCGTGTAAGGTTCTGCGTGTGGCCTCTCGTAGAGCTCGCTTCCAGTTCGGTTCCACTTGGCTTTCACGGCTTAGTCGCATAGAAGCTTCATTGCTGCTCCCGAGATTGACGCACCCGTCGATTACCGTTCTCTTGTGCAGTTTACACGTACGATCGGCGTTGAACGTACCAGTGTCTCTGACCTGGAATATTAACTCAAAAGCTACGTGCCAGTTGAAAACGATTGCGGATCGACGTTTTTGGCGGTTCGGTTACTGGCGTGCCGATAAAGTTTCTGGTTGTGGTTAGCCGGAAGCGCCAGTAGTTGCAACGGCGTTACAGCTTCTCGTTGTGGTTAGCTTCAGAAGTCGCTGTGCAGCAAATCGAGCATTTGTGTGACGAAACGGTCTGCCTGCTGAACGACTCGACCTGCAAATATCTAGATTCGGCCACTCGTCTGTCCCTCAAACGCGTAACTTAGACTGTGCTGGATAGGAACGCCGTTCATCAGGAGGAGAAATAGCCTTTTTTGGCCGTCGTTGGGTGTCGTCGAGCGTCGTTGACCCTTGTTAACTGTTGTTAACCGTCGTTGACCTTTGACCGGCAGCCATGGGGACCATCACGCAGAAGATCAAAGACATTGAAGATGAGGTGCGTGTTTTCATTGTGTTGGTGTCTCCTATATCGGCCATGTTGATCTTGAGATTCGACTTTTGGGACGTCTCAAAAGATTACGCAGAAGATCAAAGACATCGAGGGTGAGGTGCGTGTTTTCATTGTGTTGGTGTCTCTTATATCGGCCATGTTGATCTTGAAAATCGCTCCTCACCGAGACTCAAGAGCTTTGAATGGGAGAATTAGTAGTGATTGGACGTGACGTGACGGAAGGTGAATGAAGCATTGGAGAAGGTGAAGGAATGGAAAAATCTTCCAGTGAGCGAGGTTACGAGTACGTTCATGTTATGAGGTACTGACAATCTTTCCCCGTGTGCTCGCGTTTCTTACGCTCCTATGCTCTCATGCTTGCAGATGGCTCGCACGCAGAAGAACAAGGCAACAGCGCACCACTTGGGCTTGCTAAAGGTGAGCTGATATCGATTGCGGGGCTGCATACAACGAATATTCTCCCGTTTGCACGCAGAATTCCAAGACAACGTCACTTCACTGCGCCGCTCCCCGTGTTTCGAATCTCCGTTTTGCCCTCATTCGCACTCTTTTTTCCAATCCTTCAGCGGTGTTTCAAATCTATCTTCTCCCTCTCCCCTCACCACTGCAGGCCAAGCTGGCGAAGCTTCGGCGAGAGATCCTCACGCCTTCGGGCGGCAAGGGAGGCGGAGCAGGGGAAGGTTTCGACGTGACGAAGAGCGGTGACTCGCGAGTGGGGCTCGTGGGTTTCCCGTCCGTGTTTCAATTTTATCTTTTCCCTCTCCCCTCACCACTGCAGGCCAAACTGGCGAAGCTTCGACGAGAGATCCTCACGCCGTCGGGCGGTAAGGGAGGCGGAGCAGGGGAGGGGTTCGACGTGACGAAGAGCGGTGACTCGCGAGTGGGCCTCGTGGGTTTCCCGTCCGTGGGAAAGTCGACGCTCTTGAACAAACTAACGGGCACATTCTCTGAGGTAGGCTGGTGATCAATAGCAGCAGCATAAGGCTTTGATGTGACTAAGAGCGGTGACTCGCGAGTGGGGCTCGTGGGTTTCCCGTCCGTGGGGAAGTCGACGCTTTTTAACAAGCTGACAGGCACATTCTCTGAGGTAGGCTGGTGAGCGGAGAAGGATCAGGGGAGGCCTTTGACATTCATCCTTTGTGGCTATTAACTTTGTCAAATGACTCAAAAGTCGTTTCTTGGTTGTGCCTCCCGTTGCGCCGGTACCTTCTCCCTGCAGGTGGCATCATATCATACGAGAGTTCACAACACTCACGTGCATCCCCCTTCTGTGTCTGTTGATTGAACTTCCTCATTCTGCGTCAACCCCTCGGTCCTCCCCTCCCCTCGCCTCGCCTTACCCCCCTGCGTGCAGGTGGCATCGTACGACGAGTTCACAACGCTCACGTGCATCCCCCTCTGTGGCTATTGAACCTCCTCAGTCTGCGTCAACCCCTCGATCCTCACCTCCCCTCACCTCACCTCGCCTTACCCCCCACCCTGCGTGCAGGTCGCATCATACGAGTTCACAACGCTCACGTGCATCCCGGGTGTCATTCGGTACAGAGGAGCCAAGATCCAGGTGGGTGCAGTGCAGTGCAGTGCAGTGCAGTGCGGTACAGTACAGTGCAGTGACGTACCATGTAGTGCAGTGCAGGGGAGACTAATTAGTTCAGTAGTGTGCATTTCCAGTTCACAACACCCGCGCACGTGCATTCCATCCCGGGTGTCATTCGCTACCGAGGAGCCAAGATCCAGGTGCGCTCGTGATGGAGTGCAGTGCAGCGCAGGGGCAAGGGCTACTCAAAGTGCTATCCAATCTCACAAGAATAGCCGTGCGCTGTTGGATTGGACTAGCTGTTTTTAGGTCGACTTAAAAGCTGATTTTCAGCCCCTTGCGTTTCCTCCACTGTCTTCATCATGCTTTGACGTGCCTCAAAACTGGAGTGCTTTGGCAAGGGCTATTGAGAGTGCTATTTAATCTCACAATTGCCATGCGCTGCTGGATTGGAACTAGCTGTTCCCGCACTACTGATTTCAGCCCCCTTACATCTCTTTCTCTGTCTCCATCATGCTGCTTGCTTCCACCCTTTTTTTGTCGCGCGCGCGTGTGTGTGTGTGTGTGTGTGTGTGTGTGTGTGTGTGTGTGCGTGCGTGCGTGCGTGCGTGCGTGCGTGCGTGCGTGCGTGCGTGCGTGCGTGCGTGCGTGCGTGCGTGCGTGCGTGCGTGCGTGCGTGCGTGTGTGGCATGTGTCGCTACTGGCTGGCAGCTTCTGGATTTACCCGGGATTATTGAGGGAGCCAAGGACGGCAAAGGGCGAGGCAGGCAGGTGAGAGAGTGTGTTAGTAAGGGAGGGATTTACCCGGGGCGAGGCAGGCAGGTGAGAGGGGGTGTTAGGGAGGGAGGGAGGGAGGGAGGAGAGATAGGGGAGGGAGGGAGGGAGGGAAGGAATCGTCTGGTTACCCCACTCCACTAGGTCATCTCAACGGCCCGCACGTGCAACTGCATCGTGATCGTGTTCCATGCCATTAAGCCCATCACACACAAGAGACTGAATGAATGCCGGAGCTTGGGAGGGGAGCTTGACATCCCTCACACCACCCCCCTCCCGTTCCACCCACCCTCTTCAACCCCGCCCCACACCCCCCTCCTCTTCCCCTGCCCCCCTTCCCCCTCTCCACTCCCCCCTCCTCTCTGTTGTCATCCCATCAGGTCATCTCGACCGCTCGCACGTGCAACTGCATCGTGATCGTTCTAGATGCCATCAAGCCCATCACACACAAGCGACTCATTGAGAAGGAACTCGAAGGGTTCGGCATCAGGTGGGTTGCGTCGTGTGTGGTGCGAGAGCCGATAAACAATACTACAGGCAGGTTCAGTTCAGTACCACAAGTTATCCGTAGGATTACATCGGACTAAGCTGGCACAATATCTACAATCACCAACTACCTAACCAAGATCCCAAGACTTCCACCTCAAGAACACATAACTTTAACCAGGAATGCAAGTCGATGGCTAGAGAAAAGGTTTTTAATGAGGAGGTGCTCAGTCCACAAGCAGCGGAAGCTTAATCAGAGTTACTTATCCTTGTCGCTGCTATCGGTGTGCCATCATCGCACCATGCCTCATAAGGTTCGCTCGACGAAGACCACCGCAAATGTCGCCCCTCCTGTTGACGGCTCACCTGATCAGAACAACACGCCGGTTCATGTTGGAGAAGGATCTGGAGAGCAGACAAGCCCATCACATATAAGAGACTGATCGAGAAGGGTTTGGCATCAGGTGGGTTGCGTTGTGCTTTGGTATGGTGTGGTGTGGTGTGGTGTGGTGTGGTGTGGTGTGTTGCGGAGTGACGCTGTGCGAGCCAACGCTGGTAAAGTCAGGTTCGGTTGAGCCAGCATCGTGATCCTGTTGGACGCCATCAATCAGCCCATCGCGCGCAAGAGATTGATCGAGAAGGAGCTCGAAGGGTTTGGCATCAGGTGGGTTGCATGCACTGTGTGTGTTGTTGATGTTCGGTCTAGAAGGTGTGAGTTTTTTCATTCTCCTGGAAATTTTGGTTGCCATCTAGCCCATCTCACACAAGCGGCTCATGCCAAAAAGGAAAAAATTCCTTATGGAAAATGAGCCCCCCATCTCCGTCCTCCTCCCCACATGTCCCCCCCTCCACCCCCTCCTTTACCTAGGCTGATAAAGGAGCTGCCAGACCTAACGTAACGTTCAGGCCAAAGAAAGGACAAGGACGGCTTCAGCATCACAGCAGCCTGCACCGTCACCAACCTAGACCTGGACACGGTGAAGGCAGTGTGCTCCGAGTACCGCATTCACAACACAACACCCTCAACCTCCCTTTTTCCCTCCCGTTCTCCCTCCCTGTCTCCGTGCCCTTCTCCGTTCCGTTCTGTCTCCCCTTCTCCCTCCCCTTCACCCTCCCTTTCTACCCTTGGCAGGCTGAACAAAGAGCCACCGAACCTGACGTTTAGAAGAAAGGACAAAGGCGGCATCAGCATCACAGCGGCCTGCACCGTCACCAACCTGGACCTCGACACGGTGAAGGCAGTGTGCTCTGAGTACCGCATCCACAACGCGGACGTGCACCTGCGATACGACGCCACGGTGGACGATCTGATTGATGTGATTGAGGGCAGCCGCGTGTACATTCCCTGTGTTTATGCCGTGAATAAAGTGGACCAAATCACTCTGGAGGAGCTGGAGGTGTTAGACAAGCTGCCGCACTACTGCCCTGTCAGGTGAGGGAGAGCAAGAGAGAGAGTGTGTGTGTGTGTGTGTGCAGGCCAGCAAGCAGGTAGGCGTGTTCTCTGAGTACCGCATCCACAACGCGGACGTGCACCTGCGATACGACGCCACGGTGGACGATCTGATCGACGTGATTGAAGGCAGCCGCGTGTACATCCCGTGCGTGTACGCCGTCAACAAGGTGGATCAAATCACGCTGGAGGAGCTCGAAGTGTTAGACAAGCTGCCGCACTACTGCCCTGTCAGGTACTACCACTGCTAGAGGGTGAAAGAGCAGCTTATAGGGGGTATGAGGCCGTGTGTTCCGACTCAGAGAGTACCGCATTCACAACGCGGACGTGCACCTACGATACGACGCCACGGTGGACGATCTGATTGACGTGATTGAAGGCAGCCGCGTGTACATCCCGTGTGTGTATGCCGTCAATAAGGTGGATCAAATTACCCTGGAGGAACTTGAAGTGCTAGACAAGCTGCCGCACTACTGCCCTGTCAGGTGAGGAGGGTATGGAAGCAGCAGGTTCTCATCAGTTTATAGAGGGTATAATAAGGGGGCGTGAGAGGCAGCCAGGAGCCGTCCCGTGTGTGTACGCCGTGAATAAGGTCGACCAGATTACGTTTGAGGAGCTGGAGGTGTTAGATAAGCTGCCGCGCTACTGCCCTGTCAGGTACTGTTACCACCATTGCTGTATGTGGGGGTCAGAGAGCAGCCTATCGAGGACAGTCGCATGGAATCCGGACAAGTACCTTGATCTCGCGCAGGTGTACACCAAGCCACGGGGGGAGGAGGGAGTGGGGGGGGGTTGGGTTGAATCTACGCAATTGAAGCGTGTGCATGTGCCTTCCCTTGTTCTCCTGCAGCACTCATTTGGAGTGGAACTCAGATAGGCTACTGGAGAAGGTCTGGGAGTACCTTGACCTCACGCAGGTGTACACCAAGCCACGGGGGGCGAATCCCGACTACGAGGATCCGGTGATTCTGCCACATGCTCACGACTTGCCTCCTCCCTTTTCTCTGTGGTCTGTTGTTTGGTGAACTCACTTGGAATGCAGCGCGCATTTGGAGTGGAACCTGGACGGGCTACTGGAGAAGGTCTGGGAGTACCTTGACCTCACGCAGGTGTACACCAAACCATGGGTAGCGAATTCGGACTACGAGGATCCGGACCCTCTCTCACATGCTCACCACGTGCCTCCTCCCTTCTCTGTGGTCTGTCCACTCACTTGCCATGCAGTGCTCATCTGGAGTGGAATCTGGACGAGTTGTTGGAGAAGATCTGGGAGTACGTGGATCTCGTGCGAGTGTACACCAAGCCACGGGGGGCGAATCCCGACTACGAGGATCCGGTGATGCTGCCACGCGCTCTCATCTCACCACTGGTTTCCTCCCTTCTTTGTGGTTTGGTGAACACATTTGAAATGCAGCTCTCACTTGGAGTGGAATCTAGGCGGATTGCTGGAGACTATTTGGGAGTACGTGGATCTCGTGCGAGTGTAAACCAAGCCACGGGGGGCGAATCCCGACTACGAGGATCTGGTGATTTCTGCCATATGCTCTCACCACTGGTTTCCTCCCCCCTTCTCTGTGGCCCGGTGAACCAACATCCATGCAGTGCTCATCTTGAGTGGAACCTGGATGGCTTATTGGAGAGAATCTGGGAGTACCTTGATCTTGTGCGCGTGTACACCAAGCCACAGGGAGCGAATCCGGACTACGAGGATCCGGTGATTCTGCCACGTGCTCTCATCTCACCACTGGTTTCCTCCCTTCTCTGTGGCTCGCTGAACTTACATCCATGCAGTGCGCATTTGGAGTGGAATTTAGATGGATTGCTGGAGAAGATCTGGGAGTACCTTGATCTCGTGCGAGTTTACACCAAGCCCAGAGGAGCAAAGTCAAAGCAATCAAACCGTGTGCATGTACCTTTTCTTCTTCCCTGCGTGCTCTCTCAGTGCCCTCTTGGAGTGGAACCTGGATGGCTTATTGGAGAAGATCTGGGAGTACCTTGACCTCGTGCGGGTCTCACCAATCCGCGGGGGCCGAATCCGGACTACGAGGATCGGGTGATTCTGTTTAGTTTTGAGACATGATTCTGCCACATGCTCTCACCACTTTCCTCTCCTCTTTTCTTATGTGTTGGCGAACCAACATCCATGCAGTGCCCACTTGGAGTGGAACCTGGATGGCTTATTGGAGAAGATCTGGGAGTATCTTGACCTCGTGCGGGTCTCACCAATCCGCGGGGGCCGAATCCGGACTACGAGGATCGGGTGATTCTGTTTATTTTTGAGACATGATTCTGCCACATGCTCTCACCACTTTCCTCTCCTCTTTTCTTATGTGTTGGCGAACCAACATCCATGCAATGCCCACTTGGAGTGGAACCTGGATGGCTTATTGGAGAAGATCTGGGAGTATCTTGACCTCGTGCGGGTCTCACCAATCCGCGGGGGCCGAATCCGGACTACGAGGATCGGGTGATTCTGTTTAGTTTTGAGACATGATTCTGCCACATGCTCTCACCACTTTCCTCTCCTCTTTTCTTATGTGTTGGCGAACCAACATCCATGCAGTGCCCACTTGGAGTGGAACCTGGATGGCTTATTGGAGAAGATCTGGGAGTATCTTGACCTCGTGCGGGTCTCACCAATCCGCGGGGGCCGAATCCGGACTACGAGGATCGGGTGATTCTGTTTAGTTTTGAGACATGATTCTGCCACATGCTCTCACCACTTTCCTCTCCTCTTTTCTTATGTGTTGGCGAACCAACATCCATGCAGTGCCCACTTGGAGTGGAACTTGGATGGCTTATTGGAGAAGATCTGGGAGTATCTTGACCTCGTGCGGGTCTCACCAATCCGCGGGGGCCGAATCCGGACTACGAGGATCGGGTGATTCTGTTTAGTTTTGAGACATGATTCTGCCACATGCTCTCACCACTTTCCTCTCCTCTTTTCTTATGTGTTGGCGAACCAACATCCATGCAGTGCCCACTTGGAGTGGAACCTGGATGGCTTATTGGAGAAGATCTGGGAGTACCTTGACCTCGTGCGGGTGTACACGAAGCCGCGGGGGGCGAATCCGGACTACGAGGATCCGGTGATTCTGTCGGGCAAGACGCGGACGGTGGATGATTTCTGCAACCGCATCCACAAGGACATGTCCAAGCAGTTCAAATAGTGAGCCGGGCAGCTAAAATAGTGAGTCGGGCAGCTCAAATAGTGAGTCGGGCAGGCTGGAGTATGATATTGTGTCGGGCAGTTTGAATAGTGAGCTGGGCAGTTCAAATAGTGAGTCGGGCAGCTCAAATAGTGAATCGGGCAGCTAAAATAGTGAGTCGGGCAGTTCAAATAGTGAGTCGGGCAGGCTGGAGTATGATATTGCGTCGGGCAGTTTGAGTAGTGAGCTGGGCAGTTTAAATAGTGAGTTGGGCAATTCAGAAAGTGAGTTGGGCAGCTTAAATAGTGGGTCAGGCAGCTCAAATAGTGAGTCGGGCAGCCTGAAATACCGAGTTGGGCAGCTTGAGATCCAGAGCCAGGCAGTGTGATCTAGCAAGTTGGGCAGACTGAAGCATTTCAAATACTGAGCCGGGCAGCTCAAAAAGTGAGTCGGACAAATGTGTCCCTGCACATACCCACCAATGCTCTTGTTTCGTGGGTCCAGTGTCAATCAGTAAATAACTCACTTTTTGCTTCTTCCTCCTGTCTTTCTCCCCCAACCCCCCCCTTCCCGCTTCTGATTTGTGTCCCTGCCTACCCACCAGTGCTCTTGTGTGGGGTTCCAGTGCCAAGCACAAGCCACAACGAGTAGGCAAGGTGAGTGCTATGTTTTGAGTCGACTTACAAGAATGCAAGGTGAGTGCCGGCTCACTGCGAGGTTTCTATTCCTCATGTGTCTTGCTTGTGTGCTAGATCGTTTGGCTAGTGCTGGTGCAGGTTGTGAAGAAGGTATGAGAGATGGACCTGTGGTGTTGGCTTTTGTACCAACCTTTAAGATGCCCCTTCCTACCCCTCGTCCTCACTCGCCCCCCAACCTCCCATACAACAGCATCACGAGCTAGAGGACGAGGATGTGGTACAGATTGTGCAGAAGATGTGGGACAATGACCTGATGCCGGCTCTTGTGCTAACTGCAACATGCTCTCCATCTTCTCTTCCCCCACCCCCATACCGCAGGAGCATGAATTGGAGGATGAGGATGTGGTGCAGATTGTGAAGAAGGTGTGAGAGATTGATTGGATTCCTGCGCTTGTGAGGGCATGTTATGGGGGAGAAAACGGCAACTGTCTCGGGTCGTCTATCGGAGCCAGCAGCTACTGCATGCAGCCTCCACTCCACGCGCACTTGCTGTGGCATTTCCTGTGTGCGGGAGGTGGTCCTTATGTTCTTGCCGCTGTCGCACTTTGGTCTCCAGTCGTCCACAACAAGTCTGAGTGTGGGGAGGAGTGTAGCTTCTGCGGAGGAGCTTAGAAACTGAGCAGGAGTGACTATTGAGGCACCTCAAAAGTGAGCAGAAGTGTAGCTTTTTCTGCTAAGAAGCTCGGCGTGGGCTGGTTGGGCTATTGGTAGTGGTGGAAGGCCTTTGGCCGGAATACCGAATGCAATGCGGTGTTGCACTCTTTAGTTCACTGTGGCTGAAACATTGAAACGTTGCGAGTTGCTCGAACAGACTGAACCAAAATGGTTTTTGAATACGAACTGCTGCTGTTAGGGCGGGTCCCGAAAGTACAATTACATTTCATTCGGTAAAAAGTAACCACAAATTAGCATTTCGCCACTCGCCAATCGTTTCGTCTGGACACGGGGCCACGCTGTACAAAAATTACTGACGCGCTGTTGTCCTTGGGATACGTACTGGACAGACAGCGAGAGATACAGGCCGGGTTTGGCAGGCATCAAAAAAGGGGGCGAGGGGGATGGGCTACAGTGAACCGACCACCCTGGAACCTTCCCTGATAAGCGTGTGAAAGGCTATCAAGGCTCGATATAAGCGGACTACGCCGAACCTAACAATAATGGAATGCCAACCAAACACCCCTTTTTTTGGAGGCGTTTTCAAACTGCCGGAATCTACACCCAACCCATTTTCTCTGGCAAAAGGCCCATTTTCCGATCCCCCGCACCATGCGGACTCGAGGCCCCGCACCATGAGGGGTATCAGTGATTCGGGGCAATTAAAAGTGACTGGTCAAATATGCCAGCCAATCACATGATCACGCGATCGATCATAGCAACTGCCTCCCATCTTCTGCGAAACCCTAAATGTCGATTGATGCCACCAATCTACACCCAAATAATGCCAACCAAACACTCAACCCCTTTTTTTCCGAATGTGCTCTGCAGCTACGATTCGACTTCGAAGCTGTTTCGTGAAATGCCCAGGCGGCATTTTTTGGGGGCCCATTAAAAATGCCCATTATGGCCACAATGGCCATAATGCCTGCCAAACTGGGCCACAGCTTTCACATCCCTGAAACAGATAGAACAGGAAGCGAATAGTTCCTAATTCGCCGCATCTCCCTTGGGCGAACTCACCTTGCTGTCGCAAATTCGGGGGAAAGGGGTTTCGCGTCAATTTAGACCTGGTAACAGGCTTAGATCTAGATGTCAAATGTAATAGCCTATAGTGGGTCATGCTATATGGGGTGTCAAATGATATATATATGTGATACATATTGGTAGGCTGTAGTGGGGTAGATGTTATAGGGGATAACCCCTTAGGGTTTTCCTACTTGTAAAATTTCTCTCGATAGTCAACTCACCTTGCCTAGCTATCTCAACATGGCATCTAGAGCAATGGTCCTAAGGACCTAAGATTGGGGCCCACCTACTCATGAGTTACTTTCCCTACAGCTATACCTACCTTGCCTGCTGCCCGCGCGCGCCTCGGCTGCATGCGCGCGTGCATTTTTTTTTAGCGCGCCCCGCTGCCTTAGCCGCCCGCGTGCTCGCTGCTGTCGCGCGCAGCTCGTCACCGCGCGCAGCCCGCCGCCACGTGCGACCCGCCGCCGCGTGCAGCCAGTAGCCACGCGCAGCCCGCAGCCACGCGCAGCCCGTCGCCGCGCGCAGCCCGCAGCCGCACGCAGCCCGTCGCCGCGCGCAGCCCGCAGCCGCACGCAGCCCGTCGCCGCGCACAGCCAGCTGCCACGCACAGCCCGCAGCCGCGCGCAGCCCGCTGCCGCGCGCAGCCCGCAGCAGCGCGTGCCCTGCCCTGCCTGTGCGCCACTGCCTCGACCTGAGCGCTTAGCCGCCCGTGAGTCGTGCGCTTACCTGCCTTACGCGCGGCCTGTCACAAAACTGCGTGCTTCCTTACCTGCTACAGTTGCCTGCTGCCTGAGCCTGCTGCCTGAACCTGCAGTCTTTGCCTGCTGCCTGAGCCTGCTGCCTGAGCCTGCTGCCTGAGCCTGCTGCCTGAGCCTGCTGCCTGAGCCTGCTGCCTGAGCCTGCTGCCTGAGCCTGCTACCTGAGCCTGCTGCCTGAGCCTGCTGCCTGAGCCTGCTACTTTTGCCTGCGCTACAACCATGGCGACCCTTACTGTTCTCGCCTTTGAGCCTGACGGCCGCCCCATCGAGTTTGACACCTGGCTTAGTGACCTGCGCCTTTACCTTATGACTGACGTCGCAGACGGAGTGTCCCTGCTAGCCTATGTGACCGGCACTGTCCCTACTCCTGCTGAGACTGCTCCTGCCCCTGAACGAGCACAGTGGGAGCTCCGCGATGCTGTCGCGCGCCTTGTTATTCGCAATCACCTACCGATCTCTGAGCGCGCGCATTTCAACCAGCTTAAGACTGCTAAGACGCTGTATGATGCTGTCGTTGCCCGCTATTCCGCCCCGACCACAGCCACCGTTGGTAGTCTCATCCTGCCTTACCTGTTCCCAGACTTAGCCTCGTTTCACACTGCTGCCGACCTTATCACTCACCTCCGCGCTAGTGACGCCCGCTTTCGAGCCGCTCTTACCAAAGAGTTCCTCGCCACGAACACCCCCCCGCTGTACTTCACCCTCTACATCCTCGTCACCCGCCTCCCTGACACTCTTCGCTCTGTCAGGGATTACTTCCTTGCCAAGGATCCTCCAACTATCACTCTGGACGACTTCGAGCAGCAGCTGGTCGCAGCAGAGAAGAACATCCTCGCTGTCGGTGCTGCTCGTGGCACTCCCCGCACTCCCCTCTTTGAGGGGTGCTCCCCCTCCCCTCTTGACCCCTCCTACGCCTCTGCTGCTACTGCTGTTGACTTCCTCGGTGCGGAGAAGGTCGCAGCGGCTTCCGCTCCTGGTGGGAAGCGTGGTGGTGGCAGGGGCGGCAAGGGTGGCAGGGGTGGCGGAGGTGGCGGTGGAGGGAGCGGTGGTGGAGGCGGCGGGGGTGGTGGAGGTGGTGGGGGTGGCCGTGGGGGTGGAGGCGGTGGGTGGGGTGGCGGCAGGACCGGGAGCGGTGGAGGCGGCGGCGGCGGTGGTGGGGGAGGAGGCAGCGGCAGTGGCGGTGGAGGTGGGAGTGGGGGTGGATCTGGCCAGAAGGGTGGCCAGCAGCAGCAGCAGCAGCAACAGCCACAGCAGCAGCAGCAGCTTCCTCCCCTCACCTCCCAGCAGCTCAATGACTGGTATGCTGGGCGTGGGGCGTCTCGGGGTTCTGACCGCTGCCCCTATGTCATTCGTACTGGCCCCCGCAAGGGTCGCCCCTGCAACGGTTTTCACACTGAGTATCGTTGTTTTGCTAGGCTTAGTGACGCCTGGCGTACTAAGTATCCTGATGCTACTGAGTTCCCCAACTGGGCAGAGCTGCTTAGGCGTGATGTGCCTATCTTTGATCTGGACTATGATGTTATTCTTGCTGCCATGTATGCATTGACTATTAGTGCTGAGGGTGACTGCTACTTGTGTGTGCCGCCTGACCCCGGTATAAGGACTGCAGCCCTAGGTGCTAGTGAGTCTGCTCCCCTTGGTACTGAGTCGGCTCAGGCCTTGCACACGTTTACACTTGACTCTGGTGCTTCCCGCTGTTTCTTTCGTGATAGCACCACCGTCACTCCGCTCCCTGCACCTGTCCCTGTCTCCCTGGCTGACCCCTCTGGGGGCCCAGTGCTTGCACGCGGCACGACTGTGCTCCCGTGCCCGGCGGTCCCGTCTGGTGAGCTGTCAGGTCTCCTCGTTCCCTCGTTCTCTACGAACCTGGTGAGCAACGCCGTCCTCCAGGATCACTGGGTTGACACCTGGACTCCTGGAGGGCAGCGTGTGGCGATCTGTACGTGCTCCAAGACTGGCCGCCACCTGGCCACGTTCACTCGTGAGCCGGGGTCCAGTCTGTACACCCTCACCACTGTTTCACGCTCCGCTCCTTTGTCTCCACAGCTGTACGCGTCTGCTCAGGTAGCTACCCAGTGTGAGTGCCGCCGCCTGTCGCACGACACGCTCCTGTGGCACCACCGCCTTGGTCACCCCTCCCTGCCTCGCCTTCGTAGCATGCACTCTCGCTCTCTGGTCTCTGGGCTTCCCAGGTCTCTGCCTGCCCTCCCTCCCTCGCCTGCGCCGCCCTGCATTCCCTGCGTCGAGGGGCGGCAGCGCGCCGCTCCTCACTCCTCCTCGTTTCCTCCCACAGAGGCTCCCCTGCAGACGCTTCACCTGGACGTGTGGGGCCCAGCCCGCGTCCAGGGACAGGGCCGTGAGCGGTACTTTCTGCTGGTTGTCGACGACTTCACGCGTTACACCACGGTCTTCCCCTTGCACAGCAAGGGAGACGTCTCTGCTGTTTTGATCCCCTGGATCCGCGCTGTGCGTCTCCAGCTCCGCGAGCGGTTCGAGCGGGACTTTCCTGTCCTGCGTCTGCACTCTGACAGAGGTGGTGAGTTCTCCTCTGACCTCTTGGCAGCCTTCTGTGCGGAGCACGGCATCACCCAGTCGTTCACGCTTCCGGCCTCTCCGCAGCAGAATGGGGTTGCTGAGCGCCGCATTGGCTTAGTCATGGAGGTCGCTCGTACCTCCATGATCCATGCGGCGGCTCCCCATTTTCTGTGGCCGTTCGCGGTCCGGTACGCCGCGCATCAACTCAACCTCTGGCCCCGTGTCTCCTTGCCGGAGACCTCGCCCACACTGCTGTGGACGGGGGAGGTTGGCGATGCGTCGCGTTTCCGGGTCTGGGGTGCTCGTGCCTTTGTCCGCGATCTCACCGCGGACAAGCTCTCTGCTCGTGCCATTCCCTGCGTCTTCCTTGGTTTTCCTCCTGACGCGCCTGGCTGGCAGTTTTACGACCCCACCTCGCGCCGTGTCTTTGCGTCTCAGGACGTCACCTTTGACGAGTCTGTTCCCTTCTACCGTCTCTTTCCCTACCGCACTGTCTCTCGCCCCCCCCCGCCGCTCTTTCTCGCTCCAGGTCCTCCCCAGGTAGACCCCCTCCCCGCGCCAGGTCCTGCTCCTTCAGGTGTTTCTCAGGTAGACCCTCCGGTACCTGCGCCTGTTGAGGTCACTGGTGACTCAGGTCCTGCTGGAGGTGGTCCTGCTCGGGGTGCTGTCTCTGGGGGTGCTGAGCCTGGGGGTGCGGAGTCTGGGGATGCCGTGCCTGTGCGTGAGGAGCCTGGCGGTGCTGAGCTTGGGGGTGTCGAGTCTGAGGGTGCTGTGCCTGCGCGTGAGGAGCCTGGAGGTGCTGAGCTTGCGGGTGCCGAGTCTGCGAGTACTGAGCCTACGCGTGAGGAGCCTGGGGGTGCTGGCGCTGGAGGTTCTGGAGCAGCTGGGGGTGCTGGCGCTGAGGGTTCTGAGTCTGCTGTTGCGCGGTCTCCTTGGAGTAGCCGCCTTCGTCCACGTGTGCCTCTCACCCCACAGCAGCTCCAGGACTGGTACGGTCACCGTCAGCGTCGCGCTGCTGGAGCTAGGAGTGGTGCTGGACCTTTGTCTACTGGAGGTGCTGGAGTCGCTGGTTCTGGAGGTACTCGTACTGGAGACACTGAGGCTGGAGACCCTGGGACTGGAGGTGCTGGCTCTGGGGGTGCTACTGCTGGAGACACAGGGGCTGGAGACCCTGGGACTGGAGGTGACGACTCTGGGACTGGAGCTTCTGGAGCTGCTGGAGGTTCTGGAGCTGCTGGAGGCACTGGAGCTGCTGGGGGTACTGGAGCTGCTGGAGCTGCCGGTACTGATGCAGCTGCGCCGACACGACTGTTCTTCGCTCCGCCGTCTCCGTCGTCTCTGCCGCCGTCTGACTCTGTTCTTCGTCAGGTTCTTACTCTCCCGTCGTCTGAGTCTACTGCTGCGTCTGCTCTTGTCGCTGAGCTTGTTGACTTTGCTGCTGCCTGTCGTCTAGACTACGCCGCCAGTCTTGTTGCTGCGTCTGCGTCTGTCTGTCCTCCGTCCGTCGGGGGTGAGTGTGCTCTTAGCACGGACGTCCTTGAGGACAGGCAGGAGGAGTTCCAGTGTCTTGCTGCTGCTTTACCTCATCTTGTGTCCTCGCTACTTGCCCCTGAGGGAGACCCGGATGCACCAGACATCCCGACTCCGCGCTCTTACGCAGAGGCGATAGAGAGTCCCTACTCCTCTCAGTGGCAGGCAGCCATGGACGCAGAGATGGCTTCCTGGAAGTCCACAGGCACCTATGTCGACGAGGTTCCCCCACCTGGGGCGAACATCGTCAGTGGCATGTGGATTTTCAGGGTGAAGCGGCCGCCGGGTTCTCCGCCTGTCTTCAAGGCGCGTTACGTGGCTCGAGGCTTCAGTCAGCGAGAGGGAGTTGACTTCTTCCAGACCTTCTCCCCCACCCCGAAGATGACCACTCTTCGGGTGCTGCTGCACGTTGCTGCTCACCGTGACTACGAGCTTCACTCTCTTGACTTCAGCACTGCTTTCTTACAGGGCAGCCTGCACGAGGAGATCTGGCTGCGCCGCCCCCCGGGCTTCACTGGGTCGTTCCCTCCTGGCACCCAGTGGAGCCTCCGACGGCCGGTCTACGGTCTCCGCCAGGCGCCACGTGAGTGGCACGACACACTGAGGACGACACTTGCGGCTCTTGGGTTTGCGCCTTCTACTGCTGACCCGTCGCTGTTTCTGCGCACAGACACTTCACTGCCGCCGTTCTACATCCTCGTGTACGTCGACGACTTGGTTTTTGCCACTGCTGACACTGAGGCTCTCGCCCACGTGAAGTCGGAGCTACAGAAGAGACACACGTGCACTGACTTGGGTGAGCTGCGCAGCTACCTTGGCTTGCAGATCACCCGGGACAGAGCACGCCGCACCATCACCTTGACTCAGTCACACATGGTGCAGCAGGTCCTTCAGCGCTTCGGCTTCACCTGGTCTTCAGCACAGGCCACTCCTCTGGCTACAGGTCACACGCTCTCAGCTCCACCTTCGGACGAGTCCGTAGAGCCGAGTGGTCCTTACCCAGAGCTAGTCGGCTGCCTCATGTACCTGATGACTTGCACTCGACCTGACCTCGCGTACCCTCTTGGTCTCCTCGCTCGCTACGTGGCTCCTGGTCGACACCGACCTGAGCACATGGCTGCTGCTAAGAGGGTACTGCGCTACTTGTGCAGCACATCAGGCATGGGGCTAGTGCTTGGAGGGACGAGCCCAGTTGTCCTCACTGGGCACTCAGACGCTTCTTGGGTTGACGACCTGGCTACTCAGCGGTCGTCACAGGGTTACACCTTCAGCCTTGGCTCTGGTTCAGTTTCGTGGCGTTCTACACGCTCGTCTTCAGTTCTTGGCTCCAGTTGTGAGGCTGAGATCTACGCCACCGCCATGGCTGCACAGGAGTTACGCTGGCTCACCTACCTGCTGACTGACTTGGGAGAGCAGCCTCGTTCTCCTCCAGTGCTGTACGTTGACAACAAGGCCGCCATTGCCTTGTGTGAGGAGCACAGACTGGAACACAGAACGAAGCACATTGCTCTGCGTTACTTCCTGGCTCGAGAGTTGCAGCAGCGAGGCCAGCTTTGTCTTCGTTACGTGGCCACTCGGGCCAACACTGCTGATATATTCACCAAGGCACTTCCGTCTGGTGATCATCAGCGCTTTTGTACTCTGTTAGGCCTTGTGCCTATGCTTCCACACTTGCTGTAGTCTTTGCTTGTACTGTGATCTATATACCTATATACCTGCATGCTGGCTCTTGCTAGGTAGCTCGACACTGTACTGTCATTGCTGCATATATATCTCTGCATGTGAACTGGCCTTGTGGCCATTTGCTTGTGCTCAGAATGTGTGGTGACGTTGTGATCCACCCTGAGCTTGTTTTGTTTCTCTTGACTGGTCTTGTGACCCATTGCTCTCCCCCACTTTGCCTATGGGGGTGTGTCAAATGATATATATATGTGATACATATTGGTAGGCTGTAGTGGGGTAGATGTTATAGGGGATAACCCCTTAGGGTTTTCCTACTTGTAAAATTTCTCTCGATAGTCAACTCACCTTGCCTAGCTATCTCAACATGGGGTACAAACAGTTAGGGTTAGGCATATGTACCCCAACCCAATCAATGCTACTCATTCCGCTGTATTCTGTTTCTGAGATGGTATCAGCAGTAGGTTAGCCGTTCCTAGGCCACGCCCAGTATCCGCCGTTCCTAGGCCCCGCCCAGTATCCGCCGTTCCTAGCCTTAGGCCGTCTCTAGCCTTGGCGTACCTTCCCTCCTCCCCGTCTGCCCTATTCCCGTACGCCAGCGCCCTAGCCAGCCCGCGCGCCAGCGCGCACGCTAGCACGCACGCCACCGCGCACGCTAGCACGCACGCCAGCGCGCCATGCCAGCGCGCCACGCCAGCGAGCCACGCCAGCGCGCCACGCCAGCGCGCACGCCAGCGCGCCTATCGCGCCAGCGCGCACGCCAGCGCGTCGCGCCAGCGCGCACGCCAGCGCGCCACGCCAGCGCGCCACGCCGACGCGCACGCCAGCGCGCTACGCCAGCGCGCACGCCAGCGCGCCACGCTGACGCGCACGCCAGCGCGTCACGCCGACCAGCGCGCCGCGCCGCCCGCAGGCCAGCGCGCCGCGCGGCCCGCCAGCCAACGCGCCGCGCCGCTCACCAGCCAGCGCGCCGCGCCGTCCGCCAGCCAGCGCGCCGCGCCGCCCGCCAGCCTGTGCGCCGCGCCACTCGCCTGTCCGCATGCCGTGCCGCCTGCCCGCTTGCACGCCTGCGTGCCTGCTCACACGCCTCTGACTGTCTCACCCTCCCGCGGCTGGCAGCCGCGTTCTCTCACTTTCGCCCCCTATGGCGACCTCCCGAGTTCTTCGCTTTGACCCTGAGGGGAGACCTGTTGACTTTAGTACGTGGCTTACGCAGGCGCAGCGCCACCTTAAGAGCCAGCGGCAGGATGGCGTGCACCTGTTCGCACACGCGTCCGGCGCTCAGACCGCCCCTCTGCAGCCTCGGCCGCTGCCCACTACCCCACCGCCTGCTCCTGAGCTAGAGGCCGAGTACCAGCGCCAGCTCCTCGCTCGCGACGTGTGGGAGTCTCGTGACGCCGCTGCCTGCCTCGCCCTGACCGACCTTCTTCCGCCGACAGAGGCAGCCCACTTCGCTCAGGTCGAGTCTGCTGCAGATCTGTATAAGGCTATTGTTGCTCGCTACTCTACTCCCTCCTCTGCGTCGCTCAGTCGCCTCCTCGTACCCTTTATCTACCCTGACCTCGCCTCCTTTGAGACTGTCTCTGACCTCGCTACTCACCTGCGCTCCCTTGACGCTCGCTTTCGCGCTGCTTGCACTGAGGACCAGCTTGCCCTTGCCCCGCCCCCTATGTGGCTTACTATTCACTGGCTAGTCACTCGCCTCCCTGACCGCCTAGCCACAGCCCGCGATGCGCTTCTTCTGACGCACCCCACTGAGCTTACCATCGATCTTCTTGAGACTGCTCTCTCGAAGATCGAGAGTAACCTCCTCACCGTTGCCTCTGCCTCTTCCGCGCCTCCTCCTCGTCTTTTTGAGGGGTGCGCGGTACCACAGCTTCCCACCTTCTCTGCCTTTCTTCCCATCTTCCCACGTCTTCTGCCTCTGAGGAGACGGCGGCTGTTTCTGTCTCTGGCGGACAGAAACGTGGCAAGGCCGGCAAGAAGGGCGGGAAGGGCGGCGGGGGTACTGGAGGTGGTGCGGGTAGTGGCGGTGGCGGTGGAGCAGGTGGTGGGAGTGGTGGTGGGGGTGGCTCGGGACCTGACGGCCCTCCTTTCGACGGTGGAGTTTTCACTGGTGGTGAGGGGTTCCAGCAGCAGCAGCAGCCGACTCCTCAGCAGCTGCCACCGCCTGGACAGCAGCAGCGACAGGGCCAGCAGCAGCGCCTACCGCAGCAGCAGCCTCAGCAGTGGGGCCCTCCGCAGCAGTGGGGCCCTCAGCAGCAGTGGAGGTCTGTGGGTCCCCCGAGCACTGGGCGCAGTGGCGCCCCCTCCAGTCGGGGACCTCGCGCGGCCGGCCGCGACGTTGGTCCCTGTGAGTACTGGATCCTTACGGGTCCTCGTAGGGACACGTACTGTGGCCGCCCCGACCACTCTGCTGCACGCTGCTTCAGTCGTCTCGACGACCTCTACCGCTTGCACCACGGCTGGGGGTGCGGGTACACCTCCCACAGGTGTTGGTCGTGCTGCCGCGAGGGGTCCTCGCTCTGGGGGTGCTCAGCCGGGTTCTGTCGAGGGCGGAGCAGGTTCTTCTTCGTCGTCTCCTGACACCACTCCTCCTCCTCACCCTTACCCGACTCGACACCAGGCCCGTCTTCGTCTTGAGCGTGAGGAGCAGCAGCGTTTGGAGCGTGAGAGGTTGGAGGTTCAGCAGCGGGTGGAGCGTGAGAGGTTGGAGTTGCAGCGAGAGCAGCAGCAGCAGCAGCAGCAGCAACAGCCGCAGCAGCAGCCGCAGCAGCAGCAGCAGCCGCAGCAGGAGCAGCCTCCGGCGCCTGTTTCTGGCCTTCGGGCCCTTGGTCTCCCCTCCTCTCCTCCTGTGTTCGGTCCTACGTTTCCTCCTCCGGACTCCACTCCGGCTGTCTTCCCTCGTTCTCGGTCTCCTCCGTCCCCCCCTCCTCTCGCCCACACTTGGGCCTCTCGTCCTCCTCGTGCTCGTCCCTCGTCCCCTGTCACTGACCTCCGTACCGTGTTGTTTCGTCCTAGTCCTCCTCGTTCTCCTCCGTCTGTCCTTCCTCGTCCTCCTGAGTCGTCCCTCACTGCCTCCCTGTCCACTCCGGTCACTGACTACTACCGCGCGTACCGCCCCACTCTCTCTCGTGTTCTCGCCTCTCTTGTTACAGACCCTCGTGCCTCTCCTTCCTCCGTCGCGGTCCTCACTGCCGCTGTCACTGACTTTACTGCTACGCGTCGCCTTGACTACGCCACTCGTGTTGTGGCCGCTCCTCCTGTCCGTCCTCTGTCCGCCGGGGGTGAGTCTGCCCTTGGCTGTGACGTCCTAGAGGACAGACAGTTTGAGCTAGAGTTCCTGGCAGCTGCTTCACCTCATCTCTGTGCCATGCTCCTCGCCCCTGAGGGTGACCCCGACGCCCTTGACATTCCGACTCCTCGCACTTACGCTGAGGCAGTGTCAGGGCCTTGGGCCTCTCAGTGGAGAGCTGCCATGGACGCAGAGATGGCCTCCTACAGGTCCACAGGCACTTACGTTGACGAGGTTCCCCCCCCAGGGGCGAACATCGTTGACGGCATGTGGATCTTCAAGGTGAAGCGGCCGCCGGGATCTCCCCCAGTCTTCAAGGCACGCTACGTGGCTAGAGGGTTCAGTCAGCGTGAGGGAGTTGACTTCTTTCAGACCTTCTCCCCCACCCCGAAGATGACCACTCTTCGGGTGTTACTACACGTAGCAGCGCAGAGACCCTCGAGCTTCACTCTCTTGACTTCTCCACTGCCTTTCTCCAGGGCCGCCTACACGAGGAGATCTGGCTGCGTCGTCCTCCGGGCTTCACTGGCACTTTCCCGCCTGGGACCCAGTGGAGCCTCAGACGACCGGTCTACGGTCTCCGCCAGGCACCCCGTGAGTGGCACGACACTCTCCGCTCTACTCTCTCCGACCTCGGGTTTGAGCCGTCTTCCGCCGACCCGTCGCTGTTTGTTCGTCGTGGGCGCACACCTTTCTTCGTTCTGGTCTACGTTGACGACTTGGTTTTTGCCACAGCCGACACAGCTGCACTGGCGGAGGTGAAGTCCGAACTGCAGAAGAGACACACCTGCACTGACCTTGGGGAACTGCGCCGCTACCTTGGCCTGCAGATCTCCAGGGACAGAGCCGCTCGCACCATCACTCTGACTCAGTCACACATGGTGCAGCAGGTCCTTCAGCGGTTCGGGCTTCAGGACTCTTCTCCTGCCCCCACTCCTCTTGCTGTAGACCACAGACTCACTGGGCCTTTTCCTGACGAGCCGTTCGAGCCCAGTGGTCCCTACGCAGAGCTGGTGGGCTGCCTCATGTACCTGATGACGTGCACTCGCCCGGACCTCGCCTTCCCTCTTAGCATCCTGTCTCGCTTTGTTGCGACTGGGAGACACCGTCCTATTCACTGGGCGGCGGCTAAGAGGGTGGCGAAGTACCTTGGCGCGACATCAGGCATGGGGCTTGTACTTGGAGGGACACAGCCAGTTGTACTCACCGGTCACTGCGACTCCTCCTACGCCGACGACGTTGAGACTCAGAGGTCTACGCAGGGTTACTGTTTCAGCCTGGGTTCTGGAGCTGTTTCGTGGAGGTCTACTCGGTCCTCCTCGGTTGCGACTTCTACCGCAGAGGCCGAGATCTACGCTGGGGCCCTTACTGATCAGGAGCTACGCTGGTTGACCTTTCTGCTCACTGACCTTGGTGAGCGGCCGAGCTCTGCACCGACCCTGTTTGCTGACAACAGGGCGATGATTCTCCTGTGTCGTGAGCCTCGACTGGAGAGCAGAGTGAAGCACATCGACGTCAGGTACTTCCTCCTTCGAGAGTTGCAGAGACGCGGGCAGGCTCGTCTGGACTTCGTGGCCTCCGAGGCCAACACTGCAGACATCTTCACCAAGGCTCTTCAGCCTTGTGACCACCGCCGGTTCTGTCTGCAGTTGGGCCTCGTTGAGACTGGGTCGAGTAGACTTCAGTAGTGAGTGCTTGTCTTTTGTCTTTGCTTGTACTGCATATAATTGCATATACACTCTTGAACTGGCCTTGTGGCCGCTGTTTGCGCTCAGACTGTGTGGTGACGTTGTGATCCACCCTGAGCTTGTTTTGTCTTTTGTTTGTGACTGGTCTTGTGACCTTAGGTTGCGTTTCTTGTTGCTTGGCATTCCCCACTTAGGCTATGGGGGTGTGTCAAATGTTATAGCCTATTGTGGGTCATGCTATATGGGGTACAAACAGTTAGGGTTAGGCATATGTACCCCAACCCAATCAATGCTACTCATTCCGCTGTATTCTGTTTCTGAGACTAGACTACTAGTCGCGGCACTGTAGAACCGCGAGCCTCTGTCCACTTTTTTTATTTCGGAGTTTTTCGTAGTGATGTGTACGTGCCTGGAACGTGTTTGTACTGCTCAGCTGTACGTTTTGTTTTGCGTAATACTGGGTCCCGAAACTGCTTACGTACTTTCGGGACACGCCCTTAGTGTATGGCTACTGTAGTTAGCATGGAATAACTGCTAAGGGAGCCTGTAAGTCTTAGACTGCTGCTGCTTCGCGGCCTGACTACACAGTGCACTTGAAGGACGCTTCAATGGTACGTAATCGCAATCTCCAAGGTTCATAATGCGTGACATGCGCAGATAGGGGTGACGTGATGGCAGTTCGCAGGTACGGTACTGTAACTTTTCTCCGCATGCTAGCATCAGCCAAAACCTCTCTTTAATCCCCTCTCCAGCTCCTCCCATCCCTTCATCAATTTCTTCATTGCTCCTTGAGAAGGGGATTGTTCAATCAACTCTGCTCGTCCGCCTCCTCTCTTCCACAGTCCCTTCTGTGCCAGCCACACTCGCGCACCCATTTTAACCCCTCGCCCCCTTGTCCATTCCCTCCCCACCTCCTCCCCATTCCTCACTATTTCCTCCACATGTCCGCTCCATTCCCTTCCCCATTTCCTCCCCTTCTCCTCCCTTCATGGGCCTGTGAAGTACTGGTGTTGGAACACCCTCGGTCATCCCCCGTCTCCATCTTCACCCCATCTGCTCCCCCTCTCCCCCCCATCTGCTCCCCCTCTCCCCCCATCTGCCCCCCCTCTCCCCCCCATCTACTCCCCCTCTCCCCCGCATCTCCCCATCATGGATCAGTGAAGAAATAATTGTTTGACTGCGCTCGTCCATCCCCCTGCCTCCACGATCCCTTCTGAGCCGGCCGCACGTGCGAGCTAGCCACCCACACTCCCATCCCACCTCCCACCTCCCACCTCCTCCTGACCTCCCGTCATGGATCAGTGAAGAAATAATTGTTGGACTGTCCTCGTCCATCCCCTCTCCTCCAAGATCCCTTCTGAGCCGGCCGCACATGCGAGCACCGGTTAATACTCGTCACCTTGTAAGGCACCGACACTATACTCCCGTTCCCAAACAGCCCCGCGAAATACGAAAACGTGCTCAAATAGCTATCGAGTTCCACTATAACGTGGCTTTTTCCCAGCAGGTAAAACTCTGCCATTGTAGGGAGCCGCCCCGTGTGTTTATCCGTGGAAACCCCCACATGAGCCACTTCTGCTCCGTTATAGTATACAACGCCGTACGGAGCCAATCTGGTTACCATCTCGGGCCGTAACGCCTCGTTGTCCGTCGCAAGAAAGATAGACAGCGCCCGCCCCTGCCCTCCATTCTGGTTACCAGTAACACCTGCTCCTCCGGTCCTCTTGCTGCTACCTACTCTCGCTTGCTCCCCTAGTTCTGTCAGCAACCTTCCCACACACTTCCACGTGAGGGGGTTGAGATACAACTCCCTGTGCTTCTGCCTCTCCTCCTCTACTTGCCTCCTCTCACACTCCTCCTTGCTCTCCCCCTCCTCTCTCCCCACCCCCTCACACTCAGCAAACAGCCTGTCTGGTCTCTCAAGGACGGCAGTTCTTGTCCGTATGTGCAGCCCCACGTCAAACTCCATTTCCAGCGGCGAATCAGCGGCCGTCACGTCAGCAGGCGACAGCGGCAGCTTCAGCCTATCAGGATCCGGCTCGTGCCTGCGTAAGATATTTTGGATCGTCTGACTCAGCGCCAGCGTGGGCCCGCCTGCCAGCAAGGCATGGAGGGCTGCTGACCTGTAACCCCCACCAGCAGCCGGGCGGCAAGACACCTTCTCCGGGAAATCAGGAGAGGAGGATCCGAGGTTTAAAGCCCGGCACGCGCACTGGGATAATCTCCTGTCGTTTAGCCACCAGTGGTCCCAAAACGCGTAGCTGAACGCGAAGACGATCTTGTCCGTCCATTGCAGCGCAGATCGCGCTGTGGGGTGGGTAACCGTCGCGAAAGTAACGTTGCTCTCGAATTCGTACAGCATCGCGTCTGGATCTGTTGCTGCGTCGTCCGCGTCCCACTCGTACGCCTGCCAACCCGGCTGCCCCTTGCTCCGCCGACCCCTTCGCCGATGCAACACCAGCCGCCTCCGAGCCTGGCTTTCAGGCTCGGTAACAGGCTCGGTAACAGGCTCGTTACCAGGCTCGGTCACAGGTTCGGATGCATCCGCGTCGGTGTCTCTTTCCCGCCTGCTCAACTCGATCCTCCGTTTTCCGCGGTTCGCGGCGAATCTCGAAAGTCTTCTCCTGTTGCTCCCCGATTCTTTCCTAGAACCTAACAGCTTCTTGGGGTATATATGGTCGAAGTCGCAATTAAACGCCTCGCATGTGCTAGCGAGCACGCCGTGGAATTTACCCGCGTGGAGAATGACTATTCTGCGACCGGAGATTAAAGCCCACATGTACGCGGACACCCAGTTCCGCAGCGTGTTTCCGAGCCCGAACCGTGGAGCTACTACGAGCACGCGTTGCCCGTCTTCGAGCCGCTTTAGATCGTCCAGCGTCGTGATTGGCCCGAAGGATTCCCGCGCCGCGAGCACCGCCGGGTCGAATCCCGGCGCGATCTCCGCGCATTCGGCGGCGAGATCGGCGGGATGGATTCGCTGGGGACGGAGAAAAGGGGTTTGCCAGGCGGAGGAGCTGACGTCAGCTTCGGAATTTGGCACGTCGCGGTACCGAACGAGAGGATCAGGCTCGGTGTCAGTTGGTGAGTCATCATCGCTTTGAGGGTCGGTGTCGAATTCTGTCAAGATTCGCCGCCATTGCTGAAATTCCTGGGATCTGGATTCGACGAATCTGGATTCACCTCGCTCGGATGGAGTGACAGCAGCAGAATCGAGCGTTTCTGTACTAGATGTGACACAAATGAGGGTGACCGAGCTTAGGAACAGGAGAACGGTGCGCGAGAGCGTAAGTAATCGGGGAGAAAGAAGACGCGCGAATCGACAATCGTGCGACATGAGCGCGTTGGGAGCCAACTATTTTCAATACAGGAAACAATGATCTTCACGGCATAACGGAGAGCTTGCGATCTATGCTAACTACCAGTAATCTATGCTGGCTCTACCGCTTTATTGTGATGTGAGGCTGGAGCATAGTGGTGACTGGTGAGGGGCTATTTTTTTCACGGGTTGCCCTTCGCTGCCAGATGTGCAGCTCATCACGTAACCTGATTCGTTGATCTTCGCTTAAGCGTACGCAATGTTTTCGCTGATCACCCAACCACGTTCGACACTTCGGGTTGCCCTGAGGGGAGAACGTGCTGGCTTGTGAAAACGGTGAAACCTGAAATCGTTACGGACCGTGCTTCGACGCATTTCACCGAGCAAAACTATCGCTGGATGAACAAATATTAGTCATTACGTGTAACCATGTTTTGCGACAAAACAATCTCGTTTTCGCCATACAGTGTCTGCACACATTTTCCCTGTCCCTGGGTTATGACTGCGTTGGTTTCGCTCTTCGCAACCAGGTCTAGCGATATTCGCGCGGTAATTCCGCCATATCGTTTCGGCTCACGTCTAGGGAAGCTCGCATAAACAGCAGTCACACCACTTGTTCGCATTCCCTGACTTGGCTGGTTTGTTTCCACCTGTCTTACCTTGTATCGAGAATGTTTTTAGAAGCCAACATACCTCTCGTAGGCTCCGCGTCGCTAACAGATCAGCGCGATTGGGCGGGAACGGCGGTCGCGCTGGGATACCATGGCGTCGCGTTCAACGTCTTTAAGGGCCCCAACGAGAAGGTCGAGCCGCGAGAGCGGTGCGGCGTTAAGGCGGTTCCGACGGACTTGCTGCAGGCGACTCGAGAAAAAGTGCGACTCGCGCTGAAAGGAGCACAGGTACGCGGGGAACGGGCGGGTGGGGGCGTGGGGGAGGGGGGGGAAGGGAAAGAAGGGAGAAGAGTGGGAGCGCGGGGGAAGGATCACAGGTACGCTGTGGAAGTGACGGGAGGGGAGGGTAAAGGAAGGGGGAAGGGTGCGTCTCGCGCTGAAAGGAGCACAGGTACGCCGCGGAAGGGAGTGGGGGTGGGGGGAAGGAAGGGGGAAGGGTGCAGCTCGCGCTGAAAGGAGCACAGGTTGGCTGGGGGAGGAGGGAGGTGGGGGGTGGGGGGAGGGGTAGAAGTGGCGGTTCCGATGGACTTGCTGCAGGCGACTCGAGAGAGAGTGCGGTTCGTGCTGAAAGGAGCACAGGTACGCGGGGGACGGGTGGAGGGCGCGGGGGAGAGGGAGCGGAGGAGGGGAAAGGGGAGGGGGACAGGGGAGGGTAGGGGAAGGGAGGGGGAGGGGGGAGGGGGAGCGGGGGAAGGGGAGGGAGAAGCGGAGGGGGAAGCGGAGGGGGAAGGGTAGCCAGATAGGGTGACAGCAGCAGTGGTCTACAAGGTGGGGGCCGATTCTGATTTTTTAGGCGCCCCAGAACATACTTTTGAGGGGCCTCTTTTGAGGCGACTTTTGAGGCGCCTCAATAGGGTGACACCAGCAGTGGTCTACGACTACGAGGTGGGGGGCGATTCTGATGCAATGGAATGGCTGACCCATCCCTTCCCATATCCCCCTCTTCCCTTCCCTTGTAGCCTTCTCACCCCCTCACCTCTTCCTGCCAAACCAAGCACCATTGCAGTGGTCTGCGGCTACGCCTACGAGGTGGGGCCTATTGAGCTGCAATGAAGTGACTTACTTTTGAGTCGACTCAAGCGCCTGATGCAATGGCTGACCCATGACCCATCTCCCCATTGCATCAGACTGGGGAGATGCCTTCCCGTATCTCCCTCTCCCCACTCTCGCCCATCACCTCTTCTCATCAAACCAAGCCCCGTAGCATCCTCGCATTTCTCCCAACTCGTCCGTGTGACAGCACAGCAGCAGTGGTGGAGGAGGGGAGGTGGGGGGCAGGGGGAGGGGGGGGGGGGTCACTGATGTTATCAGTGCTGTCACTCTTATCAGTGTCACTGACTGACCGGCCTATCTCCCCACTCCGTGAGACAGCAGCAGTGGTGGAGGAAGGAGGGGGGGAGGGGAGAGGGGGAGAAGAGGAGGGAAGGGGGGGGATTCACTGATGCTATCAGTGTCACTGACCGGCCTATCTCCCCACTCCCTCTCGCAAGCCTCTTCCATACTCCCCAAACGAAGCCCTTCTAGACGATATACCTTCATTCACGCAGCTCGCGCGCGTCACAGCAGCAGCGGGGGACGAGGCTGACTGATCTATCCGCGTGTAAAGTGTCGTGTTTTGAGTCGACTCAAAACACGACCCTTCATTCACGCAGCTCGTGCACATTACAGCAGTGGGGGATGAGGCTGACTGACATATCCCCCTCTCCCTGTCTCCCTGTCTCTCCCACTCCACTGTTCCCCCCTCATCCCTGCTTCCCAAAGCAAGCCCCTTCTGGACAATAGCCCTTGCTGTGCAACCATTAAACAGTGACAGCTTTCTTTCAGCCTGCTTCAACAGCAAGGTGGGTGGGTCTGTTTGGGTCTGTGCATGCGGCCCTGATGTGATGGCGGAACGACTGCCCACGGTGGTGGGTATGGGATACGACCTAGCTGCTGTGCAACCCCTGAACAGCGACAGCTTCCTGTCTGCGTGCTTCAACAGCAAGGTACAGCGTGTGTGGGGGAGTGGGGGAGTGGGTGTGTGCGTGTGTGTGTGTGTGGGTTTTTGTGTGAAGCTAACAGGTAGAGCGCCTGCCCACAGTGGTCGTCGTGATCGGGTATGACGTGGCTGCAGTTCTGCCGATGAGCAATGACAGCTTTCTTTCAACCTGCTTCAACAGCAAGGTGGGTGAATATGGGTGCATGCGTGTGAGTGTGTGGTGGTGTGGTGGGTGTGGGTGTGGGTGTGGGTGTGGGTGTGGGTGTGGGTGTGGGTGTGGGTGTGGGTGTGCGCGTAAAAGAGTAGCTCTGGAGGAGGGAGGCCCTGATGTGATAGCAAAGCGACTGCCCACAGTGGCTGGGATCAAACTGGGTTTCGCGCTATGTTGAAATCACGTCTGAGAATTCTCAAAAGTGTTTTCAACATAGCTGGAAGCAGCTTAGCATTACTCACTGGCTGGGTGCGTTTCCTGCCAACTGATCAGACAAAGAATACAACAAGCCGACAACTTTGAGGCGCCTCAAATAGCATCACTCACTGGCTGGGTGCGTTTCCTGCAAACTAATCAGACAAAGATCACAACAAGCAGCCGCCCTTCTCCCGCTGGTATGCTTTTGAGGCGCTTCAAAACAGGCGTCTCAAAACACTCGCCTCAAGTGCAGATTCTCTTTCTGAGTTGACTCCAAAAGCACACAACAAGCTGACCTTCTCCCTTCCACTGGTATGCTTTGATGTGCCCCAAAACAGGCGCTTCAAAACAGGCGCCTTAAAAGCAGGTTCTTTTTCTGAGTTGACTTCAAAAGAAAATGCCGCACGAACTTCTCCCACCCACTTGTATGCCGAGATTTTCGAAACGCCCACTTTCTGCCAAACCGACCTTCCCCTTCTATCAAACTCTCCCATTCCTCCGCTCCCCGTTCCTGCCCCTCTCGTTTTTGAGACGCCTAAAAAACGCTTCTATATACACACCCCCATCCTTCTTCTTCCCTTGTTGTCTCTCCCACGCCCATCCCTCTCCCCCTTCCGCCCTCTCCCCCCTCCTCTCCGCTCACAAGCTGACGTTGTTCTCTTGCTGTGTCGTGTTTTGTGCCAAGCCAACCTTTCTTTTCCATTACAGACTCCCATTCGTCTTCTCTCCCTTCCTGTCCCTCCCATACCCATCTGGGCCATCCCCTCTCCCTTCCCCCCCACGCTCACAGGCTAACGTTGTTTCTCTTGATGTATCCCACTTTGTGCCAAGCCGATTTACCCTTCCATCGCTCACTCCCAGTCTTCCTCTCCCTCTCCCCTTTCCATCCCCCCCACCCCCTCCGCTCTTTTCCTCTTGGTTCACAGGCAGACATTGTTTCTTTGGACGTGTCCTGCTTCGTGCCTTGCCGACCCTCCCCTGCCGCCGTCAAAGCAGTGATGCAGGTGATGCTGATGATGTGATGAGGTGATGCTGATGATGTGATGAGGTGATGCTGATGATGTGATGAGGTGATGAGGTGGTGAGGTGATTTTTGAGGCGCCTCAAAAGTCGCTTCGTGCCTTGCCGACCCTCCCCTGCCGCCGTCAAAGCAGTGATGCAGGTGATGAGGTGATGAGGTGATGAGGTGATGAGGTGATGAGGTGATGGTGATGAGGTGATGGTGATGAGGTGGTGAGGTGGTGAGGTGGTGAGGTGCTGAGTTGGTGAGGTAGAGAGGTGGAGAGGTGGAGAGTTGGAGAGGTGAAGAGGTGGAGAGGTGGAGAGGTGGTGAGGTGGTGAGGTGGTGAGGTGGCGAGGTGGTGAGGTGGCGAGGTGGTGAGGTGGCGAGGTCGTGAGGTCGAGAAGTGGACAGGTGAAGATGGTAGATACATGCCTACTCTTGCTCTGCATAGCCGCCTTTATCAAAGCAGTGATACAGGTGGCCCTCCGACGTGCACTGTCGCTTCCTCTCCCAGTGCATCTGCTTGGCTCGGCTGCTGCTGCCCCATTCGCTTACTTTGTTTAGTTTTGAGGCCCCTCAAAACTAGGCATCAAGCCAGTGATACAAGTGGTCTTCCAACATGCTCTGGTTTTTTTTTGTTTTGTTTTTTTTTTGTTTTGTTTTTGTTTTTTTTTTTTTTTTTGGTTGAATCTGAGAAATCTTAGAAATATCAACCTCAGAAAAGTATATACAGGTGGCCTTTCATTCCAACATGCACTGTCGCTTTCTCTCCCAGTGCATCTGTTCAGCTGCGTTTTGAGTCGACTCAAAGTTCGACTTATCACACGTGCATCTGCTCAGCTGCTGCTGACCCATTCACTTATGCCACGATCTCATGTGAGTAGGGTTGTCTCTTTTATTGTTCTCTTTCTTTTAAAAGATAATAACATCATGCCTGCTATTCTCTCCCATGCCCACCATTTGCTCGCAGGCTGGTCGGGTGTTTGAGTTCTGCTACGGACCTGCCTTGAAGGACCGCTCGTTACTAACGCCCTTGTTACAAGGCATCACGGTGAGGTGATCAATCAAGGTAAGCTTACATACTTGTTTTCAGAGCTTGCTTTTTCGCAGGCTGATCGGGTGTTAGAGTTTCGCTTTGGACCTGCCTTGAAGGACCGCTCGTTACTGCCACCCCTGCTACAGGGTATCAAGTTGAGGTGAGTCTCTTGCTTCCACAGCTTGGTTTGCAGCAGGCTGGTCGGGTGTTTGAGTTCTGCTACGGACCTGCCTTGAAGGACCGCTCGTTACTGCCACCCCTGCTACAAGGCATCAAGGTGAGGTGATCAGGCTGCCCAGGCTGCTCAGTCAGGCTGCTCAGTCAGGCTGCTCAGTCAGGCTGCTCAGTCAGGCTGCTCAGTCAGGCTGCTCAGTCAGGCTGCTTTTTTCAGGCTGCTCAGTCAGGCTGCTCAGTCAGGCTGCTCAGTCAGGCTGCTCAGTCAGGCTGCTCAGTCAGGCTGCTCAGTCAGGCTGCTCAGTCAGGCTGCTCAGTCAGGCTGCTCAGTCAGGCTGCTCAGTCAGGCTGCTCAGTCAGGCTGCTCAGTCAGGCTGCTCAGTCAGGCTGCTCAGTCAGGCTGCTCAGTCAGGCTGCTCAGTCAGGCTGCTCAGTCAGGCTGCTCAGTCAGGCTGCTCAGTCAGGCTGCTCAGTCAGGCTGCTCAGTCAGGCTGCTCAGTCAGGCTGCTCAGTCAGGCTGCTCAGTCAGGCTGCTCAGTCAGGCTGCTCAGTCAGGCTGCTCAGTCAGGCTGCTCAGTCAGGCTGCTCAGTCAGGCTGCTCAGTCAGGCTGCTCAGTCAGGCTGCTCAGTCAGGCTGCTCAGTCAGGCTGCTCAGTCAGGCTGCTCAGTCAGGCTGCTCAGTCAGGCTGCTCAGTCAGGCTGCTCAGTCAGGCTGCTCAGTCAGGCTGCTCAGTCAGGCTGCTCAGTCAGGCTGCTCAGTCAGGCTGCTCAGTCAGGCTGCTCAGTCAGGCTGCTCAGTCAGGCTGCTCAGTCAGGCTGCTCAGTCAGGCTGCTCAGTCAGGCTGCTCAGTCAGGCTGCTCAGTCAGGCTGCTCAGTCAGGCTGCTCAGTCAGGCTGCTCAGTCAGGCTGCTCAGTCAGGCTGCTCAGTCAGGCTGCTCAGTCAGGCTGCTCAGTCAGGCTGCTCAGTCAGGCTGCTCAGTCAGGCTGCTCAGTCAGGCTGCTCAGTCAGGCTGCTCAGTCAGGCTGCTCAGTCAGGCTGCTCAGTCAGGCTGCTCAGTCAGGCTGCTCAGTCAGGCTGCTCAGTCAGGCTGCTCAGTCAGGCTGCTCAGTCAGGCTGCTCAGTCAGGCTGCTCAGTCAGGCTGCTCAGTCAGGCTGCTCAGTCAGTCTGCTAAGTCAGGCTGCTCAGTCAGGCTGCTCAGTCAGGCTGCTCAGTCAGGCTGCTCAGTCAGGCTGCTCAGTCAGGCTGCTCAGTCAGGCTGCTCAGTCAGGCTGCTCAGTCAGGCTGCTCAGTCAGGCTGCTCAGTCAGGCTGCTCAGTCAGGCTGCTCAGTCAGGCTGCTCAGTCAGGCTGCTCAGTCAGGCTGCTCAGTCAGGCTGCTCAGTCAGGCTGCTCAGTCAGGCTGCTCAGTCAGGCTGCTCAGTCAGGCTGCTCAGTCAGGCTGCTCAGTCAGGCTGCTCAGTCAGGCTGCTCAGTCAGGCTGCTCAGTCAGGCTGCTCAGTCAGGCTGCTGCGGTCAAGCCTTGAAAGGACCGCTCCTTACCAGCATCCCTGTTGTAGGGCATCAAGGTGAGACATCCTAAATGTTTTGAGACGTTTTTTAAATTCCAACCGCTCCGTACCACCACCAGCACCCTTGTCACAACTAGGCATCGCGGTCTGGTGATTCGCCTTTTGTCATCTCAAAGTTTTGGAGACGTTTTAAACTACAGGCTGCTTTCTAGTAGCAACGCCCTTGGTACCAGGGCCACGATTACATGCTCTCAGACCTTGGATAATATATTACAACAGTTTGTTTTAGATACTTATTTCCTTCTGTTCCGCATGACAGGAGGTGTCTGAGGTGACACGTGGCAAGAGCCTGATTCTATCCTGTGGTGCCTCATCAGCACGTCAGCTGAAAAGGCCTGCTGACGTGGCGGCCTTGCTGACACTAGCTGGACTCACACGACATCAGATCCGCGTCATCTTGACTGTCACTCCCAAGTAAGTGCAGCCACTGTTAACTAAAAGTGCAGCCCTTTGGTAAGCATGCTGATTACAACTGCCAGTTTTTTCTTCATTTACAGTGATGAGTATCGGTTGACTTCGGTCGGTTCATGCAGGTATGCTTCACATCATACCAGTGCTTATTCTGGCCACAGTAAGCACAAGTATATTAGTATTATGCGGTATTATGTTTTTTTTTTGCTGCGAGTGTGAGAATTACCAAGGTTTTGAAGGGTTTCAACTTAGTCTATGAGATTCAGAGGTCATAAACTGCGGTCATAAGCACATACAGGGAATTCAGCTTCTGTGTTCTTATTTTTAATATGGCACACTAACCTTGTACCATCAATATTACTCAAACATTTCTTGGTCCCTTTTGTCTTTCCAGGAAGCTTCTGGCTCGTGCTGAGGCAAGGAGGCAGCAGCAGCAGCGGTCCTGTGCGACCATCCATCTATTATCGCCAACACCGCAAGTATGTATTTAGTTGGGGATGTCTGGAAAACCAGCAGCAGCGGTCCTGTGCGATCATCCATCTAGCATCACAGGTATGTTTTTACAGGTTTCCCCAAGATAAATGCATCCATCATCGTCAACACCACAGGTATGTATTTACTTGGAGATGTCTGGAAAGGAAAATCAGCAGCGGCGGTCCTGTGCGACCATCCATCTATCATCCTTAACTCCACAGGTATGCCTCTCACCAATGCAATGCATGTTTGTGACAGGTCACAGGCTATGCTCCCCCCCACCATCCACTCCTTTTTCTGTCACAGGCTGCGCTCCCCCCCCACCCTCCACTCCTTTTTCTGTCCTCTCCCTCCTTCCTCCCTCTTTGTTCTACACCCCTTCACAGGCAGCAACGCCGTCGCCACCTTCACCCCCAGACACGGCCCTCCTCTCCTCTCTCTTCTCCTTCCTCACCTCTCCCTTCTTGATTCTTTGTCCTCCCCACACTTCCCCCTTCTCCCCCGCACCCCTTCACAGGCAGAAACGCCACCATCTCCCCCAGATACGGCCCTCCTCTCCTCTCTCTTCTCCTCCCTCTCCTTCCTCCGCCCTCCAAGCTCCTCCTCATCCCTCTCCACTTCTTCAACTCTTGCCATCACACCTGCGGGAACTGTCACTGTTACATCCGGCGATGCGGTTACCACCAGTGTTACGCCTCTCGGTTCCGCGGCTTCTCTTTCCGCTGCCATAGCTGCATCTGCTGCGTCTGCTACAGCTGCTGCGGCTGCTGCTGCGAATGGGCAAGAAGAGGAGGAAGGAGGGGAGGGATGGACGGCAGTGGTGCGAAAGGGGAAGGGAGGAGGAGGTCGAGTGGGAATTTCTGAAAAATCAAAGAAACCTTTTGCAAGGGCTAGTACCGATACGAGAAAGGCTTTTGGAGGAGGTGGCAGTGTAGCCTCAGGCAAAGGAGGAGGTAAAGTTGGTGTTACGGTCGGTGGGAGCGCAATATCTAAAAGTGCACAAATGGAGCGGAGCAGCAGCGGTGGTGGTGTTGGTGTTGCTGGGTGGGGAGCCGTATGGGAGGGGGACAGCATCGGGTTGAAGGAGCAGCAGCAGCAGCAGGAGGCAAGGGAGCAGATAATGAAAAAGGGCGAGGGCAAGGAAAAGCAAAAGCACAAGCTTGTGGGGAAGGAGGGGGCGAATAATAAGCGGATGAAGGAGAAACAAGGAAACACATCACAGGCGAAAAATTCTGGAGGCAAGCGCAAACGATCTTAAATTCTATTGGCGATACCAACCACCTCTGGTTGGTGGTTGGTAGTGTTGGAAATAGGCTCAGCATTGAGCTGCTTATTCATATTTGTTGTAAGAGATTTTAATTCAATCAGTTATTATCCTTTTTCTTAATACACTGAAACGTTTCTGCAAGTTGGGCGCACGCGGCATCTGGCGAACCTTCCAGTTCGACTGGCGTGGGAGGTGGATCACCCTAGCCCACGAATTGAAGTCAACAGACGTGGAATCTACGAATATCCACGTCACCAGTTACTGACACGTGCACAATACGAACCTGGCCTCACGAATCTCGGTGCGCCAGATCCCATCGGAGATCTCTTCAGTTACAATTCTCCACGTGCCCATAACTCGTTCAGCCACGCTACCTTCCGTCTCAGCCCTCAGGATATTCGTCTTCGCTTGCTGCGCTGTTACCGTCGCAACGCACGTTGCGAAACGTCGCGTTTCTCAGATTCCATTACACATTAGGATACCTAGAAAATACCCACAGAATGTCCTCCGACACCTCGATCGATCGCGAGATCGCTGTGGAAAACCGATCGGGCACACCGATCGCAGGATTGGGGCGGGATTGGTAGGAGGTGACAGTCGCGGATCGATCGCGAGCCCTGGGTGACAGGATCGAGAATTTTAGGGGGAAAAACTCTCGATCCTTCAAAAGCCGAGATCGGTGCGGCGGGGAAGGCACATCGATCGTCATCAGGGGAGGTGACAAGATCGTTGAGCACCAAAATACTGTACATTCGCAAGCCTCCTCGAAATCTGGTTACCCTGTCAATTGCGACCTTTACCTGTCCCTCGATCGATCGAGGGCAGGATCGATCGAGGGAGGGGACGCGCCCCTAGTCAGCTCCTTACCCCCAAGTTCCTATCAAGCAAGAAGTACTGTCAGATTTGTTTCCATTCCTGCTTTCTTTCCGCAAACAGGTGACCGCCGAGCCTCCGTCGCGTCCATGCGCTACTGCTAAAATCCACCATTCCACGTGATCTGCGTCAAGTATATAGCAGTAGCAACTAGGATGGCGTCGGCCGCTGCTCTTACCAGCCACGTGGCGACTGCGTGCGTGGCTCCTTCTGCCAGCCTGTACTCACGCTCATCCAACGCGGTTAGTCGTTCGCAAATGCTGGCACCTGATTGATCAAATGAGTCGATTTAACTAGATTTTCTGTCAGAATGTTGCAATTGCAAAGGAGCGATGTTCGCACTCCCCGTTGACTGAAATTTCTGCATCCAAATGTTCTTAACTTTCAGCAAGCCTGCTTGTTTCCTGGATTATTTTCAACAGCTTTTCTTTTGGGATGTGGTTTTGTACAAGCAGCTACCGAAAAGCCAAGCTGCAAGGCGCCGTCCCACGTTCTTTCACCTGATGTAATCTCCCGTTTACTTTCACTCTTGCCATTTTCCCACCTTCAACTCCACCGTCCCGTCGCATCAGGTGTCCGCGAAGCCACTCGGGTTACCACTGCTACATGTACGTCACATCACCCCGCACTTCCACCCTGCCTTTGTTGTATCAAGCAGTCGAATCAATTTCAACTCACGAATGCATCTGCAAGCTAATACTCACACTTATTCCGTCATTCATCACTCCGCATCTATGCTGACAAATGTCGTGTTTCACCGAACTCAACCAGACAGACAGTTCAAGCCGCCGTTTTTTTTTAAGTAAACTCCTAAATGCTGTATTTCGTCGCACGTGAAGCTCCACTTCCCTCTCCCCACCCACCTCATCTTCACCCTCAATCCCCCCCCTCCCCTCCACATTCTCCCTTCCCCCTCTACCCACCCCCTACCCTCCTCCCCCTCACCCCCCTCCCCCCTCCGCCCCTCACCCTCCCCATCCCCTTCACTGGAACCTTCTCTTTCAGGCGTCGAAGCAGCAGCAGCGGCAAAGCAGGGCCGTTCACCGGCGTGTGGTCGTGAGAGCAGCAGCGGAGGAGGAAGGCGCTACAGCCGCCGCCGCCGAACCCGCCAAGGGCGGCATTAAACGGGAAGGTGAGCCGCGTGATGAGTAGGTCTCCGAGACTGGATGGGAGTAGGCGCTACAGCCGCCGCCGCTGCCGAACCCTCATTTTTGAACAGTGAATCAAATCGCCTGTCCTTCCGCCGTACACCCCTCATTAACCCTTCCCTTTCTCGAGGCGAGAAGCCTGAAACGGCTGTTGGGAATTCTCCAGAAACAATTAGTGGCCAACACATAGCAGTCTTCTCACCGTGCAGATCGTGTCGGCCATTGCTTGCTGATACCCATGGGCAACGTTTTTTTAGCCAACTCTGACGTGGGCCAAACAATGCCTAGTTTGCGAGCAGTCACAATTGCGCAGGTTGTGAGGTCAGTAGGCGCCTGTGCCATACCTGCCTGCCTGCCACCTAACCCCTTCCCTGTCCACCTCTGTGTATATCTTTCTTGCAGAGGAGAAGTTTGCAGTGATTAACACGGGCAAGTGGGAGTGCAAGTCGTGCGACTTGTAGGCGACTGCCCCCCTACCTTGTCCCTTCCTCCCTTCCGCCCAAGCTCACCCACCTCACCTCCTTTTTCGCGCTGTGCGTGTCCTTGCGTTCCCCCCCCCCCCCCCCTCCCCCCCCCCCCCCCCCGTAGAGGAGAAGTTTGCAGTGATTAACACGGGCAAGTGGGAGTACAAGTCGTGCGGTCACTCATCCAGCCGCCAGGCACCTGCCACATTTCAGCCTGTCCCCTTTTTCCCCCGTCCCCACCCGTCTTTTCATGTGATTCATCCCTGCAGAGGAGAAGTTTGCAGTGATCAACACGGGCAAGTGGGAGTGCAAGTCGTGCGGGTACATCTACGATCAATTCAAGGGCGACCCGTCTTATCCCGTTGCTCCGGGTGAGTGCTGCACCCAAGTTGAACTTCAGCTAACCAGGTGAGCCTGACTGCTGCACCCCACTTTTGAGGTGCCTCAAAAGCCAACACGGGCAAGTGGGAGTGCAAGTCGTGCGGGTACATCTACGATCATTTCAAGGGCGACCCATCTTATCCCGTTGCTCCGGGTGAGTACTGCGCCTGAGTCAACATCCCAACCGAGGTGGTTGCAGATCCAAGACATGGTTGCAGATCCATAACTTTGGCCTAGTGCTGCTGAGCAAGCAGCTAGCAGGTATTGCAATAGAGATGATCAGCACATCCACTGTTTCTCCTTCCCCAAGTGTATCCCTCCAGGAGCTCCCTGACGGCTGGCTGTGCCCCTCATGTGGGTCGGCACCCAATCCATTCTGCAGTCCGAGCAAGGGGAACTCGCTTGAGGTAGCTTTACCAATGTTCTCTCTGTTCCTTTCTCCAACCCCTTCTCCCTCGTCCCCTGTTTCCCCCCCAGGTGTGGCTCTGACGGAGCTCCCTGACGACTGGCTGTGCCCCGCGTGTGGGTCGGCACCTTCTTCATTCGGCAGCCTGAGCAAGGAGCTAGCAGGGTCGAAGACTGGGATAGGATTTATTTACACACACGCTGTTTCTTCTGGCTCTCCTTCTCTGTTTCCCTCCAGGTGTGGCTCTCACGGAGCTGCCTGACGACTGGCTGTGCCCCACGTGTGGGTCGGCGCCTTCTTCATTCGGCAGCCTGAGCAAGGAGCTAGCGGGGTTCGCCCAGAACCAGGCCTACGGGCTGGGAGGCAACTCCCTCACCTCGGCTCAGAAGGGGCTGCTCATTTGGGGGTCTATTTTTGCCGCATTTTTGGGCTTTGTTTCTGGGTACTTCCTAGAGTAGATACATGACTTCCTTATTTTGCTAAAGATAGCTAGCTTTGTGTTTTTTTGTAAAGCTGAGTTGGAGATGTCAACTGAATGTCACTGGTTCAAACGGGAGTGAAAGTTATTCTTCTTTGTTATGGATTATTTTCATCTTTTCGTAGGCCCTTCTGTAACTGTGCTGTGATATACGTAACTGCGACTTGCTACCATATAGCTCCACTAGCATACGAAGCCACTTACAAGGCACGTTGGTTCCTAGACTCATTCAACACGCATGCCATTATTGCTGCTATTTTCTAGGTATCATTGATAACACAAAACGTATTCGTTGAGAATAAGAAATAGCGTTTGTGTTGAAGGTCATCTGTATCGAGTCAATTCTAACCAACCTCTATCCCACCGTGACGGAACTTGATTGGCTGTCTCATCAATCAGCCTCGCTCCACCACAGATTGGCGTGGTGGAGTGATGTGTGGCGGTGGTGACAGCTAAAAAAGGTGTCGCCGTGCATCCGATACACGTCGACATGTGTTGACGAAAGAGAACTTTGTGTTCGCACAGATTTCGCCTAGCCTTGTAATTGTCGAAAAGGCGGTGCGAGGTGGAGAAGCGAAATGAAATCCCAATGGCGGCCCTGATGCACTTCGCGCAGACATTGGGGGGATTTGGAATGTACCCGATAAGCTGATTACGTGAATTCTGATAAGTGGTTGTCGTCTTCTCCAACTATTTCTTGAGGCTTGTAATCCAACACACAAAAGCTGCCGTCACCTGGACTAGAATAGTCGCGAGGTTACTTTCGTTGCTTCACCTACTTTTTGTACGAGCTAGCAGTTTGCTAGGACAAGAACGTCGCACGTGCACAATCTCAGGTGGTCACAACAAAACACAAACTGCTCAGCCCTAGACTTGGCTTCACTAGGAGTACGGACGTGAGTCACAGCTGTTGTTTTTGTCGAGTTAGCACACTGACGTCCGAACTTCATCAGTTGACACAGCATCCATACCGAAGTATTTCGACGTTTCGAACCATTTCGACGTTTCGAAGTATTTCGACGTTTTGAAGTATTTCGACGTCTCAAAAGGCGATATCCGGCGAGATGGTTGCAATGGAATCAGACCCGCTGGAGTCGAGAAAAAACCGCAGCGGCGACGAGCCGTTCGACTGCACCCTGAAAATCAGCGGCACGCCTGACGAGAGCGCGTTTCCGAGCGACGGAAAGTACGATTCCGATTCGTCGTGGAACGCAGACTCTGAATCGTCATGGGTTCACGATGTATTGTCGCCGCGCAAGGCCCGGCATTCCTCGTGCGTCCCGCATCACTGCAGCTGTTTGCGAGTCGCAGCGGCCATGGCGCTCGTCGTGCTTCTTACTGTTCCACTCAACATGGACCATTTCAGGGTGAGAACTTCTCATATGAGTGCACGAAGCGCGTTCAGACGTCGTCGTCTCCGCACTGCTGTGTATGCCGCTTTTGTTCGCTCTTGTCTCGCTTATCCGATGAGTCCTGAGGCACTTTTGGTTGAGAAATGTAGCACTTTCGGGTGAGAATGACGCTATTCTGAGTAAGAAAAGTACTTCGGGTGAGGACGAAGCACTTTTGAGTGAGAATGAAGCACTTTCAGGTGAGAATGGCGCAATTCCGATTAAGAAAAGCACTTTGGGTGAGAATGAAACACTATCGCGAATGATTTAACTTCGGGAGAGATTGAAGCACTAAGCATTTTCGGCCCACTTTCGGTAAGAATGAAGCACTTACGGCCCACTTCACTTGTCCATGCACCTCAGTCAAAAGTATCACTTGAGGTTCCAAATACACTTTCCTCTCCACTTTCCCTTTCCCTCTCCCCTCGCCCACCAGACATCATCACCGGAGTCCCTGGGTGTTTCTCTCCTCACCAGCAGCTAGAGCTGCTCTCATCGCGTCACTCACAAGCTGCATTTCAATCCCCTCTCCTTTTCCCTCCCACTCGTCCCAGACATCATCTCCAGAGTCTCTGGGCGTTCTCTCCTCACCAGCAGATACTAGAGATGCTTATGAGCTTATGAAAGCTCACGAAAAGTTGTATCTTAATCCCCTCTCCTTTCCCCTCTCCCCGCGCCGACCAGACCTCATCGCCAGAGTCTCTGGGTGTTCTCTCCTCACCAGCAGCTAGAGCTGTGCTCATCGCTTCTCTCACATCAGCCTCCTCCTCTTCTTCTTCCACCTCCTCTTCCTCATCGCCCTCATCCTTCTCCTCTCTCTTCTCCTCATCAATTCAATCTCATCCCTCTGCTTCCGCCTCCAAATCTCCCCAACTCCTCTCGTGGTCCTCGCTGCGTAAGCATGCGAGTCAGCTGTTGTCTCTGCCTGCTTCAGCGCAACAACTGGTGAGTACCGAGCTGTCGTTGCTCCCTCCAATAAGCTGTTCATTGTGCATGTTTGATTCCACTTCGCATCATTCCCCCAATTCCTCTCGTGGTCCTAGCTTCGCAAGCATGCGAGTCAGTTGTTGTCTCTGCCTGCTTCAGCGCAACCACTGGTGAGTACTGGGCTGTCGATGCTCCAATAAGCTGTGCATTGTGCAGTTTTCGTTCCGCTTCGCATCATTCCCGCAATTCCTCTCGTGGCCTTCGCTTCGCAAGCATGCGAGTCAGTTGTATCTGCCTGCTTCAGCGCAACAACTGGTGAGTACCGAGCTGCCATTGCTTCCTCCAATAAGATGAATTTTGAGTCGACTCAAAAGTCATTTGTGCCTGCTTCAGTGCAACAATTGGTGAGTACCGAGCTGTCATTCTCCAATAAGCTGTGCATTCTGTATGTTTCCTTCCTTCCTTCCACTTCGCATCATTCCCCCAATCCCTCTCGTGGTTCTTGCTTTACAACCGCGCCGTCTAGCTGCTCTCTCGGGCTCGTTCCAGGCAACAAGTGGCAAGAGTAGTGACCTGGTGCTGCTGCAATAACAAAGGTACCGCAGCTGCATTGTGCCGTATGTTGCATCTTTATCTCTCTCATAGCCCTCCTGCTCCTTCCCTCCATTCCCCAGCCAGAAACAACAAGCTTCAGAGCCCTCCCACCTCCCACCTCCCACCTCCCACCTCCCACCGCACCTCCCACCTCCCACCTCCCACCTCCCACCTCCCACCTCCCACCTCCCACCTCCCAGCCAGAGCCCTCCCACCTCCCACCGCACTGCTGCCTGCCCCACTGGTTCGGATCCCCTTGCTCCCTCTCTCCTTCCCTCCATTTCCCAGCCTCAGAGCCCTTCCATTTCCTAGCGCACGCCCCCACCGGCCGCACTGCTGCCTGCCTCACTGGTTCGGCTCCCCTTGCTCCCTCTCTCCCTCCCTCCCCACCACCTTCCCTTAGAAACATCAAGCCTCAGAACCATCCAACTTTCAAGCGCCCAACCCCACCATTCGCACAACAGTCTGTCTCACATTGTGTTGCTCCCTTGCTCCCTCTCTCCCCCTTCCCGCACTCAGCAGCAACAAGCCTCCGAGCCATCTACAGTCCAAGCGCCCAACCCCACCACCGGCCGCACCGCAGTCTGCCTCACCGGTTCGGCGCGCGACTTCGAGCTCACCGGGCCTAGCATCGTGGCTCGGCTGCTGCCGGGCCTGCGTCCGTACCGACCTGTCCTGTTCCTCGTGGCTCCCCTGGACGAGCACAGCCATAAGCTGTGGGCGCTGCAATGGGGGCTGGGCAAGGGGGAGAAGGGGGGTCTTGAGGAAAAAGGGGGATTGGGGGAAAACGGTGTAGCGGGTGGGTTTGGACGGAACTTAAAAGAGGGGGTCGATGGGGAGAGTGCGTGGGAAGGGGATGTGGAGTTGGGTGCGGTGGAGATGGGTGGGAGCGTGTGGGTGGACGGTGAGGAGGTGGTGGGAGACAGCAAGCTCTACAACAACGCAACAGCTCGGAGCATGCAGGTCAGTACTTACTTCTGCTGTGCAACTCTATTCTTTCTCACTATTCGGCTTCTCATTCTTCTTCTTCTTCTTCTCAGCTGCAGTACCTACAGCTTCTCTCTTCCTGTCTCTCCCTGATCGACAACTACCATAGCCACCACCCCTCCTCCCCTTCCTTCCACCCTCTCATCCACACCCTCCCTCCTATCTTGCGTCCCTTCCCCCTTTTCACTACCCATATCTTCCTGTGCAGCCTCAGCTGCAGTACCTACGACTTCGTCTTCCTGCCTCTCTCTGATCGACAACTACCAGCAACACCACCCCTCCTCGCCGTCCACCACCTCGTCCACTCCCGCCTCGACTCCTACTGGTCTACCCCTCCCTCCCTCTCCTCTCACCCTCACCTTCCCTCCCTTTCCGTCACTCACCTTTCATTTCCCCCTCTTTTACCCCTCCCACCACCCTCCCCCTCCCCGACCCCTTGCCGCGCTCCCCCTGTGCAGCCTCAACTGCAGTACTTGCGTCTCCTCTCTTCCTGCCTCTCTCTGATCGACAACTACCAGCAACACCACCCCTCCTCGCCTCCTTTCCACCACCTCATCCACTCCCGCCTCGACTCCTACTGGTCCGCCCCGCCCTCCCTCTCCTCCGCCTTCTCCTCTCCAGTTCCTAACACCACCGCATCTTCTTTAGGTGCTGGTGCTGCTGGTTCCGTGCTGGTGCCACAGTTGCTTCTCCTTCCGCAGCAGCAGCTGCTTCTGCAGAAGGAAGGGAGGCTGCAGAGGTAGCAACGGGAGCAAAAGAGGGAACAAACGCAACAGAAAATGCAGAAGATACAGGCGATCAGGAGGAGGAAGAGTGGGTGGTGCCATTTGGTTCGGACTACAGTGGAGTCAACGATGCGTTTGGGATGGGATCTCTGGAAGCTGCCCGGAAGGTTCTCTCACGGCTCTCCTCGCTTCAAGAGCTCGTGAAAGCAGGCCTCAGGTGTGTGGGGTGTCCGACTAGTGAGGGGGTAACACAAACGGGCTCAATCCATACTTCTTGCTTGTCCCTTCTTCTTCCCTTGTCTCCCGCATTCAACCTTGCTCTTCTCACCACCCCACAGCTACCTCTCACCAGAGGCAATTCCTAAGCCCCATACGAAGAAATTTTGCAGCTGTCCCTCTTTCCATCTCTTCTTCCCCCTTCTCACCCTTTCTCGCCCCTATCCTCTTTTCTCCCCCATTCTCGCCCTCCCCCTTCTCTCCACCCCCACAGCAACCTCTCCCCAGAGGCAACCCTCCAGGCCCATCCGGAACCCACAGTTGTCCTTCTTTCCATCTCTTTTTCCCCACACACAACTCCCCACTTCTCCCCCCTTCTCCCCATTTCTTTCCCCTCCCTCTTCCCCTCCCGCCACCCCCACAGCAACCTCTCCCCGGAGGCAACCCTCCAGGCCCGTATAGAATCCACAGGCGTCCACATGGCGCGTGCTGATTGGCCACTGTGCACCGTGAGCCACCAGACGTACAAGCACGGGCGGCAGGGGGGGGTGTTGGTGGCTTCGTTACAATCACGCGCGAACCTGAACGGAGCAAAGTGCTGGCCCTGCACACCGAAATACACTGGCCTGGAGGTAAGAGGGTGACAGTGATTGCACGGAGAGGTGTTGGTGGCCTCGTTACAATCACGCGCGAACCTGAACGGAGCAAAATGCTGGCCCTGCACACCCAAATACACTGGTCTAGAGGTAAGTCTACCACCGGACCTTTGGGCCTCTCCTCTCCTTTCTTATCAGCTGATCGTGTCAACTCTCGAAGCAACAGCATACAGCTCTGCGACACTTCCAACTGCGCTGCTTCCTCTGTTCCCTTGTGCTATCCCTCGCCCTCCCCGCCCCCCAACAGGCCCTCTCCCACATGGCCTTTGCGCCTGCCTCCAATTGGATTCGCTCCCCCTCGGCTGATCCTGTCAACTCTGGCAGCAACAGCATACAGCTCTGCGACACCTCCCACCCCTGGGAGCTCGCATGGACTGATAATTACGATGCTGCTGCTGTGCTGATTCTCCTCCCCTTCCCCACTTGCAGGCTCTGTCGCACATCGCTTGGGCGCCTGCCGCTAACAGGATCCTCTCCCCCTCAGCCAACCCACTGAACTCTGGCAGCAACAGCATACAACTCTGCCACACCTCCCACCCCTGGGAGCTTGCCTGGACTGATAACTATGACGCTGCTGCTGGCACGCGATTGGCTGGCATGCGAAGGGCTATTTCGTCCACCAATCTGAAGCAATGCGTGCAGCTGATGGGACAGGTGAGGGCTTAGCGATGGGCATCCAGTCGATTGTGTGTGTGAGAGTGGTGAAGTGATAAGGTGAGGCTTTGGCAGGGTGTGGTGAGCTGGGGGGGAGGGGAGGGCAGCATGCGACGGGCTATCTCGCCCACCAATCTGAAGCAATGCGTGCAGCTGAGGGGGCAGGTGAGGGCTTAGCTGTGGTTGTCTGGTGTATGTGTGAGTGCGGTTGAGAGATGCGGTTGGGCTTTGGGGTGTGGGGAGCTGACAGAGACGGGTCTAGCTTGCAAGAAGCGAGAACCCCCACCAACCTGAAGCAATGCGAGCAGCTGATGGGGCAGGTGAGGGGTGGTTTAGGAGGGACGGTTGGGAAGGGGCGTTAGGGTTGGGAAGGGTCGGTTGGGGAGGGACGGTTGGAAAGGGGCAGTTGGGGAGGGGCGGTTGGGAATGGGCGGTTGGGGTGTGTTGGAAAATGAGGAGCTATTTCGTCCACCAATCTGAAGCAATGCGTGCAGCTGATGGGGCAGGTGAAGGATGGACTCAAAGGTAAGGTCAGTGACAACAGTAGCTAGGAGACGCGTGATAGTGGGACTGGCAGCACGACGGGAGTCAGACTCCGGGTCAGGAAGAGTAGGCAGAGAGGACGCAGGAGGAGACGGCAGAGGGACACGCTGAGGAGCAGTGGAGGGACGCAGAGTCATGTAGTGAGTGCCAGGGACAGGAGGAGGACGCTCACGTGGGACACGACGACCAGTGCGAGCAGTGCGAACAGGCGACGCGGGACGAGACGCAGGCTCACGACGCTCTGTAAGACCTCCTGTGGGACCAGTGTACGGAGAGGGACCAGAGAGAGGCGAAGCAGGTGGTAACTGGGACTGCGACTGGACAGGCGGAGGACACTCTACGGAGGGAGGAGGACAAGGAGGAGGAGCCTGACCAAGAACCTGCTGAAGGAGAGGTACGAAGTACGGTCGCGGTCGCGCAGCGTCTCCAGAACCAGCAGAGACACCAGTGCCAGGGTCCTCAGTACCAGCAGCAGCTCCACCGCTCGGGTCCTCAGCACCAGCAGCAGCTCCACCGCTCGGGTCCTCAGCACCAGCAGGAACTCCACCAGTCGGGTCCTCAGCACCAGCAGCAGCTCCACCGACCGGGTCCTCAGCACCAGCAGCAGCTCCATCGCTCGGGTCCTCAGCACCAGCAGCAGCTCCACCGACCGGGTCCTCAGTACCAGCAGCAGCTCCACCGCTCGGGTCCTCAGCACCAGCAGCAGCTCCACCGTCCGGGTCCTCAGCACCAGCAGCAGCTCCACCGTCCGGGTCCGCAGCACCAGCAGGAGCTCCACTCCGAAGACTGCAACGCTGCATGTACCCCTCTCGAATCTGCTGAAGGGAGGGGAGCTCCCGGGTAGGAGGGGAAGTACTGGTACCAGCTCCAGCAGCACCTCTCCGGAGGCGGCAGTACTGTAGGTACCTCTCCTGCAGCTGCTGGGAGGAGAGGGCTCCTCCAGGTGCAGCACTCTCAGGCTCAGCACCTGCAGACTCAGCACCCCCAGGCTCAGCACCCCCAAACTCAGCACCCCCAAGCTCAGCACCCCCAGGCTCCGCACCTCCAGGCTCCGCACCTCCAGGCTCCGCACCCCCAGGCTCAGCACCGCCAGGCTCCTCACGCGCAGGCTCAGCACCCCTAGCAGGACGAGACTCGACAGCTACCTCGACAGGCTCAACTGGGTCTACCTGGGACACACCTGAGGGAGCGGCACCCTGAGGGGGGAGGGGGTCTACCACAGCAGCACCTGGCGCGAGGAAGAGAGGCGGGGGGGGAGCGGGGCAGTGCGGTAGGGGAAGAGGCGGTAGAAGGGGACGGACTCGTCAAAAGTGACGTCCTGAGAGGGCAGAACCCGGCGCGAGGTGACGTGGTAAAACTGCCAGCCAGGCGCGTCCGGGACAAAGCCAAGGAAGACACAGGGGACAGCGCGACGGGAGAGCTTGTCCGCGGACGTGTCGCGAACAAAAGCTCGGGATCCCCAGACCCGAAAACGCGACGCATCGCCAACCTCTCCCGTCCAACGCAGGGTCGGAGAAGTCTCCGGCAAGGAGACACGGGGCCAGAGGTTGAGCTGGTGCGCAGCGTATCGGACCGCAAACGGCCACAGAAAGTGGGGAGCAGCCGCATGGATCAGGGAGGTACGAGCGATCTCCATGACCAAGCCAATGCGGCGCTCAGCAACCCCATTCTGCTGTGGAGAGGCCGGAAGCGTGAACGACTGCTCAATGCCCTCCTGCTGACAGAAGGCCTCCAAGAGGCCAGAGGAAAACTCTCCACCTCTGTCAGAGTGCAGACGCAGGACAGGGAAGTCGGAGCGGAAACGCTCACTAAGCTGGAGACGAGATCTGCGGATCCAAGGGATCAAGACATCAGGGACGTCACCCTTGGTGCGCAAGGGGAAGACCGTGGTGTAGCGCGAGAAGTCGTCAACAACAATCAGGAAGTACCTCTCCTGACCCTGACCACGGACGCGGGCTGGGCCCCACACGTCCATGTGGAGCGTCTGCAAGGGAGCAGTCGTCGGGGGAAAGGAGGAGGAGTGAGGAGCGGCGCGCTGCCGCCCCTCAACACAGGGAAGACAGGAAGGAGCAGGCGAGGGTGGGAGGGGAGGGAGAACCCTGGGAAGACCAGAGACAAGGTGCCGTTTGTGCATGGCACGAAGGCGCTGCACAGATGGGTGGCCAAGTCGGTGGTGCCAGAGGACGGTGTCGTGTGCCAGAGAGCGACACGAGCAGGGGGCCGACAGCTGGCCTGACGCAGACGCAGACGCGGACGCAGCTACCTGAGGGGACTCAGTGGTCAGTGTGTACAGGTCCGACCCCGGCTGCCGAGTGAAGGTAGCCAGGTGACGGCCCGTCCGAGCACACGTGCAGTGTGTCACGCGCTCGTAGGCAGGGGTGAACTGGTGAACACCCCCGTCCTGGAGTGCACGACCCGCCACCAAGTTCGTAGAGAACGAGGGGAGGTAGAGACCTGACAGTGTGCCAGACGGGACCGCAGGACAGGGAAGAACAGTGGAGGAGGTCGCAATGATCGGACCCCCAGAGGGGTCAGCGAGGGAGACAGCAACTGGCCGAGCAAGCGGCTCAAGGACAGTGCGGTCACGAAAGAAACAGCGAGAAGCACTTGAGTCCAGGGTGAAGGTGTGCAGTGCCTCAGTCGACTCAGTACCAGGGGAGACAGACTCGCTAGCACCTAGAGCGACAGCCTCACCATCACCTGAGGTGGTAGACACGAGAGGACCTGCAGTGGCAGTCTCACTAGTACCTAGAGCAGTAGGCTCACCAGTAGCTGGAGTGGCAGACACGTGAGTACCGGGAGTGGTAGCCTCACCTGCACCTAGGGCAACAGACGTACTAGCACCTAGAGCAGCAGCCTCACTCACAGGACTCGGCAGCTGCACCTGTCCACTACCAGTAGCTCCCGAACGACGCACTCCAGAGCGACTACCACTACGGCCACTCCGACAGCCCAAACTGGCGTACCACTCACGAGCCTGCTGGAGCATAAGAGGGCACGGCTGCTGCACCTGTCCACTACCAGAGGCTCCCGAACGATGCACTCCAGAGCGACTACCACTACGGCCACCCCGACTGCCCAAACCGGCGTACCACTCACGAGCCTGCTGGAGCATAAGAGGGCACGGCTGCTGCACCTGTCCACTACCAGAGGCTCCCGAACGACGCACTCCAGAGCGACTACCACTACGGCCACCCCGACTGCCCAAGCCGGCGTACCACTCACGAGCCTGCTGGAGCATAAGAGGGCACGGCTGCTGCACCTGTCCACTACCAGAGGCTCCCGAACGACGCACTCCAGAGCGACTACCACTACGGCCACCCTGACTGCCCAAACCGGCGTACCACTCACGAGCCTGCTGGAGCTGCATCTGGCCACGTCAGGAGCAGCAGCAGTAGTGGCAGTGGGAGTAGTAAAGGCAGTAGCAGCAGTAGTAGCGGGAGCAGTGCTGGTAGGGCAAAGCTCACCAGTGGTAGGCGCGGCGGGCGCAAGACGGTGGTGACAGCGGGGCCGCTGCAACTGCGGGGCGGGGCCAGGTCGCAGCAGGGAGCTCCGCGGTAGCTGCTGCAGGGTCGGCGGCGGCAGCTGCTGTAAGGTCGACGGCGGCAGATGCTGCAGTCTCAGCGGCGGCAGCTGCTGTAGAGTCGGCGGCGGCTGCTGCTGGAGGCTCGGCGGCGGCAGCTGCTGCAGGTCGAGCGGCGGCTGCTGCTGCAGGCTCGGCGGCTGCAGCTGCTGCAGGTCCGGCGGCGGCTGCTGCTGCAGGCTCGGCGGCGGCAGCTGCTGCAGGCTCGGCGGCGGCAGCTGCTGCAGGTCTGGCGGCGGCTGCTGCTGCAGGCTCGGCGGCGGCAGCTGCTGCAGGCTCGGCGGCGGCAGCTGCTGCAGGTCCGGCGGCGGCTGCTGCTGCAGGCTCGGCGGCGGCAGCTGCTGCAGGGTCGGCGGCGGCTGCTGCTGCAGGCTCGGCGGCGGCAGCTGCTGCAGGTCTGGCGGCGGCTGCTACTGCAGGCTCGGCCGCGGCTGCTGCTGCAGGCTCGGTGGCGGCGACGAAGCCGCGAAGGGGCGGCTGAGGGGTCGCGACGGGCGGCGAAGGGGCCGCGACGCGCGGGTAAGGGGCCGCGACGGGCGGGTAAGGGGCCGCGACGGGCGGGTAAGGGGCCGCGACGGGCGGGTAAGGGGCCGCGAGGGGCGGGCAAGGGGCCGCCGGCAGAGGCTACGTCACGGGCACGCGACGACGCCGTAGGGAGGCGGCGATGCCACGGGCAGCAAGAGCCTACAGAGGCGGCGCGCGGGTGGCTAAGGGGTCACGCGCACGGCAAGCGGGCCGCGCATGGGTGGCTAGCGGGCTGCGCGCGCGCGGAATCGAGAGGCGCACGAGGGCGCGAGGGCGCACGAGGGCGCGCGGTAGTAAGAGGCGCACGAGGGCGCGAGGGCGCACGAGGGCGCACGAGTAGAGAGAGGCGCACGAGGGCGCAAGTGAGACGAGGCGCACGAGGGCGCTAACGGAACGGTGGGCCCGTAGTAGGAGGCGGTCCTAGGTGCCTAACCTAGGCTATTGATACCATGTTAGAATGAACAAGTGTTGTTGGACTAGAAGGAAATGAGAGTACAAATAGGAAACCCTAGAGTTGTGACCCCCCTATAGGCTAACCCACTACAGCCTACACAAATATAACATATAATGTTTGACACCTCTTCCCTCTCCCCTCTTCCCTCTCCCCTCTCCCCTCTCCCCTTGCCCCTCTTCCATCTCCCTCCTGCCCTCTCCCCTCCTTCCTCTTCCCACTCCCCTCTTCCCCTCTCCCCTCTCCCCTCTCCCCTCTCCCCTCTTCCCTCTTCCTTCTTCCCTCTTCCTTCTTCCCTCTTCCTTCTTCCCTCTTCCCTCTTCCCTTCCCCTCTTCCCTCTCCCCTCTTCCCTCTCCTCTCTCCCCTCTCCCCTTTCCCTTCTCCCCCTCTCCCCTCTTCCCTCTTCCTTCTTCCCTCTTCCCTCTTCCTTCTTCCCTCTTCCCTCTTCCTTCTTCCCTCTTCCCGATCTCCACTCCCCTCTCCGCTCGCCCTTCTTCCCTCTCCCCTCTCCCCGCTCCCCTCTCCTTCCCCTCTCCCCTCACCCTCTTCCCCCTCTCCGACCCATCCTCCCCCTCCCCCCTATCACCTACAGCGCCAAACGGCCAACTAGAGCACCCCTCCCCCTGCTGCCATCTGTGTGCGATCACTCCTCGGCACAATATCCCATGTTGGCTCATCCGCTTCCCCCCTCCCTTCCCATCCTTCCCCCCTCCCTTCCCATCCTTCCCCCATTTTCTCCCGTTAACAGCTTCAGCGCCAGACAGCCATCTGGAGCGCCCCTCCCCCTGCTGGCATCTGTGTGCGATCGCTCCTCGGCAAGATATCCCATGTTGTCTCTTACAGAATGTCCTTCCCCAACCTCCTCCCTCCCTTCACCTCCTTCTTTCCGTCTCTTCCCTCTCCGTCCCCCCCCTCCCCCTCCCCCTATCAGCTTCAGCGCCATACAGCCAGCTGGAGCGCCCCTCCCCCTGCTGCCATCTGTGTGCGATCACTCCTTGGCAAGATATCCCTCGTGGGCTCCTATGGAATGTCCTTTCCCACAGCCCTCGCTGTTATCACTCCTAACAGGTGAGTTCTTACCACCATTTTATATAGTCACGTTCCATGTAGCATATTTGAACTCGGGAAAATATCCTCCGTACAGCCCTTTTAAGCTCAACTCATCCTTTTGCTAATGCTTGCTGCACTGCACATCACTCAACCTGTGGATTTTTTCGAAACCCAGGCGTGTTTCCCCACTCCCCCAGCACCGCTAACAATCTTCATTTCCGCCTGTAAAGCTTCTTAACCCTTTGAATGTCTTCCCATCACCCCATCCCTCACCCCCCTGTCCATTCCACTACAGCATGGTGCTATCCACCTCCCCCAGGTCCCACCTCCCTGTGTCTACGGGGTGGTAGAAATCGATTTTCGAGTCCACGAAAGAAAATGAAAGAGAAAGAAAAGAAACTCTTTACCTATGAATCATATTCAACCTCCCAAATCTCCCCCCTACCTCACCCAATCCCTCCATCCCTCACCCCCCTGTCCATTCCACTACAGCGTGGTGCTATCCACCTCCCGCAGGTCCCACCTCCCCCTGCGTGAGGGGCAGTGGGAGTCACGCCTCTCCTCGCTCATTCCAGGCCTTGCAGTGCAACCGCTGTCCTCCCCTCCCCTCGCCTCCACCCCTGCTGCTGTTCATCTTATCAAGGTGGGTGCTGCTTCTCTTCTGTTGCTGTTGCTGCTGCTGACGTTATATTAGGGGTTCGGGCTGCGTATTTCAGGCCCTGCTCTTCAAATGATTTTTTTTTGGCACACCAGGAATGTTCCGGATTCGACTAGAGTTCTCTCAAGACTCACCCCCTCCCCTCACCTGCTCTCCTTCCCACACCCACACCACCCATCCCCCCTCCCGTCCTTTCCCTCACTGATGACCCCTTCTCTCTCCTACCTCACATTTTTGAAATGGAACAGTTCTCCTTGGATGGGTCTGATCTGCCCGCGCTCTCCTAACAACCCACCCCCTCACCCCCCACTCCCTTCTTTTCCCTCTTTAATGAACCCTTTCTGAAACGGAACAGTTCTCCTTGGATGGGTCTGACCTGCCTGCGCTCTCCAAGCAACTAAAGGCCAAGTCTTTGCCACCCGCCTGCCAGTTACTCGTGGCATTCCCCAAGCCACTCACCCAGAAATGGCGTTCGAAGATTTTCGGGCAGCTTGAGAGCTTGAATATTTTCTTGGCAACTTGTTTGAAAGAGTTTGGGGTAGATGTAGAAAGGTGCCTTTTCTTCTCTGTGAAGCATTGCACTACATTATTGCACGTGGAAGTATAGCTCTGCCAATGTGGCGTAGGTAGCTTGTAATGAATTCTTGCTGTACTATGCAAAGTAAGTTTTGTTTATAAATGCATCTCAACAACCTAGTGAGTAGGACGTATCCCATCCCATGGGTAACTACCAAAATACCATTATACATGCATACCTTAGCAATGCTGTGAATTGTAACTATACGTCAACCACTTAGGCACCCACTTGACTAGATTAGCATTGAGCTCTTTTGTTATTGCCAATTGGTAGTCCTCAGAGTGAAAGAAACACATCATTGTCATCATCACATCATCCCTGCCTATGCTACCGGTATAAAGCCTGACAGGTGGTCCCACGTCATCACCATCGCAGTTGTCCCATCACATTTCACTTCATCAAACACAGCACACCTCTCCCTCCCCCCTCCTTCCCCCCCCCCCCCCCCCCCCCCCCTGCTCCCCCCCCCTCACCCACAAAAAAATAACCTTTACCATATACCATGTTCCAAACATGCCCACAATACAATCAGTGATGACGATTACCATCATCATCGTTGTCCTTTCCTCCTCTCCCTACTCTACACTCAATGAGCGCGATTATGATCATCGTCATCGTCGTCATCATCAAGCCGACGCGGGTTGAGCGGCCGTGTATCATCCTCATCCTCCTCTTCCTCCTCAAACACATCATACTCCTCTTCCTCCTCCTCATCCCCCATATCATCGTCCTCATCATCATCTTCCGATTTCAAAGGGCCGGCACGAGCAGGGCCGGCAATGACAAAGCTCTTCATGGTTTCGAGGGAGTAGAGGCGGGGGGTGGGAGCGCCCTGCTCCACCCACGCCTCGTACTTGGACTTCTGCGCTTGCCCGTAGTACAGCACTGCAAACACCACCGTCAGTATCGACATCACCGCTCCCACTGCAAGGAGGGGGAGGGAAGAAGAACGGAGGATGGAGGAGGAGGACAGAGTTTGAAGGCATGTGGGTTGACCGTAGTAGAGCACTGCAAACACCACCATCAGTATCGACATCACCGCTCCCACTGCAAGTTGTTGGGGCCAGGGAGGTAGGGAGGTAGGGGTGGGTGAGGGAGGGAGGGGGTGAGGGCTTGTCCGTAGAACTTCTGTGCTTGTCCGTAGTACAGCACTGCATCCACATCACCGAGTCAGTATCCACATCACCGCGGAGGGAGGGGGGAGGGAGGGAGGGAGGGAGGGAGGGAGGGAGGGAGGGAGGGAGGGAGGGAGGGGAGGGAGGGAGGGAGGGAGGGAGGGGGGGAGGAGAGGGAGGAGGGGGGAGGGAAGAGGTCAGCTTCGCGACTCCAACTGTCAGCACGGGAATCAGTGCTCCCAATGCCAGCCAGGGGAGGGAGAGGGATGGTGAGTGACGAAGCTTTTCATGGTTTCGAGGGAGTAGAGGCGGGGGGTGGGAGCGCCCTGTTCCACCCATGCCTCGTACTTGGACTTCTGCGCTTGCCCGTAATACAGCACTGCAAACACCACCGTCAGTATCGACATCACCGCTCCCACTGCAAATCGTTGGGGAGAGGGAGGGAGGAAGGGGGGATTTTTGGGTGGGTGAGGGATGGGGGGAATATGGGGAGGACTTCTGCGCTTGCCCGTAATACAGCACTGTAAACACCACCGTCAGTATCGACATCACCGCGCCCACTGCAAGCCAGAGGGGAGGGGGTGTTGGGTGGGGAGGGGAAAAGGGGGCAGAAAATGACTTCTGTGCTTGCCCCTAGTAGAGAACTGCAAACACCACCGTCAGTATTGACAACACTGCACAGTGAAAGGGTACGGGAGGGGGGGGAGGAGGGATGGAGGGAGGCAGGGAACACACAAAGGCATGCGGCCAGAAAGGCATCACACCATCAGCACCCAGCAAATGGCAGCACCCAGCAAATGGCAGCACACAACACAGCACTCACGTACCGATGTACGTGGACGTCTTGAGCTGGTAGCACATGCGCAGCTGTGGTAGTGGTAGTTGGCGACTCCGCAGCACTGAGTTTCTCTCAGCACAGCACTCGAGAAACCAACACGTACCCATGTAAGTCGACTTCTTGAGTTGGTAGCACACACGCAGCTGGTAGTGGTACTGATAGTTGGCGACTCCTTATCACTGGGACTCACTCCTTGGAAGCGTGTACTCTTGACTTGAACCTCCTCTTGAGTGTACTCTTAGCAGCACAAAGCGCTCAAGAAACAAACAACACGTACCGATGTAGGTGGACGTCTTGAGCTGGTAGCACGTGCGCAGCTGATAGTCATATTGATAATTGGTGACCTCCTTGTGGTAGAAATTTGCGACTGGCGGGGCACTTGAGAAACTAACTATGCAGTTCAGAGTTTTCTGTTGACTCTTGAATGCTATCAACACTCCGCATTTGGCGCACGGCATTCAAGAAACAAACAACACGTACCGATGTAAGTGGACGTCTTGAGCTGGTAGCCTGTGCGCAGCTGATAATCATATTGACAATTGGTGACCGCCTTGTGATAGTTGTTGAGGGACGAGACACTTGGGCTAACTCTTGACTCTTGGGTGCACTCAACACACGGCACCAAACACACAGCACGCATGCACCAATCCAAGTAGACGTACCAATATAGGTGGACGTCTTGAGCTGGTAGCACGTGCGCAGCTGATAATCATATTGACAATTGGTGACCTCCTTGTGGTAGTTGTTGAGGATCTATGCAGTTCACAATAATCTCTTGAATCTGGAGCGCACTCAACACTCAGCATTTGGCACACAGCATTTCAAGAAACAGCAAATACCTATATAGGTGGACGTCTTGAGCTGGTAACACGTGCGCAGCTGATAATCATATTGGTAGTTGGTGACCTCCTTGTGGTAATTGTTGAGAGATCCGCCCGACATGAGACACACCTCCGCTAGGAAGAATGCTATCCTGCAGACAAGCAGGGATAGGAGGAAAGAAATGTGTGTGTGTGAGTAGAGGGGCCTGTGAGGGGCGTGGCTTGTGGTAGTTGTTGAGGGAGCCCCCTGACATGAAGAACATTTCCGCTAGGAAGAATGCCACCCTGCAGCAGACGAAGAGAGGAGAGATGGGTGGAAGGGGTTCAGGTCAGGTTAGAGGAGGAAAGAATGGGTTAGGGGTGATCCAAACAGCCTGACATGAGACATACCTCCGCACCCTGCAGGCGAAGAGAGGAGAGATGGGTGGAAGGGGTTAAGGTCAGGTTACAAGAGGAAAGAATGGGTTCGGGGTGATCGCCTTGTTGGGAGATCCGCCTGACATGAGACAGATCTCCGGATGGTCACACAGCACACGCAGCCGCCCAGCACACGTGGAGGGATGTTGGTATGATATGCAGGCCTGCTCGCACGCTTGTCCTCACCATGCAAGGGGATAGGTTGCTTGCTTTCTCTCACCATGCGAGTGTGTAGAACACGATGTTGACTTTGAGAGCCTGCCCATGTGCGTACTGGATGGACGGTCACACAGCCGCCCAGCACTGGCATGCAGGCTTGCTTGCTTGCATGCTCTCACCATTCAAAGGAGGGTGTTCTCACCATGCGAGAGTGTAGCAGACAATGCTGACTTTAAGAGCCTGCCCGTGCGCGTACTGGATGGTCACACAGCACACACAGCCGCCCAGCACGGAGATGAGCGCCATGCCCGCCGCCAGCAGAAACCCTCCTATGATTCCAAACAGCGTCGCGGTGCTCGACTGGTAACCGCACTCCAGCACTTGACTCACGTTCGCCTCTGGCGGCACTGTGTACGTCTGCATGGGGATGGGGATAGGGGTGTGGTGTCGGTGGGTTAAGGAAGGGGCGCGGGAGAGGGGAAGCAGGGTGTAGGTGTGGGGATGCAGCGGTGTGTGGGTGTGGTGGAGGAAAAGGATTAAGGAGCAAGGGGTGAAAACGGAGATGAGAGCCATGCCCGCCGCCAGCAGCATGCCTGCTATGATTCCAAACAGGGTCGCCGTGCTAGACTGGTAACCGTATTGTAGCATTTCGGTCACGTTCGCCTCTGGCGGGAAAGAAGGGGGGCCGGGGGAAGGCGGGCTGAGGGGGAGCTGTGGGAAGAGGGTTGTAGCGAATGAACGGGACGGGGGTAAGCGGAAAGGGAAGGGGAGGGTGGGGGGAAGGAGAAGGGGGTGGGGGGGTGTGTTGGGGGGGGAAGAAGAGGCGGTTAAGAGAGGTTAGGAACGATGGGTGCCACGCCGAGCAGACAAGCTGCTGAGTCAAAAGGTGATCACCGCATTGTGACGCGGTAGTGGCAGTCCTGCTATCGAGTAAAAAAGGAGGTCACGCTTGACGTGTAAGTTGGTAACCACATGGTAACCTTGTGCCAACGTTCGCATCCGGAACTCAATGAGGAGAACGGCGTGAACCGGAAGGCATTATAGATGAACATGAATGAAGCGTAATGTGCTTTCGCACGTGAAGCGCGGACTCGCACGTAATGCGCGGACTCGCACCAACAACGATACCGACAAAACCGAGAAAAGCCATTTTGACCTTATGCAAATGCTACGTTATTTCGGCTTCTAGGAAGTTTCCACGGAAAGGGATAATCCACTAGGACATATCGTGAAACGAAATGTGCGTCTTAATAATAGTAGTTGCTCGCAGCCCACGAGACTATTGTGACCTAATGCAAGGAGAAATCGGCGTCCCAAATGCTTTCGATGTAAACAGAAAGCCATAGGTTCTAAACGCGAAGCGAAATGTGCATCGCGCTGACAAAGCGGAAGGCTACTTTGACCTAGACGTAACGACATTATTCAAGCTTAACGCGCGCGCCTCGTTGCGAGCGGCTTACACAGAAAAAAAGCCAGTCTTTCCACGCCGATACGCGACAATATTACGGTGATGGTATGTCGTCTAAAAGCGTAAAGCGGAGGATCTATAGCGAGGATACCAAGGCCGCATTTGTGAGATTTTACGGTAACTAGCGGTAATGGGCGGTTAACGACGAGAGGGCTAGTAGATTAACGACGTCGATGATTATTAACGGACGGCTTCGATTATCGTGCTGCGTGCCTTTCACGAAAGAGAGGAGCAGCATTGCGAGGAGGTCGAGGTTGCATTCGCGAGCTGTCACGATAACGAGCGGTATTGAGCGGTTATCGACGCGCAGCTACCAGGACGACGACAACGACGGTCATTAGCGGACGTCTTAGGTTATCGTGCTGCGCGTTGTTCACGGAAAGCAAGAGCAGCATTGCGAAGCGACCGAGGCCGAATTTACGAGCTGCTACGATAATGAGGTGTAATGAGCGGTTACAGACGGCGCGCTGCGTGTAACTCACAGAAGAGCGGAGCAGCATCGCGAGGAGGCCGAGGCGGCATGTACGAGATGCTACGATAATGAGCGGTACTGAGCGGTTAACGACGGCGCGCTACGTGGTACTCACAGAAGACGGGAGCAGCATCGCGAGGAGGCCCAGCGTGCATGCGCCAGCGCCGAGCGCGAGCGTCGCAAGCACGACGAATATGGACGCCTGCGGCCCGACCTGGATCTCATCGGGATCGATCGCCATCGCACCGCGACTTACTCGTCACCGCGCACAATGGCGTACAAACGACCCTATAAATAGCGGAGTCGTTTTGGGCGCTACGCGCTAGTTAATCATAGACGCCAGGTTCTAGACTAGAGCCCTAGTGCTTGGAACGGAACGGAACTGAGCGTGAGTGGACGGCGAATTTTTAGGACCACTGGTAGTGGTTGTGATGTGCGTCCAGTTTGACCCTGTTCTCGATAATTGCACACCCCTACTCCTTTTTTTCCTGGGTACCCTTCTCGGTCTTTGACTAGATGCGACGGACCTCCAGAAATTGAGGGACTATTATTAAACAACGAAATTGACGGAATCCTAGAAAGAAACTCGCACTTAATGGTTGTGTTCAGGCCTACAGATCGCGAGTAGTCGGAACCTCCTCCGCGGTTTTCATCTTCTGTTGGAAACTACCCTACGAAAATGATGGACATAGGGTAAATACTCCAGGGTGTGCGATTAACCCCTGTGAAATAATCGAGAACAGGATGCAAACCCGAGGGGGGACCAGTCCAGCCAGGGAAAAATCCAAGAGAATACTGTACAGTGTCGGAGTGATGGTTGTACAGTAGGGGCAGATTCCGCTCCTCAGTTGCAATTTTACATTACTGTACTACAGCATCTAACGGGTCAACGTTGCACTATCACAAGGGCCACGGAATACGATTTTCTCGAGCCAGTGTGGGGTGGGGATACACAACCTGATTGGCTCTTTTGCCCGCCCCTTGTCGGTCAGGCCAGCCTCGATAAGAGCGTGGAACATCGTTTTGAACAAGCGTTTGGTTACTTGTTTGATCGAACATTTGGTTTCGCCACTTGTTTGCGATGGTTTTCGTTAGGTGACACACAACACCACACATTGCAAATTGTGAATGGCTTTAAGGAGGCTTCAGTCGACCTGCAGCGAGGATTTGCGATTTCACATGAAGAGCATTGATTTCGTCGTACCGTAAACGCCCGGATATAAGACAGTGTTGAATAGTAGACAGGGGTTGTCTACTATACGGGTGTCTCTTATAAACAGGCTAGCCTCATTATAAGACACCTATTTGTGTGTACGAGATAAGACATATATGTCTTATAATCGAAAATACAATACATGGTAGCGAACGTTGAAATAACGCGTACATTTTTACCCTTGCGAAGCGCGAATTCTTCCACGCGCTGACCCAGGACCTACCAAATTTGCCTCTGCAGGTGTTCTCCATGACGTGGCGTTGTTAAACTGTATTATGCTTGTAGGCTGTAGTGGGGTAGCCAATATGGGGTACAACCCCAACTAGGGTTTCATATTTGTACCCAAACTCCTGTTAGTTCATCCATTCTTGCCTAGTAATTCTGATATGGTATTCAGAGCAGGAGGTCCCTAGGACCTACCGATCGTTTTTTTTAGGGCCCACCACCGCTCGCATGCGGTTACCACGCTACCCCGTTCCCTAGCCTCGTTACGCCCTCGCGCGCACCCTCGTTAGCGCCCTCGCGCGCACCCACGTCAGCGCCCTCGCGCGCCCCTTCGTTAGCGCCCTCGCGCGCCCCTTTGCTAGCGCCCTCGCGCGCCCCTTGCTAGCGCCCTCGCGCGCCCCTCACTAGCGCCCTCGCGCGCCTCTCACTAGCGCCCTCGCGCGCCCCTCGCCGAGCCGCCCGCTCGCAGCCCGCCCGCCCGCTCGCTGCCCGCTTCGCGGCCCGCTCGCTACGCAGCCCGCCCGCCCGCTCGCTGCCCGCTGAGCGGCCCGCCCGCTTCGCAGCCCGCCCGCCCGCTCGCTGCCCGCTTCGCGGCCCGCCCGCCTCGCAGCCCGCTCGCCCCGCTGCCCGCTTCGCGGCCCGCCCACTTCGCAGCCCGCCCGCCCGCTCGCTGCCCACTTCGCGGCCCGCTCACATCGCAGCCCGCTCGCCCCGCTGCCCGCTTCGCAGCCCGCCCGCCCGCCCGCTGCTCGCTTTGCGGCCCGCCCCCCCCCTCGCAGCGTCGCCCGCCCACCGTGCTGCCCGCCGCGCTGCCCGCTTTCCGGCCCGTCCGCCGCGCTGCCCGCTCGCAGCGTCGCCCTCCCGTCGCACTGACCGCTTGCAGCGCCGCCTGCCCGTAGCGCCAGCCTCGCCCGCTGCTCTCTATCCGTGCACAGTCGTCTTCCCCTGCTGCGGCAGCTTTCGTTACTCTGTCACACTGTCGCTATGGCTTCCATTCGCGTGCTGTCGTTCGATGCTGAGGGCCGCCCTGTGCGTTTCACCGCTTGGCTAGATGACCTGCAGCTGTTTCTCCTGAGCGATAGCAAGGAGCATGTGTCGCTCTATGACTACGCGTCTGGTGCTGCGCCTGCCCCTCCTGCCACAGCTGAGCTTAGTGTTCGTTCCCACTGGCAGACTCGTGACGCAGCTGCTCGCCTAGCCATTCGCAGTCACCTGCCGTTAGCTGAGCTAGAGCATTTTGGCGACTGCAAATCCGCTAAGGCCCTCTACGACGCTGTCGTCGCTCGCTACTCCTCGCCTGCCACAGCCGAGCTTAGCCGCCTCATGCTGCCGTACCTGTTCCCCGATCTGTCCACCTTCACTACAGTCGCCGATCTTATCACCCACCTTCGCACTAGTGATGCTCGCCTGCGTGCCGCCCTTCCCACCGAGTTCTGCGCTAAGAACCCCCCCCCACTGTACTGGACACTCCACTTCATAGTCACCCGTCTCCCTGACACCCTCCGCTCAGTTCGAGACCACTTCCTTGCTCGCTGTCCCACTGAGCTCACAGTCGCCCTCCTAGAGGAGCACCTGCTCGCGGCCGAAAAGAGCATTGTAGCTGTTGGTGCTGCTCGTGGCGCTCCTCGCACCCCCATCTTTGAGGGGTGTTCTCCCTCTCCCCTCGCTCCCTCCTATGCTACTGCTGCTGCTGTTGACTTCCTTGGTGCTGAGTCTGTTGGCGCTGCTTCTACTCCTGGTGGGAGGCGCCGCACCGGCAAGGGCAAGGGGGGCAAGGGTGGTGGTGGTGGCGCTGGGGGGGGAGGAGGTGGGGGAGGTGGGGGGGGAGGCGGTGCTGGAGGGAGCGGTGGCGGGAGCGCTGGTGGGAGTGGGGTCGGTGGTGGAGACGGGGGCGGCGGAGGGACCAGTGGCAGTAGTGGCGGCGGCGGCGGTGGCGGCGGCGGCGGTGGTGGCGGTGGTGGCGGTGGCGGTGGCGGTCGGAGCGGTGGTAGTGGTGGCGGCGGAGGTCGGAGTGGAGGCACTGGCTCTGGCCAGAGCTCCCAGCAGCAGCAGCGTCCCCAGACGACCCAGCAGCTTCGTGAGTGGCTTGCTCAGCGTGGGACGTCGGGGGCCAGTGCCCGCTGTTCTTATGTCATTCGCACAGGTGACCGCAAGGGACAGACGTGTGGGAGGTTCCACACCCCGTACCGCTGCTTCTCCCGCCTTGACGACGCTTGGCGTGAGGAGATGGGTGCGGATGTTGAGCGCCCCCGCTGGGCTGAGCTCATGAGGGCTGGTGTTGATGTCTTTGCTCTTGACTATGATGCTATTATTGCTGCCATGTATGCATTGACTGTTAGTGCCGAGGGAGACTGTTACTTGTGTGTGCCGCCTGACCCAGGTATAGAGCCCGCTGCCCTGGGTACTAGTGAGTCTGCTCTCTCTGGTATGGTGCCCCCTGTACTTGCTCCCTCCAGTGCTGTCCCGACTGGTTTCGAGTCTGCTCTCTCAGGTACAGCACCCACACAGACTCCTCTCTCAGGTACCGCACCGGCTGAGGCCTGTCACACCTTCACCCTTGACTCAGGTGCTTCCCGTTGCTTCTTTCGTGACAGTACTGAGCTCACACCGCTTCCTGCACCGGTCCCAGTCTCCTTGGCTGACCCCTCTGGGGGCCCAGTCCTTGCCCAGTCCACCACTGTCCTCCCTTGTCCGGCGGTTCCGTCTGGCTCGTTGTCGGGTTTCCACCTCCCCTCGTTCTCGACGAACCTGGTGAGCAACGCTGTCCTCCAGGATCAGTGGGTTGACACCTTTACCCCTGGCGGACAGCGTGTGGCGATCTGCACGTGCTCCAGGACTGGCCGTCACCTGGCTACGTTCACCCGTCGGCCGGGGTCGAGTCTCTACACACTGACCACTGCGTCTCCCCAGGTAGCTGCTGTCGGTCAGGTGTCTGCGTCAGGTCTGGTGGCCCACGCCTGTGAGTGTCGTTCCCTGTCGCACCAGACTCTTCTCTGGCACCACCGCCTGGGTCACCCCTCCTTGCCACGCCTTCGTGGCATGCACCGTCGCCTCCTTGTGTCCGGTCTTCCCAGGTCCCTCCCTCCCCTCCCTGCCTCGCCTGCGCCGCCTTGCCTTCCTTGCGTCGAGGGGCGGCAGCGCGCCGCTCCTCACTCCTCCTCGTTCCCCCCGACAGAGGCTCCTCTGGAGACCCTCCACCTGGACGTGTGGGGCCCAGCCCGCGTTCGTGGTCAGGGCGGTGAGCGGTACTTTCTGCTGGTTGTTGACGACTACTCGCGTTACACCACGGTCTTCCCCTTGCGCACCAAGGGTGAGGTCCCTGCTGTTCTGATCCCTTGGATCCGCACGGTTCGTCTCCAGCTCCGCCGCCGTTTCCGGACGGATCTTCCTGTCCTGCGTCTGCACTCTGACAGAGGTGGTGAGTTTTCCTCCGACCTCTTGAGGACCTTCTGTCAGGCGGAGGGCATCGAGCAGACCTTCACGCTTCCGGACTCCCCACAGCAGAATGGGGTTGCTGAGCGCCGCATTGGCCTGGTCATGGAGGTCGCTCGTACCTCCTTGGTCCACGCGGCGGCTCCCCATTTTCTGTGGCCGTTTGCTGTCCGGTACGCCGCGCATCAGCTCAACCTCTGGCCCCGTGTCTCCTTGCCGGAGACCTCGCCCACACTGCGTTGGACGGGGGAGGTTGGCGATGCGTCGCGCTTCCGGGTGTGGGGTGCTCGTGCCCTTGTCCGCGATACGTCCGCGGACAAGCTCTCCTCCCGCACGCTTCCCTGTGTCTTCCTTGGCTTTGTCCCTGACGCGCCTGGCTGGCAGTTTTACCACCCCACCTCGCGCCGGGTCTTCGCCTCTCAGGATGTCACCTTTGACGAGTCGGTCCCTTTTTACCGTCTCTTCCCCTACCGCACTGCCCCCCTCCCTCCCCCGCCGCTTTTCCTTGCTCCTGGTCCCCCTCCGGTAGACCCCCTTCCCCCTCAGGGTCCTGCTCCTTCAGGTGTCTCTCAGGTAGACCCTCCTCCCGTCGCTGAGCCTGTCGAGGTCACAGGTGACTCAGGTGCTGCTGCGGGTGGTGCTGCTGGGAGTGCTGAGCCTGGGGGTGCTGAGCCTGGGGGTGCTGGGCCTGGGGGTGCTGGGGCTGCAGGTGCTGGGACTGAGGGTGCTGGAGCTGAGGGTACTGTGCCTGAGAGTTTGCCGCCTGGGGGTGCTGAGCCTGGGGGTGCTACGACTGGGGGTGCTGAGCCTGCGGGTACTGAGCCTGCGGGTACTGAGCCTGGGGGTGCTGCTACTGAGCCTACGGAGCCTCGGGTTACTGCGTCTGGGGGTGCTCCGGTTCGGGGTGCTGAGCAGTCTCTCACACCGCAGCAGCTTCGTGACTGGTACGTCCGACGCTTTCGCCGTCCCAGTGGCTCGGCTGGAGTTGGGGGTGCTGGAGCTGCTCGTCCTGGGGGTGCTCGTACTGGGGGTACTGGAGCTGCCGGGACTGGCTGTTCTGGGAGCACTGCGACTGGAGCTGCTGGAGCTGGGGACTCTGGCGCTGGCGGTACTAGCGGAGTTGGAGCTGCCGACTCTGGGGGTGGCGCTGCTGCTGGTGCTGCGGACCCACCTGGTGGAGCTGCTGCTGGTGCTGAGGAGTCGGACGGTGGAGCTGCTGCTGGAGCTGGGGACCCGGCCGGTGGAGCTGCTGCTGGTGCTGTGGACCCGGACGCTGGAGCTCCTACTGGTGCTGAGGACCCGGCCGCTGGAGTCCCTTCTGCTTCTCGAGACGCTGCGCGGCCGCGACCGTACTTCGTACCGCTCCTTCAGCAGGTTCTTGGGCAGGCTCCTCCTCCTTGTCCTCCTCCCTCCGTAGAGTGTCCTCCGCCTGTCCAGCCGCAGTCACAGTTACCGCCTGCCTCGCCTCTCCCTGCTCCCTCTCCTTATACTGGTCCCACAGGAGGTCTTACAGAGCGTCGTGAGCCTGAGTCTCGTCCTGCGTCGCCTGTTCGTCCTGCTCGCACTGCTAGTCGTGTCCGTCGTGAGCGTCCTCCTCCTGTCCCAGGCACTCACTACATGACTCTGCGTCCCTCTACTGCTCCTCGGCGTGTCCCTCTACCGTCTCCTCCTGCGTCCTCTTTGCCTGCCGTTCCGGACCCTGAGTCTGACCGGTATCGCGCTGAGCACCCTACAGTCACGCGTCTCCTTGCTACTGTTGTCACTGACCCCACCTTTGAGTCCTCGGCTGCGTCTGCTCTGGTCGCTGAGTTGGTTGACTTTGCTGCTGCCTGTCGTCTAGACTACGCTGCTAGCCTTGTCGCTGAGTCAGAGTCTGCGTCAGTCTGTCCTCCGTCCGTCGGGGGTGAGTGTGCTCTTGGCACGGACGTCCTTGAGGACAGGCAGGAGGACTTTGACTCACTTGCGGCTGCTGTACCTCATCTCGTGGCCTGGTTGCTTGCCCCTGAGGGAGACCCGGATGCACTAGACATCCCCACTCCGCGCACTTACGCAGAGGCGATCTCGGGTCCCTACTCCTCTCAGTGGCAGACAGCCATGGACGCAGAGATGGCATCCTGGAAGTCCACAGGCACCTACGTCGACGAGGTTCCCCCTCCTGGGGCGAACATCGTCGATGGCATGTGGATTTTCAGGGTGAAGCGGCCGCCAGGTTCTCCGCCTGTCTTCAAGGCTCGTTACGTTGCTAGAGGCTTCAGTCAGCGTCAGGGGGTCGACTTCTTCCAGACCTTCTCCCCCACCCCGAAGATGACCACTCTTCGGGTTCTGCTGCACGTTGCTGCTCAGCGTGACTACGAGCTTCACTCTCTTGACTTCAGCACAGCGTTCCTGCAGGGCAGCCTGCACGAGGAGATCTGGCTGCGCCGCCCACCTGGCTTTACTGGGTCGTTTCCCCCTGGTACCCAGTGGAGTCTCCGCCGGCCAGTCTACGGTCTCCGCCAGGCGCCACGTGAGTGGCACGACACACTGAGGACTACTCTTGCGGCTCTTGGGTTCGCGCCGTCTACTGCTGACCCGTCGCTGTTTCTGCGCACAGACACGTCGCTGCCGCCGTTCTACATTCTCGTGTACGTCGACGACTTGGTCTTTGCTACTGCTGACACTGAGGCACTCGCTCGTGTGAAGTCGGAGCTGCAGAAGAGACACACCTGCACTGACCTGGGTGAGCTGCGTAGCTACCTTGGCTTGCAGATCACCCGGGACAGAGCTCGCCGCACCATCACCCTGACTCAGTCACACATGGTGCAGCAGGTCCTTCAGCGCTTCGGCTTCCAGTTCTCCTCACCACAGGCCACACCTCTGGCTACCAGCCACTCGCTCTCAGCTCCACCTTCGGACGAGTCCGTAGAGCCGAGTGGCCCGTACCCAGAGCTTGTAGGCTGCCTCATGTACCTGATGACTTGCACGCGACCTGACCTCGCGTACCCTCTTAGCATCCTTGCTCGTTACGTTGCGCCTGGGAGACACAGGCGAGAGCACTGGGAGGCTGCTAAGAGGGTGCTGCGTTACCTGTGCAGTACATCAGGCATGGGGCTGGTGCTTGGAGGACGCGACAGAGTTGTCCTCACTGGTCACTCGGACGCCTCTTGGGTGGACGACCTGGCTACGCAGCGGTCGTCACAGGGTTACACCTTCAGCCTTGGCTCAGGTTCTGTCTCGTGGCGGTCCACCCGCTCTTCCTCTGTTCTCAGCTCTAGTTGTGAGGCTGAGATCTACGCCACAGCCATGGCTGCACAGGAGTTACGCTGGCTCACCTACCTGCTGACTGACTTGGGAGAGCGGCCTAGTTCTCCTCCAGTTCTGTACGGTGACAACAAGGCGGCTCTTGCCTTGTGTCAGGAGCACAGACTGGAGCACAGGACGAAGCACATTGCTCTTCGCTACTTTCTTGCTCGAGAGCTTCAGCAGCGCGGTCAGCTTCGGCTTGTGTACGTGGACTCGAAGGCCAACACTGCTGATATCTTCACCAAGGCGCTCCCGCCTAGTGATCATCAGCGGCACTGTTCTTCTTTAGGCCTTGTGTCCACGTTTCCTCACTTGCTCACTGCTTGACATTCTTTGTACTGTACTTTATATATATCTTGTTGCTTGCTTGCTAGGTTTTGATCACTGTGTTGCTTGTCTTGTACTATATCTAGCACTGCATGTGAACTGGCCTTGTGGCCTTTACTTGTGCTCGGAGTGTGGTGACGTTGTGATCCACCCTGGGCTTTGTTTTGCTTTGCTGGACTGGTCTTGTGACCCTTTGTTCTCCCCCACTTTGCCTATGGGGGTGTGTTAAACTGTATTATGCTTGTAGGCTGTAGTGGGGTAGCCAATATGGGGTACAACCCCAACTAGGGTTTCATATTTGTACCCAAACTCCTGTTAGTTCATCCATTCTTGCCTAGTAATTCTGATAGGCGTCTCGGGCAGTGGTTGCCGAAGTGGCACCTTCGCAACATCCACACTCATTATGAGGAACTCTTTTTCAAGAAGAACCGAAGATATTTCTAAGTAGTTTAAAAATTTTCCATTTATAAGACTTATAAGACACCCTAAACCATCCCGTTTACAAGATAACTCAAGCATTTTTGCCCGTGTACGAGATAAGACATATATGTCTTATATCCGGGCGATGACGGTATGCTTCGTAGCAAATTGGATGCGCTTATTTCACCCAGGACAGCACCTGGTTGCACTTCGCAAGTCTCTACTTACGTCACCACTATTTGTCGTATCTGTACGTGTGGGGCGAACGAAGCAGAAAAGCTGTGGAACTTGCGTGCATCTCTCGGCCTTCGTCACTCCCCTACGAGTCAGAATGACGAGAATCGCAAATAGGGTTACTGTCGCATTGGGGCGACCACTGCCTTGTTCAAAAGGATGTTCCACGCTCTAATCCCATGAATGGAAACTGGGTTTTGTACGGGCCAACCAGCAAATAGGGTTCCCCGACGCAGTACAAAAAGCCTTGAGCAACATGCACATGTCAAGTTGATGATAAAAACCACTCCATTTTGTTGGATACATAATTTTCAACATCAATATCACTCAATTTCAGCCAAAGCCTTCTCAATCCTGTCCATGGCTTCCAAAAGCACATCATCGGACGCCGCATACGATATCCGAATGCACTCAGAAGCTCCAAAGGCCTCCCCTGGCACCAGCGCCACCTGGATGCATTGGGACGGGTAGGAAATTTGTCCAAGAAGAGAAGCAACTTATTAGTGTATGAGTACTGTATGAGTGTACAGGGCGACATGCTATGCTTTGATCATGCTTATTAAAGAAGGATATGCATGGAACGTCAAAATTCATAAGACCCTGACAGTCACACGCCCTCTCACATGCCCACTCTCCAGCAAGTAGCAGCACATCAACTGGCTGTCTGTGATCAGCCCAAACCCCTACTCCCTTATAACTGCACAGCATGCCCCTGAGTGAACCTCTGACAACCACAGCTCCAATCTCACCTGCCCCCTCTCCAGCAGGTAGCGGCACATTGACTCGCTGTCTGTGACTAGCCCAACCCCCCTTTAGGACGCGGGCACTCGCATCCATTTTGGCGATCGATTGATTTTTTTCGATCTGCCACCGCACTGGAAACCTGCTGTTATATTCTAAAACTCTCCTGAGCTGTTCAAGATCCGTAAAAAAAAACGATCCTGCACCGAAATCAATTGCCGAAATCGATGCGAGTGCCCGCGTCCTTATTGCACATCATGCTCGTACTCGACACCCTGACAGCCATGGCAGCTATTCCCTCCCTCCTCGCCCCCTTGCTTGCTCTCACCTGCCCCCTCTCCAACAGGTAGAGACACATCGACTCGCTGTCCGTGACTGGTCCAAACCCCGTCTACTGCACATCATGCTCGTACTCAAAACCCTGACAGCAACAGCAGCTATTCCCTCCTGCCTCCTCTCCCCCAGCAGCAACAGCAGCTCTTGCTCTCACCTGTCCCCTCTCCAGCAGGTATCGGCACATCGACTCGCTGTCTGTGATCGGCCCGAACCCCGGGCCTGAGCGGCCGTAGAAAGAGGAAACGTCAGGGAAGAGGTAGAAGGCCCCCTGGGGTGGTGATGTGGGAGAGGTTGGGAGTGGTGGGAGTGGTGGGAGTGGTGGGACATGAGAGGTGAAGAAGGTATTAGGAAGTAAGCTACTGAAAAAGACGGAGACGTCTGGGAAGAGGTAGAAGGCTTGTGAGAATTGAACCGATTGCTTGATTAGAGTGCATGAGGGTTTACATAGTTGGAGCTAGGGAAGGGGGGTTGGTTGAGTACCTAGCCAACATTATTGGCCCCCCACCAATAAGTTGGGTTGGAGAATTATTGGGGGGTCCCAATAATGTTGGCCAAAGTGGGCCAACATTATTGGGGGGGGCAATAATCTCCCAACCCAACCTTGGGGGCCAATAATTGGGCCAAGGTTGGGTTCCAACCCCCAACTAGGGTTAACCCTAGTTGTGCACTCAAACATAGTTTGGGTGCCTATCTCTATCCTAGGGTTCATATGATCAATGCAGGATACAAAAGAGTAGTATAATCTAACAAGGCTTGCTGGTGCTGGTGGTGATGTGGGTGGGTTGGAAAGGGTAGGAGCGGGTGGGGCACGAGAGGTTGAAAGAGGCCAGTCTATCAAAGGGGGAAGAGAGGCAAGGAGGACCGAAATTTTGCACTTCGATTTTGTTTGTTCGATTGTGTCGATACTTACTTGAGGCGCCTCGAAAGGCATCTTCTAAGGCGCCTGGAGAGGCGACCGAGGCTACCAGAAGGACAGGTACTTAGAAGAAGTAGCGCCTGGACAGGTACTTTGTTCGCTCGTTTTATGTCGCTACCAGAATTGTGGCGTTTGCTTACCTGTGGCACGGCCAGTTTGACTCCATCAATCCTCTCCAGTCGAGCCAGCCATCACCATCGCTGCCACTGTGGCTTTCCAAATAGACCAATTTCAGGTTCTTCAAAAAGCCGCCTACCTGCGGCATGGCCAGCTTGATCCCATCAATCTTCTCCAGCCCCACCACCAGCATGTCTCGCCGCCTTCTGAACGCGCAAACCATCGCTGCCACTGTGACGCCTCCGCACGCAAGTTCTCAGATGCCTCAGAATGATCCCAGACCTGGGGCTTCTCACCTGGGGCTTCTCACCTGGGGCACGGCCAGTTTGATTCCATCAATCTTCTCCAGGCGAGCCACCAGCATGTCTCTCCTTCTCCTGAACGCCCCCACCATCGCTGCCACTGTGTCGCTCCCAACCCCACATTAATTTTGTGAGATGCTTCACACAGCTCCCTCACCTGCGGCACGGCCAGCTTGATTCCGGCAATCTTCTCCAGCCAAGCCACCAGCATGTCTCTCCTTCTCCTGAATGCCTCCACCATCGCTGCCACTGTTGCACCCCCGCATGGTCCCAGCTCGAATGCTGCCATGGCTGCCTTCTGCGCGATGCTGCTGGCGCCAGAGGTGGTCTGATGGGGGTGTGTGGAAGAGAATGGGAATGGACAACATAAGGGGTGAAGAGTGAGGGGTTGTGAGGGGAAGGTTCAACCACCACACGGCCCCAGCTCAAAGGCTGCCAGGGCTGCCTTCTGCGCGATGCTGCTGGCGCCTGATGTGGTCTGATGGAGACAGGAGCAGGTGGGGTGGGGTGGAAGGAAACGGGGATTGGGGGGGTGCTTTGGGCGTGTTTGCAGCCCCATCGCTGCCACTGTGTCGCCCCCACATGGCCCCAGCTGGAACGCTGCTATGGCTGCTTTCTTTCTGAGCGATGCGGCTGGCTCCAGACCTGATCTGAGGAGCGCAAGGTCACAGCCCCTCACAACCCCTCACAGCCCCTCACAGCCCCTCACAGCCCCTCACAGCCCCTCACAGCCCCTCACAGCCCCTCACAGCCCCTCACAGCCCCTCACAGCCCCTCACAGCCCCTCACAGCCCCTCACAGCCCCTCACAGGCCCTCACAGGCCCACCCACCCAGCCTCTCACAACTCCTTAACCCCGCGCAACCGTTTCCAGACCCTCCTAACCCCACCTGGCTCTGGATGCGGTTGGCCGCTGCTGCAAACGGCTTGGGAGCAGCGAGATAGCCCAGGCGCCAGCCTGTCATGGCGAAGGCCTGTGAGGGAGGCGAGGGACAGAGCAGGGGGGGTAGGGGGTAGGAGGGAAGGTGGGGAGGTGGGGAGGGGGGCAAGGAGGAGACGGGGATTGGGAGCGCTGGCTTGAGTTGGGAGCAGCGAGATAGCCCAGGCGCCAGCCTGTCATGGCGAAGGCCTGTGAGGGGAGAGGATGAGAGAGGGTGAGAAGGAGGGGGTAAAGGGGAAGGCAAGAAGAGGGGGATTGAAAGCGCTGGCTTGGAAGCAGCGAAATATCCCAGGCGCTAGCCTGTCATGGCGAAGGCTTGTTCAGGATAAGGGAAGAGGGAGAGAAACGGGGGTTGTAGAGGTGGGAAATGGGGAGCGGGAAAGATATAGTGCTGTAAAAAATGTCATTTACTGGCAAAAGCCTGGTATTTGACAGTTGCTGAAAACAAGCTACATGTTTTGGAATGGAGAAGCCGTTGACTGTGAGTGTGCGCTCTCACATGCCCGGTAGTTGTGGCTGAACATCAATGATTGTGTGCTCTTAATAAGTGAGCTCGGAGAGTGCATCGAGAGCGGCATGGCGGGGAGACGTGCGTGCGCACACCATTACAAATGGTTTGAGAGGGTGCTTCGCGAGTGGCATACCTTGGAGAATCCATTGACTGTTAGTGTGCGCTCCCACATGCCGGGTAAAGAAGCAAAGCTCACGTGGCGAGCTGGCGGGTAGATGATGTGCTCGTAGATCTCGTCTGCTAGTACCTGTGCGCGTGGGGAGTAGAGAGATGAGAGGGACAGAGGGCAAAGATGCATGAATAGAGCTGACGGGTAGATGATGTTGCAACTTCTCGGGCGAGTACAGAGCTTTTGAAAGGGTTGAGCAGAGGACGAGCAACTTCTCTGCTAGTACCTCTGCTCGTCCTCTGCGCAGAGGACGAGCAACTTCTCTGCTAGTACCTCTGCTCGTCCTCTGCGCAGAGGACGAGCAACTTCTCTGCTAGTACCTCTGCTCGTCCTCTGAGCAGAGGACGAGCAACTTCTCTGCTAGTACCTCTGCTCGTCCTCTGCGCAGAGGACGAGCAACTTCTCTGCTAGTACCTCTGCTCGTCCTCTGCGCAGAGGACGAGCAACTTCTCTGCTAGTACCTCTGCTCGTCCTCTGCGCAGAGGACGAGCAACTTCTCTGCTAGTACCTCTGCTCGTCCTCTGAGCAGAGGACGAGCAACTTCTCTGCTAGTACCTCTGCTCGTCCTCTGCGCAGAGGACGAGCAACTTCTCTGCTAGTACCTCTGCTCGTCCTCTGCGCAGAGGACGAGCAACTTCTCTGCTAGTACCTCTGCTCGTCCTCTGCGCAGAGGACGAGCAACTTCTCTGCTAGTACCTCTGCTCGTCCTCTGCGCAGAGGACGAGCAACTTCTCTCCTAGTACCTCTGCTCGTCCTCTGCGCAGAGGACGAGCAACTTCTCTGCTAGTACCTCTGCTCGTCCTCTGCGCAGAGGACGAGCAACTTCTCTGCTAGTACCTCTGCTCGTCCTCTGCGCAGAGGACGAGCAACTTCTCTGCTAGTACCTCTGCTCGTCCTCTGCGCAGAGGACGAGCAACTTCTCTGCTAGTACCTCTGCTCGTCCTCTGCGCAGAGGACGAGCAACTTCTCTGCTAGTACCTCTGCTCGTCCTCTGAGCAGAGGACGAGCAACTTCTCTGCTAGTACCTCTGCTCGTCCTCTGCGCAGAGGATGAGCAACTTCTCTGCTAGTACCTCTGCTCGTCCTCTGCGCAGAGGACGAGCAACTTCTCTGCTAGTACCTCTGCTCGTCCTCTGCGCAGAGGACGACCAACTTCTCTGCTAGTACCTCTGCTCGTCCTCTGCGCAGAGGACGAGCAACTTCTCTGCTAGTACCTCTGCTCGTCCTCTGCGCAGAGGACGACCAACTTCTCTGCTAGTACCTCTGCTCGTCCTCTGCGCAGAGGACGAGCAACTTCTCTCCTAGTACCTCTGCTCGTCCTCTGCGCAGAGGACGAGCAACTTCTCTGCTAGTACCTCTGCTCGTCCTCTGCGCAGAGGACGAGCAACTTCTCTGCTAGTACCTCTGCTCGTCCTCTGCGCAGAGGACGAGCAACTTCTCTGCTAGTACCTCTGCTCGTCCTCTGCGCAGAGGACGAGCAACTTCTCTGCTAGTACCTCTGCTCGTCCTCTGCGCAGAGGACGAGCAACTTCTCTGCTAGTACCTCTGCTCGTCCTCTGCGCAGAGGACGAGCAACTTCTCTGCTAGTACCTCTGCTCGTCCTCTGCGCAGAGGACGAGCAACTTCTCTGCTAGTACCTCTGCTCGTCCTCTGCGCAGAGGACGAGCAACTTCTCTGCTAGTACCTCTGCTCGTCCTCTGCGCAGAGGACGAGCAACTTCTCTGCTAGTACCTCTGCTCGTCCTCTGCGCCGAGGACGAGCAACTTCTCTGCTAGTACCTCTGCTCGTCCTCTGCGCAGAGGACGAGCAACTTCTCTCCTAGTACCTCTGCTCGTCCTCTGCGCAGAGGACGAGCAACTTCTCTGCTAGTACCTCTGCTCGTCCTCTGCGCAGAGGACGAGCAACTTCTCTCCTAGTACCTCTGCTCGTCCTCTGCGCAGAGGACGAGCAACTTCTCTCCTAGTACCTCTGCTCGTCCTCTGCGCAGAGGACGAGCAACTTCTCTGCTAGTACCTCTGCTCGTCCTCTGAGCAGAGGACGAGCAACTTCTCTGCTAGTACCTCTGCTCGTCCTCTGCGCAGAGGACGAGCAACTTCTCTGCTAGTACCTCTGCTCGTCCTCTGCGCAGAGGACGAGCAGGCGCGAGGCGGGGGCGAGGGGCGGAACGCTGAGACCAGCACGCATGTAATGAGGCGGGGGGCGGAATGCTGAGACGTCTCAAAAACACCCTCATTACGAGCAGGCGGGGAGGCGGGGGCGGGGGCGGGGGGCAGAACGCTGAGACCAGCACGCGCCACACACGAGGAAGGAGCACAACTCACCAAGAGCCGCGGGTGTTGAGCCACCACGTTTGCCAACTCCTGAAGCTGCTCTGGCGAGTAGATAGCTCCGGTGGGGTTGGAGGGTGGCAGAGGATGAGGAGGGAATGTGAGAGCTAAGACACATATGTGCTGCACTCACCAGCAGTTGGGGGTGTTGGCCACCACGTCAGCCAATTCTTGCCATTTCTTCGGGGAATAGACGGCGCCGGTGGGGTGGGAGGGCGAGCAGAGGATGAGGAGGCGCGGGACAGAGGGTGGCTTGCCAGGCCAAGCTCACGCACAGCACAGCACGCCACGCACTCACCTACCGCAGAGAGCAAGGCTCACCAGCAATCGAGGGTGTTGGGCCACCACTTGTGCCAATTCCTCCAGTTGCGCTGGCGAGTAGACGGCTCCGGTGGGGTTGGAGGGAAGGAGGGAGGGTGGGAAGAAAAACAGCGCACACCAAGCAAAGCAGTCGGGGGTGTTGGGCCAGCAGTTCCACCAATTCCTCCAGTTGCTCTGGCGAGTACACAGCCCCGGTGGGGTTGGAGGGCGAGCAGAGGGTGAGGAGGCACGAGAGCAGAGGGTGAGGAGGCACGAGAGCAGAGGGTGAGGAGGCACGAGAGCAGAGGGTGAGGAGGCACGAGAGCAGAGGGTGAGGAGGCACGAGAGCAGAGGGTGAGGAGGCACGAGAGCAGAGGGTGAGGAGGCACGAGAGCAGAGGGTGAGGAGGCACGAGAGCAGAGGGTGAGGAGGCACGAGAGCAGAGGGTGAGGAGGCACGAGAGCAGAGGGTGAGGAGGCACGAGAGCAGAGGGTGAGGAGGCACGAGAGCAGAGGGTGAGGAGGCACGAGAGCAGAGGGTGAGGAGGCACGAGAGCAGAGGGTGAGGAGGCACGAGAGCAGAGGGTGAGGAGGCACGAGAGCAGAGGGTGAGGAGGCACGAGAGCAGAGGGTGAGGAGGCACGAGAGCAGAGGGTGAGGAGGCACGAGAGCAGAGGGTGAGGAGGCACGAGAGCAGAGGGTGAGGAGGCACGAGAGCAGAGGGTGAGGAGGCACGAGAGCAGAGGGTGAGGAGGCACGAGAGCAGAGGGTGAGGAGGCACGAGAGCAGAGGGTGAGGAGGCACGAGAGCAGAGGGTGAGGAGGCACGAGAGCAGAGGGTGAGGAGGCACGAGAGCAGAGGGTGAGGAGGCACGAGAGCAGAGGGTGAGGAGGCACGAGAGCAGAGGGTGAGGAGGCACGAGAGCAGAGGGTGAGGAGGCACGAGAGCAGAGGGTGAGGAGGCACGAGAGCAGAGGGTGAGGAGGCACGAGAGCAGAGGGTGAGGAGGCACGAGAGCAGAGGGTGAGGAGGCACGAGAGCAGAGGGTGAGGAGGCACGAGAGCAGAGGGTGAGGAGGCACGAGAGCAGAGGGTGAGGAGGCACGAGAGCAGAGGGTGAGGAGGCACGAGAGCAGAGGGTGAGGAGGCACGAGAGCAGAGGGTGAGGAGGCACGAGAGCAGAGGGTGAGGAGGCACGAGAGCAGAGGGTGAGGAGGCACGAGAGCAGAGGGTGAGGAGGCACGAGAGCAGAGGGTGAGGAGGCACGAGAGCAGAGGGTGAGGAGGCACGAGAGCAGAGGGTGAGGAGGCACGAGAGCAGAGGGTGAGGAGGCACGAGAGCAGAGGGTGAGGAGGCACGAGAGCAGAGGGTGAGGAGGCACGAGAGCAGAGGGTGAGGAGGCACGAGAGCAGAGGGTGAGGAGGCACGAGAGCAGAGGGTGAGGAGGCACGAGAGCAGAGGGTGAGGAGGCACGAGAGCAGAGGGTGAGGAGGCACGAGAGCAGAGGGTGAGGAGGCACGAGAGCAGAGGGTGAGGAGGCACGAGAGCAGAGGGTGAGGAGGCACGAGAGCAGAGGGTGAGGAGGCACGAGAGCAGAGGGTGAGGAGGCACGAGAGCAGAGGGTGAGGAGGCACGAGAGCAGAGGGTGAGGAGGCACGAGAGCAGAGGGTGAGGAGGCACGAGAGCAGAGGGTGAGGAGGCACGAGAGCAGAGGGTGAGGAGGCACGAGAGCAGAGGGTGAGGAGGCACGAGAGCAGAGGGTGAGGAGGCACGAGAGCAGAGGGTGAGGAGGCACGAGAGCAGAGGGTGAGGAGGCACGAGAGCAGAGGGTGAGGAGGCACGAGAGCAGAGGGTGAGGAGGCACGAGAGCAGAGGGTGAGGAGGCACGAGAGCAGAGGGTGAGGAGGCACGAGAGCAGAGGGTGAGGAGGCACGAGAGCAGAGGGTGAGGAGGCACGAGAGCAGAGGGTGAGGAGGCACGAGAGCAGAGGGTGAGGAGGCACGAGAGCAGAGGGTGAGGAGGCACGAGAGCAGAGGGTGAGGAGGCACGAGAGCAGAGGGTGAGGAGGCACGAGAGCAGAGGGTGAGGAGGCACGAGAGCAGAGGGTGAGGAGGCACGAGAGCAGAGGGTGAGGAGGCACGAGAGCAGAGGGTGAGGAGGCACGAGAGCAGAGGGTGAGGAGGCACGAGAGCAGAGGGTGAGGAGGCACGAGAGCAGAGGGTGAGGAGGCACGAGAGCAGAGGGTGAGGAGGCACGAGAGCAGAGGGTGAGGAGGCACGAGAGCAGAGGGTGAGGAGGCACGAGAGCAGAGGGTGAGGAGGCACGAGAGCAGAGGGTGAGGAGGCACGAGAGCAGAGGGTGAGGAGGCACGAGAGCAGAGGGTGAGGAGGCACGAGAGCAGAGGGTGAGGAGGCACGAGAGCAGAGGGTGAGGAGGCACGAGAGCAGAGGGTGAGGAGGCACGAGAGCAGAGGGTGAGGAGGCACGAGAGCAGAGGGTGAGGAGGCACGAGAGCAGAGGGTGAGGAGGCACGAGAGCAGAGGGTGAGGAGGCACGAGAGCAGAGGGTGAGGAGGCACGAGAGCAGAGGGTGAGGAGGCACGAGAGCAGAGGGTGAGGAGGCACGAGAGCAGAGGGTGAGGAGGCACGAGAGCAGAGGGTGAGGAGGCACGAGAGCAGAGGGTGAGGAGGCACGAGAGCAGAGGGTGAGGAGGCACGAGAGCAGAGGGTGAGGAGGCACGAGAGCAGAGGGTGAGGAGGCACGAGAGCAGAGGGTGAGGAGGCACGAGAGCAGAGGGTGAGGAGGCACGAGAGCAGAGGGTGAGGAGGCACGAGAGCAGAGGGTGAGGAGGCACGAGAGCAGAGGGTGAGGAGGCACGAGAGCAGAGGGTGAGGAGGCACGAGAGCAGAGGGTGAGGAGGCACGAGAGCAGAGGGTGAGGAGGCACGAGAGCAGAGGGTGAGGAGGCACGAGAGCAGAGGGTGAGGAGGCACGAGAGCAGAGGGTGAGGAGGCACGAGAGCAGAGGGTGAGGAGGCACGAGAGCAGAGGGTGAGGAGGCACGAGAGCAGAGGGTGAGGAGGCACGAGAGCAGAGGGTGAGGAGGCACGAGAGCAGAGGGTGAGGAGGCACGAGAGCAGAGGGTGAGGAGGCACGAGAGCAGAGGGTGAGGAGGCACGAGAGCAGAGGGTGAGGAGGCACGAGAGCAGAGGGTGAGGAGGCACGAGAGCAGAGGGTGAGGAGGCACGAGAGCAGAGGGTGAGGAGGCACGAGAGCAGAGGGTGAGGAGGCACGAGAGCAGAGGGTGAGGAGGCACGAGAGCAGAGGGTGAGGAGGCACGAGAGCAGAGGGTGAGGAGGCACGAGAGCAGAGGGTGAGGAGGCACGAGAGCAGAGGGTGAGGAGGCACGAGAGCAGAGGGTGAGGAGGCACGAGAGCAGAGGGTGAGGAGGCACGAGAGCAGAGGGTGAGGAGGCACGAGAGCAGAGGGTGAGGAGGCACGAGAGCAGAGGGTGAGGAGGCACGAGAGCAGAGGGTGAGGAGGCACGAGAGCAGAGGGCCAAGACCACCACTTCATGCTCCCCTCCGCTCCAAGGGTGTTACACTCACCAGCAGTCGGGGATGTTGAGCCACCACTTCCGCTAATTCCTCCAGTTGCTCAGGCGAGTAGACGGCTCCAGTGGGGTTGGAGGGTGAGCAGAGGATGAGGAGGCACGAGGCGGGGGTGAGGGCAGCAGGATGCCAAGAGGAGCACTCACAGAGAGGAGCAGCACTCACCAGCAACCGAGGGTGCTGAGCAACGACTTGTGCCAATTCTTGCAGTTGCTCAGGCGAGTAGACGGCTCCAGTGGGGTTGGAGGGTGAGCAGAGGATGAGTAGGCGCGAGGCGGGGGTGAGGGCAGCTTGCAGGGCGGAGGGGGAGAGGAGGAAGGAGTGGGCCGTGGTGGTGGGGAGGACGACGGGCGTGGCTCCTACGAGTTTAGCCATCTCAGGGTAGGACACCCAGTAGGGCGCTGGGATGATGACCTGGGGGGGTTGGGGGTGTGGGGGGGGATGGTGGAGAATTGGAGGCATCTCAGGGTAGGACACCCAGTAGGACACCCAGTAGGACACCCAGTAGGACACCCAGTAGGACACCCAGTAGGGCGCTGGGATGATCACCTGGAAAGGGGGAATAGAGGACGAAGCAGCAGTCAGCATGTCCTGTGGCAGTGGCAGCACGAATGCTGACGGGTGTGGCTCCCACTAGGCGAGCCATCTCAGGGCAAGGCAAATCGTGGGGGAAAGTGGGAGTGGTGGGGAAATGGGAAGAGCTGCGTACGTGAGGAGCTGCGACCGACCCCATTTCACCTCATTTCCAAGTCACCCCGTCCCCATATCCCATTCCTCAGCTCGCCCCCGTATCTCATTCCTCCCCAATCTCACTCACCGTGTCCCACGGACTGCATGTGGCCATCACGCCTTGGAATACAGCGTGCATGGCTGGTAAGCATGGAATGTCCCTGCTGTGCTACTCCCCCTGCCATCCAGTGTGCCACGTGTCTATGTGAATACAAGAACCCTTGCTCTCAAATCTCTTCCCCGTCTCACTCACCGTGTCCCACGGACTGCATGTGGCCATCACCCCTTGGAATACAGCGTGCATGGCTGGTAAGATTGGAATGTCCCTGCTGTGCTACTCCCCCTGCTACTCCCCCTGCTACTCCCCTGCCAGCCAGTGTGCCTCGTGCCAGTGTGAATGGAAGCATCCTTGGTCTCTCACTCACCTAATCCCCGTCGCTCACCTAATCCCCGTCGCTCTCACCTCATCCCCGTCGCTCTCACCTCATCCCCTGCACGCGACCATGCCATCACCCCTTGGAACACGGCTTGCTTGGCTGGTATGCGGGTTGATCACCCTGTTACCTCCATACACCCTACCTCATCCCCATTCCCATTCCTCGCCTCGTCCTTTGGACTGCATGTGGCCATCACCCCTTGGATTGGAACACGGCTTGCTTGGCTGCTGGGGATGAGTATGGAATGGCCTTGCTACTCCCCCATGCCACATCATTCCCCCGCGTCCCGTCTCACCTCTTCCCCCACCTTGCCTGGTCCCCAAGCCTGCACATGGCCATAACTGCATGGAACATGGCCTGCTTGACTGGATGAGGAGCACATGGGTGATTCCCCCTGCAAGCCCCCCCTCCTTCATCCCTCACCCCACACCCCCCCGTCTCACCTCGTCCCCCGCACTGCACGTGGCCATCACCCCTTGGAACACGGCTTGCTTGGCCCCGTTTGTCACCACCACTTCCTCTGGCGAGTAGGTCAGTCCGTTCTCAGCTGGGAGAAGAAGGGATGGACAAAGGAGAGGCGGGAGGAAGGAGTGGGGAGAGGCATAAGAGGGCCTGCTTGGCGCCGTTAGTCATCACCACTTCCTCTGGCGAGTAGGTCAGTCCGTTCTCAGCTGTGGGGAGGGAGGGGAAGGGAAAGAAAGGAGGAGAGGAAGGAAGGATCACAGAGGAATGAGGTGCCGTTGATCACCACCATGTCGTCCGGGGAGTTGGTCAACCCATTTTTCCACAATGGGCCACGCAGCAGCTCTATTTTTGAGGCGCGTAAAAAATAGGCCACGCAACAACTCACTCTTGATCTTCTCACAGATGGTCGCTTGTAGCTCCAAGGTACCCTGGTTGGGCACCGACCCACGGTTTGATTCAATTTCACCATCAGTGCCCCGCCCCCTGCCCCACCCTCAGCCCATTCTGTTCACTTTAACCACCAATGAGCCATGCCACCACTCACTCTTGAGCTTCTCGTAAATGGCCGCTCTGAGCCCCAAAGTGCCCTGGTTGGGCACCCACCCACCATGGTGTGAGTACCCATGGTTGGCTTGGCTACACACTCACACAAGCAACCACTGGTCACCGTCACACGCCCGCGACTCACTCTTGAGCTTCTCGCAAATCGCCGCTCGGAGCTCCAGAGTGCCCTGGTTGGGCGCATAGCGAGTAAAGCCCTGCCGCAGAGCCGCCACTCCTGCCTGGTGAAGGGGGGTTGGGGGGGGGAGAGGGGGGAGAGTTATATGGTGAATGGCGGGTCGGGAGAGGGATGGCTATCCTGGTTGGGCGCGTAGCGTGTGAAGCCCTGCCTCAAAGCCTCCACTCCTGCCTGGTGAAGGGGGGTTGGGTAGGTTGTGGAAGTGGAGGGATGGGGCGTGGGGGTAGGGAAGGGCTATCCTGGTTGGGAGCGTAGCTGTGTGAAGCCCTGCCGCAGAGCCTCCACTTTCGCCTGGTGAAAGGGGGGGGGCGTGGATGGGATGGTTGTGAGTGCAGTGCAGTGGGTGTGATTGCAGTGGGTGTGATTGCAGTGGGTGTGATTGCAGTGGGTGTGATTGCAGTGGGTGTGATTGCAGTGGGTGTGATTGCAGTGGGTGTGATTGCAGTGGGTGTGATTGCAGTGGGTGTGAGTGCAGTGGGTGTGATTGCAGTGGGTGTGAGTGCAGTGGGTGTGAGTGCAGTGGGTGTGAGTGCAGCGAATGGTTGGGCGCATAGCGTGTGAAGCCCTGCCTCAGAGCCGCCACTCCTGCCTGGTGAATCAGGTGGGTAAAGGAAGGGGTTGCAGCAGTATGGTAAATGAAGTGTTGGGGGGGGGAATGGCTATGCTGATTGGGCAAGTAGCGTGTGAAGCCCTGCCGCAGAGCCGCCACTCCTGCCTGGTGAATGGAGGTGGAGGGGGAGAGGAGGGGAGGGGAGGGTGGGTGTGTGTAGTAGTGGACGGGATGAAGTATGGGGGAGGAGGGAATGATAATCCTGGTTGGGAGCGTATCGTGTGAAGCCCTGCCTCAGAGCCGCCACTCCTGCCTGGTGAAGGAGGGGGGGAAAGGGGGGAGAGGAAGGGAGGAGAGGGTGGGTGTGTGCTGTAGTGGGGAAATGAAGTGCGAAGGAGGGAATGATAATCCTGGTTGGGCGTATAGCTGTGTGAAGCCCTGCCGCAGAGCCGCCACTCCTGCCTGGAGGGTGGGTGCAGTGCGTGTGATTGTAGCGGGGGGGGGGGGGGTAAGTATCGCACCAATGAGAATGGAGAGAGAAGTGAAGGATGGAGATAGAAACGATTCCTTGCTTCCCCCTCCCTTTCTCCCATTTCCCTTACTCCCGTTCCCCTCACTCCCCGTTCCCCTCTCTCCTGTTCCCCTCACTCCCATTCCCTCACTCCCATTCCCTCACTCCCGTTCCCTCACTCCCGTTCCCCCTACTCCCGTTCCCCCTACTCCCGTTCCCCCTACTCCCGTTCCCCCTACTCCCGTTCCCCCTACTCCCGTTCCCCCTACTCCCGTTCCCCCTACTCCCGTTCCCCCTACTCCCGTTCCCCCTACTCCCGTTCCCCCTACTCCCGTTCCCCCTACTCCCGTTCTCCTTACTCCCGTCCCCCCTACTCCTGACCCCCTACTCCCGTTCCCCCTACTCCCCTTCCCCTTATTCCCGTTCTCCTTAATCCCGTTCCCTTACCCCCATTCCCCCTACTCCCCTTCCCCTTATTCCCGTTCTCCTTAATCCCGTTCCCTTACCCCCATTCCCCTTACTCCCTAGTCCCGCTCCCCGTATTTCCGTTCCCCTCACTCCCAATCCCCTCAGTCCCCTTCCTTGCTCCTGTTCCTCTTACTACCATTCCTCTTAAATCCAGTTTTTCTTACTCCCCTTCCCCATACTCCCCTTCCCTTCAGTCCCCTTTCCCTTACTTCCGTTCCCCTTATTCCTGTTCCCTTTACTCCCGTTCCCCTTCCCGTTTCCCTTACTCCTTTTACCCTGACTCCCCTTCCCCTTACTCCGATTCCCTCACTCCCATTATCCCTGCTCGCATTCCCCGCACTCCCATTCCCGACACTCCCATCCCCCTCACTCCCACTCTCCGTGTTCCCATTCCCTTCCCTCGCTCACCCCATCCGCCTCTCCTCCCTCACGCACCTCGACAATCTCCTTGGGCGTGTCGAAATCCGGCTCCCCCGCGGCCAGCTCGATCAGCGGAACGCCTTGAGCCTTGAGCGCGCGCGCCGCGTCCGTCAGTTGCGCCGTGCGCGACGCCGCAAGCCCCGCCACCACCGGGTTCAGCGCCGTCAGCGCACTCTCCCCCCCTCCGCCCGCGCTCGCGCCTGCACCCGCACTCGCGCTCGCGCCCGCGTCCGCGCCAGCGGTGGAAGCCGCGGAGGCGGAAGCGGCTGCTGCTGGAGTCGCGCCTGCGCGCGCTGGCGCGGGGTGCTCCTGCTGCAGCTGCGCGGGAATTCCCGCGGAGGGGAGGGCGGAGACTCCGCCGACGTTCATGACAGCGGAGCTTCGATGCGCTGCCTGGCGCGGAGGGGCTGGAAAAGGGCGCGCGCTCGCAGCCACGAGCGCGGATTGGCGTAATTTCTCCGGAAGGAAGGGGGACGAGCAGGGAGGGGGCCGAAGGAGAGGGGAAGGGAGAGAGAGGAGGGGGGAGCGATGAAATGTGGTGTAACGCATCCCTACCTGGCAATTGAGCTACAGCGATTAACTCGCTACGTAGGGCGATTAAGCTACAGCGATTAACTCGCTACGTAGAGCGATTAAGCTACAGCGATTAACTCGCTACGTAGGGCGATTAAGCTACAGCGTTTAACTCGCTATGTATGGCGATCAAACTAAAGCGTTTGACGGAATAAAGAGCCACTAGCTAGCAAGTGGTGGATAATTTGTGGTGGACAACTTCCGTGGTCAACCACCCCCGCAAAAACACATGCGGTTGAAATCAGCCGAACCTCAGCCGAGCCTCCTTCATGTTGGTTGGTTGGGATTCCAACCACTTCACTCACATTGGTTGGTTGGAATTCCAGCCTCCACATTGGTTGGTTCCAACGACCAAATCCGCTTTACGACCGACATCACTGCACTGTACGAACACTAGCAAAAGGCAGTCTGGATGCGGTACAATGAGGCTTGATACGATCTAGAACGTTCTGTTGTTAACTTAGAATGGTTGTGTAGGGTACTTAACTTTACGCACTTGTACGACCCAACCTAATGGGGATTAGGGTGAACCTTCGGCTGAAAGAGGCTGAGAAGTGTGCCGAAAGGTGCGAGAGAGACTCGAGTTTGGTTTGGGACTCGAATTTCGGAATCCACAAATACGTGGCAGCGCGTCACAGCGACTACCAGGTCTGCAGTGTCGGCCACCTCGTTCGCCTCCTGCACTGGGTTTACGACAGCGTTCCCAGCTTTTACGGGGAGCACTACGTCAGGTCATTGAATTTCGCGGATCCGAAAGGGTGGTACGACGTGTACGTCTTCTTCTCGTACAACGGCGGAAACAAGGTGCCCGTGCCACACACGACATACAACGACTGGGTTCTACACGGATACGACATGGGCGACATCCAGATTTCGCGCTTGACTTGGACCTCGCGCGTCCAATACGCAGCTGCTGTCCATGGCGGGTGTGGCCGACGACCAGATCGGGATGCACGTAAACTGGAGAACCGATGCCCTCACGACGCATTACCTCCCCGGTGTTGCGCGTGAAGCAGTCTTGGTGACCTCCGGGCACACGGGTCTGCCCGGGGATTATCACCTCGGTCGTTCGAAGGTCGAGCCACCGCCCAGGGCGCAAGAGGCCATCAACTGCCACGTCTTCCGGTTTGCCGAAAAGCAGCTGGAACTGGTGAGCTCGCGTTGAACCGCGAAATCTACCTTCACAATTACAGATTGTTATGCCTCACGACCTCGGAACATTTTTCGTGCAGGCACAGCTGTACAACTCCACGAAGCAGAGGCACGAGCTTGACATGGCCTCCATACATCTTCTTAAGGCGTTTGCCGGCACCTGAACGTTCAGCATCCCAACCATCCGGAAGTCTGTGCGTCTCCGTTGTGCAAGGACCGCGATTTCCTCGAATGGGCGCGGGGGGTTGTGTGGAGCGACGACGTCGGGAGGGCCATGCGAAACTCCCCTACGCTCACACGCGGAGCTGTGCGTAACGCCAAGCAAAAAAATCGCTCCTTTTCGCAACCTCCATCTGTTTAACGATCTTCGTGCCTGTGAGGATCGAGGATCGAGTTCAGAATCGAGAATGAGAATTGATTGATCACCTGGGTACAACACGAGGCTATATATAGGGCTCGACACAAGGGAGGTAACCAGGTGTTACGAGAAGGTTCTGCGGGTCGCGAAGCGTCCCGAACAGACCCTTCCCGAATTCGGTAGAAGGCAATTCGGTGGCAACCGAATAGCTCCGAATTCGGTGTAACCTAGCATGGTGCCTATAACTATATATAATATATAGGAAAGCACCTAGCCTAGGAATCAAACAATTCATGCATGCAGAAATTAAACCTAAGCTAGCAGTAGCGTAAGGTAATAAAAGCAAGCATGAATAACAAGCATAAGCCGTCGTACTCTCACACGTCCCCCCCTCAAAGCTGGGTGGCGTGAGATACACCCTGCTTGACAAGATAGTCCTTGAGAGCACGACGTGCGTTGCCCATATCAGCTTCTGCAACCCAACTGTCCTCAGTGGGGTCATATCCCCTCCAGCGTATCAGGAACTCGAGGGTCTTGCCGCCGCGGCGCCGATGAGTGAGAACGCGCTCGATCTCGTACTCGGGTTCATCCTGCACAAGAACAGGTGGTGGTGGCGGTAGCTGCCGTCCCTGGAATTGTTGGTTGGGGTCCTTGTAGGGCTTCAGTAGCTGAACATGGAAAGCGTTGTGAAGCTTCTATGTAGTTGGTAAGCGCAAGCGGAATGTAACTGGTGTCACCTGTGCCTCCACGAGAAATGGACCACAGAAGCGAGGCCGGAGTTTGGATGGTAGATGAGAAAGGTTCAAGTTGCGCGTGTCAAGAAGCACCTGATCTCCGACTGCTACTAAGTGATCTCGTCGCTGACGATCGGCATACTGCTTCTGGGAGTTCTGCATCGTGGTGAGACGTCGCTGAGTCTTCTCCCATAGCTGCTGCATGGTGGTGACGAAGTCGTGTGCGGCTTGGACGTGTGCCGGTGTGGTTGGCTGCTGTGGGGTGAGTGGTTCCCGTCCGTAACACAGGAAGAAAGGCGCTGTGGCCGCATGCGAGGCGCTGTTGTAAGCAAACTCCAAGGTCGGTAACTGTGTGTCCCAGTGGTTGATGTCGTCTTTGCAAGCTGTGCGCAGTAACTGTTCAACCACCTGATTGAGTCGCTCTGTCTGTCCGTCAGTCTGGGGATGGTATGCTGAAGACATTGCAAGCTTAGTCCCCAACAATCCCATGAGCTCCTTCCAGAACTTACTCGTGAATTTTGGGTCTCTGTCTGAGATGAGTGTAGCGGGGATGCCGTGGATGGTGATGATGCGGTCGAAGAAGAGTCGAGCAGTTGCTTCAGCTGTAGCTGTGGCGTTGGTCGGTATAAAGTGACCCATTTTGGAGAACTTGTCGATGACTACGAGGACAGAATCGTGTCCCCGTGAAGTTGAGGGAAGTCCTGTGATGAAGTCGAGACTAACGACCTGCCATGGCTGCTCCGGTACGGGTAGAGGTTGAAGTAACCCTGCTTTCTTCTGCTTGCTACTCTTCATCCACTGGCACGTGTCGCAGGAGGTGACGAACTGCTGCACGTCTGCTGCCATCCGAGGCCAGTAGTAATACTTCGCTATTCCCGCTAACGTCTTGTTACTCCCGAAATGTCCCGCGTATGGTACGTCGTGAAACTCCTCCAATAGGATTTGCCGTAGCGGGGCGTAATTCGGTACCCAAATCTTTCCTGAACCCTTCCTTACTGCTAAGTCTTTCTCCCACTGTAACAGCTTCTGCTTCTCTGCCGTAGCAATTTCGCCGTCCACGGAGTACCCATGTTGGAATAGTTCTTGAGAAGAGGGTTCATCCCGTCGAGCTGGATGCCTGCTACGTGACCGGGGCGGCTCAACGCGTCTGCCTTGTTGTGTAGCCCGGGTTTGTAGATGATGTCGTAGTGGAAGTGGGTCTCCAAGAAATCCACCCACCGCACCTGTCGTCGTGAGAGCGTTGGCTGCGACTTCAGGTATTTAAGGCTGCAGTGGTCTGTATAGACTGTGGTCTTGGCTCCCTCTAGGTAACACCTCCACGCCTTGAAGGCTACGACTATAGCTAAGGCTTCCTTGTCGTGGATTGGGTAATTCAGTTCTGCTCCGTGTAGTTTCTTACTGAGGTAGGCGATAGGCTGTAAACCGTTCCCGTGATCCTGCATCAGTACTGCTCCGACTGCCTGGTCACTAGCGTCTGCTTCAACTACGTAGTCCTTGTCGGGGTCCGGTAGGATGAGTACTGGCGCTGTGGTCAGTGCTGTTTGTAGCTGTTCCATGGCTTGCTGATGAGGAGCACCCCATTTGAAGGGCGTGTCCTTTTTCAGTAGGTCGGTCAGTGGCGCTGCTATCTTAGCGTACTGTGGCACGAACCTGTTGTAGTAGTTGGCGAAGCCGAGGAACTGCTGCAACTCCTTCACGTTCTCTGGAACTTTCCACTTTTTAACGGCTTCGATTTTCCGCGGGTCCACGTGTACGCCCTTGGCACTCACCATGTGCCCGAGAAACTGCACCTTCTCCAGTGCGAAGTCGCTCTTTGACAGCTTCACGTAGAACTTGTTCTTCCGCAGGATTTCGAACACCTTCCGCAGATGCTCCACGTGCTCCTTCATGTTCTTGGAGTAGATGAGAATGTCGTCCAGGTACACCACTACGCACTCGTCCAGCAGGGGCCGTAGGATGTGGTTCATCTCCGCCTGGAACGTTGCAGAGTCCGAACGGCATCACCAGGTATTCGTAGGAGCCGTATCACGTACGGAATGCCGTCTTGTGGATTGAGTTGTCCGCCATCTTGATCTGCCAGTAACCTGACCGTAGGTCCAGCTTCGAGAAGACCGTTGCACCACGCAGTTGGTCCAGTAAGTCGTCGATGCGCGGTATGGGGTATTTGTTTTTGACTGTCTGTTTGTTCAGTGCGCGGTAGTCGATGCACATCCGTAAACTGCCGTCTGGTTTCGGTGTGAAGAGAACTGGTGCGCCGTAGGGAGAGGTGGATGGTCGGATCAGTTGTCTGTCCAGTAGATACTCGATCTGTTTTTTCATGTCTGTCAGCTCGGTCGGACTCAGTCTGTAAGGTGCACGTGAGACGGGTTTCGCACCTGGTTCCTCCACGATCTCGTGCTCGTGGGTGCGTGCAGGAGGTACGCCTGCAGGTAGGTCGTCGGGCATGATGTCTTTGTACTGCTCCAAGACCTTTTTCACTGCTGCGGGTAGCTCGGAACCCGGTTTCACCTCTTCTGCTGCTGCCATGACCAGTGCTAAGTAACCCGTGTTGCTCTCGTTCACCGTCTGTTCGAACCGTGCCAGTGTCATTTCAGGAATGTCCCCTGTATCCGTCCAGCTTCGTAGTGCTATCCGCTTCCCGTTGTTGTAGATGCACACTTTGCTGTTGACCCAGTCGATCTCAGGGTTGAACCGCTTCAGGAAATCTCGCCCCAAGATGAAATCTAACCCTTTGATGTTGGTAACAGGTAGCTTCGGCTTCCATCTCAACGCACCTATGTGCAGCTGCAAGGTTGCTTCGCCGTGGATGGGAAGCTTCGTACCGTCCACCATGGTTGCTGAGAACTGGGTCTCCTCCGCCTTCTCTCCAATTTTCTCCAATGTCTCGCGGTCGCACACCGAGTGAGATGCACCGCTGTCCACCAGTGCCTGGAGGCGTCGCCCATTGCATAACACCTCGAGGAGTAGTGGTTTCTGCTGCGCTGAGTAGCCAAAGAGGGTCTCATTAATAGGATCATAGGGTACATCAAAATGAATACCTTCCCTATTTCCTATACCTGACTCAGCACTTTCTGACTTCACCTGAGGGGTAGGAGGATTTTTCCGAGGCTTGTATAATTTCTCCTGAGCCTGGATGTCTCCTCTAAGCCTTTGCAGCTGTGTAGGCTTCACCTGTGGGCAACGGGGAGCCTTAACACCATGCTGCGGGGAGAGAATATTAACACCACGGAACGCACGACCCTTTTCTACGCTCCGTAATACTTTGCCCATATTTGCAGGTACCTGAATAATTTCTAAAGGCTTTTTCTTGGCCTCTAACTCTCCCCTGAATTTTTCAAAGGCTTGAAAACCACGAGAAGCAATATTTTTCGTTAGAGTATCTTTATAGGATACTTTTAACGAATTCTTACTTTCGTGGGGGTCCGGCTGGAGTTTCCCGGTCGGTGCAGAGTCTTTTTTCGCGGAGCCACCAGTTGCCTCGGCGATTTCCCCTGATGCCGGCCGGTCGTGACGTTTTAGATTCGCGCCATCATTTTCTCCTTTTTTCGCCCGCTCCGAAGTCGCCACGTCGTCGCCCTTTTTCGCTTTTCGGATCTTTACGCGATCGCCAGGTCGATCCGCGGCTACTGGCGATTCCCGTTTTTTTACTTCGGGGGTGCTGCACTGTTACCGCCCTGCATGATCGCACGTACTTTCTTCATTTTGTAGCACGACAAAATCTGATGCCCTGCTGCGCCGCAAAATTCGTATTTGACCGGCTGTTGCTTCGCGTCGATTTTGTCGATATCCATCGGTTCGGCGAACGTGGGGGGTGCCGATCGCTCCGTGCCGAATGTACGGTTCAGCCCGAAACGTCGTGTTTCGGGTTGACCTCGGGTCAGCGCGTCGTAACGCTCGGCTGCACGCACGATGTCCCTGTAGCTGTCGTAATTCATCGCGATCACCTGCCGCCGAATCTCCAATTTTAACCCTTCCGTGTACGCCTGGATTTTTTCGCCTTCGGTCAGGTCGGAGATACGGGTGAACAGGAGCTCCATCTGCTGCGTGTACTGCGCTACACTACTGTACTGCTTGTGCCGATGAATTTGTTGCCGCGCCATGTAGGTGGTATTAATTGGTTCGAAACGCCCGATTAATTCTGCCCGAAACTGCGCCCACGTTTTCTCCCCGCGGGCCACGTCAGTATTGTAGATCCACTCGAGTGCTGGTCCGCGTAACAGTGTCGCTGCGAGCCGGATTCGTGTCGCGTCGTGTGTCGTTGTCGAACAGCCAATGGCCTCGAAGTAAATTTCGAGGATTGCCACGAAACGCCGGACGTCGGATCCCTTCGCGCTTGGATCGAACGCCTCCGGGAGCCTCGGTCGTGCTGCTTCAAGGTTCGGCGTCGGTGGTGCCATCGGTCCGTGAAAAGTCGGTGTCGCCACTGCTGCTGGAGTTGTCGGTGCTGCAGTCGTTGCAGTCGCTGCTGCTGTCGTGGCGAGCGCCGGATGGCTTGTCAGAAAAGCCTCGAGTCGACGAAGCGTCGCCTGCGTCTGCTCCATGTCGGTGCGGAGGCTCGCGACGTCGCTCGTTGTCGCGTAGTTGTCGCCCTGGCCTTCCATGCCTGACATTACGCGTCCGAAAAACCGAATCGAGGAGGAGCGGAAAAACACGGAACCGGTTTTACGTACCCGAAATCGATGTTTAACTGCGTCGCCCCCGCGGTTTTTTGAAGACTGGTCTTTCGCGGTCGAAAGAACTTCGCGTGTAAACGAGCTCTGATTACCAAGTGTGAGGATCGAGGATCGAGTTCAGAATCGAGAATGAGAATTGATTGATCACCTGGGTACAACACGAGGCTATATATAGGGCTCGACACAAGGGAGGTAACCAGGTGTTACGAGAAGGTTCTGCGGGTCGCGAAGCGTCCCGAACAGACCCTTCCCGAATTCGGTAGAAAGCAGTTCGGTGGCAACCGAATAGCTCCGAATTCGGTGTAACCTAGCATGGTGCCTATAACTATATATAATATATAGGAAAGCACCTAGCCTAGGAATCAAACAATTCATGCATGCAGAAATTAAACCTAAGCTAGCAGTAGCGTAAGGTAATAAAAGCAAGCATGAATAACAAGCATAAGCCGTCGTACTCTCACAGTGCCTCTTTCATTGCTGGAAGTGGCCCGACGCTGCCACGCGGAACACCGCAACGTGGTCCTCACCACGATGCTGAACAAAGAGAGGGACGCGAGCAGGCAAAAGTCGGTCGAAAACGAAGCACTGAAGCACAAGAATGGCCTGCTGGAGCAACAGGTGGAGGAATTGACCCGTAGGCTGGCGGCGGCCTCTACGGGATCGCCAGCCCCACAGGTGGAAGAGACCCCGGACTCGCCCCCACCACCACCTCCCACGCTATCCGACATGGACAAGGCTTTCAAAAAGGAAATGCTCGCGCCATAGCTGAAGGCGAGCACTACTCTGCAGGCATGCGAAAAATGGAACGCGTGCCACGGTCTCACAGGCCTGACTGTTCGTGGCGAGATGGCCGCGGGTGGGTTCGCGAAAAAATACATGCTTGCGGGGTCAGAGGATTCGGCAATGCAACGGCAAAAGCGCCTCATGGTCGCCGTCACCGATTACGCGGCGAGATACGCCGGTGGGGAGGCCGCAGTGGTGGCTAAATTCGATGAGATCGCGGGGCCCATGGGGTTCACCACCTTCCGCGACGGGCTGACTGTACGCGGCACCAAACCCATCAACGACTCCTACGACAAACTGAAGGCGCTGAAAGGAGCCGTGGGCGAGAAAGTAAAGGTGGCGCTGGCGCTCGTGGCTGAAGGCTTTGAGAACGTGGATTGGGGGCGAAAGCCGTTCCCAAAGAGCTGGGATGCCTTGTTCGGCTCCAGGAAACGACCGCGTGTTGAATAGTTTCGCGCTGCCGATCTACCGCGATGTCCATTGTGCTTGTCCAATCCACTGGATGTCAGAAATAACTGAGCAGGAATGGGATGAACTAGCACAGAGTTTGGTACAAGTAGGAAACCCTAACTTTGAGTACCCCCTAAGGTGTAACCCACTACAGCCTACATAATATAAACATGCAATGTTTGACACACCCCCATAGGCGCAGTGGGAGACAACCACAGGCTCACAAGACCAGTCAAAGCAAAGCAAAGCAAGCTCAGGGTGGATCTCAAGGATTCCACACAAATTCCGAGCACAAGCAAGCGGTCACAAGACCAGTTCACATGCAGGTTTATAACAAAGCAAGAGATACAGTGATCACAACCTAGCAAAAATAAACAAGTAGGCATATATATATAGTGATCACAGTACAAGCAAGGTCAAGAGGTAAGCAAGTGAGGCCCAGTGGGTACAAGGCCTAGCAGAGTGCAAAAGCGCTGATGGTCACAAGGCTGAAGCGCCTTGGTGAACACATCAGCAGTGTTGGCCTCCGTGGCCACGTAACGCAGACAAAGCTGACCACGCTGCTGCAGCTCTCGAGCAAGGAAGTACCGCAGAGCGATGTGCTTCGTTCTGTGCTCCAGTCTGTGCTCCTCACACAAGGCAATGGCAGCCTTGTTGTCGACGTACAGCACTGGAGGAGAACGAGGCCGCTCTCCGAGGTCGGTCAGCAGGTAGGTCAGCCAGCGTAGCTCCTGAGCAGCCATGGCTGTGGCGTAGATCTCAGCCTCACAACTGGAGCTGAGAACAGAAGAAGAGCGAGTAGAACGCCAAGAAACTGAGCCAGAGCCAAGGCTGAAGGTGTAACCCTGGGACGACCGCTGAGTAGCCTGGTCGTCTGCCCAAGAAGCGTCTGAGTGCCCTGTGAGAACAACCCGGTCTCGCCCTCCAAGCACAAGCCCCATGCCCGACGTACTGCACAAGTAGCGCAACACCCTCTTAGCAGCATCCATGTGCTCCTTCCGGTGACGGCCAGGAGCGACATAGCGTGCTAGGATGCTAAGAGGGTATGCAAGGTCAGGTCGAGTGCAGGTCATCAGGTACATGAGGCAGCCCACAAGCTCTGGATACGGGCCACTCGGCTCTACGGACTCATCCGAAGGCAGAGCTGAGAGCGAGTGACCGGTAGGCAGAGGAGTGGACTGAGGCGAGGAGTACGTGAAGCGGAAGCGCTGGAGAACCTGCTGCACCATGTGTGACTGAGTCAGGGTGATGGTGCGCCGTGCTCTGTCCCGGGTGATCCGCAAGCCAAGATAGCTCGTCAGCTCACCCAGGTCTGTGCACGTGTGTCTCCTCTGCAGCTCCGACTTCACGTGAGCGAGTGCCGCGGTGTCAGCAGTGGCAAAGACCAAGTCGTCGACGTACACGAGGATGTAGAACGGCGGCAGCGAGGTGTCGGTGCGTAGAAACAGCGACGGGTCAGCAGTAGAGGGAGCGAACCCAAGAGCCGCAAGTGTCGTCCTCAGTGTGTCGTGCCACTCACGTGGCGCCTGGCGGAGACCGTAGACCAGCCGCTGAAGCCTCCACTGGGTGCCAGGAGGAACTGACCCAGTGAAGCCAGGGGGGCGGCGCAGCCAGATCTCCTCGTGCAGGCTGCCCTGCAAGAAAGCAGTGCTGAAGTCAAGAGAGTGAAGCTCGTAGTCGCGCTGAGCGGCTATGTGCAGCAGCACCCGAAGAGTAGTCATCTTCGGGGTGGGGGAGAAGGTCTGAAAGAAGTCTACTCCCTCTCGCTGACTGAAGCCTCGAGCCACGTAGCGCGCCTTGAAGACAGGTGGAGAACCCGGCGGCCGCTTCACCCTGAAAATCCACATGCCACTGACGATGTTCGCCCCAGGAGGGGGAACCTCGTCTACGTAGGTGCCTGTGGACTTCCAGGAGGCCATCTCTGCGTCCATGGCTGTCTGCCACTGAGAGGAGTAGGGACCCGCCATCGCCTCAGCGTAAGAGCGTGGGGTCGGGATGTCTGGTGCATCCGGGTCTCCCTCAGGGGCAACTAGCAAGGACACGAGACGGGGCAAAGCAGCAGCAAGGCAGTGGAACTCCTCCTGTCTGTCCTCAAGGACGTCCGTGCCGAGGGCACACTCACCCCCGACGGACGGAGGACAGGCAGACGCAGACTCAGACCTAGCGACAAGGCTGGCAGCGTAGTCTAGGCGACAGCGAGCAGCAAAGTCAACCAACTCAGCGACCAGAGCAGACGCAGCAGAGGACTCAAAGGTCGGGTCAGTGACAACTGTAGCGAGGAGACGCGTAACAGTGGGACTGGCAGCACGACGGGAGTCAGACTCCGGGTCAGGAAGAGTAGGAAGAGAGGACGCAGGAGGAGACGGCAGCGGGACACGCTGCGGAGCAGTGGAGGGACGCAGAGTCATGTAGTGAGTGCCAGGGACAGGAGGAGGACGCTCACGTGGGACACGACGACCAGTGCGAGCAGTACGAACAGGCGACGCAGGACGGGACTCAGGCTCACGACGCTCTGTAAGACCTCCTGTGGGACCAGCGTAAGGGGAGGGAGCAGGGAGAGGCGAGGCAGGCGGTAACTGTGACTGCGGCTGGACAGGCAGAGGACACTCGACGGAGGAAGGAGGACAAGGAGGAGGAGCCTGACCAAGAACCTGCTGAAGGAGCGGTACGAAGTACGGTCGCGGCCGCGCAGCGTCTCTAGAAGCAGAAGGGACTCCAGCGGCAGCCCCAACGCCCGAGTCCTCAGTACCAGCAGCAGCTCCAACGCCCGGGTCCTCAGCACCAGCAGCAGCACCACCGGTCGGGTCCTCAGCACCAGCAGCAGCTCCAACGCCCGGGTCCTCAGCACCAGCAGCACGGCCACTGGTCAGGTCCTCAGCACCAGCAGCAGCGCCACCGGTCGGGTCCTTTGCACCAGCAGCAGCTCCAACGCCCGGGTCCTCAGCACCAGCAGCAGCTCCAGCCCCCGGGTCCTCAGCACCAGCAGCAGCTCCAGCGTCCGGGTCCTCAGCACCAGCAACAACACCACCGCTCGGGTCCGCAGCACCAGGAGCACCACTACGAAGACTGCAGCGCCGCGTGTACCACTCGCGGATCACCTGAATGGGGGGGAGCTCCTGGGTAGGAGGGGAAGTACCGGGACGAGCTCCAGAAGCACCTCTCCGGAGGCGGCAGTACTCGAGGTACCTCTCCTGCAGCTGCTGGGAGGAGAGGGCTCCTCCAGGTGGAGCACGCTCAGGCTCAGCACCCCCAGACTCAGCACCCCCAGACTCAGCACCCCCAGTCTCAGCACGTCCAGGCTCAGCACCCCCAGGCTCAGTACCTCCAGGCTCCGCACCTCCAGGCTCCGCACCTCCAGGCTCCGCACCTCCAGGCTCAGCACCCCCAGGCTCCGCACCTCCAGGCTCAGCACCCCCAGGCTCCGCACCCTCAGACGCAGCACTCCCAGGCTCAGCACCCCCAGACGCAGGACGCGAGTCAACAGCTACCTCGACAGGCTCACCCGGGTCTACCTGGGACACACCTGAGGGAGCGGCACCCTGAGGGGGGAGGGGGTCTGGTACCTCAGCACCTGGAGCGAGGAAGAGAGGCGGGGGGGGGAGCGGGGCAGTGCGGTAGGGGAAGAGGCGGTAGAAGGGGACGGACTCGTCAAAAGTGACGTCCTGAGAGGCCAGAACCCGGCGCGAGGTGACGTGGTAAAACTGCCATCCAGGCGCGTCGGGAACAAAGCCAAGAAAGACACAGGGAACAGCGCGACGCGAGAGCTTGTCCGCGGACGTGTCGCGGACAAAAGCTCGAGATCCCCAGACCCGGAAACGCGACGCATCACCAACCTCTCCCGTCCACCGTAGAGTCGGGGAAGTCTCCGGCAAGGAGACACGGGGCCAGAGGTTGAGCTGATGCGCTGCGTACCGGACCGCAAACGGCCACAGAAAGTGGGGAGCAGCCGCATGGGTCAGGGAGGTACGAGCGACCTCCATGACCAAGCCAATGCGGCGCTCAGCGACCCCATTCTGCTGTGGAGAGGCCGGAAGCGTGTACGACTGCTCAATGCCGTGCTCAGCACAGTAGGCTGCCAAGAGGTCGGAGGCAAACTCACCACCTCTGTCAGAGTGCAAGCGCAGGACAGGAAAGTCCGAGTGAAAGCGCTCGCCTAGCTGGAGACGGGCTCGGCTGATCCAGGGGATCAAAACACCAGGGACGTCACCCTTGGCGCGCAAGGGGAAGACCGTGGTGTAGCGCGAGTAGTCGTCAACAACTATCAGGAAGTATCTCTCCTGACCCTGACCACGGACGCGGGCTGGGCCCCACACGTCCATGTGGAGCGTCTGCAGGGGAGCGGTCGTCGGGGGAAAGGAGGAGGAGTGAGGAGCGGCGCGCTGCCGCCCCTCGACACAGGGAATGCAGTCAGGAGCAGGGGAGTCAGGAAGGGGAGGGAGCACCCTGGGAAGACCAGCAACAAGGTCCCGTTTGTGCATGGCCCGCAGGCGCTGCACAGACAGGTGACCAAGGCGGTGGTGCCAGAGGACGGTGTCGTTCGCCAGAGAGCGACACGAGCAGGGGGCGGACAGCTGACCTGACGCTGACGCAGACGCAGCTACCTGAGGGGACTCAGTGGTCAGTGTGTACAGGTCAGACCCCGGCTCTCGAGTGAAAGTAGCTAGGTGGCGGCCCGTCCGAGCACACGTGCAGTGAGTCACACGCTCGTAGGCAGGGGTGAACTGGTGAACACCCCCGTCCTGGAGCGCACTACCTGCCACCAAGTTCGTGGAGAACGAGGGGAGGTAGAGACCTGAGAGCGTGCCGGACGGAACCGCTGGACACGGAAGGGTGGTGGAGGAGGTCGCAAGGACCGGACCCCCAGAGGGGTCAGCAAGAGAGACAGCAACCGGCCGAGCTAGAGGCTCAAGGACAGTGCGGTCACGAAAGAAAGAGCGAGAAGCACCTGAGTCCAGTGTGAAGGTGTGCAGTGCTGCAGTCGACTCAGTACCAGGGGGCACAGACGCACAAGCACCTAGAGCAGCAGCTGCAGTAGTACCTGTGGAAGCAGACACACTAGCACCTAGAGCAGCAGCGGGGCTGGCCTGAATGCCCGGGTCGGGCGGAACACGCAAGTACTGAGCACCCTCTCCACTAATAGACATCGCATACATGGCAGTGAGAATAGCATCAAAGTCTAGTGCCCAAATATCAACACCCTTCCTGAGCAGCTCAGCCCAGCGCGGCAGCTCACCCCCACCAGGAAACTGGGTGCGCCACGCATCGTTGAGGCGGGCGAAGCAGCGCTCCGTCTGGTGCGGCCCCCCACACGTCTGGCCAGTGCGGTCACCTGTACGAATAACGTACTGGCAGGTGACGCTGCGCCGCGCATACCACTCACGGGCGGCCTGAAGGGTCGGGGCAGGCTGCTGACTCTGACCGCCCCCCGGGCCTCCACGACCACCACCCCCTCCGCCTCCGCCCCGGCCACCTCCACCCCTGCCGCTGCCACGACCACCTCCGCCTCCGCTGCCACCTCCGCCCCTGTCACCACTCCCAACGCCGCTGTCACCTCCACCACTGCCGCCACTAGCCTCTCCAGTCGCACCTCCACCGCCACCACCTCCACCCCCGCCTCCTCCGCCACCACCCCCACTCCTGCCACTCCTGCCCCTGCGTCGTCCGCCTGAAGCAGACGCAGCCCCGACCTTCTCAGCACCAAGGAGGTCGACAGCAGCAGCAGAGGCGACAGAGGGGAGGAGGGGGGAAGGGGAGCACCCCTCAAAGAAGGGGCCGCGGGGGTCGCCACGAGAGGTGCCTACAGCGACGATACTAGCCTCGGCTGCAAGCAGTTCCTTCTCGAGGAGGTCTACGGTGAGCTCAGTGGGGGAGCGAGAGAGGAACTGGTCCCTGACAGGGCGCAGAGAGTCAGGGAGGCGGGTGACAACGTGGTAGAGAGTGATCCAGAGCGGGGGGGGGTTGCTAGCAAGGAACTCGTCAGGCATGGCAGCGCGAAAGCGAGCCTCACTAGTCTTAAGGTGGGTGATGAGGTCTGCGACAGTGTGAAAGGAGGCTAGGTCGGGGAACAGGTAGGGGAGAGTGAGGCGGCCTAGCGTGGCAGAAGCGGGTGAGGAGTAGCGGGCCACTACAGCTGTGTAGAGGTCCTTAGCAGTCTTGCACTGGCCGAAGTGCTCGCGCTCATCTAGCGGCAGGGAGTTGCGAATAGCAAAGCGAGCGTGCGCGTCACGGGTCTGCCACTGTGAGCGCTCAGCTGGGGGGGCAGTAGCGAGTGGGGCGGTCGCATGGCCGAGAGCGTGGTCGTACAGTGTAATATCTTCCTTGGCAGTGAGCTGTAGGAAAAGGTGCAGGTCATCTAGCCAGGTTTCGAATTTGACCGGACGGCCCTCGGCGTCGAAAGCTAGAACAGGAGGACTAGCCATAGCGACAGCGGCAGTAGTAGAAGCAGTAAAGTCACTGAAAAGGCGTGCGCAGGGTCAGCGGGGCCGGTGGGGCCTACGGACTGTAGTGGCGCACAAGCAGCAGTAGCAGGAAGTGTAGTAGTAGGATCTGCAGTGGTGCACAGGCGCAGCAGGCGGCAGCGAGAGCCGGCGCTCCAGGGGCGGGCTCAGCAGCGGTGATACGCGGGCGGCGGCGGGCGCAGCAGCGGCGGTGCGCGGGCGGCGGCGGGCTCAGCAGCAGCGGTGCGCGGGCGGCTGCGGGCTCAGCAGCGGCGGGCCGGGAGCAGGCAGCGCGCGGGCCGTGCGGGCCGTATGTGAGCTGCGCGGGCAGCGTGCGGGCCGGCGGCGGTCAGCGCAAGAGCCGCGCAGGCTCAGCGCGGGCTGCGCGGGCTGCTCGCGGGCTGCGTAAGCGGGTCGCGGGCGGCTCGCGGGGGTTCGCGGGCAGGTCGCGGGCTGCTCGCGGGCAGTTCGCGGGCTGTGCGCGGGCTGCGCGGGCTGGTCGCGGGCTGCGCAGGCGGTTCGCGGGCTGTGCGTGGGCGGTTCGCGGGCTGTGAGCGCGGCGCGCTGTGCGGTTCGCGGGCGGCGTGACGGGGCCGATCGGGGCGCTAAGGGGCGACGCGACGGGGGCCGTGAGAGGCCGCTAGGAAAAAAAAAATAAAAATTCGAAGGGGCCGCAGGGCCGCTAGATCGTGCTAGATCGACGGGGCCAGCGGGGCCGGAAACAAGCGAAGGTAAGCAGGTAGGTAAGTCGGTGGGCCCTAAGAACAGTCCTAGCGAAGGACCTGCTCTGAAACCATGTCAGAAATAACTGAGCAGGAATGGGATGAACTAGCACAGAGTTTGGTACAAGTAGGAAACCCTAACTTTGAGTACCCCCTAAGGTGTAACCCACTACAGCCTACATAATATAAACATGCAATGTTTGACACTGGACTGGTTGTGCGAAAGTGAACCATGTTAATTTCGGGCTTGTGTGCCTGCTACATTTCGCGTATTTGTCTGTGAAATTAGATACCCAATTGTCGTCCCTATTAGAGTCTTGTGAAACAAGTAGCATCTAAGAACCACACAAGTTTACCTACTAAGCTTTGGAAAATTGAGAGTCAGGCACGCGAAAACAGCGTGCAGCCATAGAAGCGAAACAACTACACTTTGAGCACATACGAAGCCACAACTCCCACACACTAGTTACTCGTCATCATCGGAAATCTCCTCAACTTCGTGGGCATTTTCTGGGGATGGCGGAGATGGCTGGGACGGCTTCTTCGCACACCAACGCGAGCTGGGCTGGCTCCTTGCTTTGGCGCGATCATCGTTGCACTCCAAAAACAGGCCGACACCCCTCAACTTCGCTGCTGCCTCGGGATCGTAACACCACGTGCTCACTACGTCGACCATCTCGTGCACGAGGGGCTCCAAACTCTTGTTCTTCGCACCCTTGAAAGCGGCCACCACCTGCTTCTCCACGTCGTCCGCATCGTCGCTTGACTTCAGAGCCACGATAATGTTCAGCCACGCTGCCAAGATTAGCTCCACGCTCAGGGCCGGTGCTCCAGCCTTCTCTGCAGCGCGTTTCGCTTCCGTGTCAGCGAATCCGCGATCATGTCCTTTGGAGACTAGCCACAGGAACGTGACCGTAAACGCCACGGAACCGGCAAGAGCACCCTCTGGAAACTTCAATTTCGCGTAATGCTCGTCCGCTTCCACCTCGAGGCCCAGCGCAATTGAGGCCTTGACCTCGTCAATCAGGTCGTCCAGTCCATCCGCTGCTTCCCTGAAACGCGAAAAGATGCTTCGCATCCTGCAGTGGACAGAGGCATCGAACGGGAACTAAGCCACGACCACAATGCCGCAAGTTAATCCGCGAAACATTGACCGAAACTCAAAGGCATAGCAATCAAACCAGAACGCGAAACAGACAGAAAAAAACCATAAACCGCGAAATGCCAAAGCGTAGTATAAAATAACGACACATACCTTTTACCCCCGGTGCACATGCCGCGAAGAAACATTACCGCGAACACCCGGATGCAAAAGACGCGCAACATCCAGATCCGCGGTCCATTTCTCCTCTTCCGCCTCCGACAAGACCATCTTGTCGCTCGGAACCTTCTTGTGCCACACGGTCTGTAAAACCGCGGCAGTATATCGCGCCTTTGCCAGTGCGTTGAAACTGCCAAAATACCAGCGCAAGTTCTGGTAGTGCAATTCCAGCGTCCACGCCGTTCCTTTCGCGTTCACCCGAATGCCGACTCCGAGCTCCTTGTCCTTCGCGGCTCCCTTTTCCTTCGCGGATCCCTTTTCCTTCGCGGGTCCCTTTTCCTTCGCGGCTTCCTTATCCTTCGCGGGGCCCTTATCCTTCGTGGGAACCTTTGCAGTCCCCTTCCCACCCTTGAGTCTTGCCATGAACGCCAGGGTTGCCTTCGTGGCCTCGGTCTCGTCAGGATCTGTGCCGTCCGCTCCCCCGATAAGCGGCACGACCAGTGTCCCGCCAGCGCCTGCACCAGCAGAACGACCTCCAGTGATGCCAGCCGCGAACTGTCCCGTGCGGAACTTCACCACCCACATTTTCGACTGCGGGTTGACGAGTGATCACCGGGTCGGAGTTTGATTTTGCTTTTTTCGGGGGGGGGGGGGGGGTGTGGCTGCGAGAGGAGCAGGAAGGACCGCGCTGCGTTTCCCGCCCTTTTCATCTCCAACTGCTGCATCGCCGGATTCCATACATGGGCGCCGCCCTTGGCCCGGATCCCGCACACCATATCCACCCTTTTCTCCCGCGATTGCCAATCCCGTCTCTCCACCACGAACGTTTGCAAAGAAATCCATCCCCGTTGGCCCCGGCGAAAAAAGGCCGCGTTGCGACACCATCGACATGAAGGCAGAAGCCGCCTCCGCCAACTTCGCTATGGCTCGCTCCGACGACTCCCGCTGCGTTGTCGCGGATGCACGTTCCGTCCTAACCTCATGCACAGCATCCGTGAGATCCTTCTCAGCACGCCTCTCCATGTCCGCCAACCTCCTAAGAGCAGTGGCAGACCTGTCAGTCACCCGAGACAACGCGGCGCGATGCTCCCCCATTCTCGTCAGCAGTTCGCGAATTTTCTTGCGCTGCACGAAGTTTTCGTGTCGCGCATCGGCCAGGTCCTGCCTCGAATTCTCGAGCGCGGAGTCCAGGCGGACGACCTCGTGCGCTAGCGACTCAACTAGCCACGATGACAACTCGTCCACGGTCCGCCTTTGCGCGATCGAACGCGCTGACCGGCGCGCAAGCCGTGTCTGTCCTACGAATCCGCGGTTTCCAGCGGCGCGAAACTGCGGAGCTTGATGAGCAGCGTCAACTGGTGCTCCAAACTTCCTGCTGCCAACCGCAACCCCGTGCCGTTCACCACGCTCAGCTCCCTCGGCCTCCTCTTCGCCCTCGCGTCCGCCCTCCCCTTCGCCCTCACCCTCTCCACCGCCCTCACCCTCCCCATACCCACCACGGTGGCCCTCCTCGTACCCACCCTCCCGCCCTCCCACTCCTCTTCGCCATCATCCTCGTATTCGCCCTCGTTGTCGCCCTCTTCCCCATACCAGTCGCCGTCACCTTCGCCCTCGCCTTCGCCCTCGCCTTCGCCCTCTCCTTCGCCCTCGCCCTCGCCTTCGTCCTTGCCCATGCCCTTGGCCGCGCCATTATTCTTGCCCTCCTCCTCACCCTCGGCCTCGCCATTCTTCTCGCCCTTGTTCGCGCCCTCGCCCATGTTTACGCCCTCGCCCTTTTTTCGCGCCCTCGCCGTTCTTCGCGCCCTCTCCCTTTTTCGCGACCCCGCCAAGTGTCGCGCCCTCGCTTGCGCCTCTGCCAGCTTCCGCGCCGGCACCCAGAACTCCCGCTCGCTTATGTGCAACCTCCGCTGGCCCACCGTGGCTGTAGGTTCCGACTGCTTCGTTGTACCGCGTGTCAATGGCGATGTCCTGGGCATGCCTCAGAATCTTATCGTGCAAAGGCTTCAAAGCGTACACGGACGCTGCACGGACGGGTTCACCAGGTGATTTCGCAATAGCCTCGAACTCCGAGAGGATGCGCGAAAACCCATATACAGCCTGTAATCCGAAAATTGCCTTCACCTTGTCCAATGCGCTCATGTCCTGCACGCGACCGTCGTAAACACGGGCAGAAAATTAGAATGCACTCGTATTCATTCGTGTGCGTAGCATAGGAGGCGCGGATTTACCATGGTCTCGCGCTTCAGCTTCTGCACGCGCTCACGCGCAAATACAAGGCTGGGCTCGTCGTCGGTGTCTTCGTACCTCTCCACTCGACTCTTGAACCAACTGCATGCATAACATCAATCACAAAGTTAGCACGCGAAATTCCACCAGAATTTAGAATGGCAACGAAAGCGCGAAACTACTCTATGATATTCGTCGCCTGCAGCCGTTGCGGGTCGGGGCCAAAACACGGGTCGATGTGGATAATACGCGTGCAGGCGCTCTCGTCCCTGTCATACTGCAGCTGATTTGGCTGCAGGATGACGAGGACGCTGCAAATCGTGATTCCGTCTTCGGGCCTGTACCACTCTCGCATGATCGGAGTCAGGAGGGGGCACGAACCTCGATTATACACCACTAGAGCGGCCAGTACTTACTTCGCCCACAGTGGGAAAACGAGAAGTTCCTCGTTCAACATGTCCGAGATCTCCGCGTTCGGATTCTCGGTCTGCTTGGTGCAGTCCTTGAGCCACAAACTGCCCTGCTCCGACGATGTGACAATTCGTGTTGACTTCTTGCGGTCGCCGCCGAGTTTCGCCAACACGAAGCTGCACGATGCACACCCGCGAATATCAGCGTACTTCATCGAGGTTGAAACATTAGGTCGCCCGCAAACAATTACAGGCATGCGAAACTTACAGGCATGCGAAATCCAGTGCAGCGGGGGTGTACTCGACGCTCTCATCCAGAATAGCTTCCTTGTCCTTTTCCGTCAGCACAACGGACGCACCGCTCGCTTCCATGGCGACGTCCACTTTGTTGAAACTCTCCAAGCGGTCGTAAAGCGCGCGCCTCTCACGTAACATCTTGTCGCAAACGCGAAACCAACAAACGCGGTAACGCCATTGAATGCAGCGCGAAAAAGTTGCGTTAACCGTGACGCTCATACGAGACCTCTACAAGACCCGCGAAAACTCTTATGTAAGGCAACCACTCACATTCGTCGGCCAAAAACGTTCGCATAAGCGCGATAATAAACACTACAAAATTTCCGCGAAAGGTACCGCCCTTTATCTGGAAGTGGTGCTAACACCTCTGACACGAAAGTGCTAGAGGGTCGATTCCGCGAAGTACAAGGCACTCTAATCACCTACAACAAGAGCAGCCTAAGCTACGAAACTACGAGCGAGAAAACGACCAACAACCACGGAAACACCAGCGACAATTCCACCAACACCCTCCCGAACTACCACCCGACGTCCACCCTCCCGGCCACCCCTACTCCCGATTCCCCACGTCCCCCCCACCTTGACCCCGTCCCTTTACTCACCTGGCAGAAGGCTTGTGTGAAGGGAAGGAGAGGAGAGCTGAGATGCGAAAAAACAAAATGAAAACCACAATGCGAATGCACAAATGAAAAATGACGGCCACCACGGCCATATAACCGATTTCTCGAGCACCCTGCAAGCAAAACGCGCCGTAGGTTCGGCCCCACGCGAACCAATGGTTTCGGGCCGGAACTGTCCCCGATGCGTGGACGAGGCTCGGTTTGGTCTCGCGTCCTCGCAGCAGAGTGCATCGTTTAATTTGAGCATGTGGATTTGCCACGTGTAGCTCCCATGTGCACATGTTGGTGTACGTGTTTTGGTTTGTTCCGCTTTTGTTTATGTTCGTGAGCCTTTTCAGGTAGGGTTTCACGAAAATCGGTAACTCGAAAACCATGCATCCGTAACAATATCGTCGCACGCGCGCCGGACGACCATGCGTGCGACGTCGCAAAGGGCTCGGGCGACAGCAACCCACCCGTGCCCGTGCTGAGTCAGCCGGGCTGGGCTTGGGCAGCTGGCCGAGTCAGGTGGTCCCCACGGAGGTGCGTCGCTCGGGTGGGTGGTGCGTCATCGGTGGTCCCAGGCGGGCAGTCCGTGGCTCGGCGTCCCGGGTAGGGGCCGAAGGGTCGGCCCTCCGAAATCACGCTAAGGGGTCGGCCGCGTGCCCCAGTGCCAGCCTGGGGCTGCCTCGCGTGCCTGGGGTACCGACGCCGAAGGCATCGGGGTTCCTCGGGCCCTTGGCTTCGGGAGAAGGGGCCCAACTTCGGCCCGATTAGAGTGGTTTGGGACTCGAACAGGCCGCTTGAGCCAGGATGTCTCGCTTTACTGCGCTGCACTTGGAGTCCGTCTCTCTAGTGTACTACGGAAAGCGTGCATGTTTATAAAGTGAAAAGGAACTTGCGAAAGGGGATGCGAGTATGATAAAGGTCAGGACATATGAGCAATTGAATATTTTTTAATTCTGGATGACACCACGTACTCCAGTAGAGTATTGTGAAAATTCAAGGGCCCATGCTCAACATCTCTGAAACATCAGATTCTTAATATTTGGTCTGATAAAAACAGCCACGGGGCGTACCGTATGGCCCCGGATAGTAGCGCAGGTGCGCTTATAATAAATTTAATTGTTGTAAGGGTGGCGCTTGTAATTGAGTAACGGCCATAAGCGCCGGCGCTTTTATAAAGGCAAAAATGAAATTCAAATCTAAAAGGTACCAAGGCGAATACGCAGATGTGACGTGCGCATGGCGATCGTGCATAGAATCACGGCGAAACTTGCCGCGATTCAAATTCCAACCGCACAAAACATGTCCCAGAGCAACGCACCTGCCAGCGCTGACGCGAAAGCTGCCGTGCGGCCCAATCAGGTCGTCATGCAAAGCTAGGCAGGTGCATTTCAACCGAACCCTCTAGAAGGGGGTAGAAGATGCCCTGCCAGCGCAGCATGGATGGTGCCATGAACCCTACTCTACGGGTTCAGGCAGGGGTGTTAACCCTCGTTCATCGACGAGGACCCCGAGGCGCTGAGCCGAAGGGTTTACCTTCAATCTTTCATTTCTTCCCTCGTTCATCCAGTTTTACCTTCAGTTTCGGGTTCTCTCCCGCCAGGCTGCGAAAGCCATGGCGGAATTTGTCAAATTATATATGTACTATATATATGTGTAGGCTGTAGTGGGGTAGCCAATATAGGGTATAGCCCCTTTAGGGTTTCATACTTGTACCCACCTGCCATCTAGTTCAATCCATTCCTGCTTCTATTTCTGACAAGGACCGCTTTTTTTTTTTTTTTTTTTTTTTTTTTTTTTTTTTTTCCGGGCCCACCTACCGTTTCGGTTACCGAGCTACCTCACGTACTGCCCTGTGCTGCGCCCCTCGAGCGCGCTCTGCCCTGCGCTGCGCTCTAGCGCGCGCCCTGCCCTGCTTTGCCCAGCGCTGCGCTGCTCGCGCGCGCCCTGCCCCGCTCTGCCCCGCTGCCCGCGCGTCGCCCGCGGCTGCTCCGCGCGCCGCCCGCGCAGCCCTCGCGCGGCCTGCTTCTGCCCCGCGCGCCGCCTCTGCCGCTCGCGCAGCCCGCGGCTGCCCCGCGCGCCGCCTTAGCCGCCCTCGCGCGGCCTTGCTGCTGCCCCGCGCGCCATCTTACCCGCCCGCGCGCCGCTTCAGCAGCCTCCGCGCGCCTTGCGGCTGCCTTGCGCACTGCCCCAGCAGCTTGATCGCCGCCACTGCAGACCTGCGCGCGGCTTCTTCCGGCCTGCTCTCTGCTTTGCCGTCTGCGCGCCCCGCTTACATGCGTTGCAATCATGGCGACACTGAATGTTCTCACTTTCGATCCTGACGGTCGCCCGTCGAATTTGCTACTTGGCTAGACGATCTGCAACTATTTCTTATGACTGACACCAAAGATGGCGTGTCCCTGTACGATCACGCGTCTGGCACTTCCGTTGCTCCTGCTGATACTGCTGCCACTCTCGACCGCTCACAGTGGCAGACTCGCGATGCTGCTGCGCGCCTCGCTATTCGCAACCATCTGCCGATCACTGAGCGCGCGCATTTTAGTCAGCACAAGACTGCTAAGGCACTGTATGAGGCTGTAGTTGCCCGCTACTCTTCCCCAGCCACTGCAGCCCTAGGTCGTCTTCTCCTACCCTACCTGTTCCCCGACCTGTCCTCGTTTACCACCGCTGAGGACCTCATCTCTCACCTTCGCGCTAGTGACGCTCGCTTTCGTGCCGCCCTTCCAGACGATCTCCTCGCCGAGAATCCCCCCCGATGTACTTTACTCTCTACTTCCTCGTCACCCGCCTCCCTGACACTCTTCGCTCAGTCAGGGACCACTTTCTCGCCCTAGACCCTACCACTCTCACTGTCGCCGACTTCGAGAAGCACCTCCTAGCAGCCGAACAGAACATTCTCGCTGTAGGTGATGCTCGTGGCGCTCCTCGCGCTCCCCACTTTGAGGGGTGCTCCCCCTCCCCTCTTGCCCCCTCCTACGCCTCTGCTGCTGCTGCTGCTGCTGTCGACTTCCTTGGTGCTGAGGAGGTCGGGGCTGCTTCTGCTCCTAGTGGGAAGCGCCGCAGCGCCAGGGGCAGCAGGGGTGGCAGGGGAGGTGGAGGCAGCGGTGGAGGGGGCGGTGGTGGAGGGGTCGGGGGAGGTGGCGGTGGTGGGGGTGGTCGTGGGGGTGGAGGTGGAGGTGGGGGCGGCGGTGGTCCCGGGAGCAGTGGGGGTGGCAGCGGTGGTGGGGGCTGGAGTGGAACCGACCAGAAGGGGGGCTCCATTGGTGGCCAGGGGCAGCAGCGGCAACAGCAGCAGCAGCAGCAGCGTCAGCGCCAGACCCCCACGTCTCAGCAGCTTCATGACTCAGCGTGGGGCGTCTGGGGGTCCTGGTCGCTGCCCCTATGTCATTCGCACAGGTCCCCGCGCTGGTCGCCCTTGCAACAGTTTTCACACTGAGTACCGCTGCTTCTCTCGGCTTAGCGACGTCTGGCGCGACAAGTTTCCTGAGGCTACTGAGTTCCCCCCCTGGGCAGACCTGCTTAGGCGTGATGTTCCTATCTTTGATCTTGACTATGATGCAATTCTTGCTGCCATGTATGCATTGACTGTTAGTGCTGAGGGTGACTGCTACTTGTGTATGCCGCCTGACCCAGGTATAGAGGCTGCAGCCCTAGGTGCTAATGAGTCCGCTCTCCCTGGTACTGCGTCGGCTCAGGCCTTGCACACCTTTACACTTGACTCTGGTGCTTCTCGCTGTTTCTTTCGCGACAGTACCACAGTCACTCTCGTCCCTGCACATGTCCCTGTCTCACTGGCTGAACCCTCTGGGGGCCCAGTGCTTGCACGGTCCCGTCCAGCGAGCTGTCAGGTCTGCACATCTCCTCGTTCTCTACAAACCTGGTGAGCAACGCCGTCCTTCAGGATCACTGGGTTGACACCTTTACTCCTGGAGGACAGCGTGTGATGCATTGCACGTGCTCTCGGGCCGGCCGCCACCTGGCCACGTTCGCACGTGCGCCTGGGTCCAGTCTGTACACCCTCACCGCTGTGTCGCGCTACGCCCCTTTGTCTCCTCAGCTGTACGCGTCTGCTCAGGAAGCTGCCCAGTGTGAGTGTCGCCGCCTGTCGCACCAGACTCTCCTTTGGCACCACCGCCTTGGTCACCCCTCCCTGCCTCGCCTTCGTGGCATGCACTCTCGCTTCGTGGCATGCGCTACTTCCTGCTGGTGGTTGACTGTCGAAGTAGTAGGCAAAGTTTAGAAACAGAAAGAGGGTTTGGACTAGCAGCAGTTGAGATACAAATAGCAAACCCTAGATTGGGCTGTACTCGCTATAGAGTACCCCACTGCAGGCTAGACAAATACAACATTCTGACACACCCCCATAGCCAAAGTGGGGTGTAATCAGCACAACAAGCAGTCATAATAGTAGTTCACATTTTATGAGCAAAGCTAGAGGCAGTCACAAAGGGCAAGTGAGGAGGAGGAGGGCTGGCGAGAGGAGAGAAGAGTGGAGGCGACGACTGAAGCTGCAGACACACGGGCAACAGACGGCTCTGGTGCAGCTCTAGTGGCTACCGGGAGCAAGGGCCCCGGAATACAGGAGTAACAGGCTCTGCGTCTGATCAGCAGCGACAGGAGCAACGGACCCACGGGCGACAGGTGCAACCGGCTCTCTGAGCTACCGGTGGCTATCAGAACCCCGGAATACAGGCGCTGCAGACGACACGACGGCGGCCTCCGCTCAACCTCCCCCAACAGTCCCACACCCCTCGACACACACCCCCTGCTTCGCCCCTAGCTCCACTCCCCTTTCACCCCCCTAGTACCACTCCGTCGGCTCCCCACACACCCACCCCCCTGAGCGGCAGCTGCAGCAGCGGGAGACGGAGGAGGAGGAGAAGGAGGGGACGGGGCACACAACCGGCACCCCCACACCCGCCACCCCCAAACCCTAACACAGGAACGCGGGCAGTAGCGGGGGTGGGGCGCCGACAGAAGCTTGGGGGACGGACGAGGCGCGCGCACGGGTCTGCCGCAGGCGGGACGAGGCGCGCGCGGGCTGCCCGGGCCGCGCGCGGGCCTGGCGCAGCCCGTACGGGCCGCGCGCGGGCCTGGCGCAGCCCGTACGGGCCGCGCGCGGGTCCCAGGGGCGCTTCGACGGGCGACGGGGACGTTTCGACGGGCGACGGGGGGGGGGGGCGCTTCGACGGGCGACGGGGGGCACTTCGACGGTGGGAAACCGCCGCGCGCCTCGGGGCGCACGGCAGGCAGAAAACCGCCGCACGCCTCGAGCGTACTGCGGGATGAAAACCTTAAAAAAATTTCGCCGCGCGCAACCCTAAACCCGGCAGGAAGGAGGCGTCGCGCGACCGAGGCGCGCGACAAGTAGAACAGCAGCGGAAGCATTAGGTGGTGGGCCCACCCACAGGATCGACCCAAGGGGGTCGACCTGCTCTGATAGCATGTCAGAAGTAGTAGGCAAAGTTTAGAAACAGAAAGAGGGTTTGGACTAGCAGCAGTTGAGATACAAATAGCAAACCCTAGATTGGGCTGTACTCGCTATAGAGTACCCCACTGCAGGCTAGACAAATACAACATTCTGACACTGGTCTCTGGTCTTCCCAGGTCTCTGCCCTCCCTCCCTCCCTCGCCTGCGCCGCCCTGCATTCCTTGCGTCGAGGGGCGGCAGCGCGCCGCTCCTCATTCCTCCTCGTTCCCTCCCACAGAGGCTCCACTGCAGACTCTCCACCTAGACGTGTGGGGCCCAGCCCAATCCAGGGGCAGGGCCGCGAGCAGTACTTCCTGCTGGTCGTCGACGACTACACGCGTTACACCATGGTCTTCCCCTTGCAGCGCAAGGTGGATGTCCCTGCTGTTCTGATCCCTTGGATCCGCGCTGTTCGTCTCCAGCTACGCGGGCGGTTCGAGTCGGACTTTCCTGTCCTGCGTCTCCACTCTGACAGAGGTGGTGAGTTCACCTCCGACCTCTTGCGAGCTTTCTGTGAGGAGCACGGCATCCGCCAGTCGTTCACGCTTCCGGCCTCTCCGCAGCGGAATGGGGTTGCTGAGCGCCGCATTGGCTTAGTCATGGAGGTCGCTCGTACCTCCATGATCCATGCGGCTGCCCCCCATTTTCTGTGGCCGTTTACGGTCCGGTACGCCGCACATCAGCTCAACCTCTGGCCCCGTGTCTCCGTGCCGGAGACTTCGCCCACACTACGTTGGACGGGGGAGGTTGGCGATGCGTCGCGTTTCCGAGTCTGGGGTGCTCGTGCCTTTGTCCGCGATCTCACCGCGGACAAGCTCTCTGCTCGCGCCATTCCCTGTGTCTTCCTTGGCTTTCCTCCTTACACGCCTGGCTGGCAGTTTTTACCACCCCGCCTCGCGCCGTGTCTTTGCGTCTCAGGATGTCACCTTTGACGACGATTCGGTCCCTTTTTACCGTCTCTTTCCCTACCGCACTGCCCCTCTTGTTACAAGAACTAGGCAAGAATGAATGCATTGAATGAAACAGTTGGGTACAAGTAGCAAACCCTAGTTGGGGTTGTACCCCATATTGGCTACCCCACTACAGCCTACCAACATATAACACATTACAATTTAACACACCCCCATAGGCAAAGTGGGGGAGAACAAAGGGTCACAAGACCAGTCCAGCAAGGCAACGCAAGCCCAGGGTGGATCACAACGTCACCACACTCCGAGCACAAGCAAAGGCCACAAGGCCAGTTCACATGCAGTGCTAGATATAGTACAAGACAAACAACACAGTGATCAAAATCTAGCAAGCAAGCAACAAGATATATATAAAGTACAGTACAAAGAAAGTCAAGCAGTAAGCAAATGAGGGAATGTGGACACAAGGCCTAAAGAAGTACAGTGTCGCTGATGATCACTAGGCGGGAGTGCCTTGGTGAAGATATCAGCAGTGTTGGCCTTCGAGTCCACGTACACAAGCCGAAGCTGACCGCGCTGCTGAAGCTCTCGAGCAAGAAAGTAGCGAAGAGCAATGTGCTTCGTCCTGTGCTCCAGTCTGTGCTCCTGACACAAGGCAAGAGCTGCCTTGTTGTCACCGTACAGAACTGGAGGAGAACTAGGCCGCTCTCCCAAGTCAGTCAGCAGATAGGTGAGCCAGCGTAACTCCTGTGCAGCCATGGCTGTGGCGTAGATCTCAGCCTCACAACTAGAGCCGAGAACAGAAGAAGAGCGGGTGGACCGCCACGAGACAGAACCAGAGCCAAGGCTGAAGGTGTAACCCTGTGACGACCGCTGCGTAGCCAGGTCGTCCACCCAAGAAGCGTCCGAGTGACCAGTGAGGACAACTCTGTCGTGTCCTCCAAGCACCAACCCCATGCCTGATGTACTGCACAAGTAACGCAGCACCCTCTTAGCAGCCTCCCAGTGCTCTCGCCTGTGTCTCCCAGGCGCAACGTAGCGAGCAAGGATGCTAAGTGGGTACGCGAGGTCAGGTCGCGTGCAAGTCATCAGGTACATGAGGCAGCCTACAAGCTCTGGGTATGGGCCACTCGGCTCTACGGACTCGTCCGGAGGTGGAGCTGAGAGCGAGTGGCTGGTAGCCAGAGGTGTGGCCTGTGGTGAGGAGAACTGGAAGCCGAAGCGCTGAAGGACCTGCTGCACCATGTGTGACTGACTCAGGGTGATGGTGCGGCGAGCTCTGTCCCGGGTGATCTGCAAGCCAAGGTAGCTACGCAGCTCACCCAGGTCAGTGCAGGTGTGTCTCTTCTGCAGCTCCGACTTCACACGAGCGAGTGCCTCAGTGTCAGCAGTAGCAAAGACCAAGTCGTCGACGTACACTAGAATGTAGAACGGCGGCAGCGACGTGTCTGTGCGCAGAAACAGCGACGGGTCAGCAGTAGACGGCGCGAACCCAAGAGCCGCAAGTGTAGTCCTCAGTGTGTCGTGCCACTCACGTGGCGCTTGGCGGAGACCATAGACTGGCCGGCGGAGGCTCCACTGGGTACCAGGAGGAAACGACCCAGTAAAGCCAGGTGGACGGCGCAGCCAGATCTCCTCGTGCAGGCTGCCCTGCAGGAACGCTGTGCTGAAGTCAAGAGAGTGAAGCTCGTAGTCACGCTGAGCAGCAACGTGCAACAGAACCCGAAGAGTGGTCATCTTCGGGGTGGGGGAGAAGGTCTGGAAGAAGTCGACCCCCTGACGCTGACTGAAGCCTCTAGCAACGTAACGAGCCTTGAAGACAGGCGGAGAACCTGGCGGCCGCTTCACCCTGAAAATCCACATGCCATCGACGATGTTCGCCCCAGGAGGGGGAACCTCGTCGACGTAGGTGCCTGTGGACTTCCAGGATGCCATCTCTGCGTCCATGGCTGTCTGCCACTGAGAGGAGTAGGGACCCGAGATCGCCTCTGCGTAAGTGCGCGGAGTAGGGATGTCTAGTGCATCCGGGTCTCCCTCAGGGGCAAGCAACGAGGCCACGAGATGAGGTACAGCAGCCGCGAGAGAGTCAAAGTCCTCCTGCCTGTCCTCAAGGACGTCCGTGCCAAGAGCACACTCACCCCCGACGGACGGAGGACAGACAGACGCAGACTCAGACTCAGCAACAAGGCGAGCAGCGTAGTCGAGACGACAGGCAGCAGCAAAGTCAACCAACTCAGCGACCAGAGCAGACGCAGCCGAGGACTCAAAGGTAGGGTCAGTGACAACAGTAGCTAGGAGACGCGTGACAGTAGGGTGCTCAGCACGATACCGGTCAGACTCAGGGTCCGGAACGGCAGGCAAAGAGGACGCAGGAGGAGACGGTAGAGGGACACGCTGAGGAGCAGTAGATGGACGCAGAGTCATGTAGTGAGTGCCTGGGACAGGAGGAGGACGCTCACGACGGACACGACGACCAGTACGAGCAGTACGAACAGGCGACGCAGGACGGGACTCAGGCTCACGACGCTCGGTAAGACCTCCTGTGGGACCAGTGTAAGGAGAGGGAGCAGGGAGAGGCGAGGTAGGCGGTAACTATGACTGCGGCTGGACAGGCGGGGGACACCCTACGGAGGGAGGAGGACAAGGAGGAGGAGCCTGCCCAAGAACCTGCTGAAGGAGCGGTACGAAGTACGGCCGCGGCCGCGCAGCGTCTCCAGAAGCAGAAGAGACTCCAGCGGCCGGGTCCTCAGTACCAGCAGGAGCTCCAACGTCCGGGTCCCCAGCACCAGCAGCAGCGCCACCGCTCGGGTCCTCAGCTCCAGCAGCAGCTCCACCAGGTGGGTCCGCAGCACCAGCAGCAGCGCCACCCCCAGGGTCCGCAGCACCGCTAGGAAGAGCACCCCCAGAGTCGGCAGCTCCAACTCCGCTAGTACCGCCAGCTCCAGAGTCCCCAGCTCCAGCAGCTCCAGTCGTAGTGCTCCCAGAACAACCAGTCCCGGCAGCTCCAGTACCCCCAGTACGAGCACCCCCAGGACGAGCAGCTCCAGCACCCCCAACTCCAGCCGAGCCACTAGGACGGCGAAAGCGCCGGACGTACCAGTCACGAAGCTGCTGCGGTGTGAGAGACTGCTCAGCACCCCGAACCGGAGCACCCCCAGACGCAGCAACCCGAGGCTCCGTAGGCTCAGTAGCAGCACCCCCAGGCTCAGTACCCGCAGGCGCAGCACCCCCAGACTCAGCACCCCCAGACTCCGCACACGCAGGCTCAGCACCCCCAGTCGCAGCACCCCCAGGCTCAGCACCCCCAGGCGCCGAACTCTCAGGCACAGTTCCTCAGCTCCAGCACCCGCAGTCCCAGCACTCCCAGGCCCAGCACCCGCAGGCTCAGCACCCCCAGGCTCAGCACTCCCAGCAGCACCACCTGCAGCAGCACCTGAGTCACCTGTGACCTCGACAGGCTCAGCGACGGGAGGAGGGTCTACCTGAGAAACACCTGAAGGAGCAGGACCCTGAGGGGGAAGGGGGTCTACCGGAGGGGGACCAGGAGCAAGGAAAAGCGGCGGGGGAGGGAGGGGGGCAGTGCGGTAGGGGAAGAGACGGTAAAAAGGGACCGACTCGTCAAAGGTGACGTCCTGAGAGGCGAAGACCCGGCGCGAGGTGGGGTGGTAAAACTGCCAGCCCGGCGCGTCAGGGACAAAGCCAAGGAAGACACAGGGAAGTGTGCGGGAGGAGAGCTTGTCCGCGGACGTATCGCGGACAAGGGCACAAGCACCCCACACCCGGAAGCGCGACGCATCGCCAACCTCCCCCGTCCAACGCAGTGTGGGCGAGGTCTCCGGCAAGGAGACACGGGGCCAGAGGTTGAGCTGATGCGCGGCGTACCGGACAGCAAACGGCCACAGAAAATGGGGAGCCGCCGCGTGAACCAAGGAGGTACGAGCGACCTCCATGACCAGGCCAATGCGGCGCTCAGCAACCCCATTCTGCTGTGGGGAGTCCGGAAGCGTGAAGGTCTGCTCGATGCCCTCCGCCTGACAGAAGGTCCTCAAGAGATCGGAGGAAAACTCACCACCTCTGTCAGAGTGCAGACGCAGGACAGGAAGATCCGTCCGGAAACGGCGGCGGAGCTGGAGACGAACTGTGCGGATCCAAGGGATCAGAACAGCAGGGACCTCACCCTTGGTGCGCAAGGGGAAGACCGTGGTGTAACGCGAGTAGTCGTCAACAACCAGCAAAAAGTACCGCTCACCGCCCTGGCCACGAACGCGGGCTGGGCCCCACACGTCCAGGTGGAGGGTCTGCAGAGGAGCCTCTGTCGGGGGGAACGAGGAGGAGTGAGGAGCGGTGCGCTGCCGCCCCTCGACGCAAGGAAGGCAAGGCGGCGCAGGCGAGGCAGGGAGGGGAGGGAGGGACCTGGGAAGACCAGACACAAGGCGGCGACGGTGCATGCCACGGAGGCGTGGCAAGGAGGGGTGACCCAGGCGGTGGTGCCAGAGAAGAGTCTGGTGCGACAGGGAACGACACTCACAGGCGTGGGCCACCAGACCTGACGCGGACACCTGACCGACAGCAGCGACCTGAGGAGACGTAGTGGTCAGTGTGTAGAGACTCGACCCCGGTCGACGGGTGAACGTAGCCAGGTGACGGCCGGTCCTGGAGCACGTGCAGATCGCCACACGCTGTCCTCCAGGGGTAAAGGTGTCAACCCACTGATCCTGGATGACAGCGTTGCTCACCAGGTTCGTCGAGAACGAGGGGAGGTGGAAACCCGACAACGAGCCAGACGGAACCGCCGGACAAGGGAGCACAGTGGTGGACTGGGCAAGGACTGGGCCCCCAGAGGGGTCAGCCAAGGAGACTGGGACCGGTGCAGGAAGCGGTGTGAGCTCAGTACTGTCACGAAAGAAACAGCGGGAAGCACCTGAGTCAAGGGTGAAGGTGTGACAGGCCTCAGCCGGTGCGGTACCTGAGAGAGCAGTCTCTGTGGGTGCTGTACCTGAGAGAGCAGACTCGCAAACAGCGGGGACAGCACTGGAGGGAGCAAGTACAGGGGGCACCATACCAGAGAGAGCAGACTCACTAGTACCCAGGGCAGCTGGCTCTATACCTGGGTCAGGCGGCACACACAAGTAACAGTCTCCCTCGGCACTAACAGTCAATGCATACATGGCAGCAATAATAGCATCATAGTCAAGAGCAAATATATCAACACCAGCCCTCATCAGCTCAGCCCAGCGGGGGCGCTCAACATCCTCGCCCATCTCCTCACGCCAAGCGTCGTCAAGGCGGGAGAAGCAGCGGTACGGGGTGTGGAACCTCCCACACGTCTGTCCCTTGCGGTCACCTGTGCGAATGACATAGGAACAGCGGCCACTGCCCCCCGACGTCCCACGCTGAGCAAGCCACTCACGAAGCTGCTGGGTCGTCTGGGGACGCTGCTGCTGGTGGGAGCTCTGGCCCGAGCCAGTGCCTCCACTCCGACCTCCGCCGCCACCACTACCACCGCTCCGACCGCCACCGCCGCCACCGCCACCGCCGCCGCCGCCGCCACCGCCGCCGCCGCCACCACCGCCACCGCTCCCTCCGCCGCCCCCGCCTCCACCGCCGACCCCACTCCCACCAGCGCTCCCGCCACCGCTCCCTCCAGCACCGCCTCCCCCCCCACCTCCCCCACCTCCTCCCCCCCCAGCGCCACCCCCGCCACCCTTGCCCCCCTTGCCCTTGCCGGTGCGGCGCCTCCCACCAGGAGCAGAAGCAGCGCCAGCAGACTCAGCACCAAGGAAGTCAACAGCAGCAGCAGTAGCGTAGGAGGGAGCGAGGGGAGAGGGAGAACACCCCTCAAAGATGGGGGTGCGAGGAGCGCCACGAGCAGCACCGACAGCTACAATGCTCTTTTCGGCCGCTAGCAGCTGCTCCTCTAGGAGGGCGACTGTGAGCTCAGTGGGACAGCGAGCAAGGAAGTGGTCTCGAACTGAGCTGAGGGTGTCAGGGAGACGGGTGACTATGAAGTGGAGTGTCCAGTACAGTGGAGGGGGATTCTTAGCGCAGAACTCAGTGGGAAGGGCGGCACGCAGGCGGGCATCACTAGTGCGAAGGTGGGTGATAAGATCGGCGACTGTAGCAAAGGTGGACAGCTCAGGGAACAGGTACGGCAGCATGAGGCGGCTAAGCTCGGCTGTGGCAGGCGAGGAGTAGCGAGCAACGACAGCATCGTACAGGGCCTTAGCGGATTTGCAGTCGCCAAAATGCTCGAGCTCAGCTAGCGGTAGGTGACTGCGAATGGCTAGGCGAGCAGCTGCGTCACGAGTCTGCCAGTGGGAACGAACACTAAGCTCAGCTGTGGCAGGGGGGGCAGGTGCAGCACCAGACGCGTAATCATAGAGCGACACATGCTCCTTGCTATCGCTCAGAAGGAACAGCTGCAGGTCATCCAGCCAAGTGGCGAACTTCACAGGGCGGCCCTCAGCATCGAACGACAGCACGCGGATGGAAGCCATAGCGACAGCGCGACTGAGCAAAGGAAGCTGCCACAGCGCTGCAGGTAGGTAGCTCGGCGGGAAGCGCGGCGGGCGGGCGACGCGGCGAGCGGGCAGTGCGGGGGGGGGGCGGACTACGAAGCGGGCAGCGCGGTGGGCAGGCGGCGCTGCAGGCGGGAAGTGCGGCGGGCGGGCTGCGAAGCGGGCAGCGGGGCGGGCGGGCGACGCGGCGAGCGGGCAGCGCGGCGGGCGGGCTGCGAAGCGGGCAGCGGGCGGGCGGGCGACGCTGCAAGCGGGCAGCGGGCGGGCGACGCTGCAAGCGGGCAGCGAGGCGGGCGGGCGACGCTGCGAGCGGGCAGCGGGCGGGCGGGCGACGCTGCAAGCGGGCAGCGGGCGGGCGGGCGACGCTGCGAGCGGGCAGCGAGCGAGCGGGCGGGCTGCGAGGCGGGCAGCGGGCGGGCGGGCGACGCTGCAAGCGGGCAGCGAGGCGGGCGGGCGACGCTGCGAGCGGGCAGCGCGGCGGGCGGGCGACGCTGCGAAGCGGGCAGCGGGCGGGCGGGCGACGCTGCAAGCGGGCAGCGGGCGGGCGGGCGACGCTGCGAGCAGGCGGCTCGGCGGGCGGGCTGCGAAACGGGCAGCGCAGCAGGCGGGCGACGCTGCGAGCGGGCGGCTCGGCGGGCGGGCGACGCTGCGAGGGGCGCGCGAGGGCGCTAACGAGAGGCGCACGAGGGCGCTAGCGAGCGCGCGCGAGGGCGCTAACGAGAGGCGCGCGAGGGCGCTAACGAGGGCGCGCGAGGGCGCTAACGAGGACGCACGAGGGCGCTAACGAGGGCGCACGAGGGCGCTACGAGGCTAGGGCACGGGGTAGCGTGGTAACCGCATGCGAGCGGTGGTGGGCCCTTAAAAAAAAACGGTCGGTAGGTCCTAGGGACCTCCTGCTCTGAATACCATGTTAGAAGAACTAGGCAAGAATGAATGCATTGAATGAAACAGTTGGGTACAAGTAGCAAACCCTAGTTGGGGTTGTACCCCATATTGGCTACCCCACTACAGCCTACCAACATATAACACATTACAATTTAACACCTCTCCCCCCCCCCGCCACTCTTTCTCGCTCCAGGTCCTCCCCAGGTAGACCCCCTCCCCGCTCCAGGTCCTGCTCCTTCAAGTGTGTCTCAGGTAGACCCTCCTCCCTTGACTGCGACTGTTGAGGTCATTGGTGACTTAGGTCCTGTTGGGGGTGGTCCTGCTCGGGGTGCTGAGCCTGTGGGTGCGGAGCCTGGGGGTGCTGAGCCTGGGGAGCCTGGGGGTGATGAGCCTGAGCGTGAGGAGCTTGGGGGTGCTGAGTCTGGGGGTGCGGAGCCTGGAGGTGCTGAGCCTGAGCGTGAGGAGCCTGGGGGTGCTGAGTCTGGGGGTACTGAGCCTGAGGGTACTGAGGCTGCTGGTGAGCGGTCTCCTTGGAGTGGCCGCCTGCGTTGTCACACTCGTCGGCGTGGGCCTCTCTCCTCGCCGCAGCAACGTGAGTGGTACGCTCGCCGTGAGGGTCGCGCTGCTGGAGCTCGGGGCTCTGCCACTGGTGGAGCTTCTGCTGACGTCACTGGAGCCGGGGGTGCCGGTTCACAGGGTACTGGAGCTGGTGAGAGAGGAGCAGGCGACACTGGAGCAGCTGGGTCTGAGGACCCTGGAGTTGTTGGTACTCCTGACCCTGCCACAGGAGGTGCTATTGGCGCTGCTGGCGCTGGAGCTGGGGGTGGTGCTGGTACTTCGTCAACTGGAGGTGCTGGAGTCGCTAGTCCTGGAGGAGCTCGTACTAGAGGTACTGGAGCTGCTGGGGCTGGAGGTACTGCTGGACCTGGAGGTGCTGCTGGAGACCCTGGAGCTGGAGGTGCCGGTTCTGGGGGTGCTGCTACTGGAGACACTGAGGCTGGAGACCCTGGGGCTGGAGGTGCCGGTTCTGGGGGTGCTGCTGCTGGTGACGCTGGTACTGGAGGTGCTGGCGCTGGAGGTTCTGGAGCTGCTAGAGGTACTAAAGCTGGAGGCGCTGGAGCTGGAGGTTCTGCAGTTGCTGGAGGTGCGGGAGCTACTGGTGCTGGTGGCACTGCACAGTCACGGCTGTTCTTCGCTCAACCGTCACCGTCGTCGCAACCACCGCCTGACTCGGTGCTTCGCCATGTTCTTAGCCTCCCATCTTCTACTGGTCTTCCGTTCATCCTGGCTCACCTTTGCCTGCTCCTTCTCCTTACACTGAGCAGACAGGAGGTCTTGCTGAGCGTCGTAAGCATGCGTCTCCTCCTGTCTCGCCTGTTCATGCTGGTAGCTCTGGTCGTCGTGTTCCTCGTGAGCGTCCGCCTGCTGTTCCCGGCACGCACGCTATGGTACTACGTCCTTCCTCTATTCCAAAGCGTGTTCCTCTGCCGTCTCCGCCTGCGTCCTCTCTGCCTGACGTTTTGGACCCTGAGTCTGACCAGTTTCGTGCTACACACCTTACTGTCACGCGTCTGTTAGCCACTGTTGTCACTGACCCATCGTTTGAGTCTGCTGCTGCGTCTGCCTTGGTTGTGAGGATCTAGGATCGAGCTCAGAAAAGAGAGTTTGAATTGAATGATCACCTGGGTACAATACGAGGCTATATATAGGCTCGCCACGAGGGCAGTAGCCAGGTGTTACGCGAAGGTTCCGAGGGTCGCGAAGCGTCCCGAACAGACCCTTCCCGAATTCGGTAGAAGGCATTTCGGTGGCAACCGAATAGCCTAGAATTCGGTGTACGCAACCTAGCTCGGTGCTATAACTATAATATATAGGAAAGCACCTAGCCTAGGAAATCAAGCAATTCATGCATGCATAAAATAAACCTAAGCTAGAAATAGCGTAAGGGAATAAAAGTTAGCATGAATAACAAGCATAAGCCGTCGTACTCTCACACGTCCCCCCCTCAAAGCTGGGTGGCGTGAGATACACCCTGCTTGACAAGATAGTCCTTGAGAGCACGGCGTGCGTTGCCCATATCAGCTTCTGCAACCCAACTGTCCTCAGTGGGGTCGTATCCCTTCCAGCGTATCAGGAACTCGAGGGTCTTGCCGCCGCGGCGCCGATGAGTGAGAACGCGCTCGACCTCGTAATCTGGTTCATCCTGCACAAGAACAGGTGGTGGTGGCGGTAGCTGCCGTCCTTGGAACTGTTGGTTGGGGTCCTTGTAGGGCTTGAGTAGCTGAACATGGAATGCGTTGTGAAGCTTCCACGTATCTGGTAAGCGCAAGCGGAATGTAACTGGTGTCACCTGTGCCTCCACGAGAAAAGGACCACAGAAGCGAGGCCGGAGTTTGGATGGTAGGTGAGACAGGTTCAAGTTGCGCGTGTCAAGAAGCACCTGATCTCCGACTACTACTGAGTGATCCCGTCACTGTCGATCGGCATACTGCTTCTGGGAGTTCTGCATCGTAGTGAGACGTCGTTGAGTCTTCTCCCATAGCTGCTGCATGGTGGTGACGAAGTCGTGTGCGGCCTGGACGTGTGCCGGTGTGGTTGGCTGCTGTGGTGTGAGTGGTTCCCGTCCGTAACACAGGAAGAAAGGGGTTTTTCCTGTGGCCGCATGCGAGGCGTTGTTGTAAGCAAACTCTAAGGTCGGTAACTGTGTGTCCCAGTGGCTGATGTCGTCTTTGCAAGCTGTGCGCAGTAACTGTTCAACCACTTGATTGAGTCGCTCTGTCTGTCCGTCAGTCTGGGGATGGTATGCTGAAGACATTGCAAGCTTAGTCCCCAACAGTCCCATAAGCTCCTTCCAGAACTTACTCGTGAATTTTGGGTCTCTGTCTGAGATGAGTGTAGCGGGGATGCTGTGGATGGTGATGATGCGGTCGAAGAAGAGTCGAGCAGTTGCTTCAGCTGTAGCTGTGGCGTTGGTCGGGATGAAGTGACCCATTTTGGAGAACTTATCGATGACGACGAGGATGGAATCGTGTCCCCGTGAGGTCGAGGGAAGTCCCGTGATGAAGTCGAGACTAACGACCTGCCATGGCTGCTCCGGTATGGGTAGAGGCTGAAGTAACCCTGCTTTCTTTTTGTTGGTGCAATCCTACGGTTTGCACTCGGCTTGTTGTCCGTGTGCGTGTGCGTGCATGCGTGTGTGCATGGAGTGGTATGAGTGCATGAAATAAATATATATTTCATGCTTATAATGGTGTGTGAATGATGGGTCATGATGTCGAGTGTGTGTGTCGAGTCAATAGCGAGTTATCGCTAGCCGCGTGTAACGCGGTCATTTTGTGTGTCCCGCGCGGGTTCTATTTTGTCGTGCGCGGTTTCTATTTTGTCGCTTGTCGAACGTTCGGCGTGTCGCAGGTGTGTGCAGCAGACCCATCAAGAACTCAAGGATGAGTTTTGTGATGAAGAACCCGAGCCTTGGTTCAAGCTTCAAGTGTTTTCGAAGCTCGCCAAAAGGCTACACCTCAAGATATTGAAGATGTAGTGTAACATTTCAGTTGGTGTAGGCCCTTGTGAAGGGTAGTTTCGAGACCCTTCTTGGTTGGGGACAGTGTGGCACTGTTCCCCATCACTGTACCTCGGCTCTTGGGGTTTGTAGGAGCTGGGAGTCCTTCCCAACTCGTAACTCTTCCTAGCTGTTCGTAACTTTGTGTTCTAAAACTAAGTTGCTGCCATAGTGCCGTTCGTTCAAACCGACGCTGTGTCGTCAATTCTTGATGAAATCGTGCGATCAAAATTGAGTATTGTAGGCGAAGTTATGACGCTCCAGATCCAAGTTGAATGAGGTCGTTTGGAGCTGTGACCAGATCGCTATGAACGTTTGAAGCCGCTGTGCAGAAATCCGACTGTGCACTCTATCTTTCGTTTTAGGCACATTGGAGCCTACTGCGACCACAACAAGTGGTATCAGAGCGCCTTGGAGCAGCTACGACGATGGCTGGACCTGAAGAGAGGGGTGGCAGAGGTGCTGGAGGCAATGGAGAAGCCCAAGCACAAGGCCAAGCCCGTGATTCAGCCGTGGCGCCCGTGCAACCGACTCTTGGACCTTCTAGGGACGAACCAAGAGTGTTCGGGCTTGACAAGTTCAACGGCGACAACTTTGCTGAGTGGTCCTTCAGAATGGAGAACGTGTTCGACCATTATGACCTGCTGGAGGTGATGGAAGGAACGGAGAAGCGTCCCGAGAACGACCCGGAGAAGAGCCCGTGGGTGCGGAAGAGCGCACAAGGCTACCTCCTACTTGGGCAAGCGTTGGGGAGCAACCAGATCCGTCACATCAAGCCATTCCAGCGTGAACCAGAGAAGGGACCAAAGGCATGGGCTGCTCTCAAGGGTGTACACGCTCCTGCAACAGCGGCGGTAGCTGTGGTGTTGGAACGGCAAATGGCGACGCTACGAATTGAGGAAGATGAACCCGTGGAAGACGGGGTGCAGAAATTCTTCGACTTGTTGACGCGGCTTGAAGGAGCTGATTTGAACTACAGTGAGCTCCAGAAGAAGACCAAGTTGCTGGCCCTACTCCCCGAGTCGTGGTCCTCGCTCATCATCAACTTGAACCGTGATCTGCCCCGTCTCTCGCTTGAAGACGTGAAGCGCGCGATCCTACAAGAGGACTTCCGCCGCCGTGAGTTGGCGAGTGCGGATGGCGCTGGGGCAGCGAGCATCGGCCGTGGATATGGCCGAGGAAGAGGGGGAGGAAGGTTTGGTGGCAGCAACTTCGGAGGTGGCCGCGGAAGTGGCGAATACGGCAGCGATGACAAGAGCTACGGGCGCGGTCGCGGCCGATTCGATGGCGAGTGCCACTATTGCGGCAAGAGCGGACATATGTGGCGCGATTGCTTCAAACTCCCTGACGGACGGACCCCTGCTCAAGGCCAAGAGGGTGGAGGAGCAGGAGGAGGGAGAGGCAGAGGCCGTGGAGGCCGTGGCGGTCGCGGAGGTGGAGCCGCGAACATGAAGAACGAAGATAACGAGAAGGACTCGAAGGACGATCGGTACCCGGGTCTATTCTACTTCGTGTCGACGCAAGTACCGGCTGGTCCAGAGAAGGATGAAGACCTTGAGGAGCCAGCAGCTGTGGGGAAGGTGACCCTACACCCCCTGGACTTTTGGGTGATCGATAGCGGTGCTACTTACAGCATGACACCTCGCCCCGACTTGCTCACCGAACTCGAGCCGTCACCGGTGAAGCATGTCACATCGGCTTTGGGGCAGCGAGCAGAGGTGAAAGGCATGGGCAAGGCCATGTTTAAGGGTGCTGATGGGAAGATGGTGGGCCTCAAGAACGTGCTTTGGGTGCCCAGCCTTGCTGCGAACCTGATTTCCGTGCGGCGATTGGCAAAGGCCGGCATGGACACGAACTCGAAGGGAGCCAAGACCTACACCGCAAGGATTGGCGACCAGATTCTTTGGGACCTTCATGAGGATAGGGATGTCTACAACGAGATGTGGCAGATCCCTGTGGTCCCCATGCCTAAGGAGAGGCAAGTGGCAGCAAGCGTCAGCACCAAGGGTGACGCGGTTGGTAGCGGCGATTGCACGGACGGTCGCGCTAAGGAGAAGGAGCCCAAGAAGGGCAAACCTGGTGGGACCAGCAAGTTGTGTGATCCCAAGGAGAGTGATGAAGCAGCCAAGAAGCAGCACAAGGGTGAGGAGAACCCCGAGGCAGCAGCGAAGGAGGAGTACGGAGAGAGTATGTGGGGCGCTATTGCGAGTGCGGCATTCTCCAATCCGACTTCGGCTACGGGGGAGTGTGATTGGCTCACCTTGCATCGGCGCATGGGGCATGTGGCCCTACCCATCTTGCAGCAGCTAGTGAAGAACCAGATGGTTGCTGGCATACGTGTGAAGGGGGAGCCCGATGAGGTGCTTGGCTGCCCGACGTGCTTGCAAGCCAAGTTCACCCGTTTTCCGTTCTCGAGCTCGGAGACAACGGCTAAGGCACCACTTGATGAGGTGGTGATGGATGTGGTGGGCCCCCTGAAGCTTGGAGCTGCTGGAGCAGAGTACTTCCTCACCATAGTGGACGTCTACACCCGCATGACTTGGGTGTATGTGCTGGCCAAGAAGAGCGACGTTGCTGAAACGTTGAAGACGGATTGGTTCCCGATGGTGGAGCGGCAACAAGACCGACTTGTGAAGTCGATCCGCACCGATCGAGGGGGAGAGTTCCTGAGCAAGGAGTTTGGGTTGTGGCTGAAGAAGAATGGTATTCGGCACCGTTGCAACGCCCCATGCCCCCGTGCGCCGCGAGGCTTCTTCCTCCCCGCGGGTGGTGAGCGTGGGGGTGGCGAGTATGGGGGTGACGGGTGTGTGAGGCCTCCCCTGCTCCTCCTCCTCCTCTCTCTCCCACTGCTGCAATTGCCGCTGAGGGGGGTGGATGTGTGGGAGCTGTGGGAGTGGCACTAGGGGGGTGTCGTGGGAGTGGAGCTAGGGGTGCAGCAAGGGGTGTGTGAAAGGGGTGTGGGACAGTTGGGGGAGGTTGAGCGGAGGTAGCCGTCGTGACGTCAGCAGCGCCAGTAGTCCGTTGCCCTTGCTCCGGTAGCCCAGTGAGCCAGTCGCTGCGCCAGTCGCCCGTGGGTCCGTTGCTCCTGCCGCTCGTCTAAGCTGCGGAGTCAGTTACTCCTGTGGTCCGAGGCCCTTGCTCCGGTAGCCACCGTGCGCGCCCCTCCTATTGTCCGTGTGTCTGCGGCTTCACCCGTCGCCTCCTATCTCCACTCCTCTCACAGTCCCTCCTCCTCCTCACTTGCCCTCTGTGACTACCTCTAGCTTAGCTTGTGGTTGTGAACTTATTCTGCGATTGCGTCTTGTGCTGATTTTACCCCACTTTGCCTATGGGGGTGTGTCAGAATATGATATTATGTAGGCTGTAGTGGGGTATGATGTAATGAGTACAACCCTGTTAGAATTTCCTACTTGTATCCCACCTGCCTGATAGTCAAACCCCCTCTTCTGCTGTTCTAACTCTCTAGCTACTGTTCTGACAATTATCAGCAGAAATCCTGGAGGCACTGTTCATTACCACTCAGGCTTTAATGTTGACCACGTGGCCATGCTAGTTACCACGGTGGCGATGAGAAGATACCTTTGTTACGATTTGGACACGTGGCTTACTTCGCGTGCGATCGAGCTCGACCAGTGTTACTGCGGAGGTAATTGCCCAATAGGAAACCCTAATATGCGGAATTGTGGTACTCACTAAAGAGTGTCGAAGTCTAGGCATGAACTAGAAAGAGAGATGTTCACTAGCAGGCAGTTGAGTACATATAGCAAACCCTAATTTGGGCTATACTCGCTATAGAGTACCCCACTGCAGGCTAGACAAACATCACATTCTGACACACCCCCATAGTCAAAGTGGGGTATAATCAGCACAACAAGCAGTCATAGAGCATGTTCACAAATACAAACAAAGCTAGAGGCAGTCACAGAGGGCAAGTGAGGAGGAGGAGAGACTGTGAGAGGAGTGGAGATAGAAGGCGACGGGTGAAGCCGCAGTCACACGGGCAACAGGAGCGGCGCGCACGGTGGCTACCGGAGCACTCAACCTCCGGACTACAGGAGTAACTGGCTCCGTTCTAAGCAGCAGGAGCAACGGACCCACGGGAGACTAGCGCAGCAGGCTCGCTGGGCTACCGGAGTACTCAACCCCCGGACTACTGGCGCTGCTGACGTCACAACGGCTACCTCCGGTCAACCTCCCCCAACTGTCCCACACCCCTTTCACACACTCCCTGCTGTACCCCTAGCACGGCTCACACGCCACCCCCCTTGTACCACTCCGACAGCTCCAACACATCTACCCCCATCAGCAGTAGCTGCAGCAGTGGGAGACGGAGGAGGAGGAGGAGGAGGAGCAGGGGACGGCGCACACACCCGTCACCCCCATACTCGCCACCCCCACACTCGCCACCCCCAAACCCTAACACAGGCAGCAGCGGGGGGGCGGTGCGCGGGCAGCAGCTCGGGGGATGGCGCGCGGCTCCCCAGGGCGCCGCGACAGGGCAACTGGGGGCCGCGCGCGGCTCCCCAGGGCGCCGCGACGGGGCAGCGGGGGGCCGCGCGCGGCTCCGCGGGGCGCCGCGACGAAGCAGCGGGGGCCGCGCGCGGCTCCCCAGGGCGTCGCGACGAGGCTGCAAGGGCCGCGCGCGGCTCCCCGGGGCACCGCGACGAAGCAGCGGGAGCCGCGCGCGGCTCCCCAGGGCGTCGCGACGAGGCAGTGGGGGCCGCGCGCGGCTCCACGGGGCGACGCGACGGGCTCCCGGGGGACGATGCGACCGTCGACGGGGGGCGACGCGCGGGTCGACGGGGCAGGAAACCGCCGCGCGCTCTGAGCGCGCGGCAGACAGAAAACATCGCGCACGCAGGGCGTGCGATAGGCAGGACAGCAGCGGAAGCATCGGGCGGGACCACCCACAGGATCGACCCAGGAGGGTCGACCTGCTCTGATAGCATGTCGAAAGTCTAGGCAGGAACTAGAAACAGGAATGAGAGATTTTCACTAGCAGGCAGTTGAGTACATATAGCAAAATAAAAAAATTTTAAGCGTTTTATCGCTTTCAAATTTGCGTATTGTGAAAGCGAAGCTGACTGTAACGCAATTTGTGCATCGTCGAAGCGCGGTATTCGCCTTCTCCGAATATATAATGTGGGCTGGGGTCATTCTTCCCCCACCCACGTCTCTCATTTTACAATCGCTCAAGTTCAATTCCCACCCACCCTCCCCAGGCTAGTCAGCTTATGAGAGTAGTAGTTCTTAGACATTTTGGATGTGATAGTATATTAGTATAACTGCTAGGAACTGTTGTACTTGAACCCATTGTAATGAGAACGATGCCAATTGCGACAGAAGCAAGCTTTCTCAATCCCTAATTTGGGCTATACTCGCTATAGAGTACCCCACTGCAGGCTAGACAAACATCACATTTTGACAAAGAACAATCCAGTTTATCCTAAAACTAACATGTGTCACATTAATATACAATTTGACAATACAGTTCCAAACTTTCGCCTTCGCTTATGCAGTCTCTCCTTGTACTTATAACCCCTTGCAATAATTGTGCACTCCTTGTTTGCTTGCTCAATAGTACACATTAAAATTTACATTTGTAGGTAACTCTTAAGAGCCTTTGCATGCTACCGTATTATTTCAGAACGTTTTTCATGTTTACGCAGAAAATGGTGCCAATGTGGGAGAATCAAGGAGCATAAAGAAAGCCCACCAATGCCCCATAGTTAATTCATACCTTACATGCTACACCGAGTCTGACAACCCCCTGTGACAACAGCGCGGTGTACACACCAAGGCGCTGTTCTGCAGGCGGGTCCGCAGAATCTTTGTCGATAAGGCCCTTTCTGCTTACCCAGACGAGCTCTGTAATGCCGCAGACCGTCGGAATGTAGTGCCGCTTTCGTCGAACGAATGGTGCTTTTGAGACGACTCAACAGCTAGACCGTCGGTGAACTGAAGTGCCGCTTGCCGTAGTCCGTATCGTGACCGTTTCGCTTACTGGCCTCGTCCCGCGTTCCGTCGCAGCGAAATGGACGCGAGCGACGGTGAATCCGTCGCACGGGCGACCGATGCGACGGGCGAGACGACGTCGCTCATCAAGAGACCTCACTCCCACCCTCCCAATATCCTGCCTGCCTTCTTCCCGTCGTTTCATCCTTCGTCCCTCCCTTCAGCTCTGCCGTCATTCCTGCCTTCGTCCCTCCCCTCGTCCCTGCCTTCGCCGTCCCTGCCTACGACGTCCCCCCAATCATCGTCGTGCCTCCCCTCGTGCCTCCCCTCGTGCCTCCCCTCGTGCCTCCCCTCGTTCCTCTCCTCCGCAATTCACAAGCCCGCCATCGTCGTCATCGCGCTCTTCCTCGCCTGCCACGTCATCTTCTTCATCGAGTTCCCCGTCTCCTTCCGCATCCCCCGCACCGCTGTTATCGAGGAAGCCCATAACGAAGCAGCGCCGAGCGCGCTAGTAGACGACAGTAGAACAAGCAGTGCTCTTTATGGTAGTAGCAGCGGCAGCACTACTAGTGTTCCTATTAGCGCTACTACTTCTCGGATTGGAGATTCATCTTATGGCGACGTATGGATACCCGTTATAAGCCTCCTCGGGATTTCCGATTCCTGCCTCCGCCTCTTTCGCGAAAGGGCCGACAACAGCTTTCCTGATTTCGCCGGTAACAGCTCTTTCGCCGACTCAAACGCCACGAAGACATCCGATGCCGCTGGTAGCAGCAGCACGGCAGCCGGTCGATCCAAGGGCGGAAGTGTGGTGGAGTTAGACGCGTGTCGAACACGCCTCCTCGAGGCCTTTCGACGGCTGGCCCTTCGCGCTCAGCAGGCGGAGCAGGGGGCGCAGGGGACGCAGGGGACGAGTGGGGAGCAGGGGAAGCAGGCGGGGGCGGAGAAGGGAGAGAACGGGGAGCAGGCGGAGAAGGGGGAGCAGGGGGGGCAGGAGGGGGAGGAGGAGAAGGTGCAAGTGACGAAGCCTAAATCCGAGGCTAACAACACCACCGATCCACCCACGGCGGCTATTAGCAACACTACTGAGCCACCCACCGGGCCTATTAAGAACAACACCGAGCCTCCGACCGAGGCTGACGTGGCAGAGCAGCAGGCAGGGTGGGTGGGGCAGGTGTGTTCGGGGGGTTGGAAACGCGGTGTGCTGGCACGCGCTGCCGGCAGCAGCTACATCCGAGCGACTGTAGCGGCTGTAGCGGCGAATTCAGGGACGAATCAGATCGTTGAAGCGGCTGTAGCGGCGAGCGTAGAGACGCCTCAAAGCGTTGGAGCGGCTGTAGCGGCGAATTCGACGGGAATAGAGGGCATCGTGGCGGGTATAGACGAAGTGTGTGGGGGAGTGAAGGAGATGGAGAGGCGTCTGGTGGGGGGAGGGCAGGCGGACGGCTGTCACGGGGGCGATGGGAGTGGCGCAGACGATAAGAGCGGTGGGAGTGATGGGAATGGTAGGAGTGGCGGGACCGGCGGGAGCAAAGAGAAATGCAAGCAGTGGCCTGAAAGCTGCTGGCCGGTTTTTGGTGTGCCTCTTTCCCTCTCACACGTACGTGAGTGCTGCTGCCCCTCGCGCTTCTCTCCCTGGGTCCCGTGCGTGTGACCCGCAGTTCAGTTCTTCCGTCCCTCCTCTGCCCCAACCCAACCCGTGCATGCTCTCGGAACCTCGCTCGCCATTCCCAAACCACTACAATCACCCCCCCCTCACCACCACAATCACCCCCCCTCACCACCACAACCACCCCCCCTCACCACCACAACCACCCCCCCTCACCACCACAACCACCCCCCCTCACCACCACAACCACCCCCACTCACCACCACAACCACCCCCCCTCACCACCACAACCACCCCCCCTCACCACCACAACCACCCCCACCACCACAACCACCCACCACCACACCACCACAGGAAACCTCTTGCCCTCACGTCCCGTTGCTGAGCATCTCAGGCCCGCACGTTAACAGCTCTTGCCTTTACCACCCACCTCCGCATTTCCTCCACCCCTGTTCCCTGTGCTACAGGCTGTCTCTCGCCCTCGCGTGCTACAGACCATCCTTCGCCCCTCGCTTCCTGGTGTTCGGGTTCCTGGTGCTGCAGACCAGCACACCACCCGCCTTTCCATCTATCTCGCCCAGCTCCCCCCCCCACCCCTGTTTCCTGTGTGTGCTACAGGCCGCCTCTCGCCCTCGCTTCCTGGTGTTCGGCTTCCTGGTGCTACAGACCCGCACACCACCCACGCTCGCCTGTACCACACCAACCACCTTTCCCTCTTCACCCCCCTTCTCCCCCCAACCCTTGGCCCAACCCATCGCAGGGCCCCTCTCGCCCTCGCTTCCTGGTGCTTGGCTTCTCAGGCAAACCGACCACCCACGCTCGGATGGATGTGGTGGAAGCTGCGCGGATAGCGCACATGTCCGGGCGCATTCTGGTGCTGCCTAAGGTGAGATGGCTGGCTGTTGACCTTTGAGTCGACTCAAAAGTCACGAGGATAGCGCACATGTCCGGGCGCATTCTGGTGCTGCCTAAGGTGAGATGGCTGGCTGTTGACTTTTGAGTCGACTCATAAGTCACGAGGATAGCGCACATGTCCGGGCGCATTCTGGTGCTGCCTAAGGTGAGATGGCTGGCTGTTGACTTTTGAGTCGACTCATAAGTCACGAGGATAGCGCACATGTCCGGGCGCATTCTGGTGCTGCCTAAGGTGAGATGGCTGGCTGTTGACTTTTGAGTCGACTCATAAGTCACGAGGATAGCGCACATGTCCGGGCGCATTCTGGTGCTGCCTAAGGTGAGATGGCTGGCTGTTGACTTTTGAGTCGACTCATAAGTCACGAGGATAGCGCACATGTCCGGGCGCATTCTGGTGCTGCCTAAGGTGAGATGGCTGGCTGTTGACTTTTGAGTCGACTCATAAGTCACGAGGATAGCGCACATGTCCGGGCGCATTCTGGTGCTGCCTAAGGTGAGATGGCTGGCTGTTGACTTTTGAGTCGACTCATAAGTCACGAGGATGGCGCACATGTCCGGGCGCATTCTGGTGCTGCCTAAGGTGAGATGGCTGGCTGTTGACTTTTGAGTCGACTCATAAGTCACGAGGATAGCGCACATGTCCGGGCGCATTCTGGTGCTGCCTAAGGTGAGATGGCTGGCTGTTGACTTTTGAGTCGACTCATAAGTCACGAGGATAGCTCACATGTCCGGGCGCATTCTGGTGCTGCCTAAGGTGAGATGGCTGGCTGTTGACTTTTGAGTCGACTCATAAGTCACGAGGATAGCGCACATGTCCGGGCGCATTCTGGTGCTGCCTAAGGTGAGATGGCTGGCTGTTGACTTTTGAGTCGACTCATAAGTCACGAGGATAGCGCACATGTCCGGGCGCATTCTGGTGCTGCCTAAGGTGAGATGGCTGGCTGTTGACTTTTGAGTCGACTCATAAGTCACGAGGATAGCGCACATGTCCGGGCGCATTCTGGTGCTGCCTAAGGTGAGATGGCTGGCTGTTGACTTTTGAGTCGACTCATAAGTCACGAGGATAGCGCACATGTCCGGGCGCATTCTGGTGCTGCCTAAGGTGAGATGGCTGGCTGTTGACTTTTGAGTCGACTCATAAGTCACGAGGATAGCGCACATGTCCGGGCGCATTCTGGTGCTGCCTAAGGTGAGATGGCTGGCTGTTGACTTTTGAGTCGACTCATAAGTCACGAGGATAGCGCACATGTCCGGGCGCATTCTGGTGCTGCCTAAGGTGAGATGGCTGGCTGTTGACTTTTGAGTCGACTCATAAGTCACGAGGATAGCGCACATGTCCGGGCGCATTCTGGTGCTGCCTAAGGTGAGATGGCTGGCTGTTGACTTTTGAGTCGACTCATAAGTCACGAGGATAGCGCACATGTCCGGGCGCATTCTGGTGCTGCCTAAGGTGAGATGGCTGGCTGTTGACTTTTGAGTCGACTCATAAGTCACGAGGATAGCGCACATGTCCGGGCGCATTCTGGTGCTGCCTAAGGTGAGATGGCTGGCTGTTGACTTTTGAGTCGACTCATAAGTCACGAGGATAGCGCACATGTCCGGGCGCATTCTGGTGCTGCCTAAGGTGAGATGGCTGGCTGTTGACTTTTGAGTCGACTCATAAGTCACGAGGATAGCGCACATGTCCGGGCGCATTCTGGTGCTGCCTAAGGTGAGATGGCTGGCTGTTGACTTTTGAGTCGACTCATAAGTCACGAGGATAGCGCACATGTCCGGGCGCATTCTGGTGCTGCCTAAGGTGAGATGGCTGGCTGTTGACTTTTGAGTCGACTCATAAGTCACGAGGATAGCGCACATGTCCGGGCGCATTCTGGTGCTGCCTAAGGTGAGATGGCTGGCTGTTGACTTTTGAGTCGACTCATAAGTCACGAGGATAGCGCACATGTCCGGGCGCATTCTGGTGCTGCCTAAGGTGAGATGGCTGGCTGTTGACTTTTGAGTCGACTCATAAGTCACGAGGATAGCGCACATGTCCGGGCGCATTCTGGTGCTGCCTAAGGTGAGATGGCTGGCTGTTGACTTTTGAGTCGACTCATAAGTCACGAGGATAGCGCACATGTCCGGGCGCATTCTGGTGCTGCCTAAGGTGAGATGGCTGGCTGTTGACTTTTGAGTCGACTCATAAGTCACGAGGATAGCGCACATGTCCGGGCGCATTCTGGTGCTGCCTAAGGTGAGATGGCTGGCTGTTGACTTTTGAGTCGACTCATAAGTCACGAGGATAGCGCACATGTCCGGGCGCATTCTGGTGCTGCCTAAGGTGAGATGGCTGGCTGTTGACTTTTGAGTCGACTCATAAGTCACGAGGATAGCGCACATGTCCGGGCGCATTCTGGTGCTGCCTAAGGTGAGATGGCTGGCTGTTGACTTTTGAGTCGACTCATAAGTCACGAGGATAGCGCACATGTCCGGGCGCATTCTGGTGCTGCCTAAGGTGAGATGGCTGGCTGTTGACTTTTGAGTCGACTCATAAGTCACGAGGATAGCGCACATGTCCGGGCGCATTCTGGTGCTGCCTAAGGTGAGATGGCTGGCTGTTGACTTTTGAGTCGACTCATAAGTCACGAGGATAGCGCACATGTCCGGGCGCATTCTGGTGCTGCCTAAGGTGAGATGGCTGGCTGTTGACTTTTGAGTCGACTCATAAGTCACGAGGATAGCGCACATGTCCGGGCGCATTCTGGTGCTGCCTAAGGTGAGATGGCTGGCTGTTGACTTTTGAGTCGACTCATAAGTCACGAGGATAGCGCACATGTCCGGGCGCATTCTGGTGCTGCCTAAGGTGAGATGGCTGGCTGTTGACTTTTGAGTCGACTCATAAGTCACGAGGATAGCGCACATGTCCGGGCGCATTCTGGTGCTGCCTAAGGTGAGATGGCTGGCTGTTGACTTTTGAGTCGACTCATAAGTCACGAGGATAGCGCACATGTCCGGGCGCATTCTGGTGCTGCCTAAGGTGAGATGGCTGGCTGTTGACTTTTGAGTCGACTCATAAGTCACGAGGATAGCGCACATGTCCGGGCGCATTCTGGTGCTGCCTAAGGTGAGATGGCTGGCTGTTGACTTTTGAGTCGACTCATAAGTCACGAGGATAGCGCACATGTCCGGGCGCATTCTGGTGCTGCCTAAGGTGAGATGGCTGGCTGTTGACTTTTGAGTCGACTCATAAGTCACGAGGATAGCGCACATGTCCGGGCGCATTCTGGTGCTGCCTAAGGTGAGATGGCTGGCTGTTGACTTTTGAGTCGACTCATAAGTCACGAGGATAGCGCACATGTCCGGGCGCATTCTGGTGCTGCCTAAGGTGAGATGGCTGGCTGTTGACTTTTGAGTCGACTCATAAGTCACGAGGATAGCGCACATGTCCGGGCGCATTCTGGTGCTGCCTAAGGTGAAATGGCTGGCTGTTGACTTTTGAGTCGACTCATAAGTCACGAGGATAGCGCACATGTCCGGGCGCATTCTGGTGCTGCCTAAGGTGAGATGGCTGGCTGTTGACTTTTGAGTCGACTCATAAGTCACGAGGATAGCGCACATGTCCGGGCGCATTCTGGTGCTGCCTAAGGTGAGATGGCTGGCTGTTGACTTTTGAGTCGACTCATAAGTCACGAGGATAGCGCACATGTCCGGGCGCATTCTGGTGCTGCCTAAGGTGAGATGGCTGGCTGTTGACTTTTGAGTCGACTCATAAGTCACGAGGATAGCGCACATGTCCGGGCGCATTCTGGTGCTGCCTAAGGTGAGATGGCTGGCTGTTGACTTTTGAGTCGACTCATAAGTCACGAGGATAGCGCACATGTCCGGGCGCATTCTGGTGCTGCCTAAGGTGAGATGGCTGGCTGTTGACTTTTGAGTCGACTCATAAGTCACGAGGATAGCGCACATGTCCGGGCGCATTCTGGTGCTGCCTAAGGTGAGATGGCTGGCTGTTGACTTTTGAGTCGACTCATAAGTCACGAGGATAGCGCACATGTCCGGGCGCATTCTGGTGCTGCCTAAGGTGAGATGCTGGCAGTGTGTGTGGGGAGGGTGAGTTTTGGGGGGGTTAATCACGGCTGAGACATGCACACAGACACACACCACCCACGCACAGATGGATGTGGTGGAAGTAGCAAGGATAGCCCACATGTCTGGGCGCATTCTCGTGCTGCGTAAGGTACGGTGTTGCCTGTGGAAGGGGAGGGGAAGGGGAGGGTAAGCATTTACCAGACCTGCTGAAGACACAGGCCAACACTCCTCCCACGCTCAGATGGATGTAGTGGAGGCAGCGCGAATAGCCCACATGTCCGGGCGTATTCTCGTGCTGCCCAAGGTGAGATGGTGTATGTTGCGGGGAGGGTGAGGTTGGAAGGGGGAGGTGTGGGGGGTAAGCACTGCCAAGACTCGCTCACAAACACACCACCCACGCGCAGCTGGATGTGGTGGAGGCAGCGAAGATAGCCCACGGGCTCGTTCTCGTGCTGCCTAAGGTACAGTGCTGGCAGAGTGTGCGTGCGCGTGCGTGCGTGCGTGTGTGTGTTGCTTAAAGAACCCCTGTCTGCACGCACACAGGCCAACACACCTCCCTCTTTTTCACTCATTTCACTCTGCAGGTGAGCAACAGTCACGTCTCTCTCGCAAACCCTCCTCCCCTCGCTGCCCCTACTGGCATCTCTCAAACATCTCCCATTCCGCCATGCTCAACCTCAGTCCTCTCCTCTTATCCCTACCCTGTTATCCCTTTTTCCAGGTGGGCAACGGTCACGTCTCTCTCTTGCGCTCCCTCTGCCCCTCTGCGCCTACTGGGACCGCTTCAACCTCTCCCAGGCCGCCATGCCCTCACACCTCTCTCCCTGTTCCAATCCCTTCCCTTTCCCCCCCCTTCTTTTCACCATTGTCGCTCTTCAGGTGGGCAACGGTCACGTCTCTCTCGCACGCCCTCTCCCCCTCTGCGCCTACTGGGACCTCTTCAACCTCTCCCAGGCCGCCAGGCCTATGGTTGAAAACCTCACATTCACGTACTGGCCCAAGAACGACACCCCCACTGCTTCCCAAGCCTCTGGATCTCCTGGGGAGCTGCCGAACCCGCCCCAAGTGGCTTGGATGTCCCCGGACCTCTTCCTGCTGCTCGCCCGCGCTGCTGCTGCTGCCTCTCCCCCAACCAGCGGCTCTGATACCAGTGGCTCGGATTCCACTTCAGATGTTTCGGGCGTTGATGGGCTGAGAAGCCCTGCGGTGGGCTTTGTGTGGGTGCAGTCGCGGCACGCCCAGCAAGCCCCCTTTCTCCATGGTGAGTGCGTGAGTGCCTCCCTTTGCGTGGAATGGAGTTGAGCTGTTTGCCTGGCCAGTACCACTGCAGATATCTCAGGCAGCGGTGGGGTTTGTGTGGGTGCAGTCGCGGCATGCCCAGCAAGCCCCCTTTCTCCATGGTGAGTGCTGCTTTTCAGTCGACTCTGCTCTGCTTTTGAGTCGACTCTGCTTTTGAGTCGACTGTGCTTCTGAGTCGACTGTGCTTCTGAGTCGACTGTGCTTTTGAGTCGACTCTGCTCTGCTTTTGAGTCGACTCAAAAGCAGTCGCGGCACACCCAGCAAGCCTTGAGACTGCTTTTGAGTCGACTCAAAAGCAGAGCAGAGAGTGAGTGCCTTGCCTTGCCTTGGCTTGTATTCACCTGCTTCGTCTGTGCTGAGAATTCCTTCCATTGTATCGACCTGTATGTATGGGCCTCTCTCCCCTCCAACACTCTCACCTCCTTCCTATCCCTGCCCTCCCCTCCCCCTCCTCCCCTCCTCCCCATCTCCCCTCCTCCCCTCTCCTGTCTCTTCCAGAGCCCCTATCAGCCATAATCGGCCATCTACTGCCATACGCCATGCGCCACGTGCCTCTCTCCTCTAACACTCTCTCTCAACTCCCTTTCTCATCTCACCTCCTTACTCTCCCTGCCCTCCTCCTCGCCCCCCTTACCCCGTCCTTTTGTTTTCTTTCTCCCCCTTCACCTTGCAGAGCCCCTATCAGCCATGATCGGCCATCTTCTTGGGCCACGTGCCTCTCCCCTCCAACACGCTCGACCTGCACCTCCTTCTCCCTCCTCTTTCCCTCCCGTCCGCCTTTCCCCACCTCTCTGTTCCCACCAGAGACCCTCTCAGCCATCATGGGATATCTACTGCCATACGCCATGAGTCACGTGCCTCTCCCCTCCAACACACTCGACCTGCACCTCCCTTCCCCCTCCTCCCTCCCTCCCTCCCTTCCCCCCTTCCCCACTTCTGTTCCCATCAGAACCCGTGACATCCATCATGGGTCATCTACTGCCATACGCCATGGGCCACGTGCCTCTCCCCTCCAACACGCTCGACCTGCACCTCCCAGTGCGAGGCGACGCCGTGCAAGTGCTCATGCACGCCTGGTGAGTCCGAGCCTCCTTCGTAAGCTTGGTCAGTCCGAGCCTACCATATGTGCTGTCAGGGAAGCTTAACGACACTACTTGACCTGCACCTCCCAGTGTGAGCCGATGCCGTGCAAGTACTTATGCAGGCCTGGCGAACCCGACCCTGGTTTGCAGGCTTGGTAAGTAGGAGCCTATGTGCTGCATGTATGATGACTCCAAGGAGGCTCTGCTCAGTTCAGTCTTCTGTGGGGTGAAGGAAGTACCGACCTTTCAGACAACTCGTGGGACTTCCCTCCCCTTTCCTTGTAGTGACTCATGCCCCGCTACCCTCACACCCATCCAGGCAAGTCAGGGATGTGGTGGTGTGGGTCAAGGGAGCGGCAGGCATGATCGAATTCGACCCTCCCACAGGCCTCACTTATATCTTGATCTCTCGTGCCTCGTGTTCCCCTACCCTCTTACCCACACAGGCAAGACAAGGACGTGGTGGTGTGGGTGAAGAGACAGCAGCAGGCATGATCGAGTTCTCAACCCCCTCCCTCTCAACCGCTTCCCACCCCGCAACTCACATGTCCCAATTCTCATGTCTCATCTCTCATGTCTCATGCTGCTTCCCCCTCTTACCCACGCAGGCAAGACAAGGATGTGGTGGTGTGGTTGAAGACAGCAGCAGGCATGATCGAGTTCGATCCTCCCACAGGCAGCCTCGCTTTGGAATCTCTGCCCTACAGCAGGCAGCTGCATGTACTCGCTACAAGCCTGCTCGGTACTCTTAATAAGACTGTGATGGCCGTGCGTTTGCATCCCGACGTGATCGCCTGGAGAGTGGTGAGTTGGGAAAGAAAAGAGGAGAAAGAGCGAGAGTGAATCTGGGGGAACGAGGGTATAGAGGGGAAGCACACAGCATAAAGTAGGGACGAGGAAAGAAGGAGAGGAGAGAAGAAGGAAAGATAAGAGGAAGGAAAGGAAAGAAGAGGGAATTGGGTGAGAAGAAAGGAAAAACAGCAGAAAACAGCAGGAAGGAAGAAGAAGCAGAAAACAAGCTGGGAAAGCTCTGCAATATGCCATCTCCCACCTTTGAGGCGCCTCAAAAACAGCAGGAAGGAAGAAGAAGCAGAAAACACTCTGGGAAAGCTCTGCAATATGCCATCTCCCACCCCATCTCCCCTCTTTCCTCACCACCCTTCTCCTCTCTTCCACAAGCTACAGGGGAAGCTGAGAAGTGAAGGAGGAAACCAGTCATTTTGGAGGCTTCTCGGAACATTCCACTTCTCCCCCCTTCCCCTCCCCCTCCCACCTCCGTCCTCTCTTCCCCACCTGTGCCGTGTCACCGCAAGCAGAAGAAATCGGAGCAGCAAAGAGCAAACTCAGGAATGAGACTTCTCAACACATTCTCCTCCCTCCATCCCTCCCTCCCTCCCCCCCCCAACCCCCCCCGTCCTCTTCTCCCAAACAGGAGGAAGGATAAAAGAGCACCTTCTTTGCTTCGAAGCATCTGAAAACCCTTCAACTTGGAGACGTATCAAAACATTTGGACTTTGAGATGTCTGAAAACGTTCACTTATCCCTCACTTCCGCATGCTCCGTCTCCCCTCCTCCCCACCGCCTCTTCATGCAAAGCACGTTGAGCGGGTTAGGAAGCATCTTTGGAAATTCACTTCTTTTTCCCTTCCCCGCCCTCCCCACCACCCGCCTCTCCCCACTGCCCTGTCATGCCAAGCAGAAGAGAGAAGCAGAGCAGCAAAGAGCAAACGCTTCAGCAGGGCAGCAGGAAGGCACGGACCAGCCAGGGTCGGAGCAGCAAGGCTCGGAGCAGCCAGGCTCGGAGCAGTCAGGCTCGGAACAGCCAGGCTCTGAGCAGCCAGGCTCGGAACAGCCGCCAGGCTCAGAGGATCAGCAACAGCATCTGCAGCGGCAGTTCCAGCAGCAGGTGCAGTGGTGTGTGAATGCGTCCGTTGCTAAAGCAAGTGTGGTTCAGCAGTGGGTGTCAGTTCGAACCGTGTTTGTTGCTGCTGATGTGCTGAGGAGACGCAGCGAGGGTAAAGGGCGGAGAGATGCGGGGGAAGGAAAAGAAGGGAAAGGGTCAAGTGTGTTTGATACAGGGGTATCCAAAGCTGCAGCAGCAGTAGCAGCTGTAGCATCTGTAGCAGAAAAAGGAGCCTCAGTAGCAGCAACAGCAGAAGGAGAAGGAGAGTCAGCACATTGGGGAGATCTGGAGCAGCAGTTTGCGATTCAGAGCAAACAGGGCAATGAGAGCAATGGGAGCAATGAAAGCGGGAGGAGCAATGGCACTGGTGTTGCTGACGTGGCAGTCAAGGAGCTGACGTGGATGCGAGAGCAAATCAACAACACCGTCACGATCGACGAGCTCTTGCCAGCTGTCGCAAGATTTGACCCTGGTGATTTGGAACACTGAATGATGTTTATTATAACGAATTCCCAATCATCCCCACTTTTCTTCATACATCCCCTCCCATCCCCACTCATCCCTACTCAATTTGACTCAACCCTACTTATCCCTTCTCATCACCACTCAACCCCACTTATCCCTTCTTCTCTGGAGTGAATATATCTGTGTGGTGGCAATTCTTTTCAAATTTACGGTACCGGTATATGGCCTCATTTAGGTGCTCTAGCTGTTTCTGACCAAGTGCCCTTCTCGCTCCTCCACCCACCTTCATTCCTCGTTTTCTCTCACAGGTGTTGTGGCGATCCTTGACAGGCTTGTGTGCTCTTACGCTGATGTCATCTTAGCAGCATCGGCAAGATGCGGGGGTGCTACGGCAGATGATATGGACATTTTCAACCACAGGTTGTGGCTCGATAAACCAAACAAGTCGCTTGTCATGTGGGGTTATGGCATGCCTAAGTTTGGCTAAGAATAATACTGTAGCATTAAAGCAAAAGCATGTCTAGATAATGTGGTGTAACATCTTGTTCAGCCATACCGGTTGTGCCTCAATAAACCACACATTACAATGGTGTCATGGCACCTGAATGAGATAACTGCATGCATATGGTACAGTACCTCAATTTGACTGACATTACGGTACTTTCATCATGATCAATGATGCCAAAGCTAACGAGTTGTACAAGGAGAGTGCGTGCAATACCTTATTGACAGCATCCTAACACATATGAAAGCCTTCATGATAGCAAGGGAGAGACCCTAGCTAAGCGGGGAAAGAATACCACCATACTCTCGGCACACCAAGTCCAAAGGCACCACGAGATAGCCTCGGAAGTCAAGGTGTCTGGTTCGGGCCGAGCCTGCCACTCTGAAAGCCACACTTGGCATATCTTCTGCCCCCTCTCCCACCTGGCCCTCTCCCCCATTGGCAGGACCATCCTGCTTCACCTTCGTCCTCACAGCCACCAGCTGCTCCCCTCCTCCGCCCCCTCTTCAGCCCCTTATCCATTCCTTCACTAGCAGGGACGGTCTCAACCCACTGCCCCAACCCACTCACACTGCCGTTTCTACTGCTTGAGCACCACCAGCACTGCCATCGGCCCCCTCCCCCCCCCCTCTCTCCTCCCCCCCTCCTCTCCCATCGCCCCCCTTGGTCGGAGTCGGGGCGTCCTGCGTGGTCTTCTTTCTGGCAGCAGCGGCCTCCCTGCGCTCCCTCTTGAGCCCCTTCATCTTCGTAAGGGACATTGACCCCACCTGCTGCTCCCCCAGGAGCCATCTCCCCCACCCTTCATGAATCACCACCTCACCACCAGCACCCCACACACCCACACCACGTGCAACGAGCCAAAGACACCACAACAAAGAACAGCTGCCAGGCGTCTCAAACCCCGACACACTACTATTCCCGAGCGCCGCCAGCACCACCATCCACCGCCTCTCCCCCCTCTCTCCCCTCCCCCCCCTTGAACAGAGCTGGAGCGTCCTGCTTGGCCTTCTTCCTGGCAGCAGCAGCCTCCCTGCGCTCCCGCTTGAGCCCCTTCATCTTCATGAGAGACATCGACCCCACCTGCTGCTTGGGCATGTAGATGCGCCCGACCTTTCCCTTGATCATGTCTGACTTCACGTTCTTGATCTGGAAGAGAGAGGCGAAGGGAAAGGGGGGGGGAGGGGGGGGGAGGGGAGGGGATCGAGAGATGACGCAGGAAAACAGATCCTGCTTCGGCATGTAGGGGGAGGGAGGAGGGGATGGTTGAGAGGTCTCAATTTGCATTCCCGCACTCCACACCACAATTCCCCAATCCCATCCCTACTCCTCCTTCCCCCCCCCCCCACTCCTCTCACCTTTTTCTCCTGCCCGAGCTTCACTGGCCGCGTCTCCTCCCATTCCCATGCCCCCATAACCCCATCCTCTACCACTTATCACTCCCCATTCACCCTTCTCCACTACCCCTCCTCCCCCCCTCCTCCTCACCTTCTTCTCCTGCCCAAGCTTCACGGCCCGCATAGCCTCCTTCCTCAACTCCTCCCCGGGCAATCTCGTCCGTCGGATCTCAAAGTCAATGGACGGTCCGATGGGCACGAGCACCACACGCGGCACCTTGGTGCCCGACCTCTTCAGGCGGATGGCACAGTGGCGAAATAGGACCTGGAACAAGGGGGGGCGTGCGTGTGGACAGTTGGGGAGAAATTCGGTATTGCTTGCTCGTACGAGCACCACCCGCGGGACCTTGAAGGAGGGGGAGGTTAAGCAATCACTGACTCTCTAGGTTGAAAGAACGGGGAGCCAGGGTGAGCGAGGAATGCAGAGTAAAGAAGACAGAATAATGATTGTGTTGTCCCTGCCTGCCTGCCTCGCTTTACAGGAGATAGTTGGCTACCTTGCCGTTTTGAGCGGCGCACACGAAGACTCTGTCGAGGCCCGCCAGATCCACTGTTGCCGCGACCTGCGAGGCAGAAGAAGCGCACACAGATGTGAGAATGGTTGGGAAGGAATGGTCGACAGACAGGGGAAAAGAGAAATGGGAGTTGTGTGTGGATACTTGAAATTGGGAAATGGGGTGATGTGTCAGGGGCCTCAAGAAACACGAGCGAAAGTGAATGAAGCGACTTCAAGACAACTCGAGAGCTGTAAAAGGGAAAGTGGCAGGCAGCGAAACAAGGAGGGCAGCAGAAAGACACCTAAAAACCTCTCCTCTGAAAAAGCCCAAGCCATCTCTTGAGCTGCATTGCTGGTGTTGCTACCATGACACCAAAAACCCACCAACCCAGTTGCCCCGACCCACCTCTCCTCTGAAAAAATCCAGCAGCAGGCTCTTGAGCTGCAGTGCTGCTGGGTCGCTGTCAAACTCGGCTCCGATGAAACAGAAGCAAGGCTTGGAGCCCACCTTGAATGAGGTAGAAATAGGGAGGGGGTTCGGAGGAAAGGGAAGAGGGGAGGGATGAAGGAGTGGGTCGCTGTCAAACTCGGTTCGAATGAAGCAGAAACATGGCTTTGAGCCGACCTGAGGGGGAGGACGGGAAGAGGAAGAAGCGAGGGGGACGTGATGTCTCGGTTTTCCCTTTCCTTATTTCCCATTCTCCCCACCTGCCCTCATAAAAACCCACCTGCGGGGGGAGCTTGCCTCCTCCTCTTCCCCTTCCGCATCCCCCCTCATGGAATCCCACCAGCAGGGAGAAATTGCTTCGAGCCCCTCCCTTCCCTTTCCTCCCCCTCATCCCTCCCCTCTCTCCCCCCCCCGCCCCCCCTTCCCCCTCTTTGGAACCCACCTGCGGGGACAGCTTGCCGCCTCCTTTGAGCTGTTGGATGCTGACGTGGCGTGTGACCCCCACCTCGAGCATGTCGTACAGATGGTAGTCGTACATTCGCCCGATGACTAGATTATGAGGCCGTTTCTTCGAATGCGAGGCGAACTGGAAGTGGGGAAGAGGTGGGGAGCGGGAGGAGAGGGGGAGAGGTGCGGAGGGGAGGGGGGAAAGTGGGTGGGGGAGAAAGAGGGAGAGAGACACGCGGGGTCGCCGACAAGTCACGAGACCCCAGGCCTCGGTCCAGGCCTCAGGCCCCAAACCCTGTAAGGGCCCCAAACCCTGTAAGGGCCCCAAACCCTGTAAGGGCCCCAAACCCTGTAAGGGCCCCAGACCCTCGGGCTTACAGGGTCCAGGCCCCAGGCCCCAGGCCTTACAGGGTTTGGGGTCCTGAACGTTAAACCCCAAACCCTCATCCCTCCAAGGGCCGCACGTTCTCGTTCGTGCCTACCTATTCGACCCAAACGATGTGAAACACTAAACCCCGAACCCCGAACCCTCATCCCTCGAAGGGCCGCTCGTTCTCGTTCGTGCCTACCTATTCGACCCAAACGACGTGAAACACTAAACCCCGAACCCCGAACCCTCATCCCTGTCCCCCCACCATGAACAGGCTGCTGTCTGTTTTCTTCGCCAGCTGCTCCAGCGGAGCCTCGCCGCCGGCCTCGAAGGGCCGCACGTGCTCGTTTGCGCGCGAGAGCTTCAACGAGCCCCCGCTGAACCGCTTCAAATGATGCACGTCCGACAGCACACCGTTCAGCACCGCACTGGACCGAGTTCCGCGCAGCAGCAGCGCCTGCCGGACGTTCTCTTTCTGGTCAAGGGAGAAGTGGGGAGAGGGAGGGGGAGGAGGGAGGGGCAGGGGGACGAAGGAACAGGAAGAAGACGGGGAAAGAGAAGTGGAGTGGCAGCGGGGAGGGGAAGGAAGAGGGGAAACGAGACGTAGAGCGAGAGCGGGAGGAGAAAAGGGGACATGGTTTATTCTGGGACGCACACAGATCGCACGTGCGACTGTGATCGAAAATCACGTCCGGCGAAAGCGCATCGCCGGAATGAAAATCGAAAAGCAAACAACATCGGGTGCGAGCGCACTATATCAGACTCAGAACCTAAGAGAATGAATGGCATAAATCAAAGAGCGGCACTAAGGGCCGGCATGAGCGAGCGGCTTGAAAAACGGAATGCGGAGCGGCAAATAAAGGAGAAGCGTACTATTTTGGGCGCGCGAGATTCTAAAACGAGCTTCCCCTTCCTCGTCGTCGCCCTCGAGGCTTTAAACATGGCTGCTGCTCGCTACTCCCGTGGCTGTCAGGTGCTCCAGTGACTGTCGAATGGTTTTTGGAAACGGCACGCTGCTGTGAGTGCCTCGATTTATGATGTGAAGGACCACCAGCTATTGATTTATGTGTACAAAAGCGGCACACAGGCAAGAAATTGCGATCTGGGCGACTCGTGCAGCTGTCGAGAGTAAACGACAGAAGAAATGAACGGTGCTCGTTAGAATTAGGAGACGGCGATTCGGCAGGGGTAAGGACTCAAAAGCCAAGGTTTCAAGTGTGGGAGGGGGGGAGGTTTGGGTGGAGGTGTGGGTGATGCTGTTGATGGACATTCGTATTTGCGCAACCCCAAGATCTCGCAAATTTGAGTATACAGAACGACACCAAAATCACAATCAGCGCTTGCGTTCTCCTGCTTCGGTTCTGTAGCGCGTATGACGATTTGAAATTTCAAACGAGCTCCCTGCTTGATTTTCGTTTGCCATCTCACCTTGAATTCATCCTTCCTCACCTCATTTCTCTTGACGCTTCCTCAGTAGTTGTCGCTTCTCCGTGCTCGTCATAGCCTCTCACTCAGTCTGAATCCGCTTTGTGCCGCTTGCGTGCCGCTTGCGTCTCCATTTCAGTTCTCCGTTATCCGGCAAGCTGCAGCGCCTCGACTTGAGCTATCGCCTTTTTTTCAAACCTGGTGATACGGCAACGTAGACGCGTTTCCACAGGTCTCAGTAACACACGCACTTTCCTGCTCAATATACTTTGCCGTATAGCGCGTTCACTAGCGCGTAAAACGCGTATTGCACCTATAGCGCGTATACCGCAGTCGAGGCAGCTGGTGCGGCATCGCAGGCATGAGCGCCGTGACCATCACGCAAGTGAAGGTGCTCGACAACCCGGGGCCGTTCCTCTCGCCGCTCCGCCTCGAGATCTCCTACGACTGCATCCGACCGTTGGAGGACGGTACGTGCGGGTGAACAAGTGCTGCGTGCCGTTTACTCGAAACACGTCAGTGCCTGCAGTCCCTGTATCTGGATTGTCTATCCCGAATAGTGTTGGCCCAGCCGTGCTAACAAATAATATCGATAAGTGTGACCGGTATTTTATAGGAGCGACGTGTGCTGCGCGCCAGCCGCCTGGAGATGCGGCAGCGCCGCGTGCACGCCCTTTTCTGTGTTTCGAAATCACTTTCGAACGTACCAAGTTTTATGCTCGCGCACCACGAGCAGGTCCTGAGAACGTCACGGTCATGTTCGACCTGGTGAAGCGTTGCATTCCTCGAGCGTCGTTTTTGCCGCATTCTCATCGCATCCACCTTCCTGTAGGCTGGCAAACTCTGAGTCGATCGGGTATGTGGGATCGGCCAACGACCTTGCGTACGACCCGGTGCTAAAGAGCGTCATGGTCACCACCGTGGATTCACCTCATGCTGCCGTTCTCAACCCCTTTCCACACCCCTGTCTCTTCAGATTTGGAGTGGTCGATTGTGTATGTGGGGTCAGCCAACGACCCGGCCTATGATCAGGTGCTGGAGAGCGTTTTAGTTGGCCCAGTCAACGTCGGCAGCTTCAGGTTCATCCTCGAAGTAAGCCTCCTCGTTATATGCAGTGTATTTGCCTTTTACATGACTCCCTGTCATCCGTTGCCAGCTCAGTTCCATGCTCATCGTTCCTTGACTACATTCATGCTCACTTGAAGTAGTTTCTTAAGCTCCTCAGTGCTAGCTACTCATGCATTGCTACCTCACTTGGATATCCATAGCCGCCTTCCTCACAGGCATACCCTCCGGAAGTGATCTTTGAACCGCCTCTAACAGCCACTCATGCTGCTTTTGTTGCTCTGTCACTTCCGTATCCATTTCGTGCTTATCTGCAGGCAGACCCACCCGAAGTTTCCAAAATCGTGGAGGGCGAGATCCTAGGAGTCACCGTTTTGCTGCTCACATGCGCGTACCGAGAGCAGAAGTTTATCCAAGTCGGGTACTATGTCAATAACGAGTACGTGGACGAGCAGCTGCAGCAGGAACCCCCTCCCAAGGTCGTGTTCGATAAGCTATCGCGCAACATCTGGGCTGAGAAGCCCAGAGTTACAAAGTTTGCCATCAACTGGGACCCAGTGGGAGGGTCGGGGTATGAAGGAGGGTCAGGGTATGAGGGAGGCTCAGGGTGTGTGGGAGACACGATGATGGAGGATGGAGGTCAAGGGGTAGGGTATGGTGGGGAAGGTGAGCATCGGAGCTTTGGTATTGGTTCGGAGCCTGCCCCTTGGGTTCCAGCTGAATCAGTTGGTGCTGCAGCTGCGGAAGCAGGAGATGCAGGAAAGCTGGAAGAAATGAGTGGTGCAGGGAGCATAAAAGCCAGAGAGGGTGCAGAGGTTACAGAGGCTACAGAGGTAACAGTAGCTGTTGGCCTGGCAGGTGAGGCTGCAGCTGTGGGCCGGACTGAGATGGATGTAGGCACGGAACCAGCACCCGGTGCTGGATTGGAAAGTGGCTCGGGGGAAGCTGCTCCTGCAGTTCATGTCACTGGTGGTGAAGGTCAAGACAACGGCGTGTGTGCATCGGATATGCAAGATAGGGATGCCGAGGCTTTGTTTCAAGGCAGCCTGAGGGTGCAAGAGAGCTGCTGACTGTATGAAGGGTGTAACGTGTATGCATATTGTACCCAGAACCAACTGAATATGTTCAGTGTTGTACTGAAAACCAGTCTGTCTGATAATGAATGGCAGTGTATCCGTCCATGAAGAATGGACCAGATCCACGGTAAAACCAGTTGTGGTGCTATCGGTACCGGTACCTTGTTTTGCTTTAGCAGTTGCCCAACAAGTGTGAGGAGGACCTGTATATCTTTCCAACACAACAATAACACAAACCCACAATGACTACGTTGTGTGATACAATACAAACACTATAAGCAAAAACTAGAACCTCCAACGGTACGAATCGCACCCCTCAGGCAGGCGAAGTTGGCCTTGATCATCGTGCAACTTGTCACAACCCCTAGCATTCAAAATCACCAGCAGCTTCAGCTCCCCTAGATCTTCAGGCAGAGCCTCCAGCTCTTTACAATCCTCCAAGTCCAGAACCTGCAGCCTGCTGAGGCGAGAGAAGTTGGGAGGAAGACAAGTAATGGAGCCGTGGTGAACCCTTAGCTCACAGAGGCAGGACAAATGGGTGAGGGACGCAGGGAGGTGAGTGAGAGCTTGGGATTCAGACAGAATCAGCTTGCGTAATCTCGTGAGCGCCATGAGTGAATCAGGAAGTGAGGAGAGCTTGGGGGCCCTGATCTCCATGTATGTGAGCTTCTGCAGGGCCGCAATGGTCGGTGGGAGTTCTGTCAATTCCGGCAATAGTATTGCTAGTTGACGCAACTCCTGCAATGACGAGCTGGAAATTTCTGGAAGCTTCATGACTCCAGTGCTTAGGATTGACAGGGAGCGGAGGTGAGGAAAGGCCGTTAGCGGAAATGGGAACTCCTCCTCCCAAGCCAAGTACAGCTTTAAGTGCTCCAGACAGGAAAGGCTCCTGGAGAGTGCGGAAGGGAAGATCACCATATACAGATTCGCTTTCCTTAAGCACGGAAGATTGTAGGCGCCTGGCAGACGGGTGACCTGATGCAAACACCCCACGCTGAGAGCTTCCAGCGAGCCCGGCAAGAACTCGGGAGCTTTTCTCAGCAACCCACAGCCGGTCAGCTCCAACTCCTTCAGCCTCGTCAGGTTCACAAGACTCCTAGGCACCGAGAAAAGGCTGCTGCAGCTGTCAACCTGAGGATTTCGAGGCCCAGCAGGGCTGAAACGGAGTCTGGAAGCTTCTGGAGGTGCGAGCAGGATTGGACGTAGAGCTCCCGCAGGCACCTCAGCTCCCCCATCGCCTCTGGGAGCTCCGCCAACGCGCAGTCCTGCAGCTCAAGCCTTGTCAGTGACGCTAGGTGGGTGAAGGAGGAGGGAAGGAGATGATGCTGCTGGTACGACCTCAGGAAGAGAGTCTGCAGGTTGGTGAGTTGTCCAATGTCATCAGGCAGGATCAGAGAAGGTGAGCCGGCAAGGCCTAGGGTTTTGAGCGCAGTGAGAGCACCGAACCCCTCTGGTAACTCGCGCAGGTGTGCGCAGTCTGAGACTAGCAGCGTCTCTAGAGTCTTGAGCCGGCTGCACGAGGCAGGGAGGTTGACATTGAGTTCGTGCAGCACGAGCGTCTTCAGCGCGGGCAGCTCGCCGAAATCGTGGGGCAGACCGGCGAAACCGCAGTCGGAGAGCTTCAGGCTGCGCAGGTTGGTCAGGGAGGTGAGCTGCTCCGGTTGCTCGAAGAACGATCTGCATCCGCTGATGGTCAGCTCGCGGAGACAAGGCAAGCGGTCTTCAAGATCGTTGGGGAGCGAGGCGAGGTCATTGCACTGGCTGAGCGTGAGGCGTTCCAAGCGGCTGCACGGCATTCTGAGGGGAACATGACGTCGAACGCTGGACAGCTGCTACCCAGATCCAACGACTTGAGCGACGGCAGATGCGCGAACGAGAAGGGACGCGAAGGCAGCGGCCTTGGTTGAAATTGAGAGATCCTTTCCGACACGGAGAGATGGGTGAGGCTTGGGAGCGAAGCAAGGATATGCAGATCCTGAAACCAGATCGCCGCGTTAAGCGAGAGAGCGGTGAGAGAAGACAGATTCGTGAGTCCGGGAGCCGACAACGCCGACCGATCGGCGGTCGCGAGCGAGCGGAGGTGCGCGAGCTGAAAGAAGGAAGGTGGCAGCACGAGACAGCTGGAGAGGCAGCACAAAGATAGATGCTCCAGCCGCGTGCACCCGCGGAAGAAAGCATCCAAGCCAGCTCCAGTCAGCAACCTCTGCCCCTCCTCCTCCTGCTCCTCGTCCAGGTTCTGCTCTATCCCTTCCCCGAGGTGGAAAGCCGTCAGATTAGGGCACGACGCCGCGAGGCGAGCGAGAAAGGCGTCGTCGATGGTCTCCAGGCTGCTGTCGTTGAGGTGCAGGTGTGTGAGGTTTGGGAAGCGGTTGAGAGCGGCGGAAAGATCCTCGCGAGAAACGTCGCGTCTTTCTTTGACAAGAAGCGTGGTGACGTGGCGCTGAGCTACGCGACGCCAGCGACGGCAGACTGACGCGATGAGGAGGTTATACGCGGCGTCGGCGAAAGCTGGAGGTAGAGTCGGGTTCGGAAACAAAGGCTCGGTCTGCTGGTACGATGGCTCGTCGGCATTTTCGCGAATAAACCGCGGGGTTGGCCACATGGACTCCCACACATTGTCATCGTCGGACTGACGGGAGAAGAGATACTTAGAGGGCCAGAATATCGCAACGAGCAGCTCGTCGGGAAGGTTGTTGATGTGCAAACTCGTTATGATGACTCTGCTTTCAGGTTTTCTGAAAGTCCGCTCCTGCCTACATTGGAAAATCGTCAAAATCCGAAACTCGCAGCTGTTGAAAATGGTGGCTTCTGTCTTGGCGCTGTGCCTGTGGATTCCTCTCTGTGTGTGTCGACTGCTCCCTGCCCTCTGCTCTCTACTCTCAGCTCGCCCCGTTTCTTCCACTTCCACCTCGTTACTCTCTCACGTGTGACTGATTCATTTCAGCTCACTTCATCAGCTCTCCCTGATACATGCGTTTCGCGAACAGTCGGCTGAATCGAGTTGCGTGAATTTCGGCAATTCCTGGAATCTGGGAGGTTCTTGTACAGTAGAACCGAGGGGAGAAGACACCTGGAGCCAATAAGAGTGGTTCGTCCATACCTTGGATTGGTGGACCCAGGAGATCACGAACACCCTTCGGTCTCCACCACAAACAACAGCGTCCCCCGAGCCTGGTTCAGCCCGTGTCCCAAGCCAAGCTGGTACGGGTTTGTCACTTTCTTTCGCAGATATTCTTCGCAGTGCACCACCTTGCTTCACCCGCTCAAAGATCGGCTGAGTTGACGAGATGACGAGTGTACGTTTCCGCTTCGCAAGAATTCGTTACAACGTCCGATTGGCGGTAGATATCACGTGTGAAGGCTGAACCCCATTCCAAAGACCATGGCAGCACCCTCGATATCGTCCCTCCCTTCGACGAACTCAATTCGCTCAAGCAGCTTGTTGCATATTCTCGTCAGATCGCCATGCTCGCACAGCCGAACTATGCGTTGAAGATAAAGAAGAGCAAAACCAAAATCTACGAAGGCGCCTACGACTTAGTTCGCCCTCTCTGATCCTACGCGAGAGCTGGGTAGAAGGCCGTGGATTTCGGTCGTGAAATTCCAAGCCGCAGACAAGTGTATTTCCTGTCCGTAACTCCTGGCGAACCAAAAAGTTCGAGGTGTTCGCTTGAACTCCGTAGCGCCGCTTCGATAATCTTCGCACGGCGAACATGGACGGCAGGGGCCAGTCTTCGCACGCTCCCAGGCGTCGCAGGAGCTTCGACGGAATTCTTCGCGAGCAGACCACCGCGACTCCCAGGATCGCGCCCGCCGCTGTCGCCGGCTCGGATGGCGGCCTGCGACGGCGACAGATAGGCAGACCGTCGCAGCAATCGTCGCAGCAGCCGTCGCAGCAGCAGCGCCGCCAGGAGCAGCAGCAACAGCAACAACGGGGAGCGGACAGAAAAGGCGGAGAGAAAGCCGACAAGGGCGAGAAGGGCGGGGAAAAGAGCGGGAAAATCGAGAGGAGCGAGAGCAGGAGAGGGGGGCGGTGGGGGTGCATCGACTCGTGCTGCTGGACCATGGGCAACGCGGTCTTCCTCTGGTTCCTGCTCATGCTCGCCTATCACCTCATGCCACGTCAGCAGATCCAGGCGATCCAGGACGCGCTCGTGGGGCTCCCCGAGGTGGAGCCGCCCGGCGCGCGACTGGCGGGGGAAGGCGTGAAGGCGAAGCACCCCGTGGTGTTCGTTCCGGGGATAGTCACAGGTGTGTATAGTCACAACTCGGTGTAGACACTTTTAAAAGGTTGGAACCGCGCTCCCTCGCGCCCTTTCACTAACGGTATCTCAGCCTTTCCCCCCTCTCCTCCCCTTCCCCTTATCCCTCATTCCCCCCCTTTCCCCCCTTCCCTTGCCCCCTTTCCCACCCTTCCCCCCCTTCATCCCCTTTCCCCCCCTTCCCCCCCTTCCCCCCTTCCTCACCTTTCCCTCATTCCCCCATTTGCCCCGGCCCGGTTCCTCCCCTCCCCCCCTCCCCCCCCTCCACCCTCACTCCCCTTTCCCCCCTTTCCCTTTCCCCCTTTGCGTCCCCTCTTTCCTCTCCCCTCTGATGGTGGTATGTCGCTGCTCTGATGGTTGTGGGAGGGGCGGCCGTGTGGGTGATGCCCAACCATTGAGTTATCGGAATGGTGATATCCCTATCCGCCTCACTTCCCTCCCTCATCCCCATCTTCCCCAATCCCCTTCCTCCCCTCTTCCCTTCCCAGGTGGGCTTCAGCTGTGGGAGGGGCGGCCGTGTGCAGGACCTGATTAACTAGTTACCTTATACATGATATCCCAACTCCGCCTCCCGCCCCTCCCTCCTGCTCCATCCCCCCTTCCCCCTCTCTCCCCTCCCTGCCCCTCCCAGGCGGGTTGGAGCTGTGGGAGGGGGGGCTGGCCGTGTGCGGCTGATATAATCAGCTGATTCCCAATCCTCCTTACTCCCCTCCCCTCTCTCCCCCACCCGCCTCCCTCCCCTCCCCCCCCACCAGGCGGGTTGGAGCTGTGGGAGGGGGGGCTGGCCGTGTGCGATGGACCTGTTCAGGAAGAGGCTGTGGGGAGGTTTGAATACCACTGTGATGTCAACACCCCTGTGAGGTGTTGTGTTGCTTGGTTTTGAACCCTTGTAAAAATGTTGTTCCATCCCCTCATCTCCCCTCCCTTCCTCCCCCCAGGCGGGCTGGAGCTGTGGGAGGGGCGGCCGTGTGCAGCGGACCTCTTTAGGAAGAGGTTGTAGGAAGGACTGAATGCCACTGTGAGATGTTGTGTTGCTTGGTTCTGAATCCTTTTGAAAATGTTGTTCCTTCTCTTCGTCTCCCCTCCCTCCCTCCCCTCAGGCGGGTTGGAGCTGTGGGAGGGGCGGCCGTGTGCAGCGGATCTATTCAGGAAGAGGCTGTGGGGAGGAGTGATTATTACTGTGAGATGTCTTGTTGCTTGGTTTTGAACCCTTGTAAAAATGTTGTTCCATCCCCTCGTCTCCCCTTCCTCCCCCCTCCCAGGCGGGTTGGAGCTGTGGGAGGGGCGGCCGTGTGCAGCGGACCTCTTCAGGAAGAGGCCGTGGGGAGTGAACACCGCTGTGATGTGAACACCCCTGTGAGGTGTCGTGTTGCTTGGTCCTGAACCCCTGTGAAAATGCTGCTTCCTCCCCTCGTCTCCCCTCCCTCCCTTCCCCCCCCCCCCCTCTTCCAGGCGGGTTGGAGCTGTGGGAGGGGCGGCCGTGTGCAGCGGACCTCTTCAGGAAGAGGCTGTGGGGAGGAACCTTCGGGGATGCTTACCGAAGGTGCGTGGGGCCACTCACTGGGAGAATGTGGTGTGTTGAGGAGGGTGTGATGTGAGTGTTTTTCTGGGTGTTGAAGAGGGTGTGGGTGTTGAAGAGGAGAGGGGTTGAGGAGGGGGAGGCGTGATATTTGTGGCCACACAGTTGTTGACTTCTACACAGTTTCCTTTCATTCGCCTACCCCCAGGCCTGGCTATTGGATGGAGCACAAGGCGTTAGACAACGAGACAGGCCTGTCAACGAGGCAGGTCGGACCTCCTGAGTAGATGTGCGCCCTGCGTCAGGCCTTGTAGCAACCGATTACTTCCTACCCACATACTTCTGTGTGGCCGGTCATCATCGAACCTCCCTTCAATCCCACCCTCCTTCCCCTTTCCCCTCTGCCTCCCCCTTACCCCTCGCCCCTTAAATCTCCCGCCCCAGGCCCGGCTGTTGGATGGAGCACATGTTGCTGGACAACGAGACAGGGTTAGACCCTCCCGGAATCAGGGTGCGGCCAGTGTCAGGGCTGGTAGCAGCGGATTACTTCCTGCCGGGGTGACTTTTGAATCGACTCAGAAGTCGTCCTGCCGGGGGACTTTGTGTAAGCAGTCATCATTGAGCCTTTCCTCACTCTTTTCCTCCCCACCCAACCCCACCCTCCACCTGCCGCCCCCCCAACCCTGAAAACACCCCCAGGCCCGGCTGTTGGATGGAGCACATGTTGCTGGACAACGAGACAGGCCTGAACCTGCCAGGCATTCGCATGCTCTCCGTGTCAGGGCTGGTGCGGCGGACTATTTCTTACCCGGGTACTTTGTGTGGGCGGTCATCATCGAGCCTTGTTCACTCTATCCCTCCTCACCCACCTTTACCCACCCACTCGCTGACCCCTCACCCCCAATAACACCCCCAGGCCTGGCTGTTGGATGGAGCACATGCTATTAGACAACGAGACAGGCCTGGGACCCCCCGGAATCAGGGTGCGCCCAGTCTCCGGGGTGGTGGCAGCGGATTACTTCTTACCCGGCTACTTTGTGTGGGTGGTCATCATCGAGTCTTGATCCTCTCTCTTTTCCTCCCCACATGCCCCCAACCCTTCTGCCCCACCACCACATCCTTCCCCCCACTTTTCCCAGGCCCGGGTGTTGGATGGAGCACATGTTGCTGGACAATGAGACAGGCCTGGACCCTCCAGGCATTCGTGTGCGACCGGTGTCAGGGCTGGTGGCAGCTGATTATTTCTTACCCGGGTACTTTGTGTGGGCGGTGATCATCGAGCAGCTGGCCAAGATCGGTTACGAGGAGAGAAACATGTTCATGGCCGCCTATGACTGGCGCCTGTCATTTTACAACACACAGGTGGGAACGCACTGTGTGTGTGTTGGGGGGTGGGGCGTGAAGGCTTGAGTGGAGGGGGATGCTACTTTGTGTGGGCGGTGATCATCGAGCAGCTGGCCAAGATCGGTTACGAGGAGAGAAACATGTTCATGGCCGCTTATGACTGGCGCCTCTCCTTCTATAACACGCAGGTGGGAGCACAATGGGTGTGTGAGTGCGTGTGGTCGGGGGGGAGGGGAGGGTGTGTGTGGGTGTGCGAGTGTGTGTGTGTGCCATCTTTCTCTCCACGCTTGCGTCTTCTCTCTTTGTGGCTTAACTGCGTGTCCATCACTCACTCCATGCAACCATGCACAGTAAACCTGACCTGCATATCCCCCTCCCACCTTGCCCCTCCGTGTAACCATGTGCAGAAGAGGGATCAAACGCTGAGTCGCCTCAAGGCCACTATTGAAATTCTCGTGCAGGTATGCTTGTGCAGGTATGCCTGTGCAAGCATGCTCGTGCAGGTATGCTCGTGCAGGTATGCTCGTGCAGGTATGCTCGTGCATGTATGCTCGTGCCATGTGGTGTGCCATATGGTGTGCCGTGTGTAGCATGGCATTTGGTGTGCCATGAAGGTGCCTCGCCCTTCAAGGTTTTACCATCGAGATGCTTGTGCAGGTGCGCATGTGGCATTTGGTGTGGCATGAGGGTGCGTCACTGGGAGGGGGCGGCGGGTGCTCTTCTCCATGAGAGTGGGTGTTCGTCTTCTCACCCCTTGCCGCATCTCCTTTTCCCCGCACATGCCGTACCCCCCCTTGCAGACCATGGAGGGAAGGAAGGCGGTGATACTGCCTCACTCCATGGGCATGCTCTACCTCCTCTCCTTCTTTCTCCTATTTCGTCATGTTCCCCTCTTCTCCTCCCACACTCTCTCATCATCTGCAGACCAACGGGGGCAAGAAAGCCGTGGTGGTGCCGCACTCCATGGGAGTGCTCTATTTCCTCTTCTTCATGAAGTGGGTCGAAGCACCAGCGCCCCTGGGAGGAGGAGGGGGCCCGCGGTGGGTGCATGATCACATCAGGGCCGTCTTCAACATCGGAGGGCCACTCCTGGGCGCACCCAAGGCGTTCACTGGGCTGTTTTCAGCAGAGGCCAAGGACGTGGCGGCTATCAGGTGAGAAGATTTGTCAGTAAAAATAAGTGATGGTGGGCGGAACAATGTCAACTGATTAGTAGCAAAGCCGAATCAGAGAAGTCAATGGTTCCGGAAGCCTCTGAGAGTCGTTTAGGGGTGTGGATAACAGTCTTTGCAGATGTTTTTTACGGCGAGTACAACTGTAATGACAGCAGCAGTTTCAATAATTGATCGAGCAGCTGCCACAAAAACCATTGCAACTGCTGGAGCAGCAAGAGTCGTCGCATTAGGAGCAGCAGGAGGGTGAGCAGCAGGAGGGTGAGCAGCAGGAGGGTGAGCAGCAGGAGGGTGAGCAGCAGGAGGGTGAGCAGCAGGAGGGTGAGCAGCAGGAGGGTGAGCAGCAGGAGGGTGAGCAGCAGGAGGGTGAGCAGCAGGAGGGTGAGCAGCAGGAGGGTGAGCAGCAGGAGGGTGAGCAGCAGGAGGGTGAGCAGCAGGAGGGTGAGCAGCAGGAGGGTGAGCAGCAGGAGGGTGAGCAGCAGGAGGGTGAGCAGCAGGAGGGTGGCATGAAACTGCAGGGAGGAGATGAAAAGGTCACAAAACAAACATTCAAGAAACAGAAAGGGAAGAAATAGCGGGGAAAGAAGCTGCAGCAAGAGGGTCAGCAGAAGGCAGTTTTCGAAACTGCTGGTGGTGTTTCAGCCTCTGCTCGTTGTAAAAAAAAATCTGCAAAGGCAGTTGTCCGCATCCTTGAATCACTCTCACTAGCTTCTAGGACCACTGGCTTCTTGGACCACTGGCTTCTCTGATTCAGCTTTGCTATTGGGAACTATCCACTTGCTAACCTGCCCTCGCACCATCCCATTGCGATTGTTCTGCAACCACTTTCACCCCTCATTGCGCGCTTCTGCACCCGCTTTCACCCCATTCTCCTTCCCCTTATAACCAGGGCGCTCGATCCGGGGGTGTTTGAGAGCTTGCAGGCACTGCAGCATGTGATGCGGGTTTCCCGCACATGGGACTCCACCATGAGCATGCTGCCCAAGGGTGGCGAAGTCGTGTGGGGCAACGCCACGTGGGCTCCTGAGGACTCCTTCAACTGCTCCAAGGCGCGCGCGAAGCAGCTGCAGCTGCAGCAGGCAGGGGAGAGTGGAAATAGCTCCAAGGCAGGGGGGGATGGCAGGGGGTTGGGAGTGGAGGGGTTTTTACGCACTCTGATGGCTGAGGGGGCCTCGTCCTCGGCCTCCCCCGTTTCCTCCTCCTCGGCTACTGGCACTCACTCGAAGGGACCTGGCGATGGCGTGGGCAGTGAGGAGGGTGGGGTTGAGGGTGAGGGAGAGGACGATGAGGCAAAGGCATCCACTAGGAGCTATGACCTTGAGACAAGCGACCGGCGTGCGTGGTTTGGACGCATGGTGAGCCAAGTTCTCTTAGCTCATTGTTTATGTTTTCCTGCGTAGTTGGTATTGTTTAACTCTTTAGGATCTTTAAAATTTGGGCAGCCACACCCTTTGTCTCCCCAATTTTTCTCTCTTCATCTCCATTTTCCAGGTGTCCTTCGGAGCAGCATCAGCCACACTCTCAGAGTCTCTTGTGTGCCCCTCAGAAGCCAAGGCAGCAGCCAGGGCAGCAGCAGCCACGTGCCCTGTTGCCTCCACGTGCTCAGCCACGTGGGGCGGGCAGCAGTATGTTCTCTCAGACCCCTGTAGCTGTGCCATGCGGGACTTACTGCCAGAGGGCGATGACGAGTACAGTGACGAGGCTGCTTATAAGGGGCCGGAGGGGAAGGGAGGGGCGAGTTTTGGAGGGGAGAAGGACGAGTCAGAAGGGAAGGAAGAGAAAGCGCCTGTGAGGGAGAGTCGGCGCAAGCAGTGGCAGAGGCAGCTGGAGGAAACAGTGTTTCAGCACCTGCACTCGCGCAACAAGTCGTGCGGCGACGTGTGGACGGAATACCACGACATGAGCTGGCACGCTCTGAAAGACATCGCCAACTGCCCTTTTTACACCGCAGGGGACGAGAGCGACGGGCCTTCCGGGGGCATTCTGGGGCTGCTGAGACAGGTGGCGCCCAAGACCATGGCAAGAGCGGATGAGAACTGGAGCTATGGGATCGCGGAGGACTTGAGTGAGAGCAAGTATGCGGAGGATCCGAAATACTGGGCGAACCCTTTGGAGACCAGGTGCATGTTGGGGATAGGATGAGGCAAGAGAAGAGGTGAGAGCAGTTTTGCGTGGGGGATCAGGGCAGATTACAGAGAGGATTTGAGCGAGAGGAAGTATGCTGAGGAGCCCAAGTACTGGGCGAACCCTTTGGAAACCAGGTGTGTGTGGGGGGAGTGATTGAGGTGCATTGGGTGCACAGAAGAGGAGAGAGCATGCGTGTGCGTGGGAGGATTTGAGACAAGGGTGCTGAGCATTCGAGCATTTGTGCGGGCGCAGAGGAGACCAAGTGCTGGGCGAACCCACTAGAGACTCGGTGCGTGTACGACCTCATCCGTTCCCTCCTGCCTCATCCACAAACCCCCCTCCATGTGCAACCCCTGCCTCCCCGCTCTTCCCCACACCAGCCTGCCCGACGCCCCTGAGATGGAGGTGTACTGCGCCTATGGCACGGGGCTGCTGACAGAGAGGGCGTACGTGTACCGCCTCTCGCCCTCCAACGACACGTGCCTTATCCCCTTCCGCATCGACGCCTCTGCCAATGGGCCTCCTGGCCAGGTGGGTAGATGGACAGGTAAGTGCAAAGCAATGTGGGGCATGTGTGTGGCATGTGGGGCAGGTGGGTGGTATGTGGGTAGATGACATTTCATCTCCCCATCCAATCACACCTGCTTCATCCCCTTCCGCATTAATGTGTCTGGCAATGGGCATCAAGGGCAGGTGGGTGGCATGTGGCCAGGTAGATGGTATGTGGCCCAGGTAGATGGTATGTGGCCCAGGTAGATGGTATGTGGCCCAGGTAGATGGTATGTAGCCCAGGTAGATGGATGTGGCCCAGGTAGATGGATGTGGCCCAGGTAGATGGATGTGGCCCAGGTAGACGGTATGTGGCCCAGGTAGATGGTATGTGGCCCAGGTAGATGGTATGTGGCCCAGGTAGATGGATGTGGCCCAGGTAGATGGATGTGGCCCAGGTAGATGGTATGTGGCCCAGGTAGATGGATGTGGCCCAGGTAGACGGTATGTGGCCCAGGTAGATGGTATGTGGCCCAGGTAGATGGTATGTGGCCCAGGTAGATGGATGTGGCCCAGGTAGATGGGATGTGGCCCAGGTAGATGGTATGTGGCCCAGGTAGATGGTATGTGGCCCAGGTAGATGGTATGTGGCCCAGGTAGATGGTATGTGGCCCAGGTAGATGGATGTGGCCCAGGTAGATGGTATGTGGCCCAGGTAGATGGTATGTGGCCCAGGTAGATGGATGTGGCCCAGGTAGATGGGATGTGGCCCAGGTAGATGGGATGTGGCCCAGGTAGATGGGATGTGGCCCAGGTAGATGGATGTGGCCCAGGTAGATGGTATGTGGCCCAGGTAGATGGTATGTGGCCCAGGTAGATGGTATGTGGCCCAGAGTGATGGTATGTGGCCCAGGTAGATGGTATGTGGCCCAGAGTGATGGTATGTGGTGTCAGATTCCTAGCCACTAGACCACTGAGATAAAACAACTTGTTTGTTTTGTGGGTCCATGCGCTTATAACCCTCAGGCGATTGCGCCTGTAACCCCCCTAGGATCATTTGGGGATCTCACAACAAACACTGGGAGGCCCATGACTCGGCACAGCGACAACGGCCTGCATATGCATACACCGGGATTCGAACCAGAGACCGCTCTGATACCGTGTCAAAATTCCAGCCACTAAAGCACAGGATTTCAAGATCTTGTTTGCGTAGCGGGTCTGTGCGTCCATAAACCTACAAATGAGTATGCATGTAACCCATTTAAAATCAATCTGGGATCTCACAGTGCAGTTCTACTGACATGTGGCCGAGGTAGATGGTATGTGGGGACAGGTGGGTGGCACGTGGGGCAGGTGAGTGGCACGTGGGGCAGGTGGGTGGCACTTGGTGGGTAGGAATCTGGGGCATGACCATTTTATGAGTACGTGGCGTGTGGTTCGGTGCATTTTTCCGCCTCCCCACTTCACCTCCCCATCTCCCCACCTTTCATCAGGCGGGGGACTGTCTGACAGAGGGGGCATCTTTCACAGACGGTGTGCTCTCTATGGGGCTGCCCTGCGCCAATCTGTGGCGCGGCCGCACAAATAAAACGCCCACTCTGCTGCCCCTCACTTCCCTTTCAGCATTTCAACAACCTTAACTTTCCTACATGACCCACCCACCCCTTCCCGCTTGCCGCCTCCTGCCTCCGAACCCCTCCTGCCTCCGAACCCCTCCCTACTTCCTCCCTCCCTCCCACCCTTCAGGCGGGGGACTGTCTGACGGAGGGGGCATATTTCACAGACGGCGACGAGACAGCGCCCGTGCTCTCCATGGGGCTGCCGTGCGCCAAGCTGTGGCGCGGCCGCACGCGATTCAACCCCGCCGCGTCGCCCACCTTCCTGAGGGAGTACGAGCACCGCCCCACCTCGGGGCTGCTGGCAGGCAGGAGCACGCAGAGCGGCAGTCACGTGGACATCATGGGTAACTTTGCGCTCATTGAGGATATTTTGCGGGTTGCTGCTGGTGCCACGGGTGCAGAGATTGGCGGGGATCAGATTTATTCGGATATATTGCACTGGGCCGAACGGGTTGGTATAAAATTGTAGGAGATGGTTTGGTGGTGTTGTCTGGCTATTTTAAGCGTTATACGGTACATGGTTAGTGCTTTGTTGTTTCACTCCGGTGCACGTAGTAAGCTATTTTGGAGACTGCTACCAGAGATTACTCTCATACGTGGTAAGGTATAGCTATAAATGTGTGTACATACGGTACATGCCATTCTAATTCAGTGACAAAGTGTGGTCTATACTTGTAAAGCTATGAACTACCTATGTATAATACTTATGGTGTTGCTTTTCTTCATAGTGACAAGTGTTACAGTGTACAATCAGGTAAATGTTTTCTCACAACCTCTAGGGTACAGATCGACAAGGACTGCATTCTGCCCAGTACTGTGAGAACTTTGGACATTTTTTTCGTGTCCCGTAAGTTCAAACTTGCGACACCCGACCACCATCCTGCGCCTACATTTTCCTGTGTTCTGCAGTACTGTCACGAGAACCAAAGAGCAATTTTGACAGTAACCTATTTTTCTTTTTTTAAAATGAAATACCGTATTGTCAGAATATGTTTTATATACATTTCTGTATAAGTACATGTAGTTCTAGTTGTAGTTTAGCTACATAGCTGTCCTGTTTGGTAGTGCACCACTCCTTGCATGTTTCTCATCTATTTGTACTTGCCATTCCATAGTGAACCCCCCTTTTACCTTGGACTATACTCTCAACACCCCCTTGCGCGCGGCCCGTACAGCCCGCGCCAGGCCCGCGCGCGACCCGTACAGCCCACGCCAGGCCCTCGCGCGGCCCGTACAGCCCGTGCCAGGCCCGCGCGCACCTGCCCTGCCGCACGCGCACCTGCACTGCCCCTGCTGTCGCCCGCGCAGCTCCTACCCCACCCCCCCTTCTCCTCCATCCCCCTGCTGCGCGTGCAGCAGTGGGGGGGAGGGTATGGGGGTGGCGGGTGTGAGAAATCTGCTGCTCCTCCTCCTCTCTCTTCCACTGCTGCAGCTGCCGTTGAAGGGGGGAGGGTGTGTGTAAGACGAGGGAGTGGCGGTAGGGATGCAGAAGGGGTTGTGGAAAGGGGGTGTGGGACAATGGGGGGAGGTTGAAAGGAGGTAGCCGCCATGAAGCCAGCAGCTCCAGTAGTCCGGATGCCCTTGCTCCGGTAGCCCGTGAGCCCGTTGCTCCAGTCGCCCGTGGGTCAGTTGCTCCAGCCGCTCGTCTAGCCGCGGAGCCAGTTACTCCAGTAGTCCGGATGCCCTTGCACCAGTAGCCTGTGTGCCAGTTGCTCCAGTCGCCCGTGTGCCAGCAGCTTCAGCTGCCGCCTCCTATCTCCTCTCCTCTCACAGTCCCTCCTCCTCCTCACTTGCCCTCTTCTTCTGCTGCCCCCTGCTGGGTGTACCACTTCAGGGGGTGTTCTGAACATGGCTATTTCTGCATGCACTTAGGGGGTGTGTCAGAATATGTTATATATATATTTCTGTATAAGTGCATGTAGTTCTAGCTGTAGTGTAGTTACATAGCTGTCCTGTTTGGTGGTGTCGGAAAACCCCTCTTCCCTCTCCTTCGGCATCTCATGGCTTCCCCTCTCCTTCCTGTACTTACCATCCCTTCCTCTTCCCGTGCTCTTTTCCTGTCTTACCTTCCCTTCTCTGCCTTAGTCACTACCTGCCCCCTCCAGAGTGTCAGAATATTATGCTCTAGCCTGTAGTGGGGTGCTCTGTAGCGAGTACAACCCTTCTAGGGTTTGCTATTTGTATCCCCATTCTTGCTAGTGCAACCCCTCTCTTTCGCCTAAACTCTCTTGCCTAGCTAGGACTCTCCTAGCTATGGCTCCTAAGACTACCGCTTATCTCAACATGGTATCAGAGCTTAACGTTCCTGGCCTGTGGGCCCACTTCACTGCTTCCGCTGCTACTGCTACTCCCTGTCCGCCGCGCGCCCCGTGGTGCGCGGCGTCGAAACTAGGGTTTTCAGCCCGCCGTGCGCCCCGAGGCGCGCGGCGGTTTTCTGCCCGCCGTGCGCCCCGAGGCGCGCGGCGGTTCTCTGCCCGCCGTGTGCCCCGAGGCGCGCGACGGGTTCCTGCCCCGTCACTCGGCACGTCGCCCCCGGGAGGCGCTGCGACGGGCGACGGGGACCCGCGCGTCGCCCCCCGTCGCCCGTCGTGGCCTGCGCGCGGCCCGTACACCCGGCGCGCGGCCCGTACGGGCTGCGCCAGGCCCGCGCGCGGCCCGTACGGGCTGCGCCAGGCACGCGCGCGGCCCGTACGGGCTGCGCCAGTCCCGCGCGCGGCTCGGACCGCCTGCGCGCGGTTCGGGAGGCTGTGCCAGGCCCGTGGGCGCCCCGTTCTTCGCTGCCCCTGTCCTCCCCGCTGTCCCCCGTGCTTCTGAAGGCGCCCCACCCCTCCTTCTGCCCGTTCTCCTGGATTAGGGTTTGGGGTTGGGGGGTATGGGGGTGCAGCTTCTGTGTGCCGTTCCCTGCTCCTCCTCCTCCTCCGTCTCCCTGTGCTGCAGCTGCCGCTGAGGGGGGTGGACCTGTTGGAGCCGTCGGAGTGGTACTAAGGGGGGGTGAAGGGGGAGTGGAGCTAGCGGTGTAGCAGCGGGTGTGTGTCGAGGGATGTGGGACTGTTGGGGGAGGTTGAGGGGAGGTTGCCGTCGTGTCGTACGCAGCGCCTGTACTCCGGGGCACTCACTCCCGGTAGCTCAGAGAGCCGGTTGCGCCGTCGCCTGTGGGTCCGTTGCTCCTGCTGCTCGTCTTAGCCGCGGAGCCTGTTACTCCTGTACTCCGGGGCACTCACTCCCGGTAGCCACTGTGTCGCACCAGAGCCGTCTGTTGCCCGTGTGACTGCAGCTTCAGTCGTCGCCTCCCATCTACTCTCCTCTCGCCAGCCCTCCTCCTCCTCACTTCCCCGTTGTGACTACCACTAGCTTTGCTCATAATTGTGAACTTTAAACTATTGCTTCTTAAACTTGTGCTCAGAATGTGTGGTGACATTGTGATCCACCCTGAGCTTGTACTGCTTTGCTTGCTCTGCTGATTACACCCCACTTTGGCTATGGGGGTGTGTCAGAATATTATGCTCTAGCCTGTAGTGGGGTGCTCTGTAGCGAGTACAACCCTTCTAGGGTTTGCTATTTGTATCCCCATTCTTGCTAGTGCAACCCCTCTCTTTCGCCTAAACTCTCTTGCCTAGCTAGGACTCTCCTAGCTATGGCTCCTAAGACTACCGCTTATCTCAACACAGAGCTCGTGCTCGGGTCTCCCGTACACATGTCTCTGGACACTCTCGCTGAGGCCAGTTGCTTTCACCACTGCAGTATCCGTCAGGTGGTTCCCTACCTTCTCTCCTCTCGTAATCTCCAGCCCCAGCCCTCCTGGACCCCCACCCAGATCCGTCGCCTTCCCTCCCTGCGTTCCTTACGCTATTCCCAAAGTATCCTTCTTCCTCCTCTGCAGGTGGACTTCCTGTCCCGCTTCCACTTCTGCCTTTGCCCCTTTTTTCGCCCTGTTGCGGCCGCTGCTCGGATTGTGTCCATCTCTCAACTGCACTGTAAGCACGTTCTCCACGGCTGCCAGCAGCATTTCCCTCAGGTACTTTGCCCTGGCTTCGACCAGAGCCACGCCGTTCTCAGCCCCTGCTATCCCCACTTTCCTTGTCGCAAGTGTGACCTCCCTCCCCTTTTCACTCATTGCCTCACCCTTCACCCACTTGACTTCTTCCTTTGCTGGCCAGCCTGCCCCTGCCCCAACCTTTTCGTCCTTACCTACCACTTCCGCTGCTGCTGGTACACACGCTCCTGCCCTCACCTGTTCGTCCTTCTCCTCTACCTGCGCTGCCGCTGGTACACACGCTCCTGCCCCCACCTGTTCGTCCTTCTCCTCTGCCTCCGCTACTGCTGGTGCACATGCTCCAGTTCCCACCTGCTCGTCCTCCTCTTCTGCTTCCACCGCTGCTGGTACACACGCCCATGCCCCCCGCTTCTCGTCCTTTTCTCCCGTGCCTGCTGCTACTGGTTCACACACCCCCGCTTCCTCCTTCTCGTCCTTCTCTCCCCCTTCTGCCGCTGCCCATGCCCCCACCTTCTCGTCCTTCACTCCCCCTTCTGCCGCTGCCCATGCCCCCACCTTCTCGTCCTTCTCTCCCCCTTCTACCATTGCCCATGCCCCCACCTTCTCGTCCTTCTCTTCCATTTCTGTCACTGCCCATGCCCCCACATTCTCATCCTTCTCTTCCCTTTCTGTCACTGCCCATACTCTCACCTTCGTTGCCCGCTCCCCTCCTCCGTCTCTACCCCCACTGCGCAGCCCCATGGCTTCACTGCTACGCAGCACCGCACAGGATATTCTGGCTCCTGGCCCCCTTCCTCCTCCTCCTCTTCCTCCCTTGCATACAACCCTACCTGCCTGTCTGTTCTTCATCTCAGCGCCCGCCCTTTTTCTCCATCTCTGCCCCCACTGCGCAGACTCAGTTCCTCATGGCTACGTAACGCCACGAATGTGTATTCTGGCTCCTGCCCCTCCTCCTCTTCTACTTCTTCTTCCTTCGCGTACAACCCAGCCTCCTTCTCCTTCCTCCCTCCCAAGGCCTGCAACTGCGCCTGCAACTTCCTTATCTGGCTCTCGATCTCCTCTGGTGATCCTTTTTTTTTTCCTGTCCCTTTATCGCATTCCCTTGCCTCATGCCCCCTTTCTCCGCACTCCTTACATGTCGGTGCCTCTAGGTAGTCCCTTCGGCGGTGCCCCGGCTTCCTACATACATCGCAATTCTTGCAGTGGACCCTTATGTGCCCCGGCTGCCCGCATCGGTAACAGGTGCATGTCTCTGTCCTTTTCTCCGGCCTGCTCTCTTCTCCTGCTTTCTCCCCTGTTATCATCACCGCTGCCCATGTCGGACTCTTCTTCTCTATCGTCCTCGGCAGGTATACCTCGTACTTCCTCTGCACCAGCTCCACCCTCTCCGTCAACTCGAACACCTCCTCTGGTGTTGCCTCAGCTCCTAGCTCATAGACTCTCATTCTCAACCCTCCTGCCAATCCTTTGTCTAAACCGTTCAGAAACTTACTGATGATCATGCTGCTGTCCGTGCACACCATGTCTTCCGCCAGGATCATTAACCGCCCATAGTATGTCAGTAGTGACTCCTCATCCCTCCGCCTAAACTTCTGAAATTCCCTGATGCGCGCCGCCGTATGCCGAGGGAACTGCTTACTTAGCCGCTCCAGGAACAATACCGTTGGGTCCTCGTCATCCTCTTCTGCCCTCCTCAGCCATTCCCCAATCTTCATGCGATACAAAGTCTCTGCTTCCCCTCCCAACGTGCTTGGCAGGCTCAAGGAAAATCAATCGGGTCCATCCCGCTTCTGTCGCATCGATATTTAACATTGCTGATCTGCATCAAATAATTCTTGAGACTTGGACCAGTTTTCTCGCTTCCCGTGAAGCGTACTGGCACCTTCACTCGCGGCTGTGCTGTTGCGCCCCACTTCCCTGTTTCCCAGCTCTCCGTCCTCCTCGCTTAGACATCATAACCCCTCTCATCCTTTCCTTTTCTCCCCTGCTGCCCGTGCTGGCTCCATATAGCACTCGCTCTATTCCTTCCCTAGCTGCTCTTGCTCCTGCGGATCCTTCGCCGTGACGCCCTGGCCTCCTTGGGCCCATCGGGCTGGGGCTCCTCCCTCGGGCATCTTCACGCTCCCCCCAGCGCCTTCCTGCATCTTCCCGACGCTTCTCTCCCCTTGCAGGGGACCGCTCCTGGTACCGTCGCACTCTGTCCTCTCGCTGTCGCTCCTTCTCTGCTGCCCTCGAGACTTCTGGTGACCGCACACCCTCTCCCTTGCCTCGCATGTCCTCCTCGTGCCTCCACTCCCTTCCTCTTTCCGGTGAGCCCCACCTGTCTCTTTCCTCATAATCTCCACGCTCTTCCCATCCTCGGCGCTCCTGATCCCATCTTCCCATTTCTCCTTCTCTTCCCGTCTCTTCACCCCGCTGGTATCGCTCCCCTTCTCCCCTCCTCTCACGGCTCTCTCTCTCTCGGACCACCTTCTTGTTTCTCCGCTTGTTTTTTTTGCAGCCCTCCTCTCTGCCCGCAAGTGTCCTCCTGCTTTCTCACACCGCGCTTCCGCCTGTTCCCCTAAGGCGCTGGGTGTTGAACGCTCGCTAGCCCTGCCTCGGCCTTCTCCCCCGGCCGCCGCTTCCTTGCTGGCAAGTGCTGAACACGCTTTTCTTCGTAGTCCTCGTCCTCCTCTTCCAACCATTCCAGCGATCTCCTTCCTCCCATCGCCATACGCCTGCCCGCACGGCCTTGTCCTGGCTCAGGCGAACGATATACTCCTGCTAATGCAGCACGGCTCTTCTCCTCCTCCCCTCGTTCCCTTGACAAGGGCTCAGCTGCTTTGCTCTTGGTGCGCCTCGCTTCCCTCCCGCGCACCTCCTCTGGCGCGCGATCTGCATCCGCGCGCCTCCCTTGGTGACCCGCGCCACTCCCCCACACCCCCTCTGGAGCGCGATCTGCATCCGCGCGGCTCCCCTGGCGAATCGCGCCACACCCGCGCACCTCCTCTGGCGCGCAATCTGCATCCGCGCGTTTCCCCTAGCGACTCGCGCCACTCCTGCGCACCTTTCTGGCGCGCGATCTGCATCCGCGCGGTTCCCCTGGCGACTCGCGCCACTCCCGCACACCTCCTTTGGCGCGCAATCTTCATCCGCGCGGTTCCCCTGGCGACCCGCGCCACTCCCGCGCACCTCCTCTAGCGCGCGATCTGCATCCGCGCAGTTCCCCTGGCGCCCCGCGCCACTCCCGCACACCTCCTTTGGCGCACGATCTGCATCCTCGCCCCCACGTCGCCTCTCGCCACGCCCACGCACTTCGTCTGCCGAGCGATCTGATCCCGTGTCCTTTGGATAGTCTTCCACCGACTCCTCACCGTCGGCCTCGTTTGCTGACATCAGCGAGTCCGTCTCATCCGCATCCTCCTGACGCCTTACTCCCGCGCCCCGCTGGCCTCTTGCCAGATCCCAGGTATCGCTCCTCGATGGCTGGGTCCTGGCGCCGATCTCATCTGTAGACCGAGCTCGCCTTCACCGCGCCGTCCGTCACTGGTCGCCATCCAATCCGCCCGATCCGCCTCTCTGCTAGGCGAGCGACCTAGCGATCTTCCTTGCTCCTTTGAGCGCATCCTTCACGACGGCAGTATCTTCCGACGCGAATACGTCCGCTGCCAGCGCAGCTCATGACAGTCCATACTGCTGATCTCGTTCTCTGGTTTGTGAGAGATTCCCGCTCTCACAGATGGCTGCTCACAGTGGCCTCGTCACCTAGGCTGGAGTTAGCCGTAAATCAGTAACATGTATCCACTATAGCGAGCAAACAAAAGAGAGAACAGGATCTGCAGGCTAGGCTAGGCTCCTTCCCCCCTCGTGAATGTTTCATCGAATCGGGTTGGGCTCGAGTCGCCTGGGCGTAGACTGGCCATCGCTGATTTCCTGTCGCCCAAGGGTCCTCGAATTCTTCCTCCTGTGCACTCCGCAAGTTCCAATGTCACCAACTTCACGTCACCCCATGTACCCCAACTACCATTCAGTGAAACTGCATATTACAAAGTACACGCATCTACACCTCACTAAGCATGGAACTGAATATATTGTCCGTAATTGTAAATTCAGTGACAGTGGTGCACCACTCCTTGCATGTTTCTCATCTATTTGTACTTGCCATTCCATAGTGAACCCCCCTTTTGCCTTGGACTATTCTCTCAACACCCCCTTGCCTAGCTTAAGCCCTAGGCTCCTAGTCCTAGGTTATGCTCCTTTTTTAACACGTATCACCCCGGATAGTAGCGCATATACGCTTACTGTATCGTAAAATCTTGGGCGCTCGTATGTGAGTCTAGGGGATAAGTGCATGCGCTTATAAAAAGGAAAAAAATAATGAATTTTGTTTTTAAGGGTACTAAATCGAAGCCCTCATTAAGGCGAACACGACCGTGAAACGTTCACGTGGGTTTCGTGCACGAGATGTAGGCGAAAACATCTGCGACTCGATTTCCCACCTCACAAGACCTGTCCTCGAGCAACATGCCATTGTTGACTCGGAAGCTGTCGTGCGGCCCAATCACGTTGTCATGCGTTGCCACACAATAGCATCCCATCCGATCCCTCTAGAAGGGGATCAAATATGCCCTGCCAGTGCAGCATGTGTGGTGCCCTTTACCCTCCTCTTCTGTGGGTTCACGAAGTGGAGTACCAGTCTCTCATTGACGAGGACCTTGAGCCGCTACCCCAAAGGGATCCCGTCAGAACTTCATGCGCTCTCCCTCTCTTGCACGTTGAGATTCAGTTTCCCATGTTTCGCTAGCCAGGCTGCGAAAGCCATGGTGGAATTCACCGTAGTGCACTTTCTTTTCAAGAAGAAGCCTAGGCTCGCATTCGAGTTGACGCTGACGGCTGGTATAGCCGTGTCGCACCAGAGCTTTCAGAGCCTCCACAGCCTCCCGCACCACCAGCACCGCCATCTCCTCCATGTCCTCCTGCACCTCCAGCTCCTCGTGCTCCTCCGATACCGTTGGTGTATGCAGGCACGATCAATCTGCCTGTGCTGACGCTCCTGCTCCCGTCGGCGTTCGACGAGTACGGTACCTGTCGGAACCTAGAAGCAACCGGGCCCCAGACGAGTACGTTCAAGCTCCGGCCCCGGCACCACGATGGGGCCAGCCCCAAGATTGCGCATGGGACGAATCTGCTGTGGGCGCTGACGACAATGTGGCGGACGCTGATGATGAGGGTCCTGCTCGCACCGATGCTGGCACCGACACTGGCACCGAGGCCGACACCGTGGCATTTTCTTTCTCAAGGGTGCCCCTGGCAGCGGCGACGACGATGGCGTGGAGTATTGGTCGCGCGACAGACTTCCCGAGAAACTACCGATTCCTTCATTTCTTCCTGTTGACCGCAAGTGTCCCCACCCAAGTTCTGGGAAAAGTGATGCCCGTACCCCCTCTCCTAAGCACAAGCTCTCACAACATAAGCGTAACGCTTATACTCAGGAGAAGCTGAAGTGGATTGGGCGCATGGATGTGGCGGTATCGGTGCGAGCGTTGCCTCGCGAATAGGGAATCCACCGCAAGTGTTTGTCGAAGTGGAAGAGAGCCGCCGCCATGCTCAAGGAAACACCCCCAGCACGAAAACGTATGCACGATCGCCGAAGGGTGACGTGGTACTGGCTGATGGAGTGGAAAGTCGACGCTAAAACAACTCGACTGGCGCCGCAAGGGAACTACCGTCTCCGTCGGTCGCCTGAAGGAGTGGTCAAGGGAGTACATGAAGGGGCTATTCCCCGACGTGAAGTAGAAGGGGAGCCAACGGTAGTTAAAGCGTTTCGGAAGTGTGGAATCCGAGCGTGCGCATGAAGACGAAGATTGCCGAGAAAACCGTCGGACGTAATATGCTTGTCGTAGTGTTCTACGGCACTTATTTGTGACTAACCCATGCGTCTCCCCACTGTGTCCCCATGGTCCTCAGATGTTGCAGAGCAGTGCCAGAAGTTCTGGCAGTTCGTGCGTGACAAGCAACGAGAGCGCGGCATCGGTGACCAGACGCCATTGTGGCTGGAGATGCCCGCCACCACCACTGTCGACCGAACGGGCGTTCGGTCGGTGCCCATCAGGAGCGCAATGTACCAGAAGGAACGCGTAACCGTGATGTTAGCGTGCATGGCCGACGGGGAGAAGCTCAAGCCTTGGGTCTACTTCGAGCGCAAGATGGTGCCAAAGGGTGATTTCCTGCCAGATAAGATAAGATGGTCTTTCGTGTATGTTTTGTTTTTCACGTGGTGTAACTAATATGGTACTAATTACTGCTCGTGGTATCATAGATGTGATCATGGCGGTTCACCCGAATGGCTGGATGGACGTCGGCGACATCATGCGCTGGCTCGACGAGTGCATCAAGCCCTTCACACGACCCCGGTTCGGCAGGCAGACGAGGAGCGCCATGGTTGTCCTGGATTCTTGCCGCGGTCATCTCACGGACGCAGTGAAGGAGAAGTTTGTCGACCTCGACATCGTAACGATGATGATCCCGCCAGGCTGCACGGTAAAGGTACAGCGTCGACGTCTCGATCAACAAATCTATCAAGGTCTCTATCCGCCAGTAGTACCAAAGCTTGTTTAAAGAGGAGGGCCAGGAGCAGCTGACACCTGCAGTTAAGACACCCACCGTTGACTGTTTGAGCACAGCTTCTTTCCCCCCTTTTGTTGTTCTAATGGCTTCTCCCTTTCTCTAACTGTGGTGCAGGGAACATCAAGAAGCCGCCCCCTGCGGTGGTGCTCAAATGGATCGTACGTGCCTAGAAGGCCGTGCCATTCAAGCTTATCAAGAAGGCCTTCTCCACCTGTGGCATCAACAACACGCTTGACGGCAGTGAGGACAGGCTCGCCATGGCGCACAGGCGGAACCAGCTGATCCACGAGGTGGACGTAGATGATGAGATCGTCGCAACGGATTCTTTGGCAAAAACTACGAGGAGCCCGAGTCTGAAGACAAGTAGATTATAACTAGGAGTGGTAAACTTACCGTAAAATTGTATCGCCATGAACTTGGATAAGAAGCATGTCTATATTTCATATCGTTACGGTAGAGTCTTTGTACTTATGTTTAGATAAAAAGGTAACAAAAATATTATCATTAGGGTAAAAAGATGCGCTTATAATAAGTACAGGGACTGCAAGGGGTGCGTTTATAATTGAGGACCGGCCATAAGCGCATGGCTCCAGATAGAAGCGCCGGCGCTGTTAATCGGACGGCGATTCTATCCAGGGCGATACGATACCTTATAGGTTCCAAACAACAGCCCGCGATAGTGCGGTGGAGGGAAACTACACAAACTTGAGCTTCAAACACACGTGAGAGAGGGTAATGAGGTGGAAGTGCAACACAGAAAGAGGTGACCTGAGAGAGTAGGGAGCACATCAGTCAGTAGGGAGCAGAGAGTTGGGAGCAAGGAGCAGGGAGCAGTTGACGTACGTAGAAAGGCACCACAGACACAATGCCAAGACAGAAACCACCATTTTCAATAGCTCCGGGTTTTGGATTTTGTCAATTTTCCAAAAGGAGCCACTTTCCCGATCTATTCCTATCTCCTAAAATATCAAAAGCCGAGTCACCATATCACCTACCTGCATCCCTCACTCAGCTGTCTTACCTCTATGAACTAAGGGTCCACCATGGCTCCATCACTTCTCCTCCTCCTGTCTTCTCTCGGTTGAGCAGGCTGAAGATTCTGGATTTGGAGGATTGCAAAGAGCTAGAGGCTTTACCTGAAGATACGGGAGAGCTGTGTGTCAAGCTATAAAGATGTTTGTGCTGTGTAGGCTGTAGTGTGCGCCGCCCTCTGCAGCCCGCGCGCCGCCCTGCTGGCCGTGCGCCGCCCTGCTAGCCGCGCGCCGACCCTGCCTGTCAGCGCGCCGCCCTACTCTGACTGCACGCCGCCCTTCCCTGACCGTGCGCCGCCCCGCCCTACCCTACACGCTACCCTAGTGCCTGCTCGCCACCCTGCCCTCACTAAGTACTGCCTTGTTGGTCGCACGCCTCCTTACTTTGCCCGCTATGACTTCTCTTCGTGGTAGCGGTGGGAGTGGTGGCGGCAGCCATAGAGGCAGTCACGGTGGAGCTATTCAGTGGGGAGTTTCTGGCGGTGGCCAGATGCAGCTGCAGCAGCGTCCGCGCGAGACCCTTACGGCCCAACAGCTTTGTGAGTGGTACGCTCAGCGTGGGGCGTCTCGGAGTAATGCTCGCTTCACGTACGTCACTCGCATATTTTATCAGGCTGGTCAGACTTGCGGGACAAATGGTCACACACAGTCCCGCTGCTTCTCCTGTCTGAGCGACGCCTGGCGCGCAGAGTTTGGCGACGAGGCTGAGCTCCCTCGCTGGCTAGAGCTGCTTTGGAACAATGTGGATATATTTGCTCTAGACTATGACGCTATCCTTAATGACATGTATGCTTTGACTATTGGTACTGAGGGTGACTGTTACCTGTGTGTGCCGCCCGACCCTGGTATAGAGGCTGCTGCTCTAGGTGCTAGTGAGTCTGCTCTCTCTGGTACTGCGCCTGCTGAGGCCTTGCACACCTTCACGCTTGACTTAGGTGCTTCCCGCTGTTTCTTTCGCGACAGTACCACACTCACACCACTCCCTGAACCAGTTGCAGTCAGACTGGCTGACGCCTCAGGGGGGCAGTTCTTCCACGTTTCACCACTGTTCTCCCGTGTCCAGCGGTTCCGTCTGGCTCACTGTCAGGTCTTTACCTCCCCTCGTTCTCTACGAACTTGGTGAGTTTCGCTGCCCTATATGTGATGGGCACTACCACCACTACTGGGGGTCAGCGTGTGGCGATCTGCACGTGTACACGGACGGGCCGCCACCTGGCCACGTTCACCCGTCGGCCTGGGTCGAGCCTGTACACACTGACTACTGAGTCTCCTCAGGTAGCTGCGTCTGGTCAGGTGTCCGCGTCAGGTCAGGTAGCAGCCCCCTGCTCGTGTCGCCACCTCTCGCCAAGACTCTCCTCTGGCACCACCGCCTTGGTCACCCCTCCTTGCCACGCCTCCGTAGAATGCACTCCTGCCTCCTTGTCTGTGGTTTTCCCAGGTCTCTGCCCCCCCCTCCCGCACTCGCGTGCCCCGCCCTGCCTTCCTTGCGTCGAGGGGCGGCAGCACGCCGCTCCTCACTCCTCCTCGTTTCCCCCAACGGAGGCTCCCTTGCAGACTCTCCACATGGACGTGTGGGGCCCAGCCCGCGTCCATGGACTGGACCGCGAGCGGTACTTTCTGCTGGATGTTAACGACTACACACGTTAAACCACGGTCTTCCTCTTGCGCAGCAAGGGGGAGGTCCCTGATGTCTTGATCCCTTGGATCCGCGCTGTACGTCTCCAGCTCCGCGAGCGGTTCCGCACGGACCTTCCTGTCCTGCGTCTGCACTCTGACGGAGGTGGTGAGTTCTCCTCCGACCTCTTGCGGGACTTTTGTCGTGGGGAGGGCATCCTCCAGTCGTTCACGCTTCCGGCCTCCCCGCAGCATAATAAGGTTGCTGAGCACCGCATTGGCCTAGTCATGGAGGTGGCTCAAACCTCCATGATCCATGCGGCTGCTCCCCATTTTCTGTGGCCGTTTGCGGTCTGGTACGCTGCGCATCAGCTCAACCTCTGGCCCGTGTCTCCTTGCCGGAGACCTCGCCTACACTACATTGGGCTGGGGAGGTTGGCGATGCGTCGGTGTTCCGGGTCTAAGGCACTCGTCCCTTTGTCCGCGATACCTCCGCGGGTTGCTGCACCCAGCTTCTCCAGGCCCAGCAGGTGCCTCGCAGATGTGATATGGTCCGCTGCAGCCATGAATGACTTGCCATGGGCATTCCCGCAGCTTTCGAGTGTACACAGCCATTCCTCCCGGTTGCTCCCAGCGGAGATAAGCACAAAAGCCGCATCCTGCAAAAGCGGGGTGATAAGCGGAGAAGCGCGGAGAGAGGCAGCTGCGAGGGACAAGCGGCACATCAGTAACTGTCAAGATGAGAAAGGTAAAACGAAAATTCAATCAACATAAGCAGCAGTTACCATTGATCCTATTGACCCGTCACACAATTAAACTCCACTTCCCTATCTTACTCTGACGCTCCGTGATGAATGCATTATGAAACTTGTTATAATGGTGTCCACCACAGAGCGGACAGGATAGCAACGGGTAGTGGGCCAACAGCGTCGTCCCTCCCAGCAGTTGGTGGCGCAAGTCGTGGCACCAGCGGTGCTTGTCGCCAGTGTGCTGAACCACCAACCCCTTGATCTTGTCAGTGTCAGCGCTTGTGACCTGGTGAAAAACACGGTGGAAGCAGTGACCTTCAGCAAAAGCAGGCCACTTCCGAATCTTGAGCGGGTGAGTCCAGCTCCGGCTGGATGTCAGTAGGTACATTCTTGAAATAGACCTCCAGCAGCTACGGACTCGAAGCCTTCTTGCGAAGGTAAGCCGCGTCCTCCTGGTGCAGCCAGAAACAGTGAAGTGTCGTGCCGTTCTGACGCTTGTGTTCCACCGCCATCTGCTTGATGTTCACCATGTCAGATTCATGCCGGAAAGACACCTAGAGCCGGCTGTAGCGGTCTTCGTGACAAAGGCGGGGAGCAGCTCCTGTAACTTCACCGAAGCGAGATCATCATCAGTAAGCAGGTTAGACCCGACGCGCTTCATCAGCATCCTCGCGAAAAGGAATGACCGGAAAGAGCAAGATCGCTGTGAAGCGCAAATGTGGGTGAGAAATCTTAGTCGCGTCAATTTCTAGCTCCTCGTCAGAATCATCTTCAATGAAAGAGTCGTCCGAAGCAACCGTTGCGAGCGCTTTCAACTTTACTTCAATGGTGAGACCAGAACCGCCAGCCGTCACTTCCGCTTCCGACAGGAGGTTATGGATGACTTCCTTTCCCTTGCTTGGTGTCGTCTTGCTTGCAGGATCACCACCACTTGCAGGAGCATCGACCACAGGCTTAGCGCGCGAGTTTTTCGAAGGCATCGTGCAATGATGACAGTGTCACGGCAGAAGCTCTATTTTATGAGCTGAGAAAACTGATGAGCCAGTTGTCTGAGCACAGCGTTGTTAAATACATAATAGGCTCCTGTGGTAGACCATTGCTCTTGACACATATGTTGTGACGCTGATGATAGTACTTCGGGATCATCCCGTTGCACAGCATCTGCGTAGCCAATGATAGTTGACTTAGGATGTTCCTTGTTAATAGACTGCGACCTAGAGAACCACGAGTTAGCTTTGGGCCTTGATTCTTGAACCAGCAGTAGACCACCCTTGAGAAGACAATGAAATGTTCACTTGATGAACACATAAAAGATATAGACTTCTTCGTAAAGGTGCAGCGAAACCAAAGCCGGTAAAATTAAAACCAGCTGACGATCGAGCTTCACGCAATATGAGTTTCAGCGAGCTCGAGGTTGCCATAAGGTCACTACTAGTCACTGATTCTGAGTCTGACTATCGACGTGTAGTGTGTCCGTCCGTCCGTCGAGGGTGAGTGTGCTCTTAGCACGGACGTCCTTGAGGACATGCAGGAGGACTTTGAGTGTCTTGCAGATGCTATACCTCATCTCGTTGCCATGCTACTTGCACCTCAGGGAGACCCAGATGCATTGGACATCCCAACTCGCGCTCTTAAGCAGAAGCGATTTCGGGTCCCTACTCCTCTCAGTGGCAGACAGCTATGGACGCAGAGATGGCATCCTAGAAGTTTACAGGCACTTACGTCGACGCAGTTCCCCCTCCTGGGGCGAACATAGTCGATGGCATGTGGATTTTCAGGGTGAAGCGGCCGCCAGGTTCTCTGCCTGTCTTCAAGGCTCGTTACGTCGCACGAGGCTTCAGTCAGCGACAGGGAGTTGACTTTTTCCAGACCTTCTCCCCTACCCCAAAGATGACCACTCTTTGGGTGTTGCTGCACATTGCCGCTCAGCGTGACTACGAGCTTCACTCTCTTGACTTCAGCACAACTTTCTTACAGGGCAACCTGCACGAGGAGATCTGGCTGCGCCGCCCACCTGGCTTCACTGAGTCGTTTCTTGCAGGTATCCAGTGGAGCCTCCGGCGGCCAGTCTACGGTCTCCGCCAGGCGCCTCGTGAGTGGCACGACACACTGAGGACGACACTTGCGGCTCTTAGGTTTGCTCCTTCGACTGCATACCCGTTGATGTTTCTGCGCACCGACACTTCGCATCCGCCGTTTTTCATCCTCTTGTACATCAACAACCTGGTCTTTGCCACTGAGGCACTGGCCCTTGTGAAGTCGGAGCTGCAGAAGAGACACACGTGCACAGACCTGGGTGAGCTGCGCAACTATCTTGGCTTGCAGATCACCCGGGACAGAGCACGGTGCACCATCACCCTGACTCAGTCACACATGGTGCAGCTGGTCCTTCAGCGCTTTGGCTTCACTTGGTCCTCGCCACAGTCCACTCCTCTGGCTACCGGTCACTCGCTCTCAGCTCCACCTTCGGACGAGTCCGTAGAGCCGAGTGGCTCGTATCCAGAGCTTGTGGGCTGCCTCATGTACTTGATGACCTGCACTCGACCTGACCTTGCCTACCCTCTTAGCATCCTGGCACGCTACGTTGCGCTCAGGAGACACCGGCGAGAGCATTGGGAGGTTTCTAAGAGGGTATTGGCGCTACTTGTGAAGTACATCTGGCATGGGGCTCGTGCTTGGAGGACGGGGTCCAGTTGTCCTCACTGGACACTCAGACGCGTCTTGGGTTGACGACCAGCAGTCTTTACAGGGTTACATTTTCAGCCTTGGCTGTGGCTCTGTTTCTTGGCGGTCTACCCACTCGTCTTCTGATTTCAGCTCCAATTGTGAGGCTGAGATCTACGCAGGAGCCATGGCTGCACAGGAGTTACGCTGGCTCACCTACCTGCTGACCGACTTGGGAGAGCGGCCTCGTTCTCCTCCATTTCTGTACGTCGACAACAAGGCCGCTATTGCCTTGTGTCAGGAGCACAGACTGGAGCACACAACGAAGCACATCGCTCTGCGTTACTTCCTTGCTCGAGAGTTGCAGCAGCGTGGTCAGCTTCGTCTTGCTTACGTGGCCACTCGGGCCAACACTGCTGATATATTCACCAAGGCACTTCCGCCTGGTGATCATCAGCGTTTTTGTACTGCTTTAGGCCATGTGCTTGTTTCGTATCACTTGCTCACTGTGTGACTTTGCTTGTACTGTAATTTATATATGTATATGCATGCTTACTCTTGCTAGGTAGTGATCACTGTACTGTTTGCTCTCTTTTATATAACTCTGCATGTGAACTGGCCTTGTGGCCATTTGCTTGTGCTCAGAATGTGTGGTGACTTCGTGATCCACCCTAAGCTTGCTTTGCTTTTCTTGACTGGTCTAGTGCCACTTTGCCTATGGGGGTGTGTCAAACTATAATGATGTTTGTGCTGTGTAGGCTGTAGTGGGGTGTCAGAATGTTATTCTCTAGCCTGTAGTGGGGTGCTCTATAGCGAGTACAACCCATCTAGGGTTTGCTATATGTATCCTCATTGCTGCTAGTGAACCTCCTCTTTGCCTAAACTTTCTCTTGCCTAGCTAGGGTTCTCCTAGCTATGGCTCCTGCTTATGCTTACTCTCACGACATGGTAACAGAGCCTTCACGCTCCTGGCCTGTGGGCCCCACTGCTGCTTCCGCTGCCCTACTCAGTGTCGCGCGCCCCGTGGCGCGCGACCTTCACATTTTCATCCCGCCGCGCGCTCGGGGCGTGCGGCGGTTTTCTCCCCGCCGTGCGCACCGAGGCGCACGGCGGTTTCCTACCGTGGGGGACGCCCGCGGCCCCCCGATCCCGTCGCCCGCGGCCCTCCGGTCCCGTCGCCCGCGGCCCCGCGATCCCGTCGCCCTGGGGAGCCGCACGCGACCCCCCGCGGCCCCGTTTTCCCGTCGTGCCGCCCTGGGGAGCCGCGCGCGACCCCCCGCGGCCCCGATTTCCCGTCGTGCCGCCCTGGGGAGCCGCGCGCGACCCCCCGCGGCCCCGATTTCCCGTCGTGCCGCCCTGGGGAGCCGCGCGCGACCCCCCGCGGCCCCGATTTCCCGTCGTGCCGCCCTGGGGAGCCGCGCGCGACCCCCCCGCGGCCCCGATTTCCCGTCGCGCCGCCCTGGGGAGCCGCGCGCGGCCCCTCTCTGCCCCGTGGTCGCGTTCTGGGGGCCGAGCGCCGTCCCCCTCGCCGTCCCCCGCGCTCCTTCCCCCGTTCCGCCCGTTTTTAGGGTTTTGGGGTGCGGAGTGTGGGGGTGGCAGCTCTGGGGGTGCCGTGTGTGTGCGCCGTCCCCTGCTCCTCCTCCTCCTCCGTCTCCCACTGCTGCAGCTGCCGCTGAGGGGGGTGGATGTGTGGGAGCCGAGGTTTAGGGTTTAAGGGGGGTGCCGTGGAAGTGGAGCTAGGGTGTCAGCAGGGGGTGTGTGAGAGGGGCGTGGGACGGTCGGGGGAGGTTGAGCGGAGGCTGCCGTCTTGTCGTCAGCAGCACCTGTAGTCCGGGGCGCTGTTCCGGTAGCCCAGTCGTAGCCAGCTGCGCCAGTCGCCCGTGGGTCCGTTGCTCGTCTGCCGCTCTTCTTAGCCGCGGAGCCAGTTACTCCTGTAGTCCGGGGCGCTGTTCCGGTAGCCACTGTGCCAGTTTGACTCCTGTTGCCCGTGTGTCTGCAGCTTCAGCCGTCGCCTCTCATCTTCACTCCTTCCACAGTTCCTCCTCCTCCTCACTTGCCCTTTGTGAATGCCTCTAGCTTTGCTTGCACTTGTGAACCTGCTTTCTACCTGCTTGCTCATTGTACTGATTACACCCCACTTTGGCTATGGGGGTGTGTCAGAATGTTATTCTCTAGCCTGTAGTGGGGTGCTCTATAGCGAGTACAACCCATCTAGGGTTTGCTATATGTATCCTCATTGCTGCTAGTGAACCTCCTCTTTGCCTAAACTTTCTCTTGCCTAGCTAGGGTTCTCCTAGCTATGGCTCCTGCTTATGCTTACTCTCACGACATGGGGTAGCCCATAAGGGGTACAACCCAACTTAGGGTTGGCATTTGTACACACTTCTCTGCTCAATGCACTCATTATCGCTGACACTGTATTGTGATATGGATTGCATGGGAATTCTTTCCTGTACGCAACAGGAGCCAACACGACCGTGTACGAAGTCGAGGAGTTAGGCGAGCCGAAGCGACAAAAGGGTTGTCAAGCAAGGACAACTCGCTGGTGAAGTGTACTTCGCTCACGTGCTACTAACTCAGAGGTGGATATATCGGGAGGAAAAATTCCTAGAAACTTCGTCTCGATAAACTCGTTTTCAGGGACCACATAATGCATACTATGTAGAGTCAGACTCCGGAAACGACTAAGTCTGAAGCCTATTACACGGAATCAAGGGCCTCAAAACACTGGCACCCAGTAATGAAGAATGGAATACTCTAGAAATACATTTTTTCACAAAGTGCAAGTGTCAAACATGTATGCTGCATATTGTCTAGGCTGTAGTGGGGTAGCCCATATGGAGTACAACCCAATTAGGGTTTACTACTTGTACTCCTGCATGCTGCTAGTTCACCCATTCCTGCTGCTAGATTCTAACATGGTATCAGAGCACTAAGGTCCGTAGGACCATTTTTTTGGCCCACCTACCGCTGCGGTTACCGCGCTACCCCACGTACCTGCCTGCCTTGCCTTGCCTTGTGACGTGCTGCACTACGCGCGCCGTCCAGCAGCCCTAGCGCTGCCTCCTGCTGCCCTAGGCCAGCGCGCTGCCCCTAGAGGCCCGTAAGGCCAGCGCACCGCCCCTACACGCCCTTCAGGCCCGCGAACAGCCCCTGCAGACCCGTTAGGCCCCCTGCTGCCGCGCACAGCCCGCGCCGAGCCGCGCGCAGCCCGCTGCTGCAGAGCGCTGCCCACACCGAGCCGCGCGCAGCCCGCTGCAGCCGCGCGCAGCCTGCTGCAGCCGCGCGCAGCCCGCTGCTGCCGCGCGCAGCCCGCGCCGAGCCCACGCAGCCCGCGCCGAGCCGCGCGCAGCCTGCTACTGCCTCGCGCGGCCCGCAGCAGCCCGCGCCGAGCCGCGCGCGGCCTGCTACTGCCTCGCGCGGCCCGCAGCAGCCCGCGCTGAGCTGCGCGCGGCCCGCTACTGCCTCGCGCGGCCCGCGCGCGGCCTGCAGCAGCACAGCGCGCTGTCCGCGCAGCCCGCGCCGAGCCGCGCGCGGCCCTCTGCCTCGGCCCCGACCTGCCGCTGATGTGAGGCTGAGATCTACGCCACCGCCATGGCTGCACAGGAGCTATGCTGGCTCACCTACCTGCTGACTGACTTGGGTGAGCGGCCTCGTTCTCCTCCAGTTCTGTACGTTGACAACAAGGCGGCCATTGCCTTGTGTGAGGAGCACAGACTGGAGCACAGAACAAAGCACATCGCTCTGCGTTACTTCCTGGCTCGAGAGTTGCAGCAGCGAGGCCAGCTTCGTCTTCGTCACGTGGCCACTCGGGCCAACACTGCTGATATATTCACCAAGGCACTTCCGTCTGGTGATCATCAGCGCTTTTGTACCCTGTTAGGCCTTGTGCCTACGTTTCCACACTTGCTGTAATCTCTGCTTGTACTGTGATCTATATATATACCTGCATGCCTGCTCTTGCTAGGTAGTTATTACTACACTGTTATTGCTGCATATATGTCTCTGCATGTGAACTGGCCTTGTGGCCCTTTGCTTGCGCTCAGAGAGTGTGGTGACGTTGTGATCCACCCTGAGCTTGCTTTGCTTCTCTTGACTGGTCGTGTGACCCCTTGTTCTCCCCCACTTTGCCTATGGGGGTGTGTCAAACATGTATGCTGCATATTGTCTAGGCTGTAGTGGGGTAGCCCATATGGGGTACAACCCAATTAGGGTTTACTACTTGTACTCCTGCATGCTGCTAGTTCGCACATTCCTGTTGCTAGATTCTAACTGCAAGGTCTGATTCGTCAGACTAATCAGACTAAATAGTCTGATAGCGTCAGCCCTGTGATGCAAGCAGAAACATTTGAATGGGAAATGGTAGGAACATGTTTGAAACGGGTTTACACGCCGCATGGTTGAATCTCACTATGAGACACTGTTATGTCTTTACCTTCTAGTGACTGTTTATTTTGCTTGTTAGCTCTCTACTCTTATTGTATGAATGCGTATATATATGTGTGTCCGTGCATATGTCTATGTGCGTGTGGTGTGTGTGTGTGTGTGCAGGCCCCACGATATCAGGGCAAAACATCCTGATTACCCTGATTTCAGGATGCAGTTTTGGATTTGCCCTGTAATTTCAGAATGGTGTTATATTTTACCCTGTGATCTCAGGATGGTGTCCTTTGATATGCCCTGGAAATTCAAGATGGTCGTGATGTTGTTCCCTGTAGCGTCAGGATGAATGTAGAGGCTTGCCCTGATGCGCTCTTTGAATGGGAGAGGGGGGGAAGGGGGTAGGGGGCCCTAATTTCTCAAACTCTATCTGGTGGTATTGCTGGTGGTGACTGGTCTGGTGGTGCCAGCCAGTACAACCCCAAAGAAGTACACATTTATAGGCTTGACTAAAAGTGCTAGAACAGAACCCTGAGAAATAGTTTTAATGCCCTGATAGGTCAAGATCAATTTCTGCAGAAGCCCTGAAGCTACTTGATGCCTTTGAAATTTGCCCTGACAAATCAGGGCATTTTTTAAGATTTTGAAAAGTTGCCCTGAGGGCTCAGGAGGATGCCCCAAATCCTAGCACGGGCCTTGAATGTGTGTGAGTGTGTGTGTTTGTGTGTGTGCGTGTGTGTATGTGTGTGTGTGTGTGTGTGTATGTGTGTGTATGTTGATTCCGTCATTCATGCTGGTTGTGCTTGCTTCAAGATGAGATGTTGGCATGCATCGTGTTTAAAATTGAGGTTTTCATCGTCATTGGGGCAGTGCGTTTTCACTATGTCAATGACTCCATCAATCTCAGTTGTAGTATGATGCATATTGAGCATCCACTTTGATGCGTTCACAACAATAACGTGTTGTTGTGCATCTTTGTTTGTGTGCATTTCGTTTTTGTGCAATGCGTGTGTTTGAAGGCGCAGTGTTAAAATCTACCGTGAATGCAACTAGAGGTTGTCATCATCGTTGGAGCAGCGGGTCTTCGCTGTTTCAACGACCCCAGCAATCTTTGTTGTTACATTGATGCATTTTAACATGGCATCATGTTGATGCCATGTTCGATTGTGCCACGTTCACCGAAATAGTCGATGAGTTAGGACAGTCAAAATTCAACATGATCCGTGCATGTTTGGTTTCACATTTAAAGCCCACGTCCCAAATTGCGGAGCGCGAGGGTCAAGTTTTTAAAACTTGACGAAGTTGATTTTCCAAGCTTTTGAAAGTCACGCACCTGCAATTTGGGACTTCGGAAGACAGATTCACTCACGAGGGGGAAAATTTGGGGGTTGGCTGTGTCTCACGAAAAAAACGAACCTAGATGAAATTTGAAACCTTCGCCAAAGCCCACACCAGGCAGGCAGGCAGACAGGCAGGCCGGCAGGCAGGCAGGCAGGCCGGCAGGCAGGCAGGCAGGCAGGCAGGCAGACAGGTAGGCCGGCAGGCAGACAGGCAGGCAGGCAGGCAGACAGGCCGGCAGGCAGACAGGCAGGCAGGTGCTCACCAAAGGCTGGAAGAGCAGGCGCTCGCCGGGCGAGCAGGGCCGGCGCTCGGCGGGCGGTGGCCGAGTAGGCGTACGACGGCGGCGACGGCGGGGCCGCAAAAGCGGCTGCAGAGTAGGGCCGCGGCAGCTGCAGGGCGGGGCCGCATCAGCGGCAGGTCGGGGCCGAGGCAGCTGCAGGGCGGGGCCGCACCAGCGGCAGGTCAGGGCCGAGGCAGCTGCAGGGCGGGGCCGCATCAGCGGCAGGTCGGGGCCGCTCCCGCGGCCGGATGGGTCCGCCCGAGCGGTGCGTAAGGCAGCAGCAGGCCGCGCGCGGGCTCAGCGCGGGCTGCGCGGGGCAGCGCGCGAGGCTGCTGCTGGACGCGCGCGGGCTGCGCGAGGCAGCAGCGGGCTGCGCGTGGCGCAGCGCGGGCTGCGCAGGCCCGGCGCGGGCTGCGCGCGGCAGCAGCGGGCTGCGCGCTGCAGCAGCGGGCGCGCGGCAGCAGCGGGCTGCGCGCGGCTCGGCGCGGGCTGCGCGCAGCAGTAGCGGGCTGCGCGCGGCTCAGCGCGGGCTGCGCGGGCTCGGCGTGGGCTGCGCGCGGCTGCAGTGGACTGCGCGGGCTCTATGCGGGCTGTGTAGGGCTACGCGCGTGCAGGAAGGTGTGCGCGGGCTGGAAGGGCACAGGCACAGTCACAGGCTCGGGACAACAGTATGTCAGAATCTAGCAGCAGGAATGAATGAACTAGCAGCATGCAGGAGTACAAGTAGTAAACCCTAATTGGGCTGTACCCCATATGGGCTACCCCACTACAGCCTAGACAATATGCAGCATATATGTTTGACACACCCCCATAGGCAAAGTGGGGGAGAACAAGGGGTCAAACGACCAGTCAAGAGAAGCAAAGCAAGCTCAGGGTGGATCTCAATGTCACCACACATTCTGAGCACAAGCAAAGGGCCACAAGGCCAGTCCACAAGCAGAGATATATATGCAACAATAACAGTACAGTGATGACTACCTAGCAAGAGCAGGCATGCATGTATATATATAGATCACAGTACAAGCAGAGACTACAGCAAGTGTGGAAACGTAGGCACAAGGCCTAACAGGGTACAAAAGCGCTGATGATCACCAGACGGAAGTGCCTTGGTGAATATATCAGCAGTGTTGGCCCGAGCGGCCACGTGACGAAGACGAAGCTGGCCTCGCTGCTGCAACTCTCGAGCCAGGAAGTAACGCAGAGCAATGTGCTTCGTTCTGTGTTCCAGTCTGTGCTCCTCACACAAGGCAATGGCGGCCTTGTTGTCGACGTACAGTACTGGAGGAGAACGAGGCTGCTCTCCCAAGTCAGTCAGCAGGTAGGTGAGCCAGCGTAACTCCTGTGCAGCCATGGCTGTGGCGTAGATCTCAGCCTCACAACTGGAACTGAGAACTGAAGACGAGCGTGTAGAACGCCACGAAACTGAACCAGAGCCAAGGCTAAAGGTGTAACCCTGTGACGACCGCTGAGTAGCCTGGTCGTCAACCCAAGAAGCGTCTGAGTGCCCAGTGAGGACAACTGGGCTCGTCCCTCCAAGCACTAGCCCCATGCCTGATGTGCTGCACAAGTAGCGCAGTACCCTCTTAGCAGCAGCCATGTGCTCAGGTCGGTGCCGACCAGGAGCCACGTAGCGAGCCAGAAGACCAAGAGGGTACGCGAGGTCAGGTCGAGTGCAAGTCATCAGGTACATGAGGCAGCCGACTAGCTCTGGGTAAGGACCACTCGGCTCTACGGACTCGTCCGAAGGTGGAGCTGAGAGCGTGTGACCTGTAGCCAGAGGAGTGGCCTGTGCTGAAGACCAGGTGAAGCCGAAGCGCTGAAGGACCTGCTGCACCATGTGTGACTGAGTCAAGGTGATGGTGCGGCGTGCTCTGTCCCGGGTGATCTGCAAGCCAAGGTAGCTGCGCAGCTCACCCAAGTCTGTGCACGTGTGTCTCTTCTGCAGCTCCGACTTCACGTGGGCGAGAGCCTCAGTGTCAGCAGTGGCAAAAACCAAGTCGTCGACGTACACGAGGATGTAGAACGGCGCCAGTGAAGTGTCGGTGCGCAGAAACAGCGACGGGTCAGCAGTAGAAGGCGCAAACCCAAGAGCCGCAAGCGTAGTCCTCAGTGTGTCGTGCCACTCACGTGGCGCCTGGCGGAGACCGTAGACCGGCCGCCGGAGGCTCCACTGGGTGCCAGGAGGGAACGACCCAGTGAAGCCCGGGGGGCGGCGCAGCCAGATCTCCTCGTGCAGGCTGCCCTGTAAGAAAGCTGTGCTGAAGTCAAGTGAGTGAAGCTCGTAGTCACGGTGAGCAGCAACATGCAGCAGCACCCGAAGAGTGGTCATCTTCGGGGTGGGGGAGAAGGTCTGGAAGAAGTCAACTCCCTCTCGCTGACTGAAGCCTTGAGCCACGTAGCGCGCCTTGAAGACAGGCGGAGAACCCGGCGGCCGCTTCACCCTGAAAATCCACATGCCACTGACGATGTTCGCCCCAGGTGGGGGAACCTCGTCGACATAGGTGCCTGTGGACTTCCAGGAAGCCATCTCTGCGTCCATGGCTGCCTGCCACTGAGAGGAGTAGGGACCCTCTATCGCCTCTGCGTAAGAGCGCGGAGTCGGGATGTCTGGTGCATCCGGGTCTCCCTCAGGGGCAAGTAGCGAGGACACAAGATGAGGTAAAGCAGCAGCAAGACACTGGAACTCCTCCTGCCTGTCCTCAAGGACGTCCGTGCTAAGAGCACACTCACCCCCGACGGACGGAGGACAGACAGACTCAGACTCAGTAACAAGACTGGCAGTGAAGTCTAGACGACAGGCAGCAGCAAAGTCAACAAGCTCAGCGACAAGAGCAGACGCAGCAGCAGACTCAAATGACGGGTCAGTGACAACTGTGGCTAGTAGACGCGTGACAGTAGGGTGCTCAGCACGAAACCGGTCAAACTCAGGGTCCGGAACGTCAGGCAAAGAGGACGCAGGAGGAGACGGCAGAGGAACAGGCTGCGGAGCAGAGGAAGGACGACGGACTACGAGGTGTGCGCTGGGGACAGCCGGCTGACGCGAACGAGGAACACGACGACCGGGACGACTAAGACGAACAGGCGAAATAGGACGTGACGCAGGCTCACGACGCTCAGCAGGACTACCAGTCTGCACAGTGTAAGGAGAAGGAGCAGGCAGCGGTGAGCCAGGCTGTAACGGAAGACCAGTAGACGACGGGAGAGTAAGAACCTGACGAAGAACAGAGTCAGACGGCGGCAGAGACGACGGAGACGGCGGAGCAAAGAACAGTCGTGTCGGCGCAGCTGCACCAGGAGCGGCAGCTCCAGCAGCTCCAGTGCCTCCAGCAGCTCCAGTACCTCCAGCAGCTCCAGAAGCTCCAGTCCCAGAGCCGACACCTCCAGCCCCAGGGTCTCCAACCTCTGTGTCTCCAGCAGCGGCACCCCCAGAACCAGCACCTCCAGTCCCAGGGTCTCCAGCCTCAGTGTCTCCAGCAGCGGCACCCCCAGAACCAGCACCTCCAGTCCCAGGGTCTCCACCCTCTGTGTCTCCAGCAGCAGCACCCCCAGAACCAGCACCTCCAGTCCTAGGGTCTCCAGCCTCAGTGTCTCCAGTAGCAGCACCCCCAGAGCCAGCACCTCCAGTCCCAGGGTCTCCAGCCTCAGTGTCTCCAGTACGAGCACCTCCAGAACCAGCGACTCCAGCACCTCCAGTAGACAAAGGTCCAGCACCACTCCTAGCTCCAGCAGCGCGACGCTGACGGCGACCGTACCAGTCCTGCAGCTGCTGTGGGGTGAGAGGCACACGTGGACGAAGGCGGCTACTCCAAGGAGACCGCGCAACAGCAGACTCAGAACCCTCAGCGCCCGCACCCCCAACGGCTCCAGAACCTCCGGTGTCAGTACCCTCAGCACCTGTACCTCCAGCGGCTCCAGAACCTCCAGCGCCAGCACCCTCAGTAGCTCCAGAACCTCCAGCGTCAGTACCGCCAAGCTCAGCACCCCCAGACCCCTCACACTCAGGCTCAGCACCACCAGGCTCCACACCCTCAAGCTCCGCACCCTCAGGCTCAGCACCCCCAGGCTCAGCACCCCCAGGCTCCGCACCCCCAGGCTCAGCACCCCTAGAAGTAGCACCCCGAGAAGGACCACCCTCAGTAGGACCTGAGTCACCAGTGACCTCAACCGGCGCAGTCAAGGGAGGAGGGTCTACCTGAGAAACACCTGAAGGAGCAGGACCAGGAGTGGGGAGGGGGTCTACCTGGGGAGCACCTGGAGCGAGGAAGAGCGGGGCAGTGCGGTAGGGGAAGAGACGGTAAAAGGGAACCGACTCGTCGAACGTGACGTCCTGAGACGCAAAGACACGGCGCGAGGTGGGATGGTAAAACTGCCAACCAGGCGCGTCAGGGACAAAGCCAAGGAAGACACAGGGAACAGCGCGGGCAGAGAGCTTGTCCGCGGTGGTATCGCGGACAAAGGCACGAGCACCCCAGACCCGGAAACGCGACGCATCACCAACCTTCCCCGTCCACAGCAGTGTGGGCGAGGTCTCCGGCAAGGAGACACGGGGCCAGAGGTTGAGCTGATGCGCGGCGTACCGGACCGCAAACGGCCACAGGAAATGGGGGGCAGCCGCATGGATCATGGAGGTACGAGCGACCTCCATGACTAAGCCAATGCGACGCTCAGCAACCCCATTCTGCTGTGGAGAGGCCGGAAGCGTGAACGACTGCGTGATGCCGTGCTCCGCACAGTAGGCTGCCAAGAGGTCAGAGGAGATTTCACCACCTTTGTCAGAGTGCAGACGCAGGACAGGAAAATCCCGCCGGAACCGCTCGCGGAGCTGGAGACGAACAGCGCGGATCCAAGGGATCAAAACATCAGGGACGTCCCCCTTGCTCTGCAAGGGGAAGACCGTGGTGTAACGCGTGTAGTCGTCGACGACCAGCAGGAAGTACCGCTCGCGGCCCTGTCCCTGGACGCGGGCTGGGCCCCACACGTCCAGGTGGAGCGTCTGCAGTGGAGCCTCTGTGGGAGGAAACGAGGAGGAGTGAGGAGCGGCGCGCTGCCGCCCCTCGACGCAAGGAATGCAGGGCGGCGCAGGCGAGGGAGGGAGGGCAGGCAGAGACCTGGGAAGACCAGAGACCAGGGAGCGAGAGTGCATGCTACGCAGGCGAGGCAAGGAGGGGTGACCAAGACGGTGGTGCCACAGAAGAGTGTCGTGCGACAAAGCGCGACACTCGCAGGGGGCCGCCAGCTGACCTGACGTAGACGCAGACGCAGCTACCTGAGGGGACTCAGTGGTCAGTGTGTACAGACTCGAGCCAGGTGCACGGGTGAACGTGGCCAAGTGCCGGCCCGTCCTAGCACACGTACAGTGAGTCACTCGCTGACTCGCAGGAGTGAACTGGTCAACCTCCCGATCCTGGAGGTCAGCTCCACTCACCAAGTTCGTAGAGAACGAGGGGAGGTAAAGACCTGACAGCGAGCCGGACGGGACGGCCGGACACGGCAGATGTCAAACATTATAGATGTTGTATTTGTGTAGGCTGTAGTGGGTTAGCCTATAGGGGGGTCACAACATTAGGGTTTCATATTTGTACTCACAATCCTTGCTAGTTCATCATTCCTGCCTATTCATTCTGACATGGTATCAGAGCAGGTCCTTTGCTAGGACCGCTCCTAGGGCCCACCGCTACCTACCTACCTACCTACCTATCGTGCGCCCTCGTGCGCCCTCGTGCGCCCTCGTGCGCCCTCGTGCGCCTCTCACTACCGAGCGCCCTTGTGCGCCTTAGCGCCCTTGTGCGCCTCTACCTACCGCACGCCCTCGTGCGCCTTAGCGCCCTCGTGCGCCTCTACCTACCGCGCGCCCTCGTGCGCCTCTACCTACCGCGCGCACGCAGCCCGCTAGCCACCCGCGCGCGGCTCGTTTTTAACGCGCGCGACTCGCTAGCCGCCCGTGCGCGGCCGATTTTTCGCGCGCGCGCCTCGCTAGCCGCCCGCGCGCGGCCGATTCTTCGTGCGCGCGACCAGCTAGCCGCCCGCGCGCGGCTTAGGGTTTGTCACGCGACCCGTCGCAGCCTTGTGCGGCTCCGCGCACTGCCCGCGAGCTGCCCGCCGCTGCAGGCTCTCGCCGCCCGCCGCGTCGCCTTTCCCGTGGCGTCGTCACCTCCCTACCCGCTCGTGGCGGCCCTTTCAGCCGCCGTCGCGGCTCCTTACCCACGCATCGCGGCCCCTTAGCCGCCCGTCGCAATCCCTCAGCCGCCCCTTCGCGGCTTCGACTTCGTCTGCAGCAGCTGCCGCTACCGAACCTGCAGCAGCAGCCGCCGCCGACCTGCAGCAGCTGCCGCCGCCGAGCCTGCAGCAGCAGCCGCCGCCGACCTGCAGCAGCTGCCGCCGCCGAGCCTGCAGCAGCAGCCGCCGCTCGACCTGCAGCAGCTGCCGCCGCCGAGCCTGCAGCAGCTGCCGCCGCCGCGCCTGCAGCTGCAGCCGCCACCGACCCTGCAGCAGCTGCCGCCGCCGAGCCTGCAGCAGCAGCCGCCGCCGACCTGCAGCAGCTGCCGCCGCCGAGCCTGCAGCAGCAGCCGCCGCTCGACCTGCAGCAGCTGCCGCCGCCGAGCTTGCAGCAGCAGCCGCCGCTCGACCTGCAGCAGCTGCCGCCGCCGCGCCTGCAGCTGCAGCCGCCACCGACCCTGCAGCAGCTGCCGCGGAGCTCCCTGCTACGACCTGGCCCCGCCCCGCTGTTGCAGCGGCCACGCTGTCGCCACTGTCTTGCGCCCGCCGCACCAACCACTGGTGAGCTTTGCCGTGCTAGCACTGCTACCGTTACTGCTGCTGCTACTGCCTTTACTGCTCCTGCTGTTGCTGCCGCTACTGCTGCTGCTCCTGACGTGGCCAGATGCAGCTCCAGCAGGCTCGTGAGTGGTACGCCGGCTTGGGCAGTCGGGGTGGCCGTAGTGGTAGTCGCTCTGGAGTGCGTCGTTCGGGAGCCTCTGGTAGTAGACCGGTGCAGCAGACGTGCCCTCTTCTGCTCCAGCAGGCTCGTGAGTGGTACGCCGGTTTGGGCAGTCGGGGTGGCCGGCGTGGTAGTCGCTCTGGCGTGCGTCGTTCGGGAGCCCCTGGTAGTGGACAGGTGCAGCAGCCGTGCCCTCTTCTGGTCCAGCAGGCTCGTGAGTGGTACGCCGGTTTGAGCAGTCGGGGTGGCCGTAGTGGTAGTCGCTCTGGCGTCCGTCGTTCGGGAGCCTCAGGTAGTGGACAGGTGCAGCAGCCGTGCCCTCTTCTGCTCCAGCAGGCTCGTGAGTGGTACGCAGGTTTGAGCAGTCGGGGTGGCCGTAGTGGTAGTCGCTCTGTGAGTGAGGCAGCCGCTCTCGGTGCCAGTACGTCTGTTGCCCTCGGTGCAGGTGAGGCTACCACTCCCGGTACTCGCGTGTCTGCTACCCCAGGTGATGGTGAGGCTGCTGCCCTAGGTGCTAGTGCGTCTGTGCCCCCTGGTACTGAGTCGACTGCAGCACTGCACACCTTCACCCTGGACTCAGGTGCTTCTCGCTCTTTCTTTCGTGACCGCACTGTCCTTGAGCCACTCGCTCGGCCAGTTGCTGTCTCCCTTGCTGACCCCTCTGGGGGTCCGGTCATTGCGACCTCCTCCACTGTCCTTCCTTGTCCTGCGGTCCCGTCCGGCACGCTGTCAGGTCTCTACCTCCCCTCGTTCTCTACGAACTTGGTGGCGGGTTGTGCGCTCCAGGACTCGGGTGTTCACCAGTTCACCCCTGCCTACGAGCGCGTGACACACTGCACGTGTGCTCGGACGGGTCGCCACCTGGCTACTTTCACTCGAGAGCCGGGGTCGGACCTGTACACACTGACCACTGAGTCCCCTCAGGTAGCTGCGTCTGCGTCTACGTCTGCGTCTGCGTCAGGTCAGCTGTCCGCCCCCTGCTCGTGTCGCTCTCTGGCGCATGAGACTGTCCTTTGGCACCACCGCCTTGGTCACCCGTCTGTGCAGCGCCTTCGGGCCATGCACAAACGGGACCTTGTTGCTGGTCTTCCCAGGGTGCTCCCTCCCCTTCCCGACTCACCTGCTCCTCCCTGTCTTCCCTGTGTCGAGGGGCGGCAGCGCGCCGCTCCTCACTCCTCCTCCTTTCCCCCGACGACTGCTCCTTTGCAGACACTCCACATGGACGTGTGGGGCCCAGCCCGCGTCCGTGGTCAGGGTCAGGAGAGGTACTTCCTGATTGTTGTTGACGACTTCTCGCGCTACACCACGGTCTTCCCCTTGCGCACCAAGGGTGACGTCCCTGATGTCTTGATCCCTTGGATCCGCAGATCTCGTCTCCAGCTTAGTGAGCGTTTCCGCTCCGACTTCCCTGTCCTGCGTCTGCACTCTGACAGAGGTGGAGAGTTTTCCTCTGGCCTCTTGGAGGCCTTCTGTCAGCAGGAGGGCATTGAGCAGTCGTTCACGCTTCCGGCCTCTCCACAGCAGAATGGGGTTGCTGAGCGCCGCATTGGCTTGGTCATGGAGGTCGCTCGTACCTCCTTGGTTCATGCGGCTGCCCCCCACTTTCTGTGGCCGTTTGCAGTCCGATACGCTGCGCATCAGCTCAACCTCTGGCCCCGTGTCTCCTTGCCCGAGACTTCTCCGACACTGCGTTGGACGGGAGAGGCCGGCGATGCGTCGCGTTTTCGGGTCTGGGGATCCCGAGCTTTTGTCCGCGACACGTCCGCGGACAAGCTCTCCCGTCGCGCTGTCCCCTGCGTCTTCCTTGGCTTTGTCCCGGACGCCCCTGGTTGGCAGTTCTACCACCCCACCTCGCGGCGTGTCCTGGCCTCTCAGGACGTCACTTTTGACGAGTCCGTCCCCTACTACCGCCTCTTCCCCTACCGCACTGCCCCGCTCCCCCCCCCGCCTCTCTTCCTCGCTCCAGGTGCTGAGGTACCAGACCCCCTCCCCCCTCAGGGTGCCGCTCCCTCAGGTGTGTCCCAGGTAGACCCGGGTGAGCCTGTCGAGGTAGCTGTTGACTCTCGTCCTGCGTCTAGGGGTGCTGAGCCTGGGGGTGCTGAGTCTGGGGGTGCTGAGCCTGGGGGTGTTGAGCCTGGAGGTGCGGAGCCTGGGGGTGTTGAGCCTGGAGGTGTGGAGCCTGGAGGTGCTGAGCCTGGGGGTGCGGAGTCTGGGGGTACTGAGACTGAGCGTGCTACACCTGGAGGAGCCCTCTCCTCCCAGCAGCTGCAGGAGAGGTACCTCGAGTACTGCCGCCTCCGGAGAGGTGCTGCTGGAGCTCGTCCCGGTACTTCCCCTCCTACCCAGGAGCTCCCCCCCATTCAGCAGATCCGAGAGTGGTACACGCGACGCTGCAGTCTTCGGAGTGGTGCTCCGGGTGCTGCGGACCCTGGGGGTGGCACTGCTGCTGGTGCTGAGGACCCGGGCTTTGGAGCTGCTGCTGGTGCTGAGGACCCGAGCGGTGGAGCTGCTGCTGGTGCTGAGGACACGAGTGGTGGAGCTGCTGCTGGTGCTGAGGACCCGAGCGGTGGCGCTGCTGCTGGTGCTGAGGACCCGAGCGGTGGCGCTGCTGCTGGTGCTGAGGACCCGGGCGTTGGGGCTGCTGCTGGTGCTGAGGACCCGGGCGTTGGAGCTACTGCTGGAGCTGAGGACCCGGACGGTGGAGCTGCTGCTGGTGCTGCGGAGCCGAGCGGTGGCGCTGCTGCTGGTGCTGAGGACCCGGGCGTTGGAGCTACTGCTGGAGCTGAGGACCCGGGAGTTGGAGCTGCTGCTGGTACTGAGGACCCTGCCGCTGGTGTCTCTGCTGGTTCTGGAGACGCTGCGCGGCCGCGACCGTACTTCGTACCACTTCTTCAGCAGGTTCTTGGTCAGGCTCCTCCTCCTTGTCCTCCTCCCTCCGTAGAGTGTCCTCCGCCTGTCCAGTCGCAGTCACAGTTCCCGCCTGCCTCGCCTCTCCCTGCTCCCTCTCCTTACGCTGGTCCCACAGGAGGTCTTACAGAGCGTCGTGAGCCTGAGTCTCGTCCTGCGTCGCCTGTTCGTACTGCTCGCACTGGTCGTCGTGTCCCACGTGAGCGTCCTCCTCCTGTCCCTGGCACTCACTACATGACTCTGCGTCCCTCCACTGCTCCTCAGCGTGTCCCTCTGCCGTCTCCTCCTGCGTCCTCTCTGCCTACTCTTCCTGACCCGGAGTCTGACGCCCGTCGTGCTGCTAGTTTATCATTCCTGCCTATTCATTCTGACAGCAGAACCGTGGAGTAGTGGGCAAGGACTGGACCCCCGGAGGGGTCCGCCAGGGAGACTGGAACTGGCCGACTAAGCGGCGTGAGTGTGGTGCAGTCGCGAAAGAAGGAGCGAGAAGCTCCTGAGTCAAGGGTGAAGGTGTGCGAGACCGTAGTTGGCGCAGTACCAGAGAGAGCAGACTCACCAGCACCTGAAGCCACGGCCTCACCAGTACCTAGAGCAGTAGACGTACTAGCACCGAGAGCAGCAGCCTCACCAGCACCTAGAGCAGGAGACGCACTAGCACCTAGAGCAGCAGCCTCACCAGGGTCAGGCGGTACGCACAGATAACAGGCACGATCAGCACTAGTAGGCAATGCATACATGGCAGTGAGAATAGCATCATAGTCAAGCGCAAAGATATCTACCCTCTGTCCATGCAGCTCCAGCCAGGTGGGGAGCTCAGCCTCGTCGCCAAACACTGTGCGCCAGTCGTCGCTCAGACGAGCGAAGCAGCGGGACTGTGTGTGACCAAGCGTCCCACAAGGCTGACCAGTCCTAGCACCTGTGCGAATGACGTACGGGCAGCGAACTGTACGCGTAGACCTGCTACACTGAGCGTACCACTCCTGGAGCTGCCGGGGCGTAAGTGTCTCACGTGGACGCCCCTGCAGCTGTAGCTGGCCACTGCCAGACGCTCCCAACTGACCAGCTCCAGGGCGACAGCTACGACGGCTACTGCGACAACCCCAGCTAGTATACCACTCACTAAGCTGCTGGGGCGTCAGAGGCTCGCGTGAACGTCGCTGGAGCTGCATCTGGCCACCTGCCAGTAGCAGTAGCAGCAGCAGTAGCGCGGGCAAGGCAGGCGCGGCAGGCAGGCAGGCAAGCAGGCAGGCAGGCAGGCAGGCAGGCAAGCAGACAGACAGGCAGGCCGGCAGGCAGGCAGGCAGTCGCGCAGGCAGGCAGGCAGACAGGCAGGCCGGCAGGCAGGCAGGCAGGCGCTCACCAAAGGCTGGGAGAGCAGGCGCTCACCGGGCGAGCAGGGCCGGCGCTCGACGGGCGGCGGCCGAGTAGGCGCACGACAGCGGCGGCGTCGGGGCCGCAAAACCGGCTGCAGAGCAGGGCCGAAGCAGCTGCAGGGCGGGGCCGCTTCAGCGGCAGTAGCAGGGTGGGGCCGCGTCAGCGGCAGGTCGGGGCCGTGGCAGCTGCAGAGCGGGGCCGCATCAGCGGCAGGTCGGGGCCGTGGTAGCTGCAGGGCGGGGCCGCATCAGCGGCAGGTCGTGGCCGAGGCAGAGGGCCGCGCGCGGCTCGGCGCGGGCTGCGCTGACAGCGCGCTGAGCTGCTGCAGGCCGCGCGCGGCCGCGCTAGGTAGTAGCGGGCCGCGCGCGGCTCGGCGCGGGCTGTTGCGGGCCGCGCGCGGGCCGTGCGAGGCAGTAGCAGGCCGCGCGCGGCTCGGCGCGGGCTGCTGCGGGCCGCGCGCGGGCCTCGCGAGGCCGTAGCAGGCCGCGCGCGGCTCGACGCGGGCTGCGCGCGGCAGCTGCGGGCTGCGCGCGGCTGCAGCGGGCTGTGCGCGGCTCGGTGCGGGCTGCGCGCGGCTGCAGCGGGCTGTGCGCGGCTCGGCGCGGGCTGCGTGGGCTCTGTGCGGGCTGCGCGCGGCTGCAGCGGGCTGCGCGCGGCTCGGCGCGGGCTGCGCGGGCTCTGTGCGGGCTGCGCGCGGCTGCAGCAGGCTGCGCGGGCCTTACGGGCCTCTAGGGGCGGCGCGTGGGCCTTACGGGCCTCTAGGGGCAGCGCGCTGGCCTAGGGCAGCAGGAGGCAGCGCTAGGGCTGCTGGACGGCGCACATAGTGCAGCACGTCACAAGGCAAGGCAAGGCAGGCAGGTACGTGGGGTAGCGCGGTAACCGCAGCGGTAGGTGGGCCCGAAAAAAAACGGTCCTACGGACCTTAGTGCTCTGAAACCATGTCAGAATCTAGCAGCAGGAATGAATGAACTAGCAGCATGCAGGAGTACAAGTAGTAAACCCTAATTGGGCTGTACCCCATATGGGCTACCCCACTACAGCCTAGACAATATGCAGCATATATGTTTGACACAGTAGACAGTAGGCGTAACAGTCACGGGCACAGTCAGAGGCTCATTCGTGGGGTAGCGGTAGGTGGGCCCGAAAAAAAAAAACGGTCCTACGGACCTACTGCTCTGAAACCATGTTAGAATCTAGAGACAGGAATGCGTGAACTAGAAGCATGCAGGAGTACAAGTAGTAAACCCTAATTGGGTTGTACCCCATATGGGCTACCCCACTACATCCTAGACAATATGCAGCATACATGTTTGACATTTAAAAGCATGAACAATTTGGGCCGCCGGCTTTAAGATATATTCAAGAGTGATTTCTATCCACTATTTGAGGCACTCACTTGAACACACGTTCAAATTGGTGCCCCAAAGAGTGCCTGAAAATCACTCTCGAAATGATATCCCCAAAACGTGAAACCAAATATATAGGGTTGCTAAGCAACCCAAAAATGAAAAGGCTCTTATTTTTGGAAAATGATAGCACTTAATTCTGCTTCGCCTATAATCGAATCTTGATTTCCGAACGAATCAGTGGATATCAAATTTTTTTCTCTCACTCTCCCCAACCCGCCTTTCCCTGCACGCTTCCTCTCCCTAGGGAGCAAGCCATCGCGGCTCTCCCTCCATTCCGTCAGCTGTCTCGGTTTCCCTTCGCTCTGTCGATCGCTTACGGGGTGGCCCTTCAGGCGCCTAACGACGTCTATCGTTTCGACGGACACCAGTGTTCACGGGATCTATAACGAGCTTGTGTCTGTGTTCAGCCGCCTCCACGCAAGCGTTTTTCTGTTATACGTATTTCGGTTACCAACCGCCATGTTATGTCGACGTTGAAAACTTGGCAGCGAATCTTCATCTAAAGCATTGACTGAGCCGCGCAGTTAGCACTTTATATGAGCGCGGCACTTAGCGCCGCGGACATTCTTTGAGCGACACTTAGCCGCATCTGCCCAAGCCTGGCATGGCACAGCGCAGCACGGCGGCGGGCGTGACGTTTTCGCTGATCGACGAGGACCACACCATCGGGAACTCCGTGCGCTTCATTCTCAACCAAGAGTGCGTGTCGCCTGCTTTTAGACACGTGCCGCCTGCTTCTAGACACGTGCCGCCTGCTTCTAGGCACGTGTCGCCTGCTTCTTGGCACGTGTCGCCTGCTTCTTGGCACGTGTCGCCTGCTTCTAGACACGCGTTGTCTAGGCACGCGTTCTCCTGCGTGTTTTAGCCCGGTGAAGATCGTAGATATGCTGACCTGCAGAAAGCCTTACACCCTGAACCCTAGTGAACACCCCTCTTCCACCCCGACCCCTACTCGCTCTCTCCCCCCCTTTCCTCTCCCCCCCTCTCCCCCCCTCCTCTCTCTAGGAAAAGCCCTCCACCCCAAACCCTGAGGAAAGTTCTCGACCTAAACAAACTACCTCCCACCTCCCACCTCCACCCCACTCTGCCCCCTCCCCTTTCCCTCTCAACCGTTCCCCTCCCCCACTCCCCCTCCTCCCCCTCTCTCCCCCTTCCGCATCCTCGTCCCCTATCCCCGTTACAAGCAGTCCTCGTGTGAGTTTCTGCGGCTACTCGGTGCCACACCCGTCCGACAATAAAGTTAACATCCGCGTGCAAACAACAGGTCGGTGCGAATCTCAGGTGACAAAGGGAGGGATTTCAGGAGCTCATGTGACGGTGGACTCGAGATTGCATGCGAAGAGAGTCGTATGCCTTTAAACTCATGTCCCCATTCTCTCACGTGATTACTGCTTCATCCACTTCCCATTTACCCTTAACTTCCGTATCCTGTCATGTTCTTTCCGTTTCTGCAAACACATCCCTATCCCTGCACACACATCCCTATCCTCGCACACACATCCCTATCCCCGCGCACACACATCCCTATCCCCGCATACGCATCCCTGTGCCCCAATACCCACCCCTGCTGCCCCTTGCACATGCTCCAGCAAGGCAGGTGCTCAAGCTCGGGCTGCTGGAACTGGCGGGCTTCTGAGAGCACGTGACACGCGCATGCACACCCATCGTACCCATCTGAACCACTTATTCAGACACTTTTTCTCTCCCACACCCCCTCTCTCTGCAGGTGACCCGGCAAGGGAGGTGCTCAAGGACGGGCTGGTGGAACTGGCTGGTTTCTGTGAGCACGTGACACGCACGTTTGAAGCCGCCTTTGACAAGTTTGAGAAGCGACAGCGAGGCGAAGCAGTGGAGGAAGAGGAGGAAGAGGAAGAGGAAGAGGACGATGAAGACATGCAGGATGCATCTTGATTGAGAAGTTTGACGCAGTAGCAAACAATGAGGATATGGTAGATGCAAATGGTAGTGCATGTTTACTGGGTAGCAAGTGGTGATGCTGTATGCAACAGCATGCCAGTGGTGGATACACCCATACAAGTATCGTAGGCGTCGCATGTGATCTTTAGGCATACAAGAAAAAAAGAAAGGACACTTAATACCGTATCTGCGATGATGAACCAGAGTAATATCCCTGAGGGCAAACCGGTTTGTCATGTTTCTGTACTCTTCCTTCACAATGTATGTAAGCGATTCTGAAAAACAGTAAACCCACGTTTGTCATGACAGGTCGAGTGGGTTTGCGTAACAAAAAACCATAAAGAGTCCGCAATGGAGTGGCATGGCAAAATAGGTCAATGATGGATGAAACCACCAACCTGCAGAAAGCAAAGGTGGAAAATGGGGGTTTGGTTTGGTACAGACCACAAGCAGCTTACAAGAAAGGGGTCATGGGAACAAATTCACAAGATGGAGGAGGAGAGTAGGGGGAAATGGCTGAGAGAGTGTGAGCGAAGGGGAGATAGAGAGAGAGAGAAAGAGGAGAGAGGATGAGGGATAGAGAGAGAGAGAGGAACCCCTGTAATTTTGGCATGTACTGACCATGACGCCACGCTGTGTGATTCGGTTTCTTGCAATGAAGTGCAGCACGCTGGAAGCGAACTCCAAGCTCTCGTCCTCCTGCACACACACGTGCACCCACAGCACCACCACAGCAGCACCACAGCAGCACCCACAGCCCACCACAGCAGCACCACAGCAGCACCCACAGCAGCACCACAGCAGCACCACAGCAGCACCACAGCAGCACCCACAGCAGCACCACAGCAGCACCACAGCAGCACCACAGCAGCACCCACAGCAGCACCACAGCAGCACCACAGCAGCACCACAGCAGCACCCACAGCAGCACCACAGCAGCACCACAGCAGCACCCACAGCAGCACCACAGCTTGTGTTGGGTCAGAGAGTACAGAAGCAACAAGGGGAAGAAAGAGCGCACTGCACCACAAGTGGATGGCGCCTCACCTGGATGGCCTCACCTGCATGGCGCCAGCGCCTCACCTGGATGGCCTCACCTGGATGGCGTGGCCTGAGTGGCGGACAACGAGCATTTGGAAGCGGCCCTGCATCTGAGCGATGGTCAGCGGCCTGCCATGGTTGCTCGCCGTGCAGCACATGTGCAGTGAGGCAGGGCGACATGGGAGTGAGACAGGAGGGGAGAGCAGGGAGTGAGGCAGGATTTGGGAGCAGGGAGTGAAATGGGGAGGACGGAATAAATGCAAGAGCCAACATTGGCTCTTGCAGAGGGCGGCCAACATTGTGGAGCAAGAGCCAACACCGCCTTGCCCAACTAGCTGAACTCCCTTGACTCTCGACTCCCCTGACTCCCCTGACTCCCCTGACTCCCCTGACTCCCCTGACTCCCCTGACTCCCCTGACTCCCCTGACTCCCCTGACTCCCCTGACTCCCCTGACTCCCCTGACTCCCCTGACTCCCCTGACTCCCCTGACTCCCCTGACTCCCCTGTCTCCCCTGACTCCCCTGACTCCCCTGACTCCCCTGACTCCCCTGACTCCCCTGACTCCCCTGACTCCCCTGACTCCCCTGACTCCCCTGACTCCCCTGACTCCCCTGACTCCCCTGACTCCCCTGACTCCCCTGACTCCCCTGACTCCCCTGACTCCCCTGACTCCCCTGACTCCCCTGACTCCCCTGACTCCCCTGACTCCCCTGACTCCCCTGACTCCCCTGACTCCCCTGACTCCCCTGACTCCCCTGACTCCCCTGACTCCCCTGACTCCCCTGACTCCCCTGACTCCCCTGACTCCCCTGACTCCCCTGACTCCCCTGACTCCCCTGACTCCCCTGACTCCCCTGACTCCCCTGACTCCCCTGACTCCCCTGACTCCCCTGACTCCCCTGACTCCCCTGACTCCCCTGACTCCCCTGACTCCCCTGACTCCCCTGACTCCCCTGACTCCCCTGACTCCCCTGACTCCCCTGACTCCCCTGACTCCCCTGACTCCCCTGACTCCCCTGACTCCCCTGACTCCCCTGACTCCCCTGACTCCCCTGACTCCCCTGACTCCCCTGACTCCCCTGACTCCCCTGACTCCCCTGACTCCCCTGACTCCCCTGACTCCCCTGACTCCCCTGACTCCCCTGACTCCCCTGACTCCCCTGACTCCCCTGACTCCCCTGACTCCCCTGACTCCCCTGACTCCCCTGACTCCCCTGACTCCCCTGACTCCCCTGACTCCCCTGACTCCCCTGACTCCCCTGACTCCCCTGACTCCCCTGACTCCCCTGACTCCCCTGACTCCCCTGACTCCCCTGTCGGAATTCTCGCTGTCACCTCCTCCTGTCCCTTCTCCCTTACTGCCCTCTCCCTCTCATCTCCGCTTCCTTCTTGTTCCTGCTCCCCTGTTCCCTCCTTTATACTCAGCCACTACCTGCCCCCTCCTGTGCTCGTGCTCGAGCTGCTCGGGCCCGAGTCACAGGACTTCCAGGCTGAGTCGGCTGCTCTGCCGCACTGCCGGTTGGGTCTGGTGGCCCACGCTCTGTTCTCTTCTTTTCTTCGCCAGCTCCCGTAATCCCAATCCCCTCAGCTGCTTCGTCTTCTGCCTCGTCATGCTTGGCAGCATTTCCAAAGTGGTTTTCTTCATCCTCTGCAGGTAAGCTTCCTATCCCACTTCCCCCGCTGCCTTTGTCCTTTATGCCACCCTGCTGCAGAGGCTGCTCGTGCCTAGCCACTGTCTCTGTCAGCACCTGGGCTGCTTGCGGCATCGGCTCCTCTTCCCAAGTTTCTCCCTTAATCCACCTCACCGTCTGCAGGGCCTCTTTTCCTTCCTGCCTCATCTCATCTCCAACTGTCTGCTCCACTGCTTCCCTTGCTGGCAGGCACTCTCTTGCCCCCAATTCTTTGCTCTCCCTCTCTGTTTCCTCCCGCTCCTGGGCCGTGTCCCACACTGGACCCTCCCACCCTGCTATCCTTAGTTCCCCTTGCCACCAGTTGCTCGTCATTTCAGCTGATACACCTGCCCTGACCCTCATCTCTTCGTTCTTCCCTTCAGCTTCAGCTGCTGCTGGTGCACCCGCCCGTGCCCCCAACTCTTCATTCTTCCCTACTGCTTCTGCCACTTCTGGTTTGCACGACATTACCCCCATCTTCTCTTCCTTCCCTTCCTCTACCGCTGTTGCTGGTGTGCATGCCTGTACCCCCACCTTCTCGTTCTTCCCTTCTGCTTCCGTCGCTGCAGGTACACATACCCCTGCCCCCACCTTCTCCTTGCCTTCCGTATCCGCTACTGCTGGTACACGTACCCCTGCCCCCACCTTCTCTTCTTTCCCTTCCTCTTCCGCTGCTGTTGCTGCACACCCCTGTGCCTCTACCCCTTCATCCTCCACTTCCGCTTCCGCTGCTGCTGCTACGCACACCTGTGCTCTCACCTTCTCTTCCCTCCCTTCCGCTACTGCTACTTCTGGTTTGCACGCCTGTGTCCTCACCTTCTCTGCCTTGCTTTCCGCCTCCGCTACTGCTGGCATGCCCGCCGGTGGCCCCACCTTCCCTTCCTTCCCTTTCACATCCGCTACCACTAGTACACCCGACCATTCCCCCACCTTCTCGTTCTTCCCTTCCTCTTCCGCCGCTGTTAATACACACACTTCTGCCCCCACCTTCTCGTCCTTCTCCTCCGCTCCCGCTGCTGCTGATACGCACGCTTCTGTCCCCACCTGCTCGTCCCGTTCCTCCGCTCCCCCTGCTGCTGATACACCCGTTTTTGCCACAATTTGCTCGTCCTGCTCCTCCATTGCTGATGTTACTTGCACACACGTCCATGCTCCTACCTTATTTACTTGCTCTCTTCGTCCCTCCCTGCCCCCACTGCGCGGCCCCTTGACTACATGGCTACGCAGTACCGTACAGGAGTACCCTGGCTCTTGCTCCTCATCTTCCTGCTCCTCTTCCTCCCCCGCGTACAACCCCACCTCCCTTTCTGTCCTTCCTCTCAGCGCCTGCAGTAGAGCTTGTAACTTTTCAATCTGGTCCTTAATCTCCTCTGGTGATCTCTCTGCCCGCCCTGTTTTCTCATACCACTCCTTTGCCTTATGCCCCTTGTTCCCCCACTCGTCACAGGTTGGTGTATCCGGGCAGTCCTTCCGGCGGTGCCCAGGCTTTCCGCACACTTCACAGTTCTTGCAGTTTCTCCGTATATGCCCTGTCTGCCCGCATCTGTGGCACGTTCGTGTCTCTGGTCGCCACTCCTGCCGTTGCTCCTCCCTGTCCCCGTCCTCAGGTATCATCGCTGTAGCCCACGTGGGCTGCCTCTTCTCTGAGACCCTTGGCAGGTATGCCTCGTATCGCCTCTGCGCCAGCTCCACCCTCTCCGCAAGCTCGAACACCTCTTCTAGTGTAGCGTCTGCCCCCAACTCATACACTCGCATACGCAACCCACTACTCAGCCCTTCATCCAGGCCTCCCAAGAACTTACTTATCAACATGCTACTGTCCGTGCACACCATGTCCTCTGCTAGATTAGTGAGCCTTCCATAATAGGTGAGTAGCGATTCCGTCTTCCCCCGCCTGAATTCCTGAAATTCTCTAATTCTCTCTGCCGTGTGCCCTGGAAACTGCCTCCGCAGCCGCTCCAAGAATAGAGTGGTTGGGTCTTCATCATCCTCCTCTGCCCTCCTCAGCCATTCCTTCATCTTCATACGATATAGCGTCTCAGCTTCACCGCCTAGCGTGTTTGGTAGGCTCAAGAAAAACTCTATCGGGTCCATCCCGCTTCTGTCGCAGCGGTACTTCACATTGCCGATTTGCATCAGGTAATTCTTCAGGTTTGTCTCCGCTCCCGCCTCCCCTGTAAAGCGCACTGGCACCTCCACCCGTGGTGGGTCTACCCCGTTCCATCTCCTTGTCCCCCATGTTCCTGATCCTCCCCATCCTGTCCTGCTGCCTTCCCCTACCCACTCCCTTACTCCCCTGTTTCGTGCTCCTGTCCTGTACAACACACGCTCGATGCCTTCTCTTGCTGCCCTTGCTTCCCTAGAGCCCTCCCATGGTGACCTGTCATGCCGCTCTGGGCCCAAGCTCCTTCTTCCCTCCTCTCTCTCATCCATCTTTCTCCGGCCCTCCTGCCTGCTCCTCTGCTCCTCCCTCCTTTCGGATGAATATTCTTCCCAGTGCCCCTCCCTTCGGCCCGACCCATGGCGCGCAAGTTTGCCACCCCCTTCTTCCTCGCTGTCCGTATCGTACTCGAGCGCCATCTCCCGTAGCCTACGCCGCTCCTCAGCCCTCCTTCTCTGCCCTTCCTTTTTCTGACCCTCCCATACCTCTATGTCAGCTTCCCTCTGCTCCTCGTGCCTTCCCTTGTTCTTCTCTCTTCCCTTATGGGATAATTCCTTCTTACCCCGCTCTTTCTCATTGTGTTGGCACCGATCCAGACCATACTCATACTCCTCTTCGCTCTCTGTCCTCCTTTCAGGCGACCTCTCCCTCCTTCTGTAGTGCTCCTCATCTCTCCTTTTCGTCTTCCCCTTCCCTTCATTCCTCCCAGGGATATCTTCTTCACAACGTCTCCCTCGCCCGCCTGCTTCTTGGCGCCCATGATCCTCTCTTCCCCTTCCTTTGTCACTTCCCGGGTCCTCCCCTGTGAACACCTCTCGCAGGCAGCGCTCTTCTTCACCCCTTCTCCTGTTTCTCTCTCTCTCCTGCCTCCTCCTTGCCTCTCCGACAGGTTCCTGCACCAACCCTGCTCCCGCGCACGGATACTCTTCTATTTCTTCTCGGCGCGCTCTCGCATCCGCACCCGTGGCGTACTGCGAACACTCACTGCCCTTAACACGCGCTTCCCTCTCCTCCGTCCGCTGCCGTGCAGGCGAGCACTGCGCGCGCCTCCTATCGCGATCGTCCTCACTTTCCTCTCCCCCCTGCTCTGGTGATCGCCATCCGCCCAACGCCATGCGCCTCCTGCGCTCATGTCCGCGTCTCGGCTCAGGCGAGCCATACATCCCCGCCTGCACGTCTCGCCTCCTCTCTTCCTCACGGCTGGCTTCTGGCGCGCGCTTAGCCTCCTTGCCTTCGCCGTGCCTTGCATCACTTCTGCGCAGCCTGCCTGGCGAGCGATTTGCACCTGCGCCCCCGCGGCGCCTCGCATCTCTCTCAGGCATTACGCCCGCCGAACCGCCCGCATCCGCGCTCCCATGGCGCCTTGCTCCATTCCCGCGCATTTCGCCCGTCGAACCTGCTGCAACCGCGCTTCCGCGGCGCCTCGCGTCATTCTCAGGCATTTCGCCCGCCAAACCGCCCGCATCCGCGCTCCCATGGCGCCTCGCTCCATTCCCGCGCATTTCACCCGTCGAACCTGCTGCTATCGCGCTTCCGTGGCGCCTCGCATCATTCCCGCGCATTTCACCCGTCGAACCAGCTGCACCCGCGCTCTCGCGGCGCCTCGAGCCATTCCCGCGCATTTCGCCAGCAGAACGATCCGCATCCGCGCTCCCGCGGTGCCTCTCGCCACTCCCGCGCATTTCGCCAGCAGAGCGATCGCTCCCGCGGCGACCTGCGCTACTCCCACGCACTTCGTCTGTTGAGCGGCTTGATCCCGTCGCCTTTCCGCGATCTTCGCGTTTCTCTCCACGGCGACTTTCGCCTCCCTCGCGCATGTCGTCCGGCGAGCAATCTGCTCCCGCGTACTTTGGATCATCCTCCTCGCCGTCGGCCTCGTTTGCCAACATCAGCGAGCCCGTTCCGTCGGCATCCTCATGATGCCCTTCACCCGCGCCCCGCTGGCCTTTTGCCAGATCCCAGGGACCGCTTCTCGACGGCTGAGGTCTCGTCGCCAATCTCATCTGCAGATCGGTCTCGCCTCCATCGCGCCGTCCGTCACCAGCTGCCATCCGATCCGCCCGATCCGCCTCTCTCTTAGGCGAGCGACCTGGCGATCGTTCCCGCTCCTGTGAGCGCATCCGTCGCGACGGCGGAATTTCCCGACGCGAATACGTTCGCTGCCAGCGAAGCTCGTGGCAGTCCATGCTGCCAATACCCTTCTCTCGTTTGTGAGAGATCCGGCTCCCACACGCTGGTTGCCCACAGTGGCGCAGTCACCTAGCTTAGATAGCTTTAGAACGGTAACACTAGACCACTATATGAGACAAACAAACGAGAGAACAGCTTGGTATGTCCTAGCCTAGGCTACTTATTGCCCTGTCCCGAGTCGTGAGTGTCCTCGACAAACTGGGTTGGCTTCGAGTCGCCCTGCCCTTGGATTGGCCACTGCAAATTCCCTGTCCCTCGAGGCCCTTGAGCTCTCCCCGCTGTACTTCGCAATTCCCACTACTACCAACTTCCCGTCACTCCCTTGAAACCCAACAACCCCTTTGGTAATATTACATGACACAGTTCTACACCCTTCTACACCCAACTAGCAAGACACTGAATGTGTTGAATATATCAATAGATTCTGTGACACCCCTGACTCCCCTGACTCCCCTGACTCACTCCCCTGACTCCCCTGACTCACTCCCCTGACTCCCCTGACTCACTCCCCTGACTCCCCTGACTCACTCCCCTGACTCCCCTGACTCCCCTGACTCCCCTGACTCCCCTGACTCCCCTGACTCCCCTGACTCCCCTGACTCCCCTGACTCCCCTGACTCACTCCCCTGACTCCCCTGACTCACTCCCCTGACTCCCCTGACTCACTCCCCTGACTCCCCTGACTCACTCCCCTGACTCCCCTGACTCCCCTGACTCCCCTGACTCCCCTGACTCCCCTGACTCCCCTGACTCCCCTGACTCCCCTGACTCCCCTGACTCCCCTGACTCCCCTGACTCCCCTGACTCCCCTGACTCCCCTGACTCCCCTGACTCCCCTGACTCCCCTGACTCCCCTGACTCCCCTGACTCCCCTGACTCCCCTGACTCCCCTGACTCCCCTGACTCCCCTGACTCCCCTGACTCCCTTGACTACCCTTGACTCTCTTGAATCCCTTGACTCCCCTGACGCCATGCCCTGATGCCATGCCCTGGTGCGATGAGAGCTTGGCTCACTTGTCGAGGCGGTCGGTGCCGGCGAGCAGCAGCAGCTTGGGCACGGGGCAGCGCAGAAAGAGGTCCGACAGACCCGCGTACCTGCAGGGCACAGGGACGCATGCACATGCATGCACACACATGTACGCACACACGTGCACGCACACACATGCACGCACACACGTGCACGCACACACATGCACGCACACACATGCACGCACACACATGCACGCACACACATGCACGCACACACACGCACGCACACACACGCACGCACACACACGCACGCACACACATGCATGCACACACATGCATGCACACACATGCATGCATGCACACGTGCACACATGCACATGCATACGCACACATGCACGTGCACACATGCACATGGATACGCACACAAGCACATGCACACATGCATGGGCACACGCATATGGACATGCACACGTGCACGCACATGGTTGAATGCACTTGCACGCATGCATATGGTTCACTTCGCACAGCAGCGCACACATGGGGTTGCTGGCACACAACTGCGACGAGAAAGGCGGGTGAGAGATGACATCCAATCCAACCATGCCGCACTCTGCTTACTCTTCACAACCAATCCCACGCCCCTAAAAAGCTTCAACAGTTTTTTCCCATCCCAAGCATGCAAATCGACATCCCAAGCATGCCACTTTGCGAGCAGTGCAAAATGCATGCTCAGCAGGCAGCAAGAAACAGACAGCATGCACGCATGTGTGTGCGCGCGTGTGCACGCATGTATGTGCACATATGTATGCGCACGCATGTGTGTGCACATATGTATGCGCACGCATGTGTGTGCACGTATGTATGCGCAAGCATGTGTGTGCACGTATGTGTGTGCATGCATGCACGCACCATCCCTTCCAGAAGGGCTGAGATTTCTCCAGGGGGGTACGCCACACAAACCTGCAGGTGGAGGAAAGGGTGTGAGAGAGGGAATGGGAGAGAGTGGGAGTGGGTGAGAGTGGGAGTGGACGAGAGATCGGGAAACGGATGAGAGAGTGGGAATGGAAGAGAGGGAGGAGAAGGGACAGTAGAACCTGGCATTCAAGGGGTCGAGAACGGTATAGAACGCAACTTACCGTGCCTCCCCATGGCTCACCCATGCTCCCCTCGCCCTCATGCCTCCCTATATCGCACCCATGCTTCCTCACGCCTCTGCCTTTCCCCTCCTGTGTGCTGCTCGACCCTTCCTGTCTGTTCACTACTCAACTCACCCCTTCCCTGTGGCGTCTGTTCGCTACTCACCCCTTCCCTGTGGCGTCTGTTCGCTACTCACCCCTTCCCTGTGGCGTCTGTTCGCTACTCACCCCTTCCCTGTGGCGTCTGTTCGCTACTCACCCCTTCCCTGTGGCGTCTGTTCGCTACTCACCCCTTCCCTGTGGCGTCTGTTCGCTACTCACCCCTTCCCTGTGGCGTCTGTTCGCTACTCACCCCTTCCCTGTGGCGTCTGTTCGCTACTCACCCCTTCCCTGTGGCGTCTGTTCGCTACTCACCCCTTCCCTGTGGCGTCTGTTCGCTACTCACCCCTTCCCTGTGGCGTCTGTTCGCTACTCACCCCTTCCCTGTGGCGTCTGTTCGCTACTCACCCCTTCCCTGTGGCGTCTGTTCGCTACTCACCCCTTCCCTGTGGCGTCTGTTCGCTACTCACCCCTTCCCTGTGGCGTCTGTTCGCTACTCACCCCTTCCCTGTGGCGTCTGTTCGCTACTCACCCCTTCCCTGTGGCGTCTGTTCGCTACTCACCCCTTCCCTGTGGCGTCTGTTCGCTACTCACCCCTTCCCTGTGGCGTCTGTTCGCTACTCACCCTTCCCTGTGGCGTCTGTTCGCTACTCACCCCTTCCCTGTGGCGTCTGTTCGCTACTCACCCCTTCCCTGTGGCGTCTGTTCGCTACTCACCCCTTCCCTGTGGCGTCTGTTCGCTACTCACCCCTTCCCTGTGGCGTCTGTTCGCTACTCACCCCTTCCCTGTGGCGTCTGTTCGCTACTCACCCCTTCCCTGTGGCGTCTGTTCGCTACTCACCCCTTCCCTGTGGCGTCTGTTCGCTACTCACCCCTTCCCTGTGGCGTCTGTTCGCTACTCACCCCTTCCCTGTGGCGTCTGTTCGCTACTCACCCCTTCCCTGTGGCGTCTGTTCGCTACTCACCCCTTCCCTGTGGCGTCTGTTCGCTACTCACCCCTTCCCTGTGGCGTCTGTTCGCTACTCACCCCTTCCCTGTGGCGTCTGTTCGCTACTCACCCCTTCCCTGTGGCGTCTGTTCGCTACTCACCCCTTCCCTGTGGCGTCTGTTCGCTACTCACCCCTTCCCTGTGGCGTCTGTTCGCTACTCACCCCTTCCCTGTGGCGTCTGTTCGCTACTCACCCCTTCCCTGTGGCGTCTGTTCGCTACTCACCCCTTCCCTGTGGCGTCTGTTCGCTACTCACCCCTTCCCTGTGGCGTCTGTTCGCTACTCACCCCTTCCCTGTGGCGTCTGTTCGCTACTCACCCCTTCCCTGTGGCGTCTGTTCGCTACTCACCCCTTCCCTGTGGCGTCTGTTCGCTACTCACCCCTTCCCTGTGGCGTCTGTTCGCTACTCACCCCTTCCCTGTGGCGTCTGTTCGCTACTCACCCCTTCCCTGTGGCGTCTGTTCGCTACTCACCCCTTCCCTGTGGCGTCTGTTCGCTACTCACCCCTTCCCTGTGGCGTCTGTTCGCTACTCACCCCTTCCCTGTGGCGTCTGTTCACTACTCACCCCTTCCCTGTGGCGTCTGTTCGCTACTCACCCCTTCCCTGTGGCGTCTGTTCGCTACTCACCCCTTCCCTGTGGCGTCTGTTCGCTACTCACCCCTTCCCCGTGGCGTCTGTTCGCTACTCACCCCTTCCCCGTGGCGTCTGTTCGCTACTCACCCCTTCCCTGTGGCGTCTGTTCGCTACTCACCCCTTCCCCGTGGCGTCTGTTCGCTACTCACCCCTTCCCTGTGGCGTCTGTTCGCTACTCACCCCTTCCCTGTGGCGTCTGTTCGCTACTCACCCCTTCCCTGTGGCGTCTGTTCGCTACTCACCCCTTCCCTGTGGCGTCTGTTCGCTACTCACCCCTTCCCTGTGGCGTCTGTTCACTACTCACCCCTTCCCTGTGGCGTCTGTTCGCTACTCACCCCTTCCCTGTGGCGTCTGTTCGCTACTCACCCCTTCCCTGTGGCGTCTGTTCGCTACTCACCCCTTCCCTGTGGCGTCTGTTCGCTACTCACCCCTTCCCCGTGGCGTCTGTTCGCTACTCACCCCTTCCCTGTGGCGTCTGTTCGCTACTCACCCCTTCCCCGTGGCGTCTGTTCGCTACTCACCCCTTCCCTGTGGCGTCTGTTCGCTACTCACCCCTTCCCTGTGGCGTCTGTTCGCTACTCACCCCTTCCCTGTGGCGTCTGTTCGCTACTCACCCCTTCCCCGTGGCGTCTGTTCGCTACTCACCCCTTCCCCGTGGCGTCTGTTCGCTACTCACCCCTTCCCCGTGGCGTCTGTTCGCTACTCACCCCTTCCCCGTGGCGTCTGTTCGCTACTCACCCCTTCCCTGTGGCGTCTGTTCGCTACTCACCCCTTCCCTGTGGCGTCTGTTCGCTACTCACCCCTTCCCTGTGGCGTCTGTTCGCTACTCACCCCTTCCCTGTGGCGTCTGTTCGCTACTCACCCCTTCCCTGTGGCGTCTGTTCGCTACTCACCCCTTCCCTGGGGCGTCTGTTCGCTACTCACCCCTTCCCTGTGGCGTCTGTTCGCTACTCACCCCTTCCCTGTGGCGTCTGTTCGCTACTCACCCCTTCCCCGTGGCGTCTGTTCGCTACTCACCCCTTCCCCGTGGCGTCTGTTCGCTACTCACCCCTTCCCTGTGGCGTCTGTTCGCTACTCACCCCTTCCCTGTGGCGTCTGTTCGCTACTCACCCTTCCCTGTGGCGTCTGTTCGCTACTCACCCCTTCCCTGTGGCGTCTGTTCGCTACTCACCCCTTCCCCGTGGCGTCTGTTCGCTACTCACCCCTTCCCCGTGGCGTCTGTTCGCTACTCACCCCTTCCCCGTGGCGTCTGTTCGCTACTCACCCCTTCCCCGTGGCGTCTGTTCGCTACTCACCCCTTCCCCGTGGCGTCTGTTCGCTACTCACCCCTTCCCCGTGGCGTCTGTTCGCTACTCACCCCTTCCCTGTGGCGTCTGTTCGCTACTCACCCCTTCCCTGTGGCGTCTGTTCGCTACTCACCCCTTCCCTGTGGCGTCTGTTCGCTACTCACCCCTTCCCTGTGGCGTCTGTTCGCTACTCACCCCTTCCCTGTGGCGTCTGTTCGCTACTCACCCCTTCCCTGTGGCGTCTGTTCGCTACTCACCCCTTCCCTGTGGCGTCTGTTCGCTACTCACCCCTTCCCTGTGGCGTCTGTTCGCTACTCACCCCTTCCCTGTGGCGTCTGTTCGCTACTCACCCCTTCCCTGTGGCGTCTGTTCGCTACTCACCCCTTCCCTGTGGCGTCTGTTCGCTACTCACCCCTTCCCTGTGGCGTCTGTTCGCTACTCACCCCTTCCCTGTGGCGTCTGTTCGCTACTCACCCCTTCCCTGTGGCGTCTGTTCGCTACTCACCCCTTCCCTGTGGCGTCTGTTCGCTACTCACCCCTTCCCTGTGGCGTCTGTTCGCTACTCACCCCTTCCCTGTGGCGTCTGTTCGCTACTCACCCCTTCCCTGTGGCGTCTGTTCGCTACTCACCCCTTCCCTGTGGCGTCTGTTCGCTACTCACCCCTTCCCTGTGGCGTCTGTTCGCTACTCACCCCTTCCCTGTGGCGTCTGTTCGCTACTCACCCCTTCCCTGTGGCGTCTGTTCGCTACTCACCCCTTCCCTGTGGCGTCTGTTCGCTACTCACCCCTTCCCCGTGGCGTCTGTTCGCTACTCACCCCTTCCCCGTGGCGTCTGTTCGCTACTCACCCCTTCCCCGTGGCGTCTGTTCGCTACTCACCCCTTCCCCGTGGCGTCTGTTCGCTACTCACCCCTTCCCTGTGGCGTCTGTTCGCTACTCACCCCTTCCCTGTGGCGTCTGTTCGCTACTCACCCCTTCCCTGTGGCGTCTGTTCGCTACTCACCCCTTCCCTGTGGCGTCTGTTCGCTACTCACCCCTTCCCCGTGGCGTCTGTTCGCTACTCACCCCTTCCCCGTGGCGTCTGTTCGCTACTCACCCCTTCCCCGTGGCGTCTGTTCGCTACTCACCCCTTCCCTGTGGCGTCTGTTCGCTACTCACCCCTTCCCTGTGGCGTCTGTTCGCTACTCACCCCTTCCCTGTGGCGTCTGTTCGCTACTCACCCCTTCCCTGTGGCGTCTGTTCGCTACTCACCCCTTCCCTGTGGCGTCTGTTCGCTACTCACCCCTTCCCTGTGGCGTCTGTTCGCTACTCACCCCTTCCCTGTGGCGTCTGTTCGCTACTCACCCCTTCCCTGTGGCGTCTGTTCGCTACTCACCCCTTCCCTGTGGCGTCTGTTCGCTACTCACCCCTTCCCTGTGGCGTCTGTTCGCTACTCACCCCTTCCCTGTGGCGTCTGTTCGCTACTCACCCCTTCCCTGTGGCGTCTGTTCGCTACTCACCCCTTCCCTGTGGCGTCTGTTCGCTACTCACCCCTTCCCTGTGGCGTCTGTTCGCTACTCACCCCTTCCCTGTGGCGTCTGTTCGCTACTCACCCCTTCCCTGTGGCGTCTGTTCGCTACTCACCCCTTCCCCGTGGCGTCTGTTCGCTACTCACCCCTTCCCCGTGGCGTCTGTTCGCTACTCACCCCTTCCCCGTGGCGTCTGTTCGCTACTCACCCCTTCCCCGTGGCGTCTGTTCGCTACTCACCCCTTCCCTGTGGCGTCTGTTCGCTACTCACCCCTTCCCTGTGGCGTCTGTTCGCTACTCACCCCTTCCCTGTGGCGTCTGTTCGCTACTCACCCCTTCCCTGTGGCGTCTGTTCGCTACTCACCCCTTCCCTGTGGCGTCTGTTCGCTACTCACCCCTTCCCTGTGGCGTCTGTTCGCTACTCACCCCTTCCCTGTGGCGTCTGTTCGCTACTCACCCCTTCCCTGTGGCGTCTGTTCGCTACTCACCCCTTCCCTGTGGCGTCTGTTCGCTACTCACCCTTCCCTGTGGCGTCTGTTCGCTACTCACCCCTTCCCTGGGCGTCTGTTCGCTACTCACCCCTTCCCTGTGGCGTCTGTTCGCTACTCACCCCTTCCCTGTGGCGTCTGTTCGCTACTCACCCCTTCCCTGTGGCGTCTGTTCGCTACTCACCCCTTCCCTGTGGCGTCTGTTCGCTACTCACCCCTTCCCTGTGGCGTCTGTTCGCTACTCACCCCTTCCCCGTGGCGTCTGTTCGCTACTCACCCCTTCCCCGTGGCGTCTGTTCGCTACTCACCCCTTCCCCGTGGCGTCTGTTCGCTACTCACCCCTTCCCCGTGGCGTCTGTTCGCTACTCACCCCTTCCCTGTGGCGTCTGTTCGCTACTCACCCCTTCCCTGTGGCGTCTGTTCGCTACTCACCCCTTCCCTGTGGCGTCTGTTCGCTACTCACCCCTTCCCTGTGGCGTCTGTTCGCTACTCACCCCTTCCCGTGGCGTCTGTTCGCTACTCACCCCTTCCCCGTGGCGTCTGTTCGCTACTCACCCCTTCCCTGTGGCGTCTGTTCGCTACTCACCCCTTCCCTGTGGCGTCTGTTCGCTACTCACCCCTTCCCTGTGGCGTCTGTTCGCTACTCACCCCTTCCCTGTGGCGTCTGTTCGCTACTCACCCCTTCCCTGTGGCGTCTGTTCGCTACTCACCCCTTCCCTGTGGCGTCTGTTCGCTACTCACCCCTTCCCTGTGGCGTCTGTTCGCTACTCACCCCTTCCCTGTGGCGTCTGTTCGCTACTCACCCCTTCCCTGTGGCGTCTGTTCGCTACTCACCCCTTCCCTGTGGCGTCTGTTCGCTACTCACCCCTTCCCTGTGGCGTCTGTTCGCTACTCACCCCTTCCCCGTGGCGTCTGTTCGCTACTCACCCCTTCCCCGTGGCGTCTGTTCGCTACTCACCCCTTCCCTGTGGCGTCTGTTCGCTACTCACCCCTTCCCTGTGGCGTCTGTTCGCTACTCACCCCTTCCCTGTGGCGTCTGTTCGCTACTCACCCCTTCCCTGTGGCGTCTGTTCGCTACTCACCCCTTCCCTGTGGCGTCTGTTCGCTACTCACCCCTTCCCCGTGGCGTCTGTTCGCTACTCACCCCTTCCCCGTGGCGTCTGTTCGCTACTCACCCCTTCCCCGTGGCGTCTGTTCGCTACTCACCCCTTCCCTGTGGCGTCTGTTCGCTACTCACCCCTTCCCTGTGGCGTCTGTTCGCTACTCACCCCTTCCCTGTGGCGTCTGTTCGCTACTCACCCCTTCCCTGTGGCGTCTGTTCGCTACTCACCCCTTCCCTGTGGCGTCTGTTCGCTACTCACCCCTTCCCTGTGGCGTCTGTTCGCTACTCACCCCTTCCCTGTGGCGTCTGTTCGCTACTCACCCCTTCCCTGTGGCGTCTGTTCGCTACTCACCCCTTCCCTGTGGCGTCTGTTCGCTACTCACCCCTTCCCTGTGGCGTCTGTTCGCTACTCACCCCTTCCCTGTGGCGTCTGTTCGCTACTCACCCCTTCCCTGTGGCGTCTGTTCGCTACTCACCCCTTCCCTGTGGCGTCTGTTCGCTACTCACCCCTTCCCTGTGGCGTCTGTTCGCTACTCACCCCTTCCCTGTGGCGTCTGTTCGCTACTCACCCCTTCCCTGTGGCGTCTGTTCGCTACTCACCCCTTCCCTGTGGCGTCTGTTCGCTACTCACCCCTTCCCTGTGGCGTCTGTTCGCTACTCACCCCTTCCCTGTGGCGTCTGTTCGCTACTCACCCCTTCCCTGTGGCGTCTGTTCGCTACTCACCCCTTCCCTGTGGCGTCTGTTCGCTACTCACCCCTTCCCTGTGGCGTCTGTTCGCTACTCACCCCTTCCCTGTGGCGTCTGTTCGCTACTCACCCCTTCCCTGTGGCGTCTGTTCGCTACTCACCCCTTCCCTGTGGCGTCTGTTCGCTACTCACCCCTTCCCTGTGGCGTCTGTTCGCTACTCACCCCTTCCCTGTGGCGTCTGTTCGCTACTCACCCCTTCCCTGTGGCGTCTGTTCGCTACTCACCCCTTCCCTGTGGCGTCTGTTCGCTACTCACCCCTTCCCTGTGGCGTCTGTTCGCTACTCACCCCTTCCCTGTGGCGTCTGTTCGCTACTCACCCCTTCCCTGTGGCGTCTGTTCGCTACTCACCCCTTCCCTGTGGCGTCTGTTCGCTACTCACCCCTTCCCTGTGGCGTCTGTTCGCTACTCACCCCTTCCCTGTGGCGTCTGTTCGCTACTCACCCCTTCCCTGTGGCGTCTGTTCGCTACTCACCCCTTCCCTGTGGCGTCTGTTCGCTACTCACCCCTTCCCTGTGGCGTCTGTTCGCTACTCACCCCTTCCCTGTGGCGTCTGTTCGCTACTCACCCCTTCCCCGTGGCGTCTGTTCGCTACTCACCCCTTCCCTGTGGCGTCTGTTCGCTACTCACCCCTTCCCTGTGGCGTCTGTTCGCTACTCACCCCTTCCCTGTGGCGTCTGTTCGCTACTCACCCCTTCCCTGTGGCGTCTGTTCGCTACTCACCCCTTCCCTGTGGCGTCTGTTCGCTACTCACCCCTTCCCTGTGGCGTCTGTTCGCTACTCACCCCTTCCCTGTGGCGTCTGTTCGCTACTCACCCCTTCCCTGTGGCGTCTGTTCGCTACTCACCCCTTCCCTGTGGCGTCTGTTCGCTACTCACCCCTTCCCTGTGGCGTCTGTTCGCTACTCACCCCTTCCCTGTGGCGTCTGTTCGCTACTCACCCCTTCCCTGTGGCGTCTGTTCGCTACTCACCCCTTCCCTGTGGCGTCTGTTCGCTACTCACCCCTTCCCTGTGGCGTCTGTTCGCTACTCACCCCTTCCCTGTGGCGTCTGTTCGCTACTCACCCCTTCCCTGTGGCGTCTGTTCGCTACTCACCCCTTCCCTGTGGCGTCTGTTCGCTACTCACCCCTTCCCTGTGGCGTCTGTTCGCTACTCACCCCTTCCCTGTGGCGTCTGTTCGCTACTCACCCCTTCCCTGGCGTCTGTTCGCTACTCACCCCTTCCCCGTGGCGTCTGTTCGCTACTCACCCCTTCCCTGTGGCGTCTGTTCGCTACTCACCCCTTCCCTGTGGCGTCTGTTCGCTACTCACCCCTTCCCTGTGGCGTCTGTTCGCTACTCACCCCTTCCCTGTGGCGTCTGTTCGCTACTCACCCCTTCCCTGTGGCGTCTGTTCGCTACTCACCCCTTCCCTGTGGCGTCTGTTCGCTACTCACCCCTTCCCTGTGGCGTCTGTTCGCTACTCACCCCTTCCCTGTGGCGTCTGTTCGCTACTCACCCCTTCCCTGTGGCGTCTGTTCGCTACTCACCCCTTCCCTGTGGCGTCTGTTCGCTACTCACCCCTTCCCTGTGGCGTCTGTTCGCTACTCACCCCTTCCCTGTGGCGTCTGTTCGCTACTCACCCCTTCCCTGTGGCGTCTGTTCGCTACTCACCCCTTCCCTGTGGCGTCTGTTCGCTACTCACCCCTTCCCTGTGGCGTCTGTTCGCTACTCACCCCTTCCCTGTGGCGTCTGTTCGCTACTCACCCCTTCCCTGTGGCGTCTGTTCGCTACTCACCCCTTCCCTGTGGCGTCTGTTCGCTACTCACCCCTTCCCTGTGGCGTCTGTTCGCTACTCACCCCTTCCCTGTGGCGTCTGTTCGCTACTCACCCCTTCCCTGTGGCGTCTGTTCGCTACTCACCCCTTCCCTGTGGCGTCTGTTCGCTACTCACCCCTTCCCTGTGGCGTCTGTTCGCTACTCACCCCTTCCCTGTGGCGTCTGTTCGCTACTCACCCCTTCCCTGTGGCGTCTGTTCGCTACTCACCCCTTCCCTGTGGCGTCTGTTCGCTACTCACCCCTTCCCTGTGGCGTCTGTTCGCTACTCACCCCTTCCCCGTGGCCTCTGTTCGCTACTCACCCCTTCCCTGTGGCCTCTGTTCGCTACTCACCCCTTCCCCGTGGCGTCTGTTCGCTACTCACCCCTTCCCCGTGGCGTCTGTTCGCTACTCACCCCTTCCCTGTGGCGTCTGTTCGCTACTCACCCCTTCCCTGTGGCGTCTGTTCGCTACTCACCCCTTCCCTGTGGCGTCTGTTCGCTACTCACCCCTTCCCTGTGGCGTCTGTTCGCTACTCACCCCTTCCCCGTGGCCTCTGTTCGCTACTCACCCCTTCCCTGTGGCCTCTGTTCGCTACTCACCCCTTCCCCGTGGCGTCTGTTCGCTACTCACCCCTTCCCCGTGGCGTCTGTTCGCTACTCACCCCTTCCCTGTGGCGTCTGTTCGCTACTCACCCCTTCCCTGTGGCGTCTGTTCGCTACTCACCCCTTCCCTGTGGCGTCTGTTCGCTACTCACCCCTTCCCTGTGGCGTCTGTTCGCTACTCACCCCTTCCCCGTGGCGTCTGTTCGCTACTCACCCCTTCCCTGTGGCGTCTGTTCGCTACTCACCCCTTCCCTGTGGCGTCTGTTCGCTACTCACCCCTTCCCTGTGGCGTCTGTTCGCTACTCACCCCTTCCCTGTGGCGTCTGTTCGCTACTCACCCCTTCCCCGTGGCGTCTGTTCGCTACTCACCCCTTCCCTGTGGCGTCTGTTCGCTACTCACCCCTTCCCTGTGGCGTCTGTTCGCTACTCACCCCTTCCCTGTGGCGTCTGTTCGCTACTCACCCCTTCCCTGTGGCGTCTGTTCGCTACTCACCCCTTCCCTGTGGCGTCTGTTCGCTACTCACCCCTTCCCTGTGGCGTCTGTTCGCTACTCACCCCTTCCCTGTGGCGTCTGTTCGCTACTCACCCCTTCCCTGTGGCGTCTGTTCGCTACTCACCCCTTCCCTGTGGCGTCTGTTCGCTACTCACCCCTTCCCTGTGGCGTCTGTTCGCTACTCACCCCTTCCCGGGTGGCGTCTGTTCGCTACTCACCCCTTCCCTGTGGCGTCTGTTCGCTACTCACCCCTTCCCTGTGGCGTCTGTTCGCTACTCACCCCTTCCCTGTGGCGTCTGTTCGCTACTCACCCCTTCCCTGTGGCGTCTGTTCGCTACTCACCCCTTCCCTGTGGCGTCTGTTCGCTACTCACCCCTTCCCTGTGGCGTCTGTTCGCTACTCACCCCTTCCCTGTGGCGTCTGTTCGCTACTCACCCTTCCCCGTGGCGTCTGTTCGCTACTCACCCCTTCCCTGTGGCGTCTGTTCGCTACTCACCCCTTCCCTGTGGCGTCTGTTCGCTACTCACCCTTCCCTGTGGCGTCTGTTCGCTACTCACCCCTTCCCTGTGGCGTCTGTTCGCTACTCACCCCTTCCCTGTGGCGTCTGTTCGCTACTCACCCCTTCACCATGGCGTCTGTTCGCTACTCACCCCTTCCCTGTGGCGTCTGTTCGCTACTCACCCCTTCCCTGTGGCGTCTGTTCGCTACTCACCCCTTCCCTGTGGCGTCTGTTCGCTACTCACCCCTTCCCTGTTGCGTCTGTTCGCTACTCACCCCTTCCCTGTGGCGTCTGTTCGCTACTCACCCCTTCCCTGTGGCGTCTGTTCGCTACTCACCCCTTCCCTGTGGCGTCTGTTCGCTACTCACCCCTTCCCTGTGGCGTCTGTTCGCTACTCACCCCTTCCCTGTGGCGTCTGTTCGCTACTCACCCCTTCCCTGTGGCGTCTGTTCGCTACTCACCCCTTCCCCGTGGCGTCTGTTTGCTACTCACCCCTTCCCTGTGGCGTCTGTTCGCTACTCACCCCTTCCCCGTGGCGTCTGTTCACTACTCACCCCTTCCCCGTGGCGTCTGTTCGCTACTCACCCCTTCCCTGTGGCGTCTGTTCGCTACTCACCCCTTCCCTGTGGCGTCTGTTTGCTACTCACCCCTTCCCTGTGGCGTCTGTTCGATACTCACCCCTTCCCTGTGGCGTCTGTTCGCTACTCACCCCTTCCCTGTGGCGTCTGTTCGCTACTCACCCCTTCCCTGTGGCGTCTGTTCGATACTCACCCCTTCCCCGTGGCGTCTGTTCGCTACTCACCCCTTCCCCGTGGCGTCTGTTCACTACTCACCCCTTCCCTGTGGCGTCTGTTCGCTACTCACCCCTTCCCTGTGGCGTCTGTTCACTACTCACCCCTTCCCTGTGGCGTCTGTTCGCTACTCACCCCTTCCCGTGGCGTCTGTTCGCTACTCACCCCTTCCCCGTGGCGTCTGGGATGAGGGTGGGCGGCACCGAGACACGCGCCGACTCAACGCTCCTCAGATGCCCCGACCGCACACTCCACTCCACCTGCGGGCGCACCACAGAGCGAGCGAGGAGAATGAAACATGTGGCTTGGCAGAGTACGTATGCTAGGAAGGATGAGAGGAATAAAGGGAGAATGAGAAAGACAGAAAGGAGAGAGGGGGAGGAAGAAGTGCAAGAGGGGGAGAAATTATTCCATACAGCAGCGAAAAGGAAGGCACGGACAGGGGGAAGTGGGCATGCGACGTTCAAAAGATCATGCACTGCATGGTGCTCACGATGGCACTGCATGGTGCTCATGGCGGCATTTGAGGCGCCTCAAAAGGCGGCACTGCATTGTGCTGACTCACGGCGGTGCTGCATGGTGCTCACTGCATGGTGCTCACTGCATGGTGCTCACTGCATGGTGCTCACTGCATGGTGCTCACTGCATGGTGCTCACTGCATGGTGGTGACTCACGGCTTTGTGGAGCGATGGGAAGTGTGAGGGGCGTGACGCCAGCACTGCCTGCATGTGGCCCAGCGATGCCACCGCGCTGCCCTGCCGTGTCGTGTTCCATGCAGGGCGGGCGGGCGGGCGCAGGACAAGGGGACAAGGGGGGGTACCTTTTGAGTCGCCTCACAAGTTACCATGCACTGCCTGCATGTGGCCCAGCGATGCCACCGCGCTGCCCTGCCGTGTCGTGTTCCATGCAGGGCGGGCGGGCGGGCGCAGGACAAGGGGACAAGGGGGGGTACCTTTTGAGTCGCCTCACAAGTTACCATGCACTGCCTGCATGTGGCCCAGCGATGCCACCGCGCTGCCCTGCCGTGCCGTGTCCCATGCAGGGCGGGCGGGCGCAGGACAAGGGGGGGACGAGCAAGAGGAGGTGGAGGAGGGGGGTAGGGGGGTAAGGGTGGTGAGAGGGGTAGGGGTGGTGAAGGGGTAGAGGGTGGTGAAGGGGTAGAGGGTGGTGAAGGGGTAGAGGGTGGTGAAGGGGTAGAGGGTGGTGAAGGGGTAGAGGGTGGTGAAGGGGTAGAGGGTGGTGAAGGGGTAGAGGGTGGTGAAGGGGCACACACTCACTGACTTGACACACTGGCATCAAGCAGCATGGCGAAGCGCAAACCCGTGAGCCCATGAGCCAGTAGGCCTGACATGATAAATCGACAAGGCCGTTAGGCAGTGTGCGTGAGGCGGTGCGGCAGGGATGCAGGAAGGCAGGGAAGCAGTGATGCAATGGGGCAGTGTAAGGCAGGGAGGAGGCAGGGAGGAGGCAGGAAGGATGCAGGAGAGGACAGGGAGGCAGAGAGGGAGGCCGGTGGGGGGGCAGAACACGTGGGAGGCAGAGAGGGAGGGTGAGAGGGAGGGTGAGAGGGAGGGTGAGAGGGAGGCAGAGAGGGGGCAGGGAGGGAGGCACCTCGACGACGTCGACGACGATGAGGCCTGCGAGCGATGGCAGCAGGTGCTGCTCCGCCACCCGCACTGCCACTGCCCCCCCCATGCTGCCATGCATGCTCCACGCGCCATGTGCCGTGCCCCGCCCGCCCACACACGGAAGGGAGGGGGAGGGGGACACGGAGCAGAGCAGATGAATGAAGGAGGGAAGGAGGAGTGGAAGAATTAGAGGTGCCTTGCCTGCCCTCTCACGCTCACCTGTGCCCCAGCAGCACCATGCCTGCCCTCTCACCTGTGACCCAGCAGCACGATGGCGGGAGGTGAGTCACCAAAGAGCTTCGTTGCGACGCCTGCCACATCCTCCACCAGCGTCTGACGTGGCATGGTGGGGCCATGCACGCATGCACATGCACGCACGCGCATGCACGCACAAACCGATGCAAACAAGCACAGAGCACTGAGCAGAGAGCAAAGCAAGCACACATGGCTGCATAGATGTGTGCACGCACAATGGCTGCCAGCGACATGCACAATGGCTGGCAGCGACAAGCACAATGGCTGGCAGCGACATGCACAATGGCTGGCAGCGACATGCACAACGGCTGGCAGCGACATGCACAACGGCTGGCAGCGACATGCACAATGGCTGGCAGCGACATGCACAATGGCTGGCAGCGACATGCACAATGGCTGGCAGCGACATGCACAATGGCTGGCAGCGACATGCACAATGGCTGGCAGCGACATGCACAATGGCTGGCAGCGACATGCACAATGGCTGGCAGCGACATGCACAATGGCTGGCAGCGACATGCACAATGGCTGGCAGCGACATGCACAATGGCTGGCAGCGACATGCACAATGGCTGGCAGCGACATGCACAATGGCTGGCAGCGACATGCACAATGGCTGGCAGCGACATGCACAATGGCTGGCAGCGACATGCACAATGGCTGGCAGCGACATGCACAATGGCTGGCAGCGACATGCACAATGGCTGGCAGCGACATGCACAATGGCTGGCAGCGACATGCACAATGGCTGGCAGCGACATGCACAATGGCTGGCAGCGACATGCACAATGGCTGGCAGCGACATGCACAATGGCTGGCAGCGACATGCACAATGGCTGGCAGCGACGTGCACAATGGCTGGCAGCGACGTGCACAATGGCTGGCAGCGACGTGCACAATGGCTGGCAGCGACGTGCACAATGGCTGGCAGCGACGTGCACAATGGCTGGCAGCGACGTGCACAATGGCTGGCAGCGACGTGCACAATGGCTGGCAGCGACGTGCACAATGGCTGGCAGCGACATGCACAATGGCTGGCAGCGACATGCACAATGGCTGGCAGCGACATGCACAATGGCTGGCAGCGACATGCACAATGGCTGGCAGCGACATGCACAATGGCTGGCAGCGACATGCACAATGGCTGGCAGCGACATGCACAATGGCTGGCAGCGACATGCACAATGGCTGGCAGCGACATGCACAATGGCTGGCAGCGACATGCACAATGGCTGGCAGCGACATGCACAATGGCTGGCAGCGACATGCACAATGGCTGGCAGCGACATGCACAATGGCTGGCAGCGACATGCACAATGGCTGGCAGCGACATGCACAATGGCTGGCAGCGACATGCACAATGGCTGGCAGCGACATGCACAATGGCTGGCAGCGACATGCACAATGGCTGGCAGCGACATGCACAATGGCTGGCAGCGACATGCACAATGGCTGGCAGCGACATGCACAATGGCTGGCAGCGACATGCACAATGGCTGGCAGCGACATGCACAATGGCTGGCAGCGACATGCACAATGGCTGGCAGCGACATGCACAATGGCTGGCAGCGACATGCACAATGGCTGGCAGCGACATGCACAATGGCTGGCAGCGACATGCACAATGGCTGGCAGCGACATGCACAATGGCTGGCAGCGACATGCACAATGGCTGGCAGCGACATGCACAATGGCTGGCAGCGACATGCACAATGGCTGGCAGCGACATGCACAATGGCTGGCAGCGACATGCACAATGGCTGGCAGCGACATGCACAATGGCTGGCAGCGACATGCACAATGGCTGGCAGCGACATGCACGTGAGCATGATACCTGGCGGCGGAGAGAGAGGCACCTGGGCGGAGAGGCACCTGGGCGGAGAGGCACCTGGGCGGAGAGGCACCTGGGCGGAGAGGCACCTGGGCGGAGAGGCACCTGGGCGGAGAGGCACCTGGGCGGAGAGGCACCTGGGCGGAGAGGCACCTGGGCGGAGAGGCACCTGGGCGGAGAGGCACCTGGGCGGAGAGGCACCTGGGCGGAGAGGCACCTGGGCGGAGAGGCACCTGGGCGGAGAGGCACCTGGGCGGAGAGGCACCTGGGCGGAGAGGCACCTGGGCGGAGAGGCACCTGGGCGGAGAGGCACCTGGGCGGAGAGGCACCTGGGCGGAGAGGCACCTGGGCGGAGAGGCACCTGGGCGGAGAGGCACCTGGGCGGAGAGGCACCTGGGCGGAGAGGCACCTGGGCGGAGAGGCACCTGGGCGGAGAGGCACCTGGGCGGAGAGGCACCTGGGCGGAGAGGCACCTGGGCGGAGAGGCACCTGGGCGGAGAGGCACCTGGGCGGAGAGGCACCTGGGCGGAGAGGCACCTGGGCGGAGAGGCACCTGGGCGGAGAGGCACCTGGGCGGAGAGGCACCTGGGCGGAGAGGCACCTGGGCGGAGAGGCACCTGGGCGGAGAGGCACCTGGGCGGAGAGGCACCTGGGCGGAGAGGCACCTGGGCGGAGAGGCACCTGGGCGGAGAGGTCGAGGTCGTTGGCGGTGCGTGTGGCGCCGTGGCCGCGCATGTCCACGGCCACCACCTGCACCTCGCCCCTCATGTGCCCCGCCGCCACCGCAAACGATGCCCTGCCCCCGCACATGCACCCCATCCACCCCGCACATCATGGCGGGCAGGAGAAAGAGCGGATGCAAGGTGAGATGCGGGGGGGGGGGGGGGGGGGGGGCTGAGGAAGCACGAGCAGCGTGCTGACCTTGGGAGTGGGCTTGGGCACGTGCTTGCGCAATGAGTGAGTAACGCTTTAACGAGGCAGCAGTGTGGTTGTAACGGGGAAAGGGGCGGTTGAGGCGTGGGTGTGGGTGCACCCACCCGGCATAGCCGCCCCCATGCAGGCACAGCAGCACGGGCCCTGTGCGCCCCGCCCTGTACACGTGGAACACCTGGCCAGCCCCACAGGCAAAGGGGGGAGTGGGGGAAAAAGAGGGGACATCAGGAGAGGGGCGGGAGAGGGATGAGTGAGCAGGCGGAAAGGCATAAGGCACTAGCAGAGGAGGAGCGGACAGAGGAGGAGCGGACAGAGGAGGAGCGGACAGAGGAGGAGCGGACAGAGGAGGAGCGGACAGAGGAGGAGCGGACAGAGGAGGAGCGGACAGAGGAGGGGCGGGCAGCGGAGGGGCGAGCAGAGGAGGGGCGAGCAGAGGAGGGGCGAGCAGAGGAGGGGCGAGCAGAGGAAGACCGGGCAGAGGAGGAGAGGGCAGTGAGTGGAACGCAACAAGACAGGCAGTGCTGTAATCGGTGCGCAGTGCAGACTCACATCGCCATTGGCCACTGTCACGTATTCCTCCTCTTCAAAGTACTCCTGCCACCCCACCGGCTCAAACTTGCTTCTGCTGCTCTGCCCCTGCCCCTGCCCCAATCCGCTCCACGCCTTCCCGCCCACCGCACCGCCCCCTGCGCCTCCCTCCTCCGCGCCCCCCCCGCCATCCGCTCCCCCCTCCGCGCTTCCCCCGTCCAGCGCGCCCCCCTCCAGCGGGTCGTCCTCGAGGATGCGCGCGACGGCCTCGTGGGACGCGCGGCTGTGGCTGTCCGCCTTGGGCAGCCGCGGACTCGCCTCCGTGCCCTCCCCCTCCGCCTCCTCCGCCGGCCCCGCCTCCACGCGCTCCAACCGCACGCCTGCTCGCGGCTTCATTGCGCGCTGGCTGGCGGGGAGGAACGAGGGCAGCGCGCATGCAGCGGGGAAGGAGCGCGGGGCGGGGCAGAGAAGACGGGCGGGTGGAGGCGGAACGTGAACGGGCGGTAGCGCGCGGCAATGGGCGCAAGTGACGAGGGCAGAGCGCGCGAGGAGGGCAGAGCGCGCGAGGAGGGCAGAGTGCGCGAGGAGGGCAGCAAGAGAGTGCGAGGGGGAGGCGAGGAGCGAAGAGGAGGGCGGGTGGAGATAGGCAGTGGTACACGGGTAGTGGAGGTGGTACATGGATAGGCGGATTCGCGCAGATGTGGGAAGCGGGGTTTTTCAGAGGTGAAAAAGGGAACAAAAGTACTGACCCGATATATCTGGCGTTTGAGTTGGGAATAAGTAAAAGTAGCAGTTGCCTATGCAACGCTTCTTGGTCTGTGCATGAAGAACTGCGCTCTGCTCTGCATCAGCGTGATCGTCAAAGATGCGATGTGTTAGCTGAGGTTGGCGATGCTCAATGTACACGCTAAAACAAGCTTCATTGTAGTACCTCAAACTTTCACATTACCCAGTACACTCAAGTGGTACTATAAATAATATGTTGTATTACAAGTATCTTCTAGTTACTTCTTTAATTTTATTTTTGCGCCAGCGCGCTGCATTAGAAATAGTAAAGTCTTATTCAAAATGATGCAATAGACTGATAAAAGATGAATACGGGAGGCAAATCCAATTTGACGACTCACATATGTGGTTTCAAGGCACCATGCACACCACCTCAGAAGGCACGGGATGTATCACCTACAGCAGAAAGAAAAGAGAGCAAGAATGATTATGGGGAGGTATAGGCACCAAAAACACACCTCGCGTTCCAGGCGCAAACACTCCAACTCCAAAAACACGACAAACTCGCCCAAGACATCAACGCCCATGGTGCTACTACTGCCAGCGCTCTAGGTGCATGCGTCGCTGGGTCAACACCCATAAGCGCCAACGCTCCCAAGGCACCAGCACCTAAGGCGTGAGCACCCAAGGGCTAACGCGCTTAGCACCAATCACTAAGGCGAGCCCGAGAGGACAAAGAAAGAGTGGCCATTGCAAAAGTTGCATGCACTTAAGGCGCCAGCGCGATAGGCGCCAACGTGTTATGCACCGCCTTGGGCACCAGCGCGATAGGCGTCAGCGTGATAGACGCGAGGGAGTTAGACGATAGCGCGATAGACGCCACCGCGTTAGAAGATGGAGCGGCAGGCGCCGGCGCGACAAGCGCTATCGTGCTCGGGGTCAGCGTGTTAGACGCCAGTGCGATAGGCGCCATCGCGACAGGCGCCAGCCAGCAGGATAGGCGCCAGCGGGATAGGCGCCAGCGCGACAGGCGCCAGCTAGCGGGATAGGCGCCAGCGCGCTAGGCGCAAGCGCGCTAAGCGCCAGCGCGTTTAGCACCAGCGCGTAAGGCGCCAGCGCGCTAAGCGTCAGCGAGTTAGGTGCCAGCGCGCTAGGCGCCAGCGCTCCTGCGTGCTCGCTCCCGTGCGGGCACACTCCCTCACACTCCCTCTTTCTCCTTCTTAAAATGGAGGCACAATGCTAAGAGGAGACTAATCGGCACAGGTAACTTAGAAGGAAACGCACCTGAGACAACCGTGCGTACGAAAACAACGCGCGGTCGTGCAGCAACCCGCGCTCGTGCTCGTGCACCCACCAAAGGCGACGGCGGGAAGGGAGGGAGAGGCGACGACGAGGAGGAAGGGAGAGCGACGGTGGGGAGTGAGGGAGAGGTCACGGCAGAGTGTTACTGAAACGAGATTCCTGGTAGGGAATGGCGACGGGATAGGGAAGGTATTTGGGGTGGGGAGAGAAGGGGAGATCAGAGCTTCGGAAGGATAGTTGGGATTGATAACGTGATTGGCCCGAAAACTGAGGAAGTGTCCAGTTGTATGACAAAGTTCGCGTACTAGCACGGTTCGCCAAAGTTACCGGACAACTATATGATGCGACATGATTACCCCCACACATCAATCGCACAAAGCCAGCACGCGACATCTCACTACAATCCAACCCACGATACCATTTATATGCAGCAAACCAACCGAGTACGGCACTCCCCAGAAATGTCCGAAATGTACCGCGCCCTAAGCAAGACGGAAATTCGAGCCCTTTGAAATTTTCTCGTGTTCTGAGTAGCGCACAGAGCCGTTTTCGGGACCGCGACTCGTGTTCACTCTCGTGCGCGCGGAAGGATAGACGCTATGGAACAGCCGCGAGAGGCGCAGCCGGTGGGCGACGTGCCGGCGGACGCGAATCAGCGTGAGTGAAGGAGCTGCGAGTAAGGAACTGCGAGTAAGGAGCTGCGAGTAAGGAACTGCGAGTAAGGAACTGCGAGTAAGGAACTGCGAGTAAGGAAACTGCGAGTAAGGAACTGCGAGTAAGGAACTGCGAGTAAGGAACTGCGAGTAAGGAACTGCGAGTAAGGAAACTGCGAGTAAGGAACTGCGAGTAAGGAAACTGCGAGTAAGGAACTGCGAGTAAGAAATTGCGAATAAGCAGTTCGTGGAGTGAGGTGTAAGAACCCGCGAGTACGGAACTGCATGTAAGCAGACGCGTCGAGTAGTAAGAATCCGCGAGTAAGCAACTACGTGTAAGTTGCTCCTCTCCTTTTTCGTAATCTGCGAAATTCAACGGAATCTGCACGCCTTGCTACCTACTGAAGTTGCTCCTCTCCTTTTTCGTATCCCCCTTCCTCTCGATCTCACCGTCGTTCGTTTCCTTACTCCTCCGTGTTTTCCCCTGCCCTCCACTCTGCTTGTACCTGCGGTGGAAGAGCGAAAACAAGGCAGCGCCCTGCGCGGGCTCTCTAACCCTCTCCATCCCCCAAACCACCTCCGCCTCCCCCCTCCCCTTCCCTTTCCTCAGACTGCCCAGGAACAGGAGCGGAAGAGGCAGGAAAGGCGGCAGCGTGTGCGGGGTGCCCCAACCAGCAGATCTGCGCCACAGCGCCCAAGGGGCCGGATCCAGGTGCGCTGCTGGGGCGTGGTGGGGCCGGGTGGGGCGTGGTTGGGTGCGGTTGGGCGCGGCGGGGTGTGATGAGGTGAGGCGTGTGGGATAGGGGGGTGTGTTGCTGCGGGGAGTCCCAACCAGAGATCTGTGCCACAGGGCCCGGACCCAGGTGCGCTGCTGGGCCTTGGTTGGGCGCAGGGGGGCGCGGTTGGGCGCAGGGGGGGCGGTTGGGCGCAGGGGGGTGTGATGGGGCGTGTGGTGGTGAGGTGTGTGGTGCAGCGCGGTGTGGTGCTGGGGGGTTAGCACTGGCAGATCTGCGCCATGGCGCTGCTGGGCCGTGGTTGGGCGCGGTTGGCCGTGGTGACCTGGTGTGTTGGGTCGTGCCGTGCTGGGGTATGTGGTGGGTCAGTGTGGTGAGTCAGTGTGGTGAGTCAGTGTGGTGAGTCAGTGTGGTGGGTCAGTGTTGTGAGTCAGTGTGGTGAGTCAGTGTGGTGGGTCAGTGTGGTGAGTCAGTGTTGTGAGTCAGTGTGGTGGGTCAGTGTGGTGAGTCAGTGTGGTGAGTCAGTGTGGTGGGTCAAGGAGTCATCTGTGAGTCGTTGCACGCGCAGTAGCGAACAGGGCTCACTTCCACTACCTCAGCAATTTACAGCGCCTGGTAAGGGTGGTCGGGTCCCTCCCGGTGTGCTGCGGTCACTTGAGGTGTCGCTTGTATGCCAAGACTCGTTTGTCCACTCTGCTTTTAGGGTTCCAGTTTTGACCACCCAAGCCATCCCTCTCTCTTGGAGTTCCTTCTTTCCCCATTCCTGGCAGCCAAGATATCGCCTCCTTCTCACTTGTTCCCCTTCCCCTTTACCCATTTCTTTTCTCCGTCTCTTCCTCTCTCTTTATCTTCCCCCCCCGCTCTCCACCTCTCCCCCCCCACAGACCTGGCGGCCATAGCGCAGCGGCTGCAGGCAGTGAAGCACATCGTGCTGGTGCTGTCGGGGAAGGGCGGCGTGGGCAAGAGCACGTTTGCTGCACAGCTGGCGTGGCACCTGGCGCACCAGGACAAGCAGGTCGGTTGCTTGCTTCTCCCTCGGACTGGTGCAGGGGGGCAGTCCGAGGCATGTGGGGCGGCACGAAGGGTAGCTGTAGTGGACATGAGCATGTGGGGCGTCGGCTCGAGTCACCTCGTTCCTACTTGACATTTGGGTTGATTGTGCCGCGTCTTAGGCGCTGGCGAGGAGAGTCACCAGGGAGCCAGCGGGTTCAGGTCAGGGCGCTGGCACACTGCACCGACTTGCCGCTCCAACGCCACCTCCCCTCTCCATGGCACCCTCCGTCCAGCCTCCCAAAACTCCCCGCGCCCCACACCCCCCTCTTCCTCACCCGCCCACCCCCCAGGTGGGTCTACTAGACATTGACATCAGTGGGTCGAGTGCCCCCTGGCTGTGGGGCTGGAGGGGGAGGAGGTACATGCGAGCGCCAGTGGGTGGCCGCCAGTGGGTGGTCGCCAGTGGGTGGTCGCCAGTGTATGTGGATGACCGCCTGGGTGTCATGTCCATCGCCTTCATGCCACACATCACCCACTTGCCACTCCAACACCCACTTCACCTCTCCACCCATTGGCCTCCCCCTAAAATTCGCCCCTCCCCCCCCTCCCCCACCTCCCCCTCCTCCCCCTCCCCTCGCTCCCCTCCCCCCCCTCCTCCACGTCCCCACTCTCTCCCCCCCTACTAGACATTGATATCTGGGCTGGAGGGGGAGGAGGTCCATCAGAGCGCCAGCGGGTGGTCACCCGTGTATGTGGACGACCGCCTGGGCGTCATGTCCATCGCCTTCATGCCACTGCCACACTGCACCGTCTTGCCACTCCACACCCACTTCACCTCTCCCCCCCCTGTCCATTTACCCCCTTAAACTCACTGTCCCCCCACCTCCCCCCACTCCTCCGCCTTTCGCCTCCCCGCTCCCCTTTTTCACAGGTGGGCCTGTTGGACATTGACATCTGTGGGCCGAGCCTCCTTCGCCCCTTCACGCCACTGCTACACTGCACCGTCTTGCCACTCCAACACCCACTTCACCTCTCCACCCACTGGCCTCTCCCCGAAATTCTCCCCTCCCCCCCCCTCCCCCTCCCCCTCCCCCTCCGTGCGCTCCCCCCCTTCCCCCTCCTCCGCGTCCCCACTCTCGCTCCCCCAGGTGGGCCTGTTGGACATTGACATTTGTGGCCCGAGCATCCCCCGGTTGATGGGGCTGGAGGGGGAGGAGGTCCATCAGAGCGCCAGCGGGTGGTCACCGGTGTATGTGGACGACCGCCTGGGCGTCATGTCCATCGCCTTCATGCTGCCCCACCCCGATGACGCTGTTGTGTGGCGCGGGCCCCGCAAGAACAGCCTCATCAAACAGGTGGGTGCAGGGGCTTGGGGCTTGGGGTTTAGGGTTCAGGGGGTCACTGCCTCATGAAGCAGGTGGGTTGCGGGTTTAGGCGTCAAGCCATGCTGCCCCACCCCGATGACGCCGTTGTGTGGCGCGGGCCGCACAAGAACTGCCTCATCAAACAGGTGGATGTGTGCAGGGGTTGGGGTTCCGGGTTTAATGTCTGGGGTTGGGGGTTTCGGATCACAGCCTTGTTAAACAGGTGGATTCGGGTTTGGGAGTTAGAGATTGGGGTTTAGGGACAGTGCCTCATCAAACAGGGGAGCTTAGGATTTTGGGTTTCGGGTTTATGGAGTGGCAATTTTCCCTACTCTCGTTTCTCATGCACTCCGACTGGCCTTTCCTGCCCTGCCATTTGTTCCTTCTCCCTGCTCCTGCCTCTAATGTCCCTCACCTCCCCCTCCCCGCCCGCATGCCACCCGTGTGCCCCCCGGCAGTTCCTAAAGGACGTGGACTGGGGCGAGCTGGACTACCTCGTTGTTGACTCGCCGCCCGGCACGTCAGATGAGCACATCTCAGCCGTCCAATTCCTCAAGGCGGCTCACGTGGACGGAGCGATCGTGCTCACCACCCCTCAGGTGAGTCTTGGGTGCTCACCACCTCTCAGGTGAGGCTCAGTGCTGGGGTAAGCGATGTTTGTGCTGTGTTGGGTTCAGTGACGGTGAGGAGGGAGGAAGCGCATTCTTACTCAATCACACCACGCCTCAGGTCTCGCTCAGTGTTGGGTTTAGTGATGGTGTGGAGGGGGGAAGGGAACCCACACAAGACATCAGGTCAGGCTCAGTGTTGTTGCTGGGTAAATGATGGAGTGCCACAGCACAGCATCCGTTTTCCGCTCTTCCCCCCACGCCACTCTCATCCAGCATGGAGTGCCTTGAAGTACGCCTGTCCATGTCTCTGCCTCACACCTCCACTCCACCTGTCTCGCCCATGCCTTGAGGTTGACTTCGGTCTTGCCCCATCCTCACTTCCCGCGGCCTCACCCCTCATCTCATGCACCTCTCATCGCCGTCGCAACCCCCCTCTCCCCGTTGCAACCACCTGTGCAAGGAGCTGAGATGCTGCCGCAAGGTCATCTCACTCCCTTCTCCGCCCGCCCACACTGCCCTGCCCGCCCTCATCCCCATCCTCCTCTCACTCAGGAGGTATCGCTGATGGATGTGCGCAAAGAGCTGACCTCCTGGTGCAAGGTCAATGCACACACTCACTCCCCTTCCCTCATCTTCATTCACCCCTTGCTGTGCCCTCCTTCCCCTCCATCCCCCCACCACCCAGGAGGTATCGCTGATGGATGTGCGCAAGGAGCTGACCTCCTGGTGCAAGGTCAATGCACACACTCACTCCCCTGCCCTCATCTTCATTCACCCCTTGCTGTGCCCTCCTTCCCCTCCATCCCCCCACCACCCAGGAGGTATCGCTGATGGATGTGCGCAAGGAGCTGACCTCCTGGTGCAAGGTCAATGCACACACTCACTCCCCTGCCCTCATCTTCATTCACCCCTTGCTGTGCCCTCCTTCCCCTCCATCCCCCCACCACCCAGGAGGTATCGCTGATGGATGTGCGCAAGGAGCTGAGCTTCTGTCGCAAGGTCGGCCTCAACGTGCTGGGCGTCGTTGAGAACATGGCGTGCCTGCAGGTGATGTTTGCTATGTGATGCTGCGATCTGTGATGTGAGAACATGGCGTGCCTGCAGGTGATGTTTGCTATGTGATGCTGCGATCTGTGATGTGAGAACATGGCGTGCCTGCAGGTGATGTTTGCTATGTGATGCTGCGATCTGTGATGTGAGAACATGGCGTGCCTGCAGGTGATGTTTGCTATGTGATGCTGTGATCTGTGATGTGAGAACATGGCGTGCCTGCAGGTGATGTTTGCTATGTGATGCTGCGATCTGTGATGTGAGAACATGGCGTGCCTGCAGGTGATGTTTGCTATGTGATGCTGTGATCTGTGATGTGAGAACATGGCGTGCCTGCAGGTGATGTTTGCTATGTGATGCTGCGATCTGTGATGTGAGAACATGGCGTGCCTGCAGGTGATGTTTGCTATGTGATGCTGCGATCTGTGATGTGAGAACATGGCGTGCCTGCAGGTGATGTTTGCTATGTGATGCTGCGATCTGTGATGTGAGAACATGGCGTGCCTGCAGGTGATGTTTGCTATGTGATGCTGTGATCTGTGATGTGAGAACATGGCGTGCCTGCAGGTGATGTTTGCTATGTGATGCTGTGATCTGTGATGTGAGAACATGGCGTGCCTGCAGGTGATGTTTGCTATGTGATGCTGTGATCTGTGATGTGAGAACATGGCGTGCCTGCAGGTGATGTTTGCTATGTGATGCTGCGATCTGTGATGTGAGAACATGGCGTGCCTGCAGGTGATGTTTGCTATGTGATGCTGTGATCTGTGATGTGAGAACATGGCGTGCCTGCAGGTGATGTTTGCTATGTGATGCTGCGATCTGTGATGTGAGAACATGGCGTGCCTGCAGGTGATGTTTGCTATGTGATGCTGTGATCTGTGATGTGAGAACATGGCGTGCCTGCAGGTGATGTTTGCTATGTGATGCTGCGATCTGTGATGTGAGAACATGGCGTGCCTGCAGGTGATGTTTGCTATGTGATGCTGCGATCTGTGATGTGAGAACATGGCGTGCCTGCAGGTGATGTTTGCTATGTGATGCTGCGATCTGTGATGTGAGAACATGGCGTGCCTGCAGGTGATGTTTGCTATGTGATGCTGTGATCTGTGATGTGAGAACATGGCGTGCCTGCAGGTGATGTTTGCTATGTGATGCTGCGATCTGTGATGTGAGAACATGGCGTGCCTGCAGGTGATGTTTGCTATGTGATGCTGTGATCTGTGATGTGAGAACATGGCGTGCCTGCAGGTGATGTTTGCTATGTGATGCTGTGATCTGTGATGTGAGAACATGGCGTGCCTGCAGGTGATGTTTGCTATGTGATGCTGTGATCTGTGATGTGAGAACATGGCGTGCCTGCAGGTGATGTTTGCTATGTGATGCTGCGATCTGTGATGTGAGAACATGGCGTGCCTGCAGGTGATGTTTGCTATGTGATGCTGCGATCTGTGATGTGAGAACATGGCGTGCCTGCAGGTGATGTTTGCTATGTGATGCTGCGATCTGTGATGTGAGAACATGGCGTGCCTGCAGGTGATGTTTGCTATGTGATGCTGTGATCTGTGATGTGAGAACATGGCGTGCCTGCAGGTGATGTTTGCTATGTGATGCTGCGATCTGTGATGTGAGAACATGGCGTGCCTGCAGGTGATGTTTGCTATGTGATGCTGTGATCTGTGATGTGAGAACATGGCGTGCCTGCAGGTGATGTTTGCTATGTGATGCTGTGATCTGTGATGTGAGAACATGGCGTGCCTGCAGGTGATGTTTGCTATGTGATGCTGTGATCTGTGATGTGAGAACATGGCGTGCCTGCAGGTGATGTTTGCTATGTGATGCTGTGATCTGTGATGTGAGAACATGGCGTGCCTGCAGGTGATGTTTGCTATGTGATGCTGTGATCTGTGATGTGAGAACATGGCGTGCCTGCAGGTGATGTTTGCTATGTGATGCTGTGATCTGTGATGTGAGAACATGGCGTGCCTGCAGGTGATGTTTGCTATGTGATGCTGTGATCTGTGATGTGAGAACATGGCGTGCCTGCAGGTGATGTTTGCTATGTGATGCTGTGATCTATGATGTGAGAACATGGCGTGCCTGCAGGTGATGTTTGCTATGTGATGCTGTGATCTGTGTTGTGCTGCTGTGATGTGTGTGGCGTGTGATGTTGTGATGTGCGCACGTGCACGTGAGAACATGGCGTGCCTGCAGGTGAGAACTGTTAGAATATATCTTCTCTTGTAACCTGCATACATGCTATAGGTTAGGCTAGAGTTAAGCACCCAAACTCAGTTTGGGTGTACAAACAGGGGTCACCCAGTTTGTAGGTTGGAAACCCAACCTTGGTCCAATTATTGGACCCCAAAGGTTGGGTTGGGTAGAATTATTGGTCCCCTCCAATAATGTTGGCCCAACCCCAACTTGGCCAACATTATTGGACCCCACCAATAATCTCCCAACCCAACTTCTTGGTTGGGGTCCAATAATGCTCACCTAGGCTAGTATCCAACCCACTCGCTATGTAAACCCCCATTCTCCTCAATCAAACCATCAACTTCATTTCCAACTATTATTCTCACAAGAACATGGCGTGCATGCAGGTGAGAACATGGCGTGCCTGCAGGTGAGAACATGGCGCACCACAGTTGACACCTGCATGTGACGTGTGATGTGCTACTGTGTGTACACTTGCCGATGTTATGATGTGTTTTTCTCCGCTACCTGCTGCGCCCTCTTCTTGCTGCAACGTTGCTCGCTGTATGTGTGCCCCAACTGATGCATCACTTCTCTCCCCATGCAAGTGCTTCTTCCATCTTGTCAGTCTCGTTCCCCTTTCCAACCGGCCCCTTCCTTCATGTCCTCACTGGGGTGTACAGTATTACCTCACTGCACCCATTACCTCACTGCACCCATTACCTCACTGCACCCATTACCTCACTGCACCCATTACCTCACTGCACCCATTGCCTCACTGCACCCATTGCCTCACTGCAAGCCTCCTCATGTACACATTGCTCCATCCCTGCATGTAGCCCTCCTCTCATCTGCATGTGCGACCATCCCTTACTTTCTCCAACCCCACCTGCCTCCCTTCCTCCCTCCGATTGCTCTCTCCCCACAGGTGCCTCTGTCGGCAGTGCGTTTCTCCCACCACCCCACTCTCTCCAACACGCATGCCAGCAGCGCGGGCAGTCTAGCGGGGGAGGGTGGAGGCGAGGAGGATGTGACAGCACGAGTGTTGCAAGCGCTGCAGGAGGTATGTTGAGAGGAGCGAGTTGTGACATGTCTCAATACGCAAGTGCTGTTGCTGCTGCAAGCGGTATGGACCTGCTGCCTGTTTCCATTCATGTTGTCACCCGTTCGTGCTGCTATCTACCCCTTATCCCAGTTGTTTTTTCTAAACCCAAAAGTATCACTTCCCTTGTATTTCTTGTTAGAATATAGCAGCAGGAATGAATGAACTAACAGGATGCAGGAGTACAAGTAGTAAACCCTAATTGGGTTGTACCCCATATGGGCTACCCCACTATAGCCTAGACAATATGCAGCACATATAGTTTGACACACCCCCATAGGCAAAGTGGGGGAGAACAAGGGGTCACACGACCAGTCAAGAGAAGCAAAACAAGCTCAGGGTGGATCACAACGTCACCACGCATTCCGAGCACAAGCAAAGGGCCACAGGGCCAGTTCACATGCAGAGATATATATGCAGCAATAACAGTACAGTGATGGCTACCTAGCAAGAGCCAGCATGCAGGTATATATATATATCACAGTACAAGCAGAGACTACAGCAAGTGTGGAAACGTAGGCACAAGGCCCAACAGAGTACAAAAGCGCTGATGATCACCAGACGGAAGTGCCTTGGTGAATATATCAGCAGTGTTGGCCCGAGTGGCCACGTGGCGAAGACGAAGCTGGCCTCGCTGCTGCAACTCTCGAGCCAGGAAGTAACGCAGAGCAATGTGCTTCGTTCTGTGCTCCAGTCTGTGCTCCTCACACAAGGCAATGGCGGCCTTGTTGTCGACGTACAGCACTGGAGGAGAACGAGGCTGCTCTCCCAAGTCAGTCAGCAGGTAGGTGAGCTAGCGTAACTCCTGTGCAGCCATGGCTGTGGCGTATATCTCAGCCTCACAACAGTTTCGTGTAGAACGCCACGAAACCGAACCAGAGCCAAGGCTAAAGGTGTAACCCTGTGACGACCGCTGAGTAGCCTGGTCGTCAACCCAAGAAGCGTCTGAGTGCCCAGTGAGGACAACTGGGCTCGTCCCTCCAAGCACTAGCCCCATGCCTGATGTGCTGCACAAGTAGCGCAATACCCTCTTAGCAGCAGCCATGTGCTCAGGTCGGTGCCGACCAGGAGCCACGTAGCGAGCTAGAAGACCAAGAGGGTACGCGAGGTCAGGTCGAGTGCAAGTCATCAGGTACATGAGGCAGCCGACTAGCTCTGGGTAAGGACCACTCGGCTCTACGGACTCGTCCGAAGGTGGAGCTGAGAGCGTGTGACCTGTAGCCAGAGGAGTGGCCTGTGCTGAAGACCAGGTGAAGCCGAAGCGTTGAAGGACCTGCTGCACCATGTGTGACTGAGTCAAGGTGATGGTGCGCCGTGCTCTGTCCCGGGTGATCTGCAAGCCAAGGTAGCTGCGCAGCTCACCCAAGTCTGTGCACGTGTGTCTCTTCTGCAGCTCCGACTTCACGTGGGCGAGAGCCTCAGTGTCAGCAGTGGCAAAAACCAAGTCGTCGACGTACACGAGGATGTTGAACGGCGGCAGTGAAGTGTCGGTGCGCAGAAACAGCGACGGGTCAGCAGTAGAAGGCGCGAACCCAAGAGCCGCAAGCGTAGTCCTCAGTGTGTCGTGCCACTCACGTGGCGCCTGGCGGAGACCGTAGACCGGCCGCCGGAGGCTCCACTGGGTACCAGGAGGGAACGACCCAGTGAAGCCCGGGGGGCGGCGCAGCCAGATCTCCTCGTGCAGGCTGCCCTGCAAGAAAGCTGTGCTGAAGTCAAGAGAGTGAAGCTCGTAGTCACGGTGAGCAGCAACGTGCAGCAGCACCCGAAGAGTGGTCATCTTCGGGGTGGGGGAGAAGGTCTGGAAGAAGTCAACTCCCTCTCGCTGACTGAAGCCTCTAGCAACGTAACGAGCCTTGAAGACAGGCGGAGAACCTGGCGGCCGCTTCACCCTGAAAATCCACATGCCACTGACGATGTTCGCCCCAGGAGGGGGAACCTCGTCGACGTAAGTGCCAGTGGACTTCCAGGATGCCATCTCTGCGTCCATGGCTGTCTGCCACTGAGAGGAGTAGTCACCCGCGATCGCCTCAGCGTAAGAGCGCGGGGTCGGGATGTCTGGTGCATCCGAGTCTCCCTCAGGGGCAAGCAGCATGGCAACGAGATGAGGCGCAGCGGCTGCAAGACACTCAAGGTCCTCGTGCCTGTCCTCAAGGACGTCCGTGCTAAGAGCACACTCACCCCCGACGGACGGAGGACAGACAGACTCAGACTCAGCAACAAGACTGGCAGCGAAGTCTAGACGACAGGCAGCAGCAAAGTCAACAAGCTCAGCGACAAAGGCAGACGCAGCAGTAGACTCAAACGACGGGTCAGTGACAACAGTGGCTAGTAGACGCGTGACAGTAGGGTGCTCAGCACGAAACCGGTCAGACGCAGGGTCCGGAACGTCAGGCAAAGAGGACGCAGGAGGAGACGGCAGAGGAACAGGCTGCGGAGCAGAGGAAGGACGACGGACTACGAGGTGTGCGCTGGGGACAGCCGGCTGACGCGAACGAGGAACACGACGACCGGTACGACCAGGACGAACAGGCGAAACAGGACGCGACGCAGGCTCACGACGCTCAGCAGGACTACCAGTCTGCTCAGTGTAAGGAGAAGGAGCAGGCAGCGGTGAGCCAGGCTGTAACGGAAGACCAGTAGACGACGGGAGAGTAAGAACCTGACGAAGAACAGAGTCAGACGGCGGCAGAGACGACGGAGACGGCGGAGCGAAGAACAGTCGTGTCGGCGCAGCTGCACCAGTACCGGCAGCTCCAGCAGCTCCAGTGCCTCCAGCAGCTCCAGTACCTCCAGCAGCTCCAGAAGCTCCAGTCCCAGAGCCGACACCTCCAGTCCCAGGGTCTCCAACCTCTGTGTCTCCAGCAGCAGCACCCCCAGAACCAGCACCCCCAGTCCCAGGGTCTCCAGCCTCAGTGTCTCCAGTACGAGCACCTCCAGAACCAGCGACTCCAGCACCACTCCTAGCTCCAGCAGCGCGACGCTGACGGCGACCGTACCAGTCCTGCAGCTGCTGTGGGGTGAGAGGCACACGTGGACGAAGGCGGCTACTCCAAGCGCGCAACCAGAGACCTCAGCGCACCAGCAGAACCCCAGCGCTCCAGAACCTCCAGCTCCAGCGCCACCAGTACTAGGCCCTCCAGCAGCTCCCGAACCTCCAGCGCCAGCACCCTCAGCAGCTCCAGAACCTCCAGCGTCAGTACCGCCAAGCTCAGCACCCCCAGGCCCTCACACTCAGGCTCAGCACCACCAGGCTCCACACCCTCAAGCTCCGCACCAACAGGCTCAGTACCCCCAGGCTCAGCACCCCCAGGCTCCGCACCCCCAGGCTCAGCACCCCCAGAAGTAGCACCCCGAGCAGGACCACCCTCAGTAGGACCTGAGTCACCAGTGACCTCAACCGGCGCAGTCAAGGGAGGAGGGTCTACCTGAGAAACACCTGAAGGAGCAGGACCTGGAGCGGGGAGGGGGTCTACCTGGGGAGCACCTGGAGCGAGGAAGAGCGGCGGGGGGGGGAGAGGGGCAGTGCGGTAGGGGAAGAGACGGTAAAAGGGAACCGACTCGTCGAACGTGACGTCCTGAGACGCAAAGACACGGCGCGAGGTGGGGTGGTAAAACTGCCAACCAGGCGCGTCAGGGACAAAGCCAAGGAAGACACAGGGAACAGCGCAGGCGGACCAATCAGACGATGGAGCAGCTGATCAGGACAAACTGCCCCGACCCCGCTCGCTGGGAAAATTCGCTCGCCATGCTGGAATTCGCGTTCAACAACGCTCCGTCCAGCACAACCAATCACTCCCCGTTCTTCTTGAATTACGGGATGGACCCGGTGGTACCCACTGTCCATGCAGCTCCAGCCAGGTGGGGAGCTCAGCCTCGTCGCCAAACACTGTGCGCCAGTCGTCGCTCAGACGGGCGAAGCAGCGGGACTATGTGTGACCAAGCGTCCCACAAGGCTGACCAGTCCTAGCACCTGTGCGAATGACGTACGGGCAGCGAACTGTACGCGTAGACCTGCTACACTGAGCGTACCACTCCTGGAGCTGCCGGGGCGTAAGTGTCTCACGTGGACGCCCCTGCAGCTGCAGCTGGCCACTGCCAGACGCTCCCAACTGACCAGCTCCAGGGCGACAGCTACGACGGCTACTGCGACAACCCCAGCTAGTATACCACTCACTAAGCTGCTGGGGCGTGAGAGGCTCGCGTGAACGTCGCTGGAGCTGCATCTGGCCACCTGCCAGTAGCAGTAGCAGCAGCAGTAGCGCGGGCAGGGCAGGCGCGGCAGGCAGGCAGGCAAGCAGGCAGGCAGGCAGGCAGGCAGGCCGGCAGGCAGGCAGGCAGCCAGGCAGGCAGGCAGGCAGGCAGACAGGCAGGCAGGCAGGCAGGCAGGGAGGCAGACAGACAGGCAGGCCGGCAGGCAGGCAGGCAGGCCGGTAGGCAGGCAGGCAGGCGCGCAGGCAGGCAGGCAGGCAGGCAGGCAGGCAGGCAGCCAGGCAGGCAGGCAGGCAGGCAGACAGGCAGGCCGTCAGGCAGGCAGGCAGGCGCTCACCAAAGGCTGGGAGAGCAGGCGCTCACCGGGCGAGCAGGGCCGGCGCTCGACGGGCGGCGGCCGAGTAGGCGCACGACAGCGGCGGCGTCGGGGCCGCAACACCGGCTGCAGAGCAGGGCCGAAGCAGCTGCAGGGCGGGGCCGCTTCAGCGGCAGTAGCAGGGTGGGGCCGCGTCAGCGGCAGGTCGGGGCCGTGGCAGCTGCAGGGCGGGGCCGCATCAGCGGCAGGTCGGGGCCGTGGCAGCTGCAGGGCGGGGCCGCATCAGCGGCAGGTCGGGGCCGAGGCAGAGGGCCGCGCGCGGCTCGGCGCGGGCTGCGCTGACAGCGCGCTGAGCTGCTGCAGGCCGCGCGCGGCCGCGCTAGGCAGTAGCGGGCCGCGCGCGGCTCGGCGCGGGCTGTTGCGGGCCGCGCGCGGGCCGCGCGAGGCAGTAGCAGGCCGCGCGCGGCTCGGCGCGGGCTGCTGCGGGCCGCGCGCGGGCCTCGCGAGGCCGTAGCAGGCCGCGCGCGGCTCGACGCGGGCTGCGTGGGCTCGGCGCGGGCTGCGCGCGGCAGCTGCGGGCTGCGCGCGGCTGCAGCGGGCTGCGCGCGGCTCGGTGCGGGCTGCGCGCGGCTCGGCGCGGGCTGCGTGGGCTCTGTGCGGGCTGCGCGCGGCTGCAGCGGGCTGCGCGCGGCTCGGCGCGGGCTGCGCGGGCTCGGTGCGGGCAGCGCGCGGCAGCAGCGTGCTTAACGGTCTGCAGGGGCTGTTTGCGGGCCTGACGGGCGTGTAGGGGCGGCGCGCGGGCCTTACGGGCCTCTAGGGGCGGCGCGCGGGCCTTACGGGCCTCTAGGGGCGGCGCGTGGGCCTTACGGGCCTCTAGGGGCAGCGCGCTGGCCTAGGGCAGCAGGAGGCAGCGCTAGGGCTGCTGGACGGCGCGCATAGTGCAGCACGTCACAAGGCAAGGCAAGGCAGGCAGGTACGTGGGGTAGCGCGGTAACCGCAGCGGTAGGTGGGCCCGAAAAAAAAAAAACGGTCCTACGGACCTTAGTGCTCTGAAACCATGTTAGAATCTAGCAGCAGGAATGAATGAACTAACAGGATGCAGGAGTACAAGTAGTAAACCCTAATTGGGTTGTACCCCATATGGGCTACCCCACTATAGCCTAGACAATATGCAGCATATATAGTTTGGCATTTCTCCCCTTCTCCTTCCCCTCCCTCCCTCCTGTCCTCATAACTACCCCCTCTCCCTTCTCTCTCCCCACCTTCCTCCTTCCCGCCAGCTCTTCTCGCTGGCATCTTGTCTCACTCATTTCTGTATTCACGGCTTTATGCATGCACCCCCCCCTCTTCCCCCCGTCCAGCTCTTCCCCGGCACACTGCAAGTGCAAGAAGACATGTTCCATGTGGGCAGCACTGGGGGGGGGAGGCGAGGCCATGGCAGCAGTTTTGGGAGTGCCCTGTCTCTGCTCAAGTCTGCCTGTCATCGCAGACTTATACATGCAACCTTCCCCCCCATTCCCTTTTCCTCCCTTCCTCCATCCAGCTCTTCCCCAATGGATTACAAGTGCAAGCAGACATGTTCCATGTGGGCAGCAAGGGGGGGGGCGAGGCCATGGCAGCAGCCATGGGGGTGCCCTTCCTGGGCCAAATGCCCTTCGACCCCTCACTGGGCCGCGCTGCTGAGGAGGGCCGCTCCGCTGCTCCTCACCATGGCGACGACGCCACTGCAGCTGATGGTGGTATCGGTGTTGCTGCTGCTGGTGGTGTTGGCGGGGATGGTGGAGCAGCGAATGGGGGTGTGCGGAAGGTGGAGGAGCTGTCACCGGGTGCGGCTGCGCTGGAGCGGATATTCAGCAAGATTGTTGCCACCGTTGAGAGCAGCGCTTGCAGATGATACTTGACGAGACTTATCTGACAAGCCCAAGTCCATGCGATCAGAGCAGCAACAAGGCTGACATGACATGAACCTGCTGAGAGAGGATGAGGCGCAAAACCAAGACTTGTACTGAGGTAGTGGTAGAGTAGGTGGCTGCGCATTTCCTGCGGGAATTTGATGCATGGTGTAGCCACCTAAAAGCCTGTCAATGGCAGGGTTCTTGTGTAGGGGTGTACTAATTTTGTCATGGTATATTGCTTTGTCAAAGAGTGCTACAACTTCTTACATTACTATAGCTTTTGGCATCGTTGTTCTTCCTACCTACCTACTAACTATTGCTGGACTGGTAGTGCTATATTTTGGGCATTCCTGTTCCCTGCTATAAATTGTTTGGTTACAAACTGTACGAACTTGTAAGGAAAACCCTTTTTTCCTTACTGGGGTTTACTCAACCGCGTACAACCCCAACTTTCGGAAGTGCACGTTCGGCCGCTTTGCTTGCTGCCGAAGCAACCTCGCGTCGCCTTCGGTTTTCCTTTGCCCAACCTGCACTCAACCTCGTGTTCCCGAGGTTCCCGCCTAGCTAGGTTGCCTCGCTATATAATCGCATGCCTTTCATTGTATCGTCAGTTCATTGAGTCACAGCCTCGTTATTCGTTATTCCGCGCAACTCTGTTTGACAACTCATAACACCTGGTATCAGAGCTACTTTCCTAGTTCACCCCGCTTTTCCAGGGTAGTTTAGAGGCACGGGTGTGACTGGTACGGTGGGCTGCAAAGCGGTTGGTTGCAAAGTTTATTAAACTTGCCCGACTCCGATAGCTTTTGCGCTTGCACTGTTGCCGGATAGTCACGGAGACCCACTTGCCTGTTAGACGTAGCTTGCGACTCATGGACCAGGAGGCGTTCAACAAACTTATGCAGCAAGTGGCAGAAATGTCGGCAGGCATGAAGGCATTAACGACAGAAATGGAGAGACTACGTGAAGAAAACAACGAGCTACGCCAGGCGCGAGGTGAAGCGCGCCAGGAGTCGCCCGCTGAAGAAGGCGAGAGCACTGGTCAAGCGGTGAGCGGCAATCCGTTGGAGGAGCTCACACGCGGCTTCGAAGAAGAAGATAGGCAGCGAGCGGCGGCAGCGACAACAGTTGCAGTGACAACAATCAAGATAAAGCCTACGAGCCCGCCCCCGTTCAACCCTACAGACAAGAATACTACAGTTAAGGGGTGGTTGTTCGGCGTGGAGGTGTTCTTCACTGCAGCGAATGTCAACGACGACGCCACGCGTATTAATTACGCGGTATCGCTTCTGCGAGGCCCGGCGCTTGAGTGGTGGCGACGAACCTTGGACACGGGGACCCCGACAGGTGTGACACATGCGGCAGACGGGACTTCGGACTCTGCTATTGGGAGGGCATCATCAATATTCGGTGTGGCCACAATTCGCACGTGGAAACAGTGGGGCGCAGCCTTACGAGAGCGTTTCGAGCATGTATCCGCCTCGGAACACGCTCGCATGAAGCTGCGTACCTGGTCGCAGTTGGCTTCTGTTCAAGACTACACGGCGTCGTTTATGGCGCTCGCGGACCAAGTGGACGACATGGCGGAGGCGGAGCGGTTGGATAAATACATCAGCGGCCTCAAGTACGAGATACAGTTCGAGGTGCGCCGAAACCGCCCGACAACATTCAACGAAGCCGTCCGATTGGCCGAGAGCACAGACGCGCTGATGCAGTGGGCGAGATCGAGTTCTCCGGAGGGAAACCGATTTCGTGGACAGACCCAGCGGGCCACGATTAACGGAGTCCATGCGCCAGATCACCCTTTTACAGGGTTGTGTTTTAAGTGCGGGAAGCCGGGCCACATGTATAAAGACTGCCCCGACAGGACGCAGGGAAAGAGGAACGACGGGAAGGAGCCGGGAAATGGGAAGAGTCAGTAACAGACAAGCCCCTTACTGACTGTGCTCTGTCGCCCGAACCCCACCATCCCCACCGAGTCGTGGTTCCGATTCATGCAATCGATCGCACTCGGACGAATAACGGGGGTGAACATGTGGATCACCCTGTGCTGGTTGTTGGCACGGTTGTTAAGAAAAAAATAAAAATGTTCGTCGATGGCGGGGCTAGCCATAGCCTCTTCAATCTGGCGACAGCAAAAAAATGCAAGTTGCAGCTGGACAGGTGTCTGCCCGAAATTGACGCCCGCCTCGTGGATGGGACGCCTCTGGCGATTTTGGAAGAAACACGGACGGTGCGGATTGAGTGCGGCGACGATTTCGGCTTCAGCATGAAGTTTCTCGCGACGACGTTGGACGAATGCGATGTGCTCCTGGGACGCGATTGGATGCGACAGCACAACCTGATAATCGACTGGACGACGAGATCGTGCAGCATCAGCAAGAACGGGGGGCTGATTACTCTGCCCGCGTGGACTCCGGACTGCATCGAGTCTACATGCGTCAAAGCCATCACTATTAAATGCCACGTCAACAGGGGTGCGCAACTGTTCGCCGTATGCTTGCGCGAGTTGGCAGCCGACACCGACGGAAACGACATCGAGAAGCTGTGCGCAGCTGTACCACCTGATTTAGCGGAGCTGATTCGACAATACCCCGACATCTTCCCCGACGACCTGCCACCTGGACTACCACCCGAACGCCCCGAGGACCACAAAATCCAGCTGGAACCTGGCGCGCAGCAGACTGTTCGTACACAGTGGCAGTTGAGTCAGCCCGAACTCGCGGAGCTTCGAAGTCAACTTGAGTCACTGTTGGAGAAGGGCTCCACCCAACCCAATACTTCGCCCTTCGCCGCACCGATCCTGTTCACACCGAAGAAGGACGGCGGCATTCGCATGTGCATCGACTATCGCGCGCTCAACCGGGTTACCATCAAGTCTCGCTATCCCATCCCACGCACCGACGACCTCCTCGACCAACTTCGCGGCGCTCGCTACTTCTCGAAGATTGACTTACGCTGCGGTTACCACGAGATCAGATTCTTCGCTGATGATTGTCACAAGACCGCCTTCCGAACCCGCTACGGCAGTTACGAGTTCACAGTGATGCCTTTCGGCCTCACGAACGCGCCATCAACATTTCAACGCACCATGAACAGGGTATTTCGCGACCTGCTGGACAAGTGTGTTATCGTCTACTTGGACGATATTCTGATTTTTAGCAGGTTATGCGAGCAGCACCTCCGCGACCTCGACACAGTGTTTAAGCGGCTACAGGAGAACCGGCTCATCACCAAAGGCTCTAAGTGCGAGTTCTTTAAGCAAGAGTTGGAGTTTTTGGGGCACGTCATCTCACGCGACGGCATCAAAATCGACCCGGAGAAAACCAAGACCATCCAGGAGTGGAAGGCCCCGACTAATGTCACGGAACTTCAGAGTTTTCTGGGGTTTGTGAATTATGTCCGGCGGTTTATCCCGAATATGGCGGGGATAACCGGCCCGCTGACCGACTTGCTGCACAAGGACAGGAACTTCGTGTGGGGGGAGGAAGCTGAGGCGGCTTTTCAGGAGTTGAAGCAGTTACTGGTGTCCCCTCCGGTTCTTCGCATCGCCGACCCATCCAAGCCGTTCGAAGTTGTCACCGACGCCTCAGATTTCACCATCGGTGCAGTGCTGCTCCAGGATTTTGGCAACGGCTTACAACCGATCGCCTACGAGTCACGCAAGTTGCAGGCAGCCGAGCGCAACTACCCGATTCACGACAAGGAGATGCTCGCCATCATTCACGCGTTTAAACTGTGGCGATGCTACCTGACTGGCGCCGACGTCACTGTTCGCACCGATCATAAATCCCTACAGTACCTTCGAGCGCAACCCAACCTCAACCCGCGACAAATCCGGTGGCTCGATTACATGGAGTCACACTTCCACTACAGGATCACCTACAAGAAGGGCGCGAACAACATTGCCGACGCCCTGACCCGACCGACAGTCCAATCCGCTGCTGTGCTGATCACCCATTCGAACCCGCTCCTTTCGGGACTATTCACCCATGGCTATACTACGGACCCGTTCTTCACGACTGGAAATCACCAGCAGGCGACGACGCAGAAGGGGAATTATTACCTAAAGGCCGGAACTGACCGGATTTGGGTTCCCGCTTACCGGCTGCTGCGTGAACTCCTTATTCAGGAGGTCCATGATTCCAACCTCTCCGGACATTTCGGGGTTGATAAAACCCAGAAGCTGTTGCACCGTCAGTATTATTGGCCTGATTCTGCTAACGACGTGCAGCGATATGTGTCCTCATGCAGGGTGTGCCAAGCCATGAAATCGACACGTCAGCGGCCAGCTGGGTTGCTGCAACCTCTCGAGCCACCCGAACGACCATGGCAACAGGTGACGATGGACTTCGTCACGGGGCTGCCAGCTGGGCCGTCCGGCAACGACGCTGTACTCGTCGTCGTCGATCGCCTCACAAAAATGGCGCATTTCGCACCTTGTCGCACGACAATCACCGCCGAAGAAACTGCACGCCTCTTCATCTCCACCGTTGTGCGACTACACGGCATCCCATCGGCGATCATCAGCGACCGGGACCCAAAGTTCACATCGAAATTTTGGAAGGAGACGTGGGCGCAGTACGGCACGAAGCTACAGTTCTCGTCGGCATACCACCCGCAAACCGACGGCCAGACCGAGCGGACCAATCAGACGATGGAGCAGCTGATCAGGACAAACTGCCCCGACCCCGCTCGCTGGGAAAATTCGCTCGCCATGCTGGAATTCGCGTTCAACAACGCTCCGTCCAGCACAACCAATCACTCCCCGTTCTTCTTGAATTACGGGATGGACCCGGTGGTACCCACTGTCCATGCAGCTCCAGCCAGGTGGGGAGCTCAGCCTCGTCGCCAAACACTGTGCGCCAGTCGTCGCTCAGACGGGCGAAGCAGCGGGACTATGTGTGACCAAGCGTCCCACAAGGCTGACCAGTCCTAGCACCTGTGCGAATGACGTACGGGCAGCGAACTGTACGCGTAGACCTGCTACACTGAGCGTACCACTCCTGGAGCTGCCGGGGCGTAAGTGTCTCACGTGGACGCCCCTGCAGCTGCAGCTGGCCACTGCCAGACGCTCCCAACTGACCAGCTCCAGGGCGACAGCTACGACGGCTACTGCGACAACCCCAGCTAGTATACCACTCACTAAGCTGCTGGGGCGTGAGAGGCTCGCGTGAACGTCGCTGGAGCTGCATCTGGCCACCTGCCAGTAGCAGTAGCAGCAGCAGTAGCGCGGGCAGGGCAGGCGCGGCAGGCAGGCAGGCAAGCAGGCAGGCAGGCAGGCAGGCAGGCCGGCAGGCAGGCAGGCAGCCAGGCAGGCAGGCAGGCAGGCAGACAGGCAGGCAGGCAGGCAGGCAGGCAGGCAGGCAGACAGACAGGCAGGCCGGCAGGCAGGCAGGCAGGCCGGTAGGCAGGCAGGCAGGCGCGCAGGCAGGCAGGCAGGCAGGCAGGCAGCCAGGCAGCCAGGCAGGCAGGCAGGCAGGCAGACAGGCAGGCCGTCAGGCAGGCAGGCAGGCGCTCACCAAAGGCTGGGAGAGCAGGCGCTCACCGGGCGAGCAGGGCCGGCGCTCGACGGGCGGCGGCCGAGTAGGCGCACGACAGCGGCGGCGTCGGGGCCGCAACACCGGCTGCAGAGCAGGGCCGAAGCAGCTGCAGGGCGGGGCCGCTTCAGCGGCAGTAGCAGGGTGGGGCCGCGTCAGCGGCAGGTCGGGGCCGTGGCAGCTGCAGGGCGGGGCCGCATCAGCGGCAGGTCGGGGCCGTGGCAGCTGCAGGGCGGGGCCGCATCAGCGGCAGGTCGGGGCCGAGGCAGAGGGCCGCGCGCGGCTCGGCGCGGGCTGCGCTGACAGCGCGCTGAGCTGCTGCAGGCCGCGCGCGGCCGCGCTAGGCAGTAGCGGGCCGCGCGCGGCTCGGCGCGGGCTGTTGCGAGCTGCGCGCGGGCCGCGCGAGGCAGTAGCAGGCCGCGCGCGGCTCGGCGCGGGCTGCTGCGGGCCGCGCGCGGGCCTCGCGAGGCCGTAGCAGGCCGCGCGCGGCTCGACGCGGGCTGCGTGGGCTCGGCGCGGGCTGCGCGCGGCAGCTGCGGGCTGCGCGCGGCTGCAGCGGGCTGCGCGCGGCTCGGTGCGGGCTGCGCGCGGCTCGGCGCGGGCTGCGTGGGCTCTGTGCGGGCTGCGCGCGGCTGCAGCGGGCTGCGCGCGGCTCGGCGCGGGCTGCGCGGGCTCGGTGCGGGCAGCGCGCGGCAGCAGCGTGCTTAACGGTCTGCAGGGGCTGTTTGCGGGCCTGACGGGCGTGTAGGGGCGGCGCGCGGGCCTTACGGGCCTCTAGGGGCGGCGCGCGGGCCTTACGGGCCTCTAGGGGCGGCGCGTGGGCCTTACGGGCCTCTAGGGGCAGCGCGCTGGCCTAGGGCAGCAGGAGGCAGCGCTAGGGCTGCTGGACGGCGCGCATAGTGCAGCACGTCACAAGGCAAGGCAAGGCAGGCAGGTACGTGGGGTAGCGCGGTAACCGCAGCGGTAGGTGGGCCCGAAAAAAAAAAAAACGGTCCTACGGACCTTAGTGCTCTGAAACCATGTTAGAATCTAGCAGCAGGAATGAATGAACTAACAGGATGCAGGAGTACAAGTAGTAAACCCTAATTGGGTTGTACCCCATATGGGCTACCCCACTATAGCCTAGACAATATGCAGCATATATAGTTTGGCATTTCTCCCCTTCTCCTTCCCCTCCCTCCCTCCTGTCCTCATAACTACCCCCTCTCCCTTCTCTCTCCCCACCTTCCTCCTTCCCGCCAGCTCTTCTCGCTGGCATCTTGTCTCACTCATTTCTGTATTCACGGCTTTATGCATGCACCCCCCCCTCTTCCCCCCGTCCAGCTCTTCCCCGGCACACTGCAAGTGCAAGAAGACATGTTCCATGTGGGCAGCACTGGGGGGGGGAGGCGAGGCCATGGCAGCAGTTTTGGGAGTGCCCTGTCTCTGCTGAAGTCTGCCTGTCATCGCAGACTTATACATGCAACCTTCCCCCCCATTCCCTTTTCCTCCCTTCCGCCATCCAGCTCTTCCCCAATGGATTACAAGTGCAAGCAGACATGTTCCATGTGGGCAGCAAGGGGGGGGGCGAGGCCATGGCAGCAGCCATGGGGGTGCCCTTCCTGGGCCGAGTGCCCTTCGACCCCTCACTGGGCCGCGCTGCTGAGGAGGGCCGCTCCGCTGCTCCTCACCATGGCGACGACGCCACTGCAGCTGATGGTGGTATCGGTGTTGCTGCTGCTGGTGGTGTTGGCGGGGATGGTGGAGCAGCGAATGGGGGTGTGCGGAAGGTGGAGGAGCTGTCACCGGGTGCGGCTGCGCTGGAGCGGATATTCAGCAAGATTGTTGCCACCGTTGAGAGCAGCGCTTGCAGATGATACTTGACGAGACTTATCTGACAAGCCCAAGTCCATGCGATCAGAGCAGCAACAAGGCTGACATGACATGAACCTGCTGAGAGAGGATGAGGCGCAAAACCAAGACTTGTACTGAGGTAGTGGTAGAGTAGGTGGCTGCGCATTTCCTGCGGGAATTTGATGCATGGTGTAGCCACCTAAAAGCCTGTCAATGGCAGGGTTCTTGTGTAGGGGTGTACTAATTTTGTCATGGTATATTGCTTTGTCAAAGAGTGCTACAACTTCTTACATTACTATAGCTTTTGGCATCGTTGTTCTTCCTACCTACCTACTAACTATTGCTGGACTGGTAGTGCTATATTTTGGGCATTCCTGTTCCCTGCTATAAATTGTTTGGTTACAAACTGTACGAACTTGTAAGGAAAACCCTTTTTTCCTTACTGGGGTTTACTCAACCGCGTACAACCCCAACTTTCGGAAGTGCACGTTCGGCCGCTTTGCTTGCTGCCGAAGCAACCTCGCGTCGCCTTCGGTTTTCCTTTGCCCAACCTGCACTCAACCTCGTGTTCCCGAGGTTCCCGCCTAGCTAGGTTGCCTCGCTATATAATCGCATGCCTTTCATTGTATCGTCAGTTCATTGAGTCACAGCCTCGTTATTCGTTATTCCGCGCAACTCTGTTTGACAACTCATAACACCTGGTATCAGAGCTACTTTCCTAGTTCACCCCGCTTTTCCAGGGTAGTTTAGAGGCACGGGTGTGACTGGTACGGTGGGCTGCAAAGCGGTTGGTTGCAAAGTTTATTAAATTAAACTTGCCCGACTCCGATAGCTTTTGCGCTTGCACTGTTGCCGGATAGTCACGGAGACCCACTTGCCTGTTAGACGTAGCTTGCGACTCATGGACCAGGAGGCGTTCAACAAACTTATGCAGCAAGTGGCAGAAATGTCGGCAGGCATGAAGGCATTAACGACAGAAATGGAGAGACTACGTGAAGAAAACAACGAGCTACGCCAGGCGCGAGGTGAAGCGCGCCAGGAGTCGCCCGCTGAAGAAGGCGAGAGCACTGGTCAAGCGGTGAGCGGCAATCCGTTGGAGGAGCTCACACGCGGCTTCGAAGAAGAAGATAGGCAGCGAGCGGCGGCAGCGACAACAGTTGCAGTGACAACAATCAAGATAAAGCCTACGAGCCCGCCCCCGTTCAACCCTACAGACAAGAATACTACAGTTAAGGGGTGGTTGTTCGGCGTGGAGGTGTTCTTCACTGCAGCGAATGTCAACGACGACGCCACGCGTATTAATTACGCGGTATCGCTTCTGCGAGGCCCGGCGCTTGAGTGGTGGCGACGAACCTTGGACACGGGGACCCCGACAGGTGTGACACATGCGGCAGACGGGACTTCGGACTCTGCTATTGGGAGGGCATCATCAATATTCGGTGTGGCCACAATTCGCACGTGGAAACAGTGGGGCGCAGCCTTACGAGAGCGTTTCGAGCATGTATCCGCCTCGGAACACGCTCGCATGAAGCTGCGTACCTGGTCGCAGTTGGCTTCTGTTCAAGACTACACGGCGTCGTTTATGGCGCTCGCGGACCAAGTGGACGACATGGCGGAGGCGGAGCGGTTGGATAAATACATCAGCGGCCTCAAGTACGAGATACAGTTCGAGGTGCGCCGAAACCGCCCGACAACATTCAACGAAGCCGTCCGATTGGCCGAGAGCACAGACGCGCTGATGCAGTGGGCGAGATCGAGTTCTCCGGAGGGAAACCGATTTCGTGGACAGACCCAGCGGGCCACGATTAACGGAGTCCATGCGCCAGATCACCCTTTTACAGGGTTGTGTTTTAAGTGCGGGAAGCCGGGCCACATGTATAAAGACTGCCCCGACAGGACGCAGGGAAAGAGGAACGACGGGAAGGAGCCGGGAAATGGGAAGAGTCAGTAACAGACAAGCCCCTTACTGACTGTGCTCTGTCGCCCGAACCCCACCATCCCCACCGAGTCGTGGTTCCGATTCATGCAATCGATCGCACTCGGACGAATAACGGGGGTGAACATGTGGATCACCCTGTGCTGGTTGTTGGCACGGTTGTTAAGAAAAAAATAAAAATGTTCGTCGATGGCGGGGCTAGCCATAGCCTCTTCAATCTGGCGACAGCAAAAAAATGCAAGTTGCAGCTGGACAGGTGTCTGCCCGAAATTGACGCCCGCCTCGTGGATGGGACGCCTCTGGCGATTTTGGAAGAAACACGGACGGTGCGGATTGAGTGCGGCGACGATTTCGGCTTCAGCATGAAGTTTCTCGCGACGACGTTGGACGAATGCGATGTGCTCCTGGGACGCGATTGGATGCGACGGCACAACCTGATAATCGACTGGACGACGAGATCGTGCAGCATCAGCAAGAACGGGGGGCTGATTACTCTGCCCGCGTGGACTCCGGACTGCATCGAGTCTACATGCGTCAAAGCCATCACTATTAAATGCCACGTCAACAGGGGTGCGCAACTGTTCGCCGTATGCTTGCGCGAGTTGGCAGCCGACACCGACGGAAACGACATCGAGAAGCTGTGCGCAGCTGTACCACCTGATTTAGCGGAGCTGATTCGACAATACCCCGACATCTTCCCCGACGACCTGCCACCTGGACTACCACCCGAACGCCCCGAGGACCACAAAATCCAGCTGGAACCTGGCGCGCAGCAGACTGTTCGTACACAGTGGCAGTTGAGTCAGCCCGAACTCGCGGAGCTTCGAAGTCAACTTGAGTCACTGTTGGAGAAGGGCTCCACCCAACCCAATACTTCGCCCTTCGCCGCACCGATCCTGTTCACACCGAAGAAGGACGGCGGCATTCGCATGTGCATCGACTATCGCGCGCTCAACCGGGTTACCATCAAGTCTCGCTATCCCATCCCACGCACCGACGACCTCCTCGACCAACTTCGCGGCGCTCGCTACTTCTCGAAGATTGACTTACGCTGCGGTTACCACGAGATCAGATTCTTCGCTGATGATTGTCACAAGACCGCCTTCCGAACCCGCTACGGCAGTTACGAGTTCACAGTGATGCCTTTCGGCCTCACGAACGCGCCATCAACATTTCAACGCACCATGAACAGGGTATTTCGCGACCTGCTGGACAAGTGTGTTATCGTCTACTTGGACGATATTCTGATTTTTAGCAGGTTATGCGAGCAGCACCTCCGCGACCTCGACACAGTGTTTAAGCGGCTACAGGAGAACCGGCTCATCACCAAAGGCTCTAAGTGCGAGTTCTTTAAGCAAGAGTTGGAGTTTTTGGGGCACGTCATCTCACGCGACGGCATCAAAATCGACCCGAAGAAAATCAAGACCATCCAGGAGTGGAAGGCCCCGACTAATGTCACGGAACTTCAGAGTTTTCTGGGGTTTGTGAATTATGTCCGGCGGTTTATCCCGAATATGGCGGGGATAACCGGCCCGCTGACCGACTTGCTGCACAAGGACAGGAACTTCGTGTGGGGGGAGGAAGCTGAGGCGGCTTTTCAGGAGTTGAAGCAGTTACTGGTGTCCCCTCCGGTTCTTCGCATCGCCGACCCATCCAAGCCGTTCGAAGTTGTCACCGACGCCTCAGATTTCACCATCGGTGCAGTGCTGCTCCAGGATTTTGGCAACGGCTTACAACCGATCGCCTACGAGTCACGCAAGTTGCAGGCAGCCGAGCGCAACTACCCGATTCACGACAAGGAGATGCTCGCCATCATTCACGCGTTTAAACTGTGGCGATGCTACCTGACTGGCGCCGACGTCACTGTTCGCACCGATCATAAATCCCTACAGTACCTTCGAGCGCAACCCAACCTCAACCCGCGACAAATCCGGTGGCTCGATTACATGGAGTCACACTTCCACTACAGGATCACCTACAAGAAGGGCGCGAACAACATTGCCGACGCCCTGACCCGACCGACAGTCCAATCCGCTGCTGTGCTGATCACCCATTCGAACCCGCTCCTTTCGGGACTATTCACCCATGGCTATACTACGGACCCGTTCTTCACGACTGGAAATCACCAGCAGGCGACGACGCAGAAGGGGAATTATTACCTAAAGGCCGGAACTGACCGGATTTGGGTTCCCGCTTACCGGCTGCTGCGTGAACTCCTTATTCAGGAGGTCCATGATTCCAACCTCTCCGGACATTTCGGGGTTGATAAAACCCAGAAGCTGTTGCACCGTCAGTATTATTGGCCTGATTGCGCTAACGACGTGCAGCGATATGTGTCCTCATGCAGGGTGTGCCAAGCCATGAAATCGACACGTCAGCGGCCAGCTGGGTTGCTGCAACCTCTCGAGCCACCCGAACGACCATGGCAACAGGTGACGATGGACTTCGTCACGGGGCTGCCAGCTGGGCCGTCCGGCAACGACGCTGTACTCGTCGTCGTCGATCGCCTCACAAAAATGGCGCATTTCGCACCTTGTCGCACGACAATCACCGCCGAAGAAACTGCACGCCTCTTCATCTCCACCGTTGTGCGACTACACGGCATCCCATCGGCGATCATCAGCGACCGGGACCCAAAGTTCACATCGAAATTTTGGAAGGAGACGTGGGCGCAGTACGGCACGAAGCTACAGTTCTCGTCGGCATACCACCCGCAAACCGACGGCCAGACCGAGCGGACCAATCAGACGATGGAGCAGCTGATCAGGACAAACTGCCCCGACCCCGCTCGCTGGGAAAATTCGCTCGCCATGCTGGAATTCGCGTTCAACAACGCTCCGTCCAGCACGACTAATCACTCCCCGTTCTTCTTGAATTACGGGATGGACCCGGTGGTACCTACAACGACTACACTTGACAACCCGGTCCCGAGGTCACAAACATTTGTGACAGAACTCCAGGAAATTTGCGAGAAGGCTGCAGACGCAATTCGCAAGGCGAATATCACTTCCGGCAAATACTCGGATCTTCTACGACGGGAAATCGTCATGACAGCTGGGCAACTAGTGCTACTCGACACGAAGAACCTGCATCTGCCCGGCCCATCGAAATTACGGCCACGTTTCTGTGGGCCTTTTAAGATCATCAAGATGGTGACACCTGTCACCGCGAAGCTGCTACTACCCGACGACTGGCGTATTCACGACGCCTTCCACGTCAGCTTACTTCGCAAGTTCGTGCCTGCCACGACAGACATCGCGCGCCAGAACGCCGTCCCGACAGCTCGACCTGTCCCGGAACCGACACTTGACCCGTCCAAGATTTTGGCGCATCGTGTTCGGCTCGACGCTTCTGGATGCGACGTGGATTTTCTAATCCGTTGGACTGACCGCACCAGTGAGGACGACACATGGGTGCCATCCGCCTCGCTTGAAGCTTCCCCGCTTCTTGGTGATTATCTAGCCCGCAAGCGAGCTGCGGATGTTGACCACCTTACTTAAAGGGGGGGGGTAGTGTAAGGAAAACCCTTTTTTCCTTACTGGGGTTTACTCAACCGCGTACAACCCCAACTTTCGGAAGTGCACGTTCGGCCGCTTTGCTTGCTGCCGAAGCAACCTCGCGTCGCCTTCGGTTTTCCTTTGCCCAACCTGCACTCAACCTCGTGTTCCCGAGGTTCCCGCCTAGCTAGGTTGCCTCGCTATATAATCGCATGCCTTTCATTGTATCGTCAGTTCATTGAGTCACAGCCTCGTTATTCGTTATTCCGCGCAACTCTGTTTGACAACTCATAACAGAACTCTAGTCGAGTGCATTTTATGTAGAATCTAGCGAAGAACACAAAAGCAGGGGTTTTGCTATGGGTGGGAAGAAGAGAGCTTGGCGGATGACGAAAACAAAGCCTTGAAACACTTTCTTGGAAAGATTTCGCCAATCGCCAGCCATGACCGCCAGGATCATCGTCAAACAAGCCAGGATCGCGTTATGCGATCAAGAATGTCTTGACTCAAAACCTAGAGTAGACTTAGCAACCCAATAGCCTTCGTCCTAGTAGTCCACCGCGTTGTAGTCGCCCAATAACCATGCGGCAATGCGAGATGTCGCGCTGCCGCAGAACCCGCATCGTCCAATCATCAGTATACACTAATCCGACGTGGGTGTGTCAGCAAATAACTGGACTTCGATCGCGCTCGTTCTCGTCCCTCCCTCGGTTAGCCGCTTCTCTAACATATAGTGCGCCCAACGCAGTGTCGTTGCCCAATCACTGTGCGGCAATGTGAGATGCGCGTTCCCGTACCCGCGAGAACCCGCATCCGTCCCTCCCGTGCGAGGATCGCGGCGGCGATAGCTTCTTTCTCTACATAACCCCCCACCGTTCACCCATCTCTCGCCATTTCACACTTGATTATCCTTCCTTATCGCTCTCCTCCTTTTTGCCGCTACATACAACTGCGACCAGCGACGTGCCCACACGGTGCAACGTGCAGCTTCCCCTTGCCAATCATCCGTCCCTCGTCGTCATGGCACGCGCCCCGCCGTCTGCCCTTCAAGTCAGCCTCGCCGCGGTCCTCGCGGCTGCCTTCGTTGCTCTCGCGCTCCTCGCGGAACCTGGCGCCGCATCTCGAAGCGACTCGACGGTGCGATTGGTCGCCACGTCGTCAGTAGGCCGCTCAAGAACCTTCCCCATCGATTTGGATTGCAAAGCTGTGGATAAGACGGCGGGCAGATTTGACGCGGAGATCACGTGGGGCAGTAGCTATGGCCAGCCCATGTGCTTCCGCATCTCCTTCTACTCCACGCCAGACTGCACGGGCGATCCCTACGTGACGAAACCGCGTGAACCATCCATGGTACCATCATCGCCGCGCTACAATCGTTAGATCACTACTTCGACCAGGTGGTAAGCTTCCTCTGCCACTGCCACATGCTCAACGGCCATGCGTTTCTTTGGGAGGCAGTTGTTTTCTTGGTTTGTTTCTGCCAGCCAGTTGCTTATGCGGATCAGTGCCTGCTGATGCATGTCCCAGCTCTAATCATTCCCTGTGTGCTCCCGTGCCGCCGCCATGCCCCCTGCTACTGCTTCTTTCAGGACGCTCTCCCAGTATCCAACGGCACTCAAATGCACGGGTAAGATTGCACGGCTGGCCACACAGTCACACTGTCACTCAGTCATAGTCACACAGTCACAGTCAGACAGTCACACAGTCACACTGTCAATCAGTCATAGTCACACAGTCACACAGTCATTCAGTCACGCAGTCACATTGTCACTCAGTCATAGTCACACAGTCACACAATCATACAGTCACACAGTCACACAGCCACTTCCACGTGCGATACGCTTGCCCATCATGGTGAAGGCAATGCATGAGCTGCCAAGGCCTGTCGCGCACACTCCACTGCACCCATGCTTTACAGCTATGCCTCGTCACAGCTTAGGGTGTGGTTTGGTGTGGTGTCGCGTGGTGGTGTGCGATGCCCATACTGAAAGGCCGACACACGTGCATCACTGCAACATCACTCCCTTGCTGTGCTCTGTATAAACATTCGCGTGCTGCTCAGTTGCACAATCCGCAAACTCTCTACCACTCTATATATTCACGCACTCCCAGCCCATTTTGATGAGGCGTTTCTTCCCATTGTGTTTCCTTGTCCCTCCACTCTTCCCTTTTCTGTGCAGAGTGAGGAGCACTAGCGAACAGGCTGATGGGTTAAGCGGGGTAACAGCAACGTATCGGCGTCAAGCCTTCTTGGCTGCTGCCTTCTTCAGCACCATGCAAGGCTCCATGCTTGCTAGATTCGTGTGGGCTGTGCTTTGTGGGTTCCTGTCTCTTGTGCTTGTAGTGATTGTTTAGATGTTTGGGCTTGCATTCTGGTCTTAGAATACCACTATGCTTCATCATAGCTCACATCAATCTTGGCTCTTATTCTCTTGTACGCGTAAAGATGTGAGCAATGAGACGTCTATCCGTAGGGATGAATCCATCACTGGTATTGTATGCTGTTGCGCACGGTATTACCACTTGCTACCCAATAACCATGCACTACCATGCGCATCTACCATATTGCCATTGTTTGCTTTCGCCTCCATCTTCACAATCAAGATGCATCCTGCATGTCTTGATCGCCCCCCTCTCCCTCGTCTTCAATTTACTCTTCTTCCTCTTCTTCCTCCCCTTCCTCCACTGCTTTGCCTTGCTGCCACCATTCGAACTTGTCAAAAGCGGATTCAAACGTGAGTGTTGCGTGCTCATAGAAGCCGGCGAGCTCACGTGGCTGGGTCGCCTGCAGAGTGGCAGGTGCAGATAGGTTTGAGGGGGGGAAATGGGTACTAGGGAACATGGATGGATGTTGGTGCAACCCTACAGTTTGCACTCGGCTTGTTGTCCGTGTGCGTGTGCGTGCATGCGTGTGTGTATGGAGTGGTATGAGTGCATGAAATAAATATATATTTCATGCTTATAATAGTGTGTGTATGATGGGTCATGATGTCGAGTGTGTGTGTCGAGTCAATAGCGAGTTATCGCTAGCCGCATGTTAATGCGGTCATTTGTGTCTCGCGCGCGGTTTCTATTTTGTCGTGTGTCCCGTGCGCAGATTCTATTTTGTCTTGTGTCGAACGTTCGGCGTGTCGCAGGTGTGTGCAGAAGACCCATCAAGAACTCAAGGATGAGTTCTGTGATGAAGAACCCGAGCCTTGGTTCAAGCTTCAAGTGTTTTCGAAGCTCGCCAAAAGGCTACACCTCAAGATATTGAAGATAGTTACATTACAATTTGTAGTGTAACATTTCTATGGGTGTAGGCCCTTGTGGAGGGTAGTTTCGAGACCCTTCTTGGCTGGGGACAGTGTGGCACTGTTCCCCATCACTGTAGCTCGGTTCTTGGGGTTTGTAGGAGCTGGGAGTCCTTCCCAACTCGTAACTCTTCCTAGTTGTTCGTAATTGTGTTTCTAAGACTAAGTTGCTGCCATAGTGCCGTTCGTTCAATCTGACGCTGTGTCGTCAATTCTTAATGAAATCGTGCGATCTAAATTGCCTATTGTAGGCGACGTTAAGACGCTCCAGATCCAAGTTGAATGAGGTCGTTTGGAGCTGTGACCAGATCGCTATGAACGTTTGAAGCCGCTGTGCAGAAATCTGACTGCGCACTCTATCTTTGGTTCTAGGCACATTGAAGCCTATTGGAGCCTATTGTGACTATAACAAGTGGTATCAGAGCGCCTTGGAGCAGCTACGACGATGGCTGGACCTGAAGAGAGGGGTGGCAGAGGTGCTGGAGGCAATGGAGAAGCCCAAGCACAAGGCCAAGCCCGTGATTCAGCCGTGGCGCCCGTGCAACCTACTCTTGGGCCTTCAAGGGATGAGCCAAGAGTGTTCGGGCTCGACAAGTTCAACGGCGACAACTTTGCTGAGTGGTCCTTCAGAATGGAGAACGTGTTTGACCACTATGATCTGCTGGAGGTGATGGAAGGAACGGAGAAGCGTCCCGAGAACGACCCGGAGAAGAGCCCGTGGGTGCGGAAGAGCGCACAAGGCTACCTCCTACTTGGGCAAGCGTTGGGGAGCAACCAGATCCGTCACATCAAGCCTTTCCAGCGTGATCCAGAGAAGGGACCAAAGGCATGGGCTGCTCTCAAGGGTGTACACGCTCCTGCAACAGCGGCGGTAGCTGTGGTGTTGGAACGGCAAATGGCGACGCTACGAATTGAGGAAGATGAACCCGTGGAAGACGGGGTGCAGAAATTCTTCGACTTGTTGACACGGCTAGAGGGAGCAGATTTGAACTACAGTGAGCTCCAAAAGAAGACCAAGTTGCTGGCCCTACTCCCAGAGTCGTGGTCCTCGCTCATCATCAACCTCAACCGTGATCTGCCCTGTCTCTCGCTTGAAGACGTGAAGCGCGCGATCCTACAAGAGGACTTCCGCCGCCGTGAGTTGGCGAGTGCGGATGGCGCTGGGGCAGCAAGTGTCGGCCGTGGATATGGCCGAGGAAGAGGCAGAGGACGAGGGGGAGGAAGATTTGGTGGCAGCAACTTTGGCGGAGGCCGCGGGAGTGGCGGATACGGCAGCGACGACAAGAGCTACGGGCGCGGTCGCGGCCGATTCGATGGCGAGTGCCACTATTGCGGCAAGAGCAGACATATGTGGCGCGATTGCTTCAAACTCCCTGAAGGATGGACCCCTGCTCAAGGCCAAGAGGGTGGAGGAGCAGGAGGAGGGAGAGGAAGAGGCCGTGGAGGCCGTGGCGGTCGCGGAGGTGGAGCCGCGAACATGAAGAATGAGAGCAACGAGAAGGACTCGAAGGACGATCGGTACCCGGGTCTATTCTACTTCGTGTCAACGCAAGTACCAGCTGGTCCAGAGAAGGATGAAGACCTTGAGGAGCCAGCAGCTGTGGGGAAGGTGACCCTACACCTCTTGGACTTTTGGGTGATCGATAGTGGCGCTACCTACAGCATGACACCTCGCCCCGACTTGCTCACCGAACTCGAGCCGTCACCGGTGAAGCATGTCACATCGGCTTTGGGGCAGCGAGCAGAGGTGAAAGGCATGGGCAAGGCCATGTTCAAGGGTGCTGATGGGAAGATGGTGGGCCTCAAGAACGTGCTTTGGGTGCCCAGCCTTGCTGCGAATCTGATTTCCGTGCGGCGGTTGGCAAAGGCCGGCATGGACACGAACTCGAAGGGAGCCAAGACCTACACCGCAAGGATTGGCGACCGGATTCTATGGGACCTTCACGAGGATAGGGACGTCTACAACGAGATGTGGCAGATCCCTGTGGTCCCCATGCCTAAGGAGAGGCAAGTGGCAGCAAGCGTCAGCACCAAGGGTGACGCGGTTGGTAGCGGCGATGGCGCGAACGGCCGCGCTAAGGAGAACGAGCTCAAGAAGAGCAAACCTGGAGTGGCCAGCAAGCTGTGTGACCATAAGGAGAGTGGTGCAGCAGCCAAGGAGCAGCACAAGGGTGAGGAGAACCCCGAGGCAGCAGCGAAGGAGGAGTACGGAGAGAGTATGTGGGGCGCTATTGTGAGGGGGGGGATTCTCCAATCCAACTTCGGCTACGGGGGAGTGTGATTGGCTCACCTTACATCGGCGAATGGGGCATGTGGCCCTGCCTATTTTGCAGCAGCTAGTGAAGAATGAGATGGTTGCTGGCATACGTGTGAAGGGGGAGCCCGATGAGGTGCTTGGCTGCCCGACGTGCTTGCAGGCCAAGTTCACGCGGTTTCCGTTCTCGAGCTCGGAGACGACGGCAAAGGCACCGCTTGATGAGGTGGTGATGGACGTGGTGGGCCCCTTGAAGCTTGGAGCTGCTATAGCATAGTACTTCCTCACCATAGTGGACGTCTACACCCGCATGACCTGGGTGTACGTGCTGGCCAAGAAGAGTGACGTGGCTGAAACGTTGAAGACCGACTTTCTGCCGATGGTGGAGCGGCAACAAGACCGACTTGTGAAGTCGATCCGCACCGATCGAGGGGGAGAGTTCCTGGGCAAGGAGTTTGGGTTGTGGCTGAAGAAGAACGGCATTCGGCACTCCCTCACCATGCCATACTCCCCTGCAATGAACGGCATCGCCGAGCGTGCGAACCGGACGATCACGGAGGCGGCACGCGGGTTGCTCATTGAAGCCGGGCTACCCGACTATTTCTGGCCTGATGCGGTGCGGAGCGCGTGTGTGGCCAAGAACAGAGTCTTGACTCATGTGGGAGCAGACAAATGGGTGCCCTATGTGGAGTGGCTTGGAAGGAAGCCAAAGGTGGATATGCTTCGGGTATTCGGGTGCATGTGTATGGCGCTCGTACCTAAGCATCTTCGGCACAACAAGCTTGGTGCCAAGGCGGTGTGGGCCGTGCACTTGGGCATGGCTCAAAACAGCAAGGGGTGGCTTCTATGGGACCCCTTCACCAAGAAGTTCATGGTGAGCAGGGACTGCAAGTTCATGGAGAACTTCATGTACAAGGATTGGAAGGCGGAGAATGAGGCGAAGATAGGCGTGCGGTTTGGGGAGGTGAAGAGTTCCGGCTTGGAGCACGTGGAGCTGCCATTGGAGCTGAGCAGCGGCAGCACCACCACAAGGCAATCTTCCCTTGTGAATGGGGGAGAGGAGGCCAAGGATGCAGAGGAAGAAGAGGAGGAGGTGCAGCAAGTGAGCGAGCGTGCACCGACGCTCCCTTCCCGCACTACGAGCGCTCCACGGAACCGCACCACACCGCAGCAACGCCAAGGCCTTCAAGTCCCTGCAGCTGAGGAAGGAAGGGTGAAGAGGAAAGTCCAACCCCCTAAGAGGCTGACATATGATGCGCCGGGAGAGCCGGGCAAGACGGCCCTGGCCGGAGCGGCAATGATGGTTGGAGACGACGAGGAGAGTGATTACGAGGAGTGTGCCTTCGCGTTCTTCTCTCCGGTGGAGATGCCGGGAGAACCAGCAACTCTCAAGGAGGCCTTGGAGAGTGGTGATGCTGAGGAGTGGAAGAAGGCAATGGACAATGAACTGAAGAGCATCAAGGTGAACGACACGTACGAGTTGGTGGAGCTACCGGAGGGGCGTACGGCAATTACGTCCAAGTGGCTCTTCAAGATCAAGTCCGACGCCGACGGCAAGATCGAGCGCTACAAGTCTAGGCTGGTGGCCAAGGGGTACCAGCAGAAGGAGAATGTGGACTACAAGGAGCTGTTTGCTCCTATGGTGAAGCCGACGACGCTGCGAACCCTACTCGCGGGAGCCGCGATCAAAGGTTGGGTGGTGAAGCAGCTAGACATCGTCACGACTTTTCTCAACGGAATCCTCGAGGAGGAGATTTTCATGGCGCAGCCAGAGGGGTTTGATGACGGCAGCGGCAGAGTGTGGAAGCTGAAGAAGGCCCTCTATGGGCTGAAGCAGGCCCCTAGGCAGTGGTACTTGAAGCTGCGCGAAGTGTTGGAGGAGATCGGCTTCACTCCCTCAACGGCCGATCACTCATTGTTCATGCTTGGCGAGGGGGAGCAGAGGAGCTTCATGGTGGTCTACGTGGACGACATCCTCATCTTCTCGCCCTCCTCTGACCTTGTGAAGGAGGTGATGCTGAAGCTGCAAGACAAGTTCAAGTGCAAGTCCCTTGGGGACGTGAATTTCTACCTCGGGCTCCACATCGAACGAGACGTGGAGAAGCGGTGCATGCGGGTGCACCAACGCAAGTACCTGGAGGCATTGGCTGCCAACTTTGGGCAGAATGAAGGCCATGTGGCTACTCCATTCCCCTCTGGGTTCAAGTGTGTGAAGGGACCAGAGGAGGAGAGTGTTGGAGAAGAGGAGAGGCGCCGTTTTCACTCATTGGTGGGCAGCCTCATGTACGCGGCAGTCAACACACGACCGGATGTCGCGTTTGCTACCGGGCAGCTGGCAAGGGTTGTTCAATGCCCTAATGAGGAGCAGGTAGCAGCTGGAATGAGGGTGGCCAAGTACCTTGGCCAAACACCGACCGTTGGGCTGCAATATTCGGCAGCGGCACAAAGGCGCCAAAAGGGCGCGGATGGTGTTGAACCCGGGCGTTTGTTCCTCACCGCCTACTCGGATGCATCATATGCATCGGAACCAGAGGACATGACTAGTGTGGGAGGCTTCATCTGCTGTGTGGGTGGAGGCCCAACTGCTTGGGAGAGCAAGAAGCAGGTGGACCAAGCATTGAGCTCGGTGGAGTCCGAGTACATGGCACTCTTCCGTGCCGTACGGGAGATTGTGTGGCAGCGGCGTTTGTTGGCTGAATTGGGGGAGGAGCAGCAAGGACCTACCCCTCTCTACTGTGACAGCCAGGGAGCCATAGCTCTAGCCAAGAACCCCGTGTTGCATGGGCTGACGAAGCACATGAGGGTGAAGTGGCATTGGACAAGGAGCATGGTGGCCGCGGGTGAAGTTGAGTTGCGTTACGTGAAGACCACGGGGCAGCCGGCAGACATGATGACCAAGAGGCTGGTGGAGCAGCAGCATTGGAAGTGTTGCAAGCTGGCTGGGATGGCTCTGAACTGAGAGAGCAAGATCCTAAGGCCAACAACCCGAGGGGGAGTTTGTTGGTGCAACCCTACAGTTTGCACTCGGCTTGTTGTCCGTGTGCGTGTGCGTGCATGCGTGTGTGTGCATGGAGTGGTATGAGTGCATGAAATAAATATATATTTCATGCTTATAATAGTGTGTGTATGATGGGTCATGATGTCGAGTGTGTGTGTCGAGTCAATAGCGAGTTATCGCTAGCCACATGTTAATGCGGTCATTTGTGTCTCGCGCGTGGCTTCTATTTTGTCGTGTGTCCCGTACGTGCGCGGTTTCTATTTTGTCTTGTGTCGAATGTTCGGCGTGTCGCAGGTGTGTGCAGCAGACCCATCAAGAACTCAAGGATGAGTTCTGTGATGAAGAACCCGAGCCTTGGTTCAAGCTTCAAGTGTTTTCGAAGCTCGCCAAAAGGCTACACCTCAAGATATTGAAGATAGTTACATTACAATTTGTAGTGTAACATTTCTATGGGTGTAGGCCCTTGTGGAGGGTAGTTTCGAGACCCTTCTTGGCTGGGGACAGTGTGGCACTGTTCCCCATCACTGTAGCTCGGTTCTTGGGGTTTGTAGGAGCTGGGAGTCCTTCCCAACTCGTAACTCTTCCTAGTTGTTCGTAATTGTGTTTCTAAGACTATGTTGCTGCCATAGTGCCGTTCGTTCAATCTGACGCTGTGTCGTCAATTCTTAATGAAATCGTGCGATCTAAATTGCCTATTGTAGGCGACATTAAGACGCTCCAGATCCAAGTTGAATGAGGTCGTTTGGAGCTGTGACCAGATCGCTATGAACGTTTGAAGCCGCTGTGCAGAAATCTGACTGCGCACTCTATCTTTGGTTCTAGGCACATTGAAGCCTATTGGAGCCTATTGTGACTATAACAATGGAGGTGTGCGCCGCATGCTCACAGAAGCATTCCAGCTCCAGCAGCCCGTCCTTGAGGACCTCCCTTGAACAGTCGCCTGCTGGGTGGCGTGTGTCAGGGGATGGTTGTAAGAGGATACAGCATAAGAGAGTGCTTATGAAAGATATGAGAGGCACGGTACCTCCCTTGCTGGGTTGCCTGCAAAGTGGCATTAGTGAGGGAATGAGTATGAGGGAATAGGGTATCACAGTTTGCACATAAAGGGTAAGTGAGCCCGTCCTTCAGCACCTCTTTTGCCAGGTCGCCTGGAGAGCGGCGTGTGCGGTTAAAAGTGAGGAGATGGATGTGTGCTGTGTGCGGGGGTAGGCATCTGCGGATGGACAACACGTTCTCACAACAACCAGCCATGTCCAGCAGCCAGTCCTCAGGCCTGCACCCAGCATGTGCAAGGGGTGGAAGGGATGTGCGTTGGGCCACAGGAATGTGCGTTGGGGCATGGGGATGTGCGTTGGGGCACGGGGATGTGCGTTGGGGCACAGGGATGTGCGATGGGGCACAGGGATATGTGTCAGGAAAAGGAAAGAACACGAGGGGACAGAGAACTTAAGGGTAGATGGGAAAGTGAATGAAGCAGTAACCATGTGAATGAAGCGTTTGAAGGCAGCACATGAATGCAACACGACCCAATATGACTCTCTTGACATGCAAACTCACGACCACCATGACATGCGCTATTGTATCTCCCTCACACGAACTCATCCCCCACCCTGCTTTTCCAGTGGTTTGCATGCGGATGTTCACTTTATTGTCGGGGTGTTGCGCCGAGTAGCCACACAAACTCACATCTTGGCTGCGTTTAACAGGGTAAAGGAATGAGAGGAGAGGATTCGAGGGGTGGGACGAGAACGATGAGGGGGAGAGGGAGTAGTGGTTGGGGGAAAAGGAGAGGGGACAGAGAGGGGTGGAGGGAGGTAAGGGAAATAGGTTAGGCCAATCGCTCTAACGTGGAAGTGAGAGAGGACCTCGCACTCCGATAAGAGTATTCGAATAAGAGTACAACAAAATAAACCGCATTGCGGTAGTTAGTAAAGGTCGACAGCTTTCCCTCACGGTTGATAGAAGTAAGGCCTTTGCAGCACACATGTCCATTGTTGACAAGTCCCATAGGGAGGTAGACTTGTGGAAGGCTCTGTAGGGTGGAACTCCAAGTCGGGTGAAGAACAGGTGGATGCAGCTGATCGAATCATTCAGTACTTGAACTCATACCCCACTGTTGGAGTTCAGTACTCTGCTGTGGCACAAAGGAAGCAGAAGGGAGTAGAAGTGCTCAGGGAGAAGGGGAGCATTTCGGAGAGAGGGAGCCGTTTCTTACAGGTTTTGCCGATTCTTCATGGGCTTCAGAGAAAGAGGACATGTCTTCAGTAGGTGGATACCTGTGTGTGATTGGGGGAGGACCCGTGAGCTGGAGGTCAAAGAAGCAGGTGGAAACTGCGGGTTCATCTGCTGAAGCTGAGTACATGTCGATGTACCACGCGGCCAAGGAGCTGGTTTGGCTGCGGAAGCTGCTGGAGGAGATTGGGCACGAGCAGAAGGTACCAACCCCACTCTTCTGTGACAACTCAAGTGCCATCTCCATGGCCAAGAACGCGGTGCTGCATGGGCTTACCAAGCACATGCGCATCAAGTGGCATTGGCTGCGCAAAGAAGTGCAAAGGGGAACCCTTGAGCCTCTCTACGTGAAGACACAGCAGCAGCCGGCTGATTTCCTCACAAAGCGGCTGGCTGAGGAACCACATTGGCGTTGTGCCAAGCTGAGTGGCATGAGCCTTAACTAGGCTCATGAATGTGATTGCAAGCAGGCGACTGCTTGAGGGGGAGTTTGTTGGGTGCAAAATATTTAATTTTGCACGTCAACCAGCCGCCTGCGTCGCATTTTACATTGTGTGTGTGTGCACATTTTTCATTTTCATTCTGTAAACGTTCTGTGTGCATTGGTTCTTGCACTTTGTGTGTTTCATTTTTATTCGTAAGTGCATTTTGTGTTTGTGCATTTTCAGTTTCGTTTTCACTGTTCTCATGAAGCGCTCAAATGAGGCTCACATGATGCGCTCAAATGAGACTCCGACGAAGTCTCAAATGAGGCCCTTATGAAACTCAAATGAGTTTTTATGAAATTCCCATGAGAAATATTTCATACGAGGCTCATATGGGCGAGCTTCGAATGATTTATGCGAGGCTCATTGGAGTGCCATAAGCCTCGAATGTTTCATACGGGGCTTATGTGAGTGAATGGTGTGCTGGGGGGGCTCGATTGTTTGACTGGTCAAGGAGTGCCTTTTTTCGCGCTGGTCAAAAGCGCGAGAGTCAAGGCACGCGCGAGGGTCAAGACAAGCGCGTGTGGCCCCACAGGGCACACACGTGTGCCGCGCACTGTTGCGATCGCGCTGTACAGCACGATCGCAACAGAACAGGGCACGTTTTCGGCCCTGTCCCGTACTGTACAGTGCACGGTCGCTGTAGCGATCGTTCTGTACAGCACGACCGAGAGAAAATCTCGGTCGTGCGTGTGGCACGGGGGGTGCTCGGGATTACAGTTGAAAAACTGTATCCCGTGCTGACTCACGGGAATCGAAATTTCTCGCGAATGTCACGCTGCTTTGCGTGATGATTTCCTCACAGGTACAAAACGGTAAATCCGTTTTTCAAACGGTAAAAACCGTTATATAACTGTGAGCTCGCATGAGGACATTTGGGCTACATTGGAGTCACAAGCGAGCCTCATGAGTACACACATTTGAGTCAGCAGTTCGCCACACCTCGCCCAAGGAACCCACCAGAGTCCGCCAAGCCCTGCCTGGCCCCGACAGCGACAAGTGGAGAGCAGCCATGGCCGCCGAAATCGCGTCGCTGAAGAAGCGCGGCACCTGGAAGCTGGTCCCACGGTCATCGGCAAAGGGGAGAAAAATTCTCAGCGGCAAATGGGTTTTCCGCATCAAAACTCTCGCCGATGGCTCGATCGACAAGTACAAGGCGCGCTGGGTGGTGCGGGGATTCGAGCAAACTCACCTGGTGGACTTCACGCTCACCTACGCTCCAGTCGGCCGCCACACCTCGGTGCGCATCCTCATCTGCATCGCCGCCGTCAAACAGCGACCACTATGGCAAATCGACGTTGGAAGTGCCTTCCTGTACGCCCCCGTCGATGTCATCATCTTCGTCGAGCAGCCGCACGCATTCGAAGAAAGCGACGGTGCCGTGTGCCTCCTCCAAAAGTCCCTCTACGGAATCAAGCAAGCCCCTCGTCTGTGGCAGCAGTACCTGCACTCCGTTCTCCTCGAGCTCGGCTTCACTCAGCTGCCGCACGACCTCGGAATGTACAGAAGGGAGTCGCGGGGAAAATTCATCCTCCTCGTCGCCTACGTCGACGATCTCCTCTACACCGGCGACGACACGGAGCTGCTGGACCAATTTGAAGCCGACATCAAAGAAAAGCTGGAAGTGACTGTCAACCACAACGTCACTCAGTTCCTCGGCCTCAACGTCACTCAGTCCGCCTCCTCCATTCACCTCTCCGCCGCCAAGTACGCCGAAACACTCGCAAAGCGGTTCGCCGTCGCCCCTATCAACCTCACTACCCCATACCGCACTCCTCCTCCTAACCACGAGCCCGACACCACGCCGCTCTCTCCCGACGACCATCGTCTCTATCAGCAGCAGCTGGGCTGCCTCCTGTTCGCCGCCGTCACGTGCCGGCCCGATCTCTCCTACGTCGCTAGCCAGCTCGCACAGTACCTGAAGCGACCTGAAGGGGAGAATCTGCTGGATCTACGCCGAGCACTGCAGTAATTCGTCTCCACTCCCGACGTCGGCCTCACCTACGAAGCTAACCTCACCGCTACTCTGCAACTCCATGGCTACGTGGATGCTGATCACGCAGGAGATGTTGACAACAGACGCTCCCGCACAGGATTCATTTTTCAACTTCAACCTGCGGGACTCATCTCCTGGAACTCCCAGAAGCAGGAACTCATCGCCCTTTCGTCAGCCGAAGCAGAATTCATCGCAGCCAGCGCAGCTGTTCGCGAAGGGTTGTACCTGATGGAGCTCCTGCAAGAAGCGAAGGTGACGATGAACGGGCATTTCACGTTACTCTGCGACAATCAGAGCGCGATAAAAATCGCAAACAAGCCCGGCTTCGTCAACCGCACCAAGCACATCGGCCTTCGCTACTTCTTCGTGAAGGACGAAATCGACAAGGGGAGAGTCAAGCTGACGTACTGCCCGACCGGTGACATGGCAGCCGATTTCCTGACGAAGAAACTGCCACGTCAGCAGTACCAGCACTGCGCCGACCTCTGCGGGATCACCAAGAAATCCCACGTGGCCCACCTTCAGGAATGAAGGGGAGTGTTGGAATAACCGAAAGGTTATAAAGGCATTCCCGAAGCTGTACCACTGTACCAGTACCGCATGAGCTCATATAGAGCACGCGGAATGTCGAGGGTCACCCGAAGGTCAACCGTTTGAGGAAGTCAACGGTCGTGACCCTTGACGATCCGGTAACCGCGCGACAGTTAACTGACTGCAACACGGTAACTGTCAAGGATAGTAATAGTCGCGGTTACTGTAGCTATGTAATACAGTTAATAAGGGAATGTACCCCTCAGAGTACATGGCTAGTCAGTTGCTATTTACTGTAATTCCTTGTACTTCTATCTCTCAATTATCTTGTTCTCTTTCAATTATTATTCAACAAGGTCATCTCAGAGACTTCACTGTCTCCTCTTACGCTTAACACATCCTATCCTATCCACTGATCCTTTGGTTATATCAGCATGGTATGAGAGCTAGAGTGGATTATAGGATCTGTCAAAGCCCTCGTTCTTCCTAGAACAACCTTTTTATAAAATCATTTATTATATCCTAAAGTCTGCAAGACTATGGCTCCTGAAGGGAAAGCTACTGCAGACTCACCGGGCCCACCACCAGCAACTACTAACGCGCCATCAGCGGTGACCTCCGTCAGCGCCGCTGTCGTTGAGCAGCTAGTCGCGCGCATCAACGCTCTTGAAAGCCATCAGGCTATGAGCATTGATGGCTCAAGCTATGCACGTGGCGTTGCTGGACTCCCTCTCCCTGGAGAAGACCGCCGCGTCAACTCCGAGAGATCCTTCACCTTTGACAATCGTCAAGGGTCAGCTCCTGCACAAGACAACCCACAGCGGTCGCAGTCAGACATCGCTTCAATGCAAACCAAATTTGTATTAACCTCAAAATTGAAGACCTCAATCCCTTTCGACGGAAAGGACTTCTACACGTGGAGTTTCGAATTCGAGCTTCTCGCGACAACCGCTCAGATCTGGATGTACTACGACGGAAGTCTGCCTTTTCCCTCGGAAGGCACCATCCAGGAGAAGCATCAATACTACCACGAGTCTCTTCTCTCGTACACCACTCTCCTTCGCAATCTCTCACCTGAAGAGCAGCTCGGCATTCGACCGTACAAGACGGAGTGGGCTCCCGCGCACGCATCCTGGGAACACCTGCGCAACTCATACATGGCAACAGATCCAGTTACAATGAGTCGCCTGCTCAGTCAACTGACTTCAGTCAAAATGAAGCAAGGGGAGAAAGCGGGACCATATGTCAATCGGTGCCGCAATCTGCGCGATCAAGTCAAGAAGTGCGGCGGCTCCGTTCCCGATGACATGTTCATCTCAATGGTCATCTCTGGACTTGGTCCCGACTGGCGCCAATGTCAGTCACTTCTTCGCGCCCGAGCAAGCATTTCGGAGTCAGCTCTGTGCGCCACGCTTCTTTCGGAGCAGAAGGAGATCGACCTGTACAACGAGAAAAATGTCAAGCGGGAGAAATTAGCCTTCTACACAGGAGGGTCTCAAGGGGAGCAACGCGGAAAGAAGGGAGCTTTCTGCAAATATTGCAAAAATTCTGGCCACTCCATCGACCAGTGCTACAAGCGTCAGGCTGCTGACGAACGGCGCAACGCCAACGCCTCCAGCCAGCAACCTTCGGCTCAGCCAAAGCCGTCTACCGCAACCTCCACTGTGTCACCCCCTTCGGTCGCCAGTACTTCTCAGTCCCCTGCGGTCATCATGGCAAAGGACAAAGGGAAGGGAACAATCATAAGCTGCATGGCTCGTCGTAGCAGAGCGTTCCGCTACTGGGAAGGGGACCGAGTTTCGTTCCCTTCCAACAATCCTAACCCCGTTGCGCCTGATGCAGATAATGATCCAACGGTTCTCACTTGGTCCACTCGCCCATCTGACATTCCTCCCGACTTCGAACTCCCCCCTCCCACTCCGGAGTCACCGCCAAGCATCTCCGCAAACCGATATTTCGCTCTCTCGCCATACACCGGCGACTTCGATCGCATCATCACGCCCAAGATCGCCAATCTCGCTCGTCAGCGCCACGAGGATTTGGACACCTGGTACCTTGACAGTTGCTGCGGGCAACACATGGTGGGATCGCCAAAGTTTATCACCAACTCCCGGCGCATGCGTCGACCCTGCGAAATCACCGCCGCCAACAACGGAAAGATGAAGGCATATGAGATTGGCGAAATCTACCTCGAGGCCAACGACACCAAGTTCACTATTCACATCGGAGATGTCCTCGTCGCACCAGTTCTCCAGTACAACCTGCTCTCGTCAGCTCAACTCATGCGGTGCGGAATCGACATTCGCAGCAACCGCAAAGAAAAGACCTTCGAACTCTTCCATAACGAGACTTACATCGGAAAGGCGGTCGATGACGACGGAGTCTTCGTGCTGCAGTTCTCCGCTCAAGGCACAACCGAGGACTCCCACCGCACGCTGCTCCTCAAAACGACTCCCACGGAGGCGCCAACGTGGTCGCATCTCGACGAGATGGACCTCGAGCGACCCGCCTCTGACGGCCTTCTGCGCTTGCGCACTGTCCCGACCGCCTCGACCTCGAATCCTGCTGAGACCGGACCTGCCACAATGGAGGAAGACAGTGGCACGTCAGGCCCTGCAACACAACCTGCCGAGGAAAACACGCCGGCGGAAACGCGCTGGACAGGCTGGGACACTTCCGGACCCGCGCTTGGATCTTGGGGCGAAGTCCTGACTCCAGAGGAAGCGGCCACAGAATGGGGTGCCGTCGCAATGGAAGAAATTGCTGCAACTGGCTGGGGAACTCCCCCTGCCCCAGCCGAGGAAGGTGGCACTGGCTGGACTCCTCCTGCCCCATCTGGGGAAGTTGGCGCAGAAGTCAAAGACGCAGCAGTCGGAGAAGCAAGGACAACCGGAGACACGTGGAGCACCGGAGGAGGCTAAGGCACATCGGGTGAAACGGAACGAGAGCACGTCGTAGCAGCCGGCCTTCCTCCCGCGGAAGTCGCCATTATCGACCCGTACTGGGCAACTCGCGGCACCTGCTGGGGAGGCCTTCCTCTTCCAGATCAGTACGCTCCTGACACACCACCACCACAACCAGAGGAATCAGAGGAAGAGGCGACCTACGAGTTCATGGGAGAACCAGCAGAATTACCTTAACCAACCGAAGAACCGGAGCCGCCAGTACAAGGACCCTAAGAAATTGAGGTCATTGGTGCCGAATACAGCTACTACCGGATTCCCATGTCGGGACTCCCCGCTCAGAACTGGCCCAATCGATGCCTGCTCGTGGCCGGTGACCAAGTCGAAGCTGGCGATACCGACGACATCATCGGTATTCCCCGCGCGCTTTTGGAAAGGAAGGCAATTCGCGCGCTCGCCGCCGACACGGACAACGCCGCCGACGCAGGACCTGAAGGGGAGGCAAACGACGAAGCAGCACGGCAAAAATATTATCAGAAAACAGTCGGCTACCGTGCGGACCCAGCAACATGGCACCAACGACTTGGACATCCATCTCACGCCACGCTCAAAAATTCGCTAAAGGCTGGAGTCTTCGACGACGACGCGCTTCTTCTTCCCCGAGACGGTTCCCTCACCGTGGACTCTCCCAATCCACCGTGCATGGTCTGCCCAACTGCATCACTCAATCACAAACCGTTCCCCGACCTACCTCCGGGATACGAACGCTACAAACCAGTGGACAAGGTCTACAGCGACTTCTTGGTGCTCAGCCAGGAAGGGCTCGATGGAGAACTCTACACGCTCACCTTCATCGACGCTTCTACGCGCTACGTTTGGGCCATCAACACCGACTACAGGGCACTGGCCTTTGAATGCTTTATTGCATGGATGAAGCGGGCTGAGCGACAGTCTGGGCTAAAACTCAAGGCCTGGCAGACGGATGGGGCCCTGGAGTTCTTCTCGGACGAGTTCAAGGAACTCTTCAAGCAGAAGGGCATTGAACACTTGGTGTCCCTGCCCTACGCTCACCAACAGCAAGGCGTAGCAGAACGGACAAACAGGAGCCTCGCCACGCGGATGAGGGCTCTGATGAAGCAGTCGGCCATCCCAACCAGATATTGGCCATTTGCGATGAATCACGCTGTTCGGCTGCACAACTTGCTGTCTTCGCGAAGCCTCAAGGACAACAATTCTCCTTACCGGGCTTGGACGGGCAGAAAAGCGATCACACGCCTACTTTGGGTGTTCGGCTGTATGGTACAGTACAGACCCCACACTGCGCGGACCGGAAAATTTGCTGACCGGGCAAGATGGGGCATCCACCTCGGAATCGAAAAGGAATTCAAGGCGTGGATCGTGCTGGACTACGCTACGCACGAGGTGACGAAATCACGTGACTGCATCTTCTACGAGAAGCTGACTCTGCCCCTTTTCAGAGAGCACCAGGAAGCGGACAAGCTACCCGAGAGGCTCTTCGAGGGCCACCGCAGCTTCGCCACGTCACACGACGAAGCTGATCTGGCTGAGGATGCAGACGCACCTGATGTCACCCAGATGAATTCTGCTCCGAACATCCCCCTTACGAGCCAATTCGGAACTCCGACATTCGTGCCCGTACACCAACCCGATCCGGATGATATAACACGCGAAGCTCACAACTACAACAGCGAAGCACGCCGATCGCCTGATGCTGAGCTACCACAACCCAACACGTCGCAGGACACCCTCCGCCTCGGCAACGACAGCGATGACGACGTGGTCGAGGTTACCAGCTTCCACGACTACGACCGTCTTCACTACGAAAAGACCAACGAAACCGGTCTTCGGGTTCTCGGCCTCGCCGTTGCAGTTCGCCACACCTCGCCCAAGGAACCCACCACCGTCCGCCAAGCCCTGTCTGGCCCCGACAGCGACAAATGGAGAGCAGCCATGGCCGCCGAAATCGCGTCGCTGAAGAAGCGCGGCACCTGGAAGCTGGTCCCACGGTCATCGGCAAAGGGGAGAAAAATTCTCAGCGGCAAATGGGTTTTCCGCATCAAAACTCTCGCCGATGGCTCGATCGACAAGTACAAGGCGCGCTGGGTGGTGCGGGGATTCGAGCAAACTCACCTGGTGGACTTCACGCTCACCTACGCTCCAGTCGGCCGCCACACCTCGGTGCGCATCCTCATCTGCATCGCCGCCGTCAAACAGCGACCACTCCGGCAAATCGACGTTGGAAGTGCCTTCCTGTACGCCCCCGTCGATGCCATCATCTTCGTCGAGCAGCCGCACGCATTCGAAGAAAGCGACGGTGCCGTGTGCCTCCTCCAAAAATCCCTCTACGGAATCAAGCAAGCCCCTCGTCTGTGGCAGCAGTACCTGCACTCCGTTCTCCTGGAGCTCGGCTTCACTCAGCTGCCGCACGACCTCGGAATGTACAGAAGGGAGTCGCGGGGAAAATTCATCCTCCTCGTCGCCTACGTCGACGACCTCCTCTACACCGGCGACGACACGGAGCTGCTGGACCAATTTGAAGCCGACATCAAAGAAAAGCTGGAAGTGACTGTCAACCACAACGTCACTCAGTTCCTCGGCCTCAACGTCACTCAGTCCGCCTCCTCCATTCACCTCTCCGCCGCCAAGTACGCCGAAACACTCGCAAAGCGGTTCGCCGTCGCCCCTATCAACCTCACTACCCCATACCGCACTCCTCCTCCTAACCACGAGCCCGACACCACGCCGCTCTCTCCCGACGACCATCGTCTCTATCAGCAGCAGCTGGGCTGCCTCCTGTTCGCCGCCGTCACGTGCCGGCCCGATCTCTCCTACGTCGCTAGCCAGCTCGCACAGTACCTGAAGCGACCTGAAGGGGAGAATCTGCTAGATCTACGCCGAGCACTGCAGTACTTCATCTCCACTCCCGACGTCGGCCTCACCTACGAAGCTAACCTCACCGCTACTCTGCAACTCCATGGCTACGTGGATGCTGATCACGCAGGAGATGTTGACAACAGACGCTCCCGCACAGGATTCATTTTTCAACTTCAACCTGCGGGACTCATCTCCTGGAACTCCCAGAAGCAGGAACTCATCGCCCTTTCGTCAGCCGAAGCAGAATTCATCGCAGCCAGCGCAGCTGTTCGCGAAGGGTTGTACCTGATGGAGCTCCTGCAAGAAGCGAAGGTGACGATGAACGGGCATTTCACGTTACTCTGCGACAATCAGAGCGCGATAAAAATCGCAAACAAGCCCGGCTTCGTCAACCGCACCAAGCACATCGGCCTTCGCTACTTCTTCGTGAAGGACGAAATCGACAAGGGGAGAGTCAAGCTGACGTACTGCCCGACCGGTGACATGGCAGCCGATTTCCTGACGAAGAAACTGCCACGTCAGCAGTACCAGCACTGCGCCGACCTCTGCGGGATCACCAAGAAATCCCACGTGGCCCACCTTCAGGAATGAAGGGGAGTGTTGGAATAACCGAAAGGTTATAAAGGCATTCCCGAAGCTGTACCACTGTACCAGTACCGCATGAGCTCATATAGAGCACGCGGAATGTCGAGGGTCACCCGAAGGTCAACCGTTTGAGGAAGTCAACGGTCGTGACCCTTGACGATCCGGTAACCGCGCGACAGTTAACTGACTGCAACACGGTAACTGTCAAGGATAGTAATAGTCGCGGTTACTGTAGCTATGTAATACAGTTAATAAGGGAATGTACCCCTCAGAGTACATGGCTAGTCAGTTGCTATTTAATTCCTTGTACTTCTATCTCTCAATTATCTTGTTCTCTTTCAATTATTATTCAACAAGGTCATCTCAGAGACTTCACTGTCTCCTCTTAGGCTTAACACATCCTATCCTATCCACTGATCCTTTGGTTATTTCAGCAATACAAGCTGAGCAAGGCATAACTACTCGCTTGCTATTTTCACACCCTTGGCTAGGAGGTGACAAGCTGTCACACTCGAAGGGTTGCAAGTGATGTTAAGTGTTGCCAAGTTAAGTTTGTAGTTCAAGTTTAAATCGCTTCCGCATAGCGTTATAGCTGTTAACAGAAAAACATTTGATGTCCCGCTGCTCTGCAAAATTCGATTTTTGTCGGCTGCTGCTTCGCGTCGAATTTGTCGATATCCATCGGTTCGATGAACGTAGGGGGTGTCGATCACTCCGTGCCGGATATACGGTTCGGCCCGTAACATCTTGTTTCGGGTTGACCACAAGTCAAAGCGTCGTATCGTTCGGCAGCACGTACGATGTCGCAGTAACTACTGTAGTTCGCTACTTGCTGGCGAATCTCCACTTAAAACCCTTCTGTGTGCGCCTGGATTTTTTCGCCCCGGGTCAGGTCAGTAATGCGGTTAAACAGGAACTCCATCTGCTGCGTGTACTGTGCTACACTCCCGTACTGCTTGTGTCGGTGTATCTGCTGCCGCGCCATATAGTTTGTATTAATTGGCTCGAAACATTCGATGAGGTCTGCCCGAAACTGCGCCCACGATTTCTCCCCGCGGGCCACGTCAGTGTAATAAATCCACTCGAGTGCTGGTCCTCACAACAGTGTCGCTGCGAGCCGAATTCGTGCTGCGTTGTGTGTCGAAGTAAATTTCGAGGGTTGCCACGAATCGTCGAACGTCTAATCATTTCGCGCTTGAATCGAACGCTTCGGGGAGCCTCGGGCGAGCTGCTTCGAGGGTTGGCAAAGGTGGTGCTATCGGTCCGTGAAGTGTCGGTGTCGCCGCTGCTGCTGCTGCTGTCGCTGCTGCATTTACTGCTGCGGTGGCGGCTACCGATTGGTTCGTCAGGAGGTCTTCGATTCGCCGAATCGCCGCCTGCGTCTGTTCCACGTCGGTGTGAAGGCTGACGATGTCGCTTGTCATCGAGTAATTGTCGTCCTGGCCCTCCATTCCTAACATTGCACGTTCGAAAACCAAAATCGAGGGGGAGTGAAAAATACGGAACCAGTTTTACGTACCCGAAATCGGTGTTTAACAATCGTCGCCCCCGCGGTTTTTTGAAGACCCGGTTTTAGCGGTTGAAAAACTTTCGCATGTAAACGGGCTCTGATACCAAGTGTGAGGGTCCAGGATCGAGCTTAGAAATGAGAGTTTGAATAAAATGAACCTAGGCTCGACACAAGGCCTAGTAACCAGGTGTTACGCGAAGGTTCTGAGGGTCGCGAAGCGTCCCGAACAGACCCTTCCCGAATTCGGTAGAAGGCAATTCGGTGGCAACCAAAAAGCCTAGAATTCGTTGCATGCAACCTTGCTCGGTGCTGTAATTATAATAAAATATAGGAAAGCACCTAGCCTAGGAAATCAAGCAATTCATGCATGCATAAAAAAAAGTCTAGGCAAGCAACCATAGCTAGCATAAGCCGTTGTACTCTCATTACTCCCTTCTCTAAAAATATGTATGACGAATTCTTGGTCACGCATCAAGGCGTGGAACAAAGTGGCGTTTCGTGTTTAGGGAGTGGTAACGCGGCACGGGAAAACCAACGTATCGAGCGGTGAGCATTCCGCGGGAGTTTGCTGACACGCCCAAGAATGTCCTTTGGCGCCTGATAACGTCAAATGAGCATCATACTTTGCAAGGGGCTTACAGTGACTTTGTCCTACGTAAGTTTCGTTAACTTATCTATTATGTCTATTTTTCACTGTAAGATAAAATTTCCTCGAGCACGTTTTTTTTAAATGTTTAATGATCCGAAACGATACATGGATTTTTAAAAATGTTAACGTGGTATGCATCTTGAATGTTTGCCTTCCTGATCCATTTATGAGAGGTTCTCGTGTTGACTACTATTGGGATCTAGAAACTCTTAAGCACACCTTTAACACACTCTAGGTAGTCCCCACGGGGTCACCTCCAAGGATCATCGGGTGCCTGGCAACGTCAACCCCTAACCAAGGGTCCGTGTTTGTAGAGGGATTTTCCTTAATGTAAAAATGGTCGTATGCACTAAGAGCATCCCCAAGCTCAATTTCGCAGCGTTGACGATCGATAGGTGCGTGCGCAGAATAGCTCCTCGCGTCGATACGTCGATAGAGCAATTTTTCATTCACCAAATGATTGATCACAACTTCGCACAAGCATGCATATATATTTTGTCAGAATATTATGCTCTAGCCTGCAGTGGGGTACTCTATAGCGAGTACAACCCAATTAGGGTTTCCTATATGTATGCCAACTGCTGCTAGTGCAAACCCCTCCTTTCTTCATTCTTACTTTCTACAGCTAGTTCTGACATGGTATCAGAGCAGGTCCTTTGCTAGGACCGCTCCTAGGGCCCACCGCTACCTACCTACCTACCTATCGTGCGCCCTCGTGCGCCCTCGTGCGCCCTCGTGCGCCCTCGTGCGCCTCTCACTACCGAGCGCCCTCGTGCGCCTTCGCGCCCTCGTGCGCCCCTACCTACCGCGCGCCCTCGTGCGCCTTAGCGCCCTCGTGCGCCTCTACCTACCGCGCGCCCTCGTGCGCCTTAGCGCCCTCGTGCGCCTCTACCTACCGCGCGCACGCAGCCCGCTAGCCACCCGCGCGCGGCTCGTTTTTTAACGAGCGCGACTCGCTAGCCGCCCATGCGCGGCCGATTTTTCGCGCGCGCGCCTCGCTAGCCGCCCGCGCGCGGCCGATTCTTCGCGCGCGTGACCCGCTAGCCGCCCGCGCGCGATCCCTCAGCCGCCCCTTCGCGGCTTCGACTTCGTCTGCAGCAGCTGCCGCCACCGAACCTGCAGCAGCAGCCGCCGCCGACCTGCAGCAGCTGCCGCCGCCGAGCCTGCAGCAGCAGCCGCCGCTCGACCTGCAGCAGCTGCCGCCGCCGAGCCTGCAGCAGCAGCCGCCGCTCGACCTGCAGCAGCTGCCGCCGCCGAGCTTGCAGCAGCAGCCGCCGCTCGACCTGCAGCAGCTGCAGCAGCCGAGCCTGCAGCAGCAGCCGCCACCGACCCTGCAGCAGCTGCCGCGGAGCTCCCTGCTACGACCTGGCCCCGCCCCGCTGTTGCAGCGGCCACGCTGTCGCCACTGTCTTGCGCCCGCCGCACCAACCACTGGTGAGCTTTGCCGTGCTAGCACTGCTACCGTTACTGCTGCTGCTACTGCCTTTACTGCTCCTGCTGTTGCTGCCGCTACTGCTGCTGCTCCTGACGTGGCCAGATGCAGCTCCAGCAGGCTCGTGAGTGGTACGCCGGCTTGGGCAGTCGGGGTGGCCGTAGTGGTAGTCGCTCTGGAGTGCGTCGTTCGGGAGCCTCTGGTAGTAGACCGGTGCAGCAGACGTGCCCTCTTCTGCTCCAGCAGGCTCGTGAGTGGTACGCCGGTTTGGGCAGTCGGGGTGGCCGGCGTGGTAGTCGCTCTGGCGTGCGTCGTTCGGGAGCCCCTGGTAGTGGACAGGTGCAGCAGCCGTGCCCTCTTCTGGTCCAGCAGGCTCGTGAGTGGTACGCCGGTTTGAGCAGTCGGGGTGGCCGTAGTGGTAGTCGCTCTGGCGTCCGTCGTTCGGGAGCCTCAGGTAGTGGACAGGTGCAGCAGCCGTGCCCTCTTCTGCTCCAGCAGGCTCGTGAGTGGTACGCAGGTTTGAGCAGTCGGGGTGGCCGTAGTGGTAGTCGCTCTGTGAGTGAGGCAGCCGCTCTCGGTGCCAGTACGTCTGTTGCCCTCGGTGCAGGTGAGGCTACCACTCCCGGTACTCGCGTGTCTGCTACTCCAGGTGCTGGTGAGCCTACTACTCTAGGTGCTAGTGCGTCTGCTGCTCCAGGTGCTCGCGTGTCTGCTACCCCAGGTGATGGTGAGGCTGCTGCCCTAGGTGCTCGTGCGTCCGTGCCCCCTGGTACTGAGTCGACTGCAGCACTGCACACCTTCACACTGGACTCAGGTGCTTCTCGCTCCTTCTTTCGTGACCGCACTGTCCTTGAGCCACTAGCTCGGCCAGTTGCTGTCTCCCTTGCTGACCCCTCTGGGGGTCCGGTCATTGCGACCTCCTCCACTGTCCTTCCTTGTCCGGCGGTCCCGTCCGGCACACTGTCAGGTCTCTACCTCCCCTCGTTCTCTACGAACTTGGTGGCGGGTTGTGCGCTCCAGGACTCGGGTGTTCACCAGTTCACCCCTGCCTACGAGCGCGTGACACACTGCACGTGTGCTCGGACGGGTCGCCACCTGGCTACTTTCACTCGAGAGCCGGGGTCGGACCTGTACACACTGACCACTGAGTCCCCTCAGGTAGCTGCGTCTGCGTCTACGTCTGCGTCTGCGTCAGGTCAGCTATCCGCCCCCTGCTCGTGTCGCTCTCTGGCGCATGAGACTGTCCTTTGGCACCACCGCCTTGGTCACCCGTCTGTGCAGCGCCTTCGGGCCATGCACAAACGGGACCTTGTTGCTGGTCTTCCCAGGGTGCTCCCTCCCCTTCCCGACTCACCTGCTCCTCCCTGTCTTCCCTGTGTCGAGGGGCGGCAGCGCGCCGCTCCTCACTCCTCCTCCTTTCCCCCGACGACTGCTCCTTTGCAGACACTCCACATGGACGTGTGGGGCCCAGCCCGCGTCCGTGGTCAGGGTCAGGAGCGGTACTTCCTGATTGTTGTTGACGACTTCTCGCGCTACACCACGGTCTTCCCCTTGCGCACCAAGGGTGACGTCCCTGATGTCTTGATCCCTTGGATCCGCAGATCTCGTCTCCAGCTTAGTGAGCGTTTCCGCTCCGACTTCCCTGTCCTGCGTCTGCACTCTGACAGAGGTGGAGAGTTTTCCTCTGGCCTCTTGGAGGCCTTCTGTCAGCAGGAGGGCATTGAGCAGTCGTTCACGCTTCCGGCCTCTCCACAGCAGAATGGGTTTGCTGAGCGCCGCATTGGCTTGGTCATGGAGGTCGCTCGTACCTCCTTGGTTCATGCGGCTGCCCCCACTTTCTGTGGCCGTTTGCAGTCCGATACGCTGCGCATCAGCTCAACCTCTGGCCCCGTGTCTCCTTGCCCGAGACTTCTCCGACACTGCGTTGGACGGGAGAGGCTGGCGATGCGTCGCGTTTTCGGGTCTGGGGATCCCGAGCTTTTGTCCGCGACACGTCCGCGGACAAGCTCTCCCGTCGCGCTGTCCCCTGCGTCTTCCTTGGCTTTGTCCCGGACGCCCCTGGTTGGCAGTTCTACCACCCCACCTCGCGGCGTGTCCTGGCCTCTCAGGACGTCACTTTTGACGAGTCCGTCCCCTACTACCGCCTCTTCCCCTACCGCACTGCCCCGCTCCCCCCCCCGCCTCTCTTCCTCGCTCCAGGTGCTGAGGTACCAGACCCCCTCCCCCCTCAGGGTGCCGCTCCCTCAGGTGTGTCCCAGGTAGACCCGGGTGAGCCTGTCGAGGTAGCTGTTGACTCTCGTCCTGCGTCTGGGGGTGCTGAGTCTGGGGGTGCTGAGCCTGGGGGTGTTGAGCCTGGAGGTGCGGAGCCTGGGGGTGTTGAGCCTGGAGGTGCGGACCCTGGAGGTGTGGAGCCTGGAGGTGCTGAGCCTGGGGGTGCGGAGTCTGGGGGTACTGAGACTGAGCGTGCTACACCTGGAGGAGCCCTCTCCTCCCAGCAGCTGCAGGAGAGGTACCTCGAGTACTGCCGCCTCCGGAGAGGTGCTGCTGGAGCTCGTCCCGGTACTTCCCCTCCTACCCAGGAGCTCCCCCCCATTCAGCAGATCCGAGAGTGGTACACGCGACGCTGCAGTCTTCGGAGTGGTGCTCCGGGTGCTGCGGACCCTGGGGGTGGCACTGCTGCTGGTGCTGAGGACCCGGGCTTTGGAGCTGCTGCTGGTGCTGAGGACCCGAGCGGTGGCACTGCTGCTGGTGCTGAGGACCCGAGTGGTGGAGCTGCTGCTGGTGCTGAGGACCCGAGCGGTGGCGCTGCTGCTGGTGCTGAGTCCCCGAGTGGTGGAGCTGCTGCTGGTGCTGAGGACCCGGGCGTTGGAGCTACTGCTGGAGCTGAGGACCCGGACGGTGGAGCTGCTGCTGGTGCTGCGGAGCCGAGCGGTGGCGCTGCTGCTGGTGCTGAGGACCCGGGCGTTGGAGCTACTGCTGGAGCTGAGGACCCGGGAGTTGGAGCTGCTGCTGGTACTGAGGACCCTGCCGCTGGTGTCTCTGCTGGTTCTGGAGACGCTGCGCGGCCGCGACCGTACTTCGTTCCGCTCCTTCAGCAGGTTCTTGGTCAGGCTCCTCCTCCTTGTCCTCCTCCCTCCGTAGAGTGTCCTCCGCCTGTCCAGTCGCAGTCACTGTTACCGCCTGCCTCGCCTCTTCCTCGTCCCTCTCCTTACACTGGTCCCACCGGAGGCCTTTCAGAGCGTCGTGAGCCTGCGTCTCGTCCTGCGTCGCCTGTTCGTACTGCTCGCACTGGTCGTCGTGTCCCACGTGAGCGTCCTCCTCCTGTCCCTGGCACTCACTACATGACTCTGCGTCCCTCCACTGCTCCTCAGCGTGTCCCTCTACCGTCTCCTCCTGCGTCCTCTCTACCTACTCTTCCTGACCCGGAGTCTGACTCCCGTCGTGCTGCCAGTCCCACTGTCATGCGTCTTCTCGCCACAGTTGTCACTGACCCTACTTTTGAGTCCGCCGCTGCGTCTGCTCTGGTCGCTGAGTTGGTTGACTTTGCTGCTCGCTGTCGCCTAGACTACGCTGCTAGCCTTGTTGCTGAGTCTGAGTCTGAGTCTGCCTGTCCTCCGTCCGTCGGGGGTGAGTGTGCTCTTGGCACGGACGTCCTTGAGGACAGACAGGAGGAGTTCCAGTGCTTTGCTGCTGCTTTGCCCCACCTCGTGTCCATGCTAGTTGCCCCTGAGGGAGACCCGGATGCACCAGACATCCCGACCCCGCGCACTTACGCTGAGGCGATGGCGGGTCCCTACTCCTCTCAGTGGCAGACAGCCATAGACGCAGAGATGGCTTCCTGGAAGTCCACACGCACCTACGTCGACGAGGTTCCCCCACTTGGGGCGAACATCGTCAGTGGCATGTGGATTTTCAAGGTGAAGCGGCCGCCGGGTTCTCCGCCTGTCTTCAAGGCGCGTTACGTGGCTCGAGGCTTCAGTCAGCGAGAGGGAGTAGACTTCTTTCAGACCTTCTCCCCCACCCCGAAGATGACTACTCTTCGGGTGCTGCTGCACATAGCCGCTCACCGCGACTACGAGCTTCACTCACTTGACTTCAGCACTGCTTTCTTGCAGGGCAGCCTGCACGAGGAGATCTGGCTGCGCCGCCCACCTGGCTTCACTGGGTCGTTTCCTCCTGGTACCCAGTGGAGGCTTCAGCGGCCGGTCTACGGTCTCCGCCAGGCTCCACGTGAGTGGCACGACACACTGAGGACTACACTTGCGGCTCTTGGGTTCGCGCCTTCTACTGCTGACCCGTCGCTGTTTCTGCGCACCGACACTTCGCTGCCGCCGTTCTACATCCTCGTGTACGTCGACGACTTGGTCTTTGCCACTGCTGACACTGCAGGACTCGCCTACGTGAAGTCGGAGCTGCAGAGGAGACACACGTGCACAGACCTGGGTGAGCTGACAAGCTATCTTGGCTTGCGGATCACCCGGGACAGAGCACGGCGCACCATCACCCTGACTCAGTCACACATGGTGCAGCAGGTTCTCCAGCGCTTCCGCTTCACGTACTCCTCGCCTCAGTCCACTCCTCTGCCTACCGGTCACTCGCTCTCAGCTCTGCCTTCGGATGAGTCCGTAGAGCCGAGTGGCCCGTATCCAGAGCTTGTGGGCTGCCTCATGTACCTGATGACCTGCACTCGACCTGACCTTGCATACCCTCTTAGCATCCTTGCACGCTATGTCGCTCCTGGCCGTCACAGGAAGGAGCACATGGATGCCGCTAAGAGGGTGTTGCGCTACTTGTGCAGTACGTCGGGCATGGGGCTAGTGCTTGGAGGGCGAGACCGAGTTGTGCTCACTGGACACTCAGACGCTTCTTGGGCGGATGACCAGGCTACTCAGCGGTCGTCTCAGGGTTACACCTTCAGCCTTGGCTCTGGCTCAGTTTCTTGGCGTTCCACACGCTCTTCGTCTGTTCTCAGCTCCAGTTGTGAGGCTGAGATCTACGCCACAGCCATGGCGGCCCAGGAGCTTCGCTGGCTGACCTACCTGCTGACCGACTTGGGAGAGAGGCCTCGTTCTCCTCCAGTGCTGTACGTCGACAACAAGGCTGCCATTGCCTTGTGTGAGGAGCACAGACTAGAGCACAGAACGAAGCACATCGCCCTGCGGTACTTCCTGGCTAGAGAGCTACAGCAGCGTGGTCAGCTTTGTCTGCGTTACGTGGCCACTGAGGCCAACACTGCTGATGTGTTCACCAAGGCGCTCCAGCCTTGTGACCATCAGCGCTTTTGTACTCTTTTGGGCCTTGTGCCTACTGGACCTCACTTGCTCACTTCTTGACTTTGCTTGTACTGTGATCTCTATATATATATATACCTGCATGTTTACTCTTGCTAGGTTGTGATCACTGTATCTCGTGCTCTGTTATAAACCTGCATGTGAACTGGTCTTGTGACCGCTTGCTTGTGCTCGGAATTTGTGTGGAATCCTCGAGATCCACCCTGAGCCTGTTTTGCCTTGACTGGTCTTGTGACCCCTTGTTCTCCCCCACTTTGCCTATGGGGGTGTGTCAAACATATGTGCTGCATACTGTCTAGGCTGTAGTGGGGTAGCCCATATGGGGTACAACCCAAATTAGGGTTTACTACTTGTACTCCTGCATGCTGCTAGTTCACTCATTCCTGCCTGTTCATTCTGACATGGTATCAGAGCAGGTCGACCCTCCTGGGTCGAACTTGTGGGTGGGCCCACCACCTAAGCCTTCCGCTGCTACTGCTACTGCTACTGCTACTCTGTGTGTCGCACGCCTCGTGGCGTGCGACGGATTTTTCATCCCGCCGTGCGCCCCGAGGTGTGCGGCGGTTTTCTGCCCGCCGTGCGCCCCGAGGCGCGCGGCGGTTCTCTGCCCGCCGTGCGCCCCGAGGCGCGCGGCGGTTTTCTCCCCCCGTCGCCCGCCGAAGCGCCCCCGGGGACCCGCGCGTCGCCCCCGTCGCCCGTGCGCGGCCCGTACTGCACGAGCGCGGCCCGTACAGGCTGCGCCAGGCCCGCGCGCGGCCTGTCCTGCACGCGCGCGGCCCGTACGGGCTGCGCCAGGCCCGCGCGCGGCCCGTACGGCCTGCGCCAGGCCCGCGCGCGGCCCGTACGGGCTGCGCCTGGCCCGCGCGCGCCTCGGGCCGCCTGCGCGCGGTTCGTACGGGCTGCGCCTGGCCCGCGGGCGCCCGGTCTCCTCTCCCACTGAGCTGCACGCCGTCCCTCGCGCTTCTGACGGCGCCCCACCCCTGCTGCTGCCCGTACTCCTGAATTAGGGTTTGGGGGTGGAGCGTATGGGGGTGCCGTCTCTGTCAGCCGTCCCCTGCTCCTCCTCCTCCTCCGTCTCCCACTGCTGCAGCTGCTGCTCAGGGGGGTGGGTGTGTGGGAGCCGAGGGTTTAGGGTTTAAGGGGGGTGCCATGGGAGTGGAGCTAGGGTTTCAGCAGGGGGTGTGTGTTGGGGGGTGTGGGACAGTTGGAGGAGGTTGGGTGGAGGCAGCCGTCGTGTCGTCTGCAGCGCCTGTATTCCGGGGTTCTGATAGCCACCGGTAGCTCAGAGAGCCGGTTGCACCTGTCGCCCGTGGGTCCGTTGCTCCTGTCGCTGCTGATCAGACGCAGAGCCTGTTACTCCTGTATTCCGGGGCCCTTGCTCCCGGTAGCCACTAGAGTTGCACCAGAGCCGTCTGTTGCCCGTGTGTCTGCAGCTTCAGTCGTCGCCTCCACTCTTCTCTCCTCTCGCCAGCCCTCCTCCTCCTCACTTGCCCTCTGTAACTGCCTCTAGCTTTGCTCATAATTGTGCACTTTAAACTATTGCTTCTTAAACTTGTGCTCAGAATGTGTGGTGACATTGTGATCCACCCTGAGCTTGTACTGCTTTGCTTTCTCTGCTGATTACACCCCACTTTGGCTATGGGGGTGTGTCAGAATATTATGCTCTAGCCTGCAGTGGGGTACTCTATAGCGAGTACAACCCGATTTAGGGTTTCGTATATGTATGCCAACTGCTGCTAGTGCAAACCCCTCCTTTCTTCATTCTTACTTTCTACAGCTAGTTCTGACATATTTCGCCTAACACACATGCAAAGGAAAGTGGCAAACAGTTGATAAACTGCATTTCCAAGACTTTGCCAAGTAAGCAATAAAAACGGCCGTTCAATATCTGCTACGTTTGGCTTGATCCGTCTCTGTAGGAAAACCGCATTCAAATGACATGTCCCCCAAACGCCTCTGCTGACTCCACTCGCGAACGCACATGTAAAATCATGAACGCTCGTGTAAATTACCGTTTTCCCGTTGTAAAACGGATTTTACCGTTTTGCACCTGAAACAAATTCATCGCGTTACATGCGCGACATTTCTGGCGAAGATTCTTGTTCGCCACGCCAGAATTCATGAGTGTTCAAGTGTGGAATCAGTTGGGGCATTTGGCAGACATGAAATTTGAAGATAGCTTTTTTCAAAAGGCAAATCAAGCCAAATTTTGCAGAAGTTTGACAGCCTTTTCCTCTGGCGTATCTGGCGAAGCCTTTGACTTCAGTTAAACAACTGTTTTGTATTTTCATTGTGTGTGCCTAACAATTAAAAAATGCGTGCTTGTATTTGCTTGTTTTAACAATGCTATTATGCTTTCATTCTGAATTCTACCACTACGTATTGATGAGGGTAGAAACGTTATTGTCACACTGGCGAAACGCTGTTCAACCAAGCTTACTCTTTCTACAAGCTAAGCAAGGCACAACTACTCCCTTAGATTATTTTATGCGCCATTGGCTGGGAGGTGACAAGTTGTCACACTCGGAGGGCATTAAGGGAAGTCAAGTGTTGCTGAGTTTACGCTTGTTATGAAAATATAAGCGCTTCAGCATAGTATTTGGAGTTAATAGTACATGCCAAGTATGGTTGATTGTGGGTACTACAACGTAGAAGTTGTCATATGTTCTTAGGAAGCACCGAATTCATCTAATTTGTTACCAAATGTACCTCTATTAAATGTCTTTCACATTGTAATTTGCTTTTCTGGTATTATGTGTTTTGAGCTTGCAAACTATGCATTTGCCTGACCAACGTTGAACCATTAATATTGCAATTGTATCGAATTGCTACGTGCTATATTAGTGTTAGATATTTCTCTATTATTCTCCGAATTTATATTACCATATTTTTTTAATACAATATTACATTACATTATAATGCAATATAATAAACTTTTTATTAATCATTGCCACTAAATTGCATCCTCTGCAGACTATCTTCCGCATCCTCCCACGCACCCACATCATCCAAGAGATCACGCTCCAAGATGGCAGCGCTATCGTTAGAGAAGGTCTTTCTTTTGCTCTTCCGCGGCTCCAGCTGCGCAGCGTTGAAGAGGCGCATCACTGCAGCATTCTCGGCAGCATCGGGGTCGGCGCCCCCAGGGACAAGATTGAAAAACCCACTCCTAGATTTTACAACAATCCCCGTGGGCCTGAACACCCACCCCTGGTACTGCTCCGACCAAGCGGGGAGGTGATCGTTAGGAGACTCCTCAAGTGTCCTTTGGATCGCCGCCTTCACCTTGTGGTGGTAGCCGTAGATGTCGTTGGCGTTGACACATGCATCCGTGGGGATATGCTTATTACGAGGTGAACCACAGAGTGAACCTGTGAGGTTTGAACAACAAAGGGGGGGGGAGGGGAAAGGGGGGAAGAGGGGAAAGGGGGGGAGAGGGGAGGTAGGGAAGGAAGGGGGGAGACAGGGGGTGAGGAATGGAAGGATATGGTGGGGAGGAAGGGGAGGAAGAGGGGTGGGGGAGGAATGGGGGGAAAGGTGGGGAAAAGGGGGGCGGTTTTATGAGACAAGAACAAGGCATATTTTTCAACGCATCATAGAAACATAACAGATTCATGACCAATGAATATACAATTCACCAGATAGAGAGCATGCGCGATGTGATAGGCTTTCGCCACTGTTTTCGCCCCCTCTGGACCCTTCTAAAACGCATTGCAGATGATCAGATCAAACAACGTCGTGGCAAATGGGCGAAAGGTAACATGTGCGAAGTGCCAGGGATAAAGACCTCCCTTCTTTGCTCAACACGCAAAGAACAAAGGAAGGATATACAAGTGAGTGTGACAGGATACCGATGGAGCAACGGTTCCTGCGGGAGAAATACCATGCATGGATTATGCCGCGCTGTAGGCCTCGTTCCCATATCATGTAAATTCACTGTCTTCCCCAATATGGTTGTGTTGTGTTTGTCCTTATACTATGTTTTACAAGTTTCAACCTAAGGAACTTGACCCCCTTTCAGACATTCATATGGAACTTTAACTATGCTGACACACTATGGGGTAACCCTTACCTGGCGCTCACGCCTGATGTCCTTCACCAGGCGGACGTTTTGGTGTGGACGCACATGTCTAACGCCATTGCCACACGTGACAAAGCGAAGAACGACATGCTAGACAAAAAAGTGGTTCCATTGCCTCGCCCCTAATTTGCCCTCAGATTGGTATGTTTCCCTTGCCTTGCCTTGATTTTGTCTTCAGATTGCCATCTCCCTTGCCTTGCCATTAATCTGCCCTATCACTTGCCCTGAATCTGCCTTCAGATTGCTATCTCCCTTGCCTTGCCTTGAATCTGTCTCAGATTGATATCTCCCTTGCTTTGCTTTTAAAAATTCCCCTCAGATTACAAAGCTTCCCTTCCAATGCTTTAATGCCTTCACCCTCATAAGTTGCCAAACCGTCTTTGCTAAAATTTTTGTCTCTTTTCCACAACCCTTGCTACCATACAACCATAGAGGAGGATGAAGTGGTTATGGAAGCATGGGCGGATAGCGGGCTTGAATATGCCCATTCCAGGGACGTATTTCCAGTCCGAAGCTCACGTTTGTGCTGATGAACACCGTGTAGTGATGAAGTGGCGATTTTCATTTTGGAGGGCTTGTCGATAAAGTGCATCTTGAAGCGGTGCGGGCATTCTTGCACAGGTACAAGGCCACCTTCTACCCGCGCTATCACACTGACAAAAGCCCCGACAAGGTGGATTACCTTGCGCTTAGGTGAGACTCTTGTTTCCCCTTTGTCCGCTTCCCCATATGTGCATGAGCTGCCCATGTGTGCATGAGCTACCCATATGTGCACGTGTTGCCGATCTGTGCATGTGCTGCCCTTCCTAGTAGAAAAACTCATCCTACCTTGAATCTCAGGTCTTTTGCACGTTATACCTTCCACCATCCAGACTTCGTGTTCTAACTTCATTCCATCACTCCCTTCTCCCACCACTACCCCAAGAGGCCTTTCCTACCCAGGCCTTACTGTGGAAGGTTGTGAAAGTGCACATGGTGGTGCTCAACGAATATGTATTAACATTTTCACATAATCACAGTGAAAATACCATACCGTGCATCAAATCGTCGTCAATGGAGCGAGTCAATCATCAAAAGTAATCAATTCCTATCAATGCTAGAACATGTGGAAAGTGCATTTTATGAGGAGCACGACCACAATTGTGCCTTCTACAAGGTATGCTTTGGGTACTAATCAGCATGTCACAAATTTGTTCTTGTCTTGTTTGCTTGAAAATTGTTAGTGCTGCTTTCCCTTCTATCTTTCAGGCGGAAGCCACTAGGCAATGTGTTTTTTGTAGGAGCCATGTGGTCATGCATATGGCTGGTAGAACGTATCGCCGAAGCAGCTTAGATCAGTTTGCACTGTACGACTCTGCACTTGGAGGCAGCCTAGGTACCCTGCAGGAGGACCTGAAAAGGGCTGGCATCATGTCCCCAACCCTGCATGTAAGCCCGCATTTTCTCCCTCTTGTGTTCACTCAGATACCGTCCCTTTGACATTTCCTGACTTTCAAAGGCCAGCCTACGTCACCCTCATCTCCTAAACCCTCCCATGCACCTTCCCTTTCCTCTCCGGACATGCAACACTTGCTCTTATCGCACCCCTTCCCTCCAAATTGTACCTCTTTTCTCTGGCTTGCAACCATCACTGTCATCACCCACTATCTCCCCTCACACTACCCTCTCCCCTTTGGACTACTACCCTCTAATTTATTCCCCACTCCCTCTCCTTACGCTACCCTCTCCTCTCTACCCTGCAACCATCACTCTCATCCCCCATCCCTCCCCTCACATTTACATCTCGTATTTGCCCTGCAACTCTCACTCTCATCCCCCCCTCTCCCCTCACACGTCCCTCTCATCTCTGGCCTGCCATCCGCAAACTCCTCTCTCCTTCCCCTTTTCCACATTTTCCTTTCCTTTCTGGCCCCCAAACCTCCAAATGCCTACAGGTCTACATCGGCGCGACCATTCATTCCGGTTTTAAGAAGTACCACTCCAGGGTAAACCACGACCAACCCATGATTCTCCCATGTGGCCATAAGTGATAGGGAGGACGTATGGTATACAGAGGTGTCTCTCCTCTTTAAGCACTGACAAAGCAACACTGGGTTCGCCTACGTCCAGTATTATGAGGTGGTTGGTAACGACGATGCGACTGGTTGCAAGCGCCCAGAGTGGGCGAAGTACCCACATACTCGATGCTTGTTTCGGAAAGACGTGGGAATGGACCCGGTGTTCGGTGCTGTCCACATTGTCGAGTCATTTAAGCACTCTAGCACATTCTTTCTTAATGAAAATTTGTTGAGTAGATGCAAATTTGACATGTAGGATTACTTGATAAGACTTGCAATCAATCATAGAAGCTTCAAATTATATAACTCATGTATGCACGTTTTTCATCCATCTTCAATAGGCCGCTCTCTTAAAAAAAAAAATTTAGAGAAGCTATATGTTGGGAACCAAATTCCTCCAATGATAATTTTTTCATGAGATAAGGGGATAGGCAAAGCTATCCTGGCCCTAGAGTTTGCTGCTTCTTGTAGACCCCCAGCAACTAAAAAACAAAAAAAAAGCAAATCCTTTCTCAAATTATGCAAAATGTGCATTCTCAAGTGTTTATGGTAGGGAAAGATTGTGCGGATCACCAAATTGATGTAGAAACTGTCCGGGCCATGAGGCCAAAAAATTTATACATAAAATTATCACTGCACATGTTTATGACTTTGAAAAATATACCATAAATACATTGTATACAATTCAATAGGTTTAAACCCGCGAAACACGTCAATGATTCGGACTAGTGCTCGCCGAACGAGAAAAACACTATCGAAATTGGGTCCCTAATTTTTGCGATCAAATCCACGCTTCTCCAAACCAGCAACCACAATATCTCCGAACCAGATATTCTAGTTTTGAAGCCCTCGCTAATACAGTCCATTTTCCCTTACGAATAGATCCTTCCTATAACTCCTTGGCATAGCCCCTCTATTAAGAGTGGCCTCGAGAGAGCCATGGCTGCCGTTAGAGAGAATAGCGAGAAAATAAGTTGAGCTAGAGGAAACTGTAGAGATACATTTGAAGGACAAAGTTTATGTTGAGTGCAATACACAGCTTGCAAGACAACTTTCCGCCTATTCATCGTTGTTGAGTAAAAGTGAGGGGTTTTTTTTTTTAATGTAATTTGCTGGGTGTGTTGCGCATTTTTTAGCTTTACGTTTCTGTGTTTACGATTCGTAAATTGCCTTGACGGTTCATGAGTTATGTGCGTTTTCGTAGGAGGTTGCATTTCAGAGTGTTCGTAAATGTCCGTGAGTGATTGCGAGACTTCGTGTGTGTTCGCGTTGGTTCAAGAGTTTTCATGAGTGTGCATTTATTTTCTGTTCATGAATTTCTGTCAGTTTCGCGAGCTGTTCATGAAAGTTTACGTGCGTTCATGTAACTTTGTGTGTTTTTGTTTTTCGTGTGTGTTCATGAAGTGATGTGAGTGTTCAAGAAGTTGACTGACAGATCTTTCGTAGTGGTCATGTCAGAGGTCCACTGGGGATCCCCGATGATCCTAGGGAAGGGTTACAGGCACGTCGGCCTGGGGGGTTATGGGCGCACTCACCCGCTATATAAACAAGCCCTTTTATCCCAGTGGTTAGTGACTGGGATTCTGACATGGTATCAGAGCGAAGGTCTTGGGTTCGAATCCCGGTGTGTGCACTTCGGGCATCCCAGTGCGGGGGGGTGTCAGAGGTCCACTGGAGATCCCCGATGATCCTAGGGAAGGGTTACAGGCACGTCGGCCTGGGGGGTTATGGGCGCACTCACCCGCTATATAAACAAGCCCTTTTATCCCAGTGGTTAGTGACTGGGATTCTGACAGGTCAAGGTCGAGGGCGCGAGAATTAACCACGCCTGTGGTCCAAAAGATGTGCATGGGCCCTCAGGGCCCGATAGTATGGCTCGCAACTGTTGCGAACATGTGGCTGGTCTGTTGCGCGAGGGCACAAGGCCCATGATCGCAACGTGACAGTGCACGTCCGTGCACTGTAGAGCACGACAGAAATATCGGTCTTGCCATGATTGCGCCGGCAGGGGCGCGCGTGTGTTTCGAGGAGTGCTGCGGGATTTCGAGGGGTGCTCGGATTTGACTCGAGATTTCAGTTTCGTAACTGAATCTCGAGCATTGTCATTTACTCTACACGGCACAGAAACTTCACGAGAAAGCAGCGGGCGTAAAGGGACAATTTTGATACAGGGAAAAACGGTGAAAAAAAAAAGTAATCCTAAGGCTTCGTGAAAAACGGAGAGAAACCGTTTTGTAACTGTGAACGTTCGTAAAAACGGTTATCCCACACGAGTACTAATGATTGCGTGTGGGAAATCTTGAATGTTTGCGAAGACAGTCAGCAGTGGAATTTGACATGAGTGCGGCTTGAAGTCAGTTATGTCTACAAGGCGAATCAAGCCAAATCCAAGAGCAGTTTCGAAACCGTTTTCAAGGACAGCAAGGCGAAGCCCTCAAGTTAAGTTAAACATCTGCTTTGTGCTTTCTTGTGCTTATGTTAGGTGAAATATAAATGCGTGCTTATGTTCAGTTGTAATCAATCCCTTTTTTAGTGAAGTTTTCTCTATTAACGTATTGACGCGAAGAGAACTTTTTTGCACACGACCAGTTCGTCGTCATCAACGTTGTGCAAAGGATTTTTGGGAGTGCTCTAGCGCCCGCCCTTTACAAAATTAGTGCCCCATCAAGGTAATGTTACCTTTACATTTAGTGCGTCCCTCTACAATACAGGGACCCTTGGTTAGGGGCTGGCTTTGCCAGGCACCCGAGGACCCTTGGAGGTGACCCTGTGGGAACTACTAAGAGTGAGTTAAAGGGCGTGTATATAGTTTCTAGATCTCGAGAGTCCAACAGTCTTGAAACCCAGACGGGGTTAACTCAGGCTTGTTCAGGTGGCGGGGAGGAGGTCACTTCAAAGTCAGTGTAGACCACGGGCTAATTAATCTTTAGTGTTCATTTCTCATGTCCAGCTATCAAAAATTACGTTCCATTCTTTTACCTAGGCAACACGGCTTGCCACCAAAAGCACCAATGCACTCATGAACGTAAAATCTGCGAGCACTTTGCTTTCAACCCACACCTGCGTCTTAAGGGCTTGTCACTATGGTGCTTCACTAGATGTGACATCTGACCTGATCGAAGCACCAAAAAAAAAAAAAATGCAGCGAGAAGAAATGGCGTTGCAATGACCGTGGTTCAGTTGCAATCACAGAATGCACCATCCGAGGTTCCCCCAACTCAAATGTGAACTCAAAAATTGGGTTCGTGACGCCTGTGATGTAGGCGCTCCATTAAGGTTAAAACCAATCCAAGAGAAGGCAAGGTTGTTTGATCGCGACTTTTACGATGACCTGCTCTTCAGATGCTCGCTTATCTGGGTGTATTGCATGATGCACCCGGTGGGTTCTCGTAACCCAACACACGCAGGAGAGGCTGCCGACGCCAACATGCAGGCTTTGATAAGGGCGTAGCTATGCCTTATCGAGTTAGTTACGCACCTTGGAGTGACGCCCAAGGACCTTTACAACTTTGACGAGGCTTCATTTTTCGCACCGTGCCAGCCAAGGAAAACATGTGCGAACGAGGTTCTTGTTGGTGGGGAAACCGCTAAGGATCGTGCGACAATCACCTTCATGTGCAAGGTGGACTGTTCGTCCATGTTCCGTCCGATGGTCATCTCGAAAGTCTGTCATCCCCGCAACTTTAACGAAAATGGGTTCTACCTTGAATCCTACGTCTTCTGGCGCTATAACAAGCGCCGCATGATGACCCATGAGGCAAGTGCGTTGATTATTGTGTTTCAATGATTGCTTATGCTTTGTTTGTTTTATTATTAATACTATTATTACTACTATTGTTGTTGTTGTTGTTGTTGTTGTTGTTGTTGTTGTTGTTGTTGTTGTTGTTGTTGTTGTTGTTGTTGTTACTACTACTACTACTACTATTATTATTTTTGCATGTGAATGAGTTTGTATACTTCTACATAAACCCCGTGCCTATGTGTCGCCACCCTCAAATGTGCAGATCTTTACTTCTTGCATTAATTTGTTGAGCACGTTTTTTTTTTTTTTTTGCGGAGGAACTATAGCTGGTGCTCCTTGTGGATAATGCGTCGAGTCACTGTGTGTGGGAACCGCCACGGCTTTGCGCGAGGACATCGTGGGATTCCGCATGGTGAAGCTTAGCAACATTCTGGTGGTGTACCTTTCATCGAAGATCACCGCATTCACGCGGCCCCTTGATTACGGTGTCATCCGAATGGTCCAGGCTCGCGTTCGGCACAATGTGATTGCGGATTGGTTGCGCTAGTGGAACGAATGTGGGAGCACTGCCACCCTCCAGTCCTAGAAGCAGATGTCATGGGAGATGGTGACATAAGTTTTCGAATGGTTAAACGCCGTCAGGCCCGAGCCAATCAGCAATGTTCGTAGCATGCCGGCATTCTGCTGCATTTGTGAATTTCCATTGTGCCACTTGAGAGCACTTATACGTCCAACCCTGAAGACAATACCAAAGAACTCAAATTCATCAAGAGGTAGCTCGAGGTGCTCAAGCTTGGTGGAATATTCACCACGAAGTCCTATTCTGTGGACAAGCATATACCCACCAGCGATTCTAACTGTGTCGAACTGTTTATTTTGGCGTTTACGGTTTGTGACTCACCTTAGCGGTTCTTAAGTAATGAGAAATTTAGTGTGCGGTTGCATTCATGCGTTTTCATGATTGTTCGTGTTTGTTTCGTGTTGTTCGTGTTGTGTCATGAATGTGCGTGAAGTTCCGAGTGATCATGTGTCTTCATGAGCCTTCGCGCGTTCGTGAATGTTCGCGTGCTGTTCGTGCAAGCTTCATGAGCGATCATGTATTTTCATGTTCGTTAATTTGCGTTCATGTCTGTTCATGGCTGTTTATGTTTCGTTCATGTTTGTTCATGCTTTGTTCATAAATTTTCGTGAGCGTTCATTGTGTGAGTCGAGTGTGCCGGGGAGGTGGGGCTCGATGTTTGACCGAGCCCTTCGACCAGTTTCATACTGGTCAAAAAGGACGCGACTGTCAGGACCCGCACGTGTGGTCCTGACATGCGCGTGTGGGCCCTAAGGCCCACGCGTCAGGCTCGCACTATTGCGAGCGTACGCAGGGCGCACGTTTTGGCGCTGTACAGCACGACCAGTTTGTCTGGTCGTGCATGATTGCGTACGTGATGTGTGCGCATGTGTTTCGGAGGGGTGCTGCGGGATCCCGAGGGGTGCTCGGGATTGACTCCAAATTTCGGTTGACTAATTGAAATTCGAGTCTTATTTTTTCTGACGTGGCGAACATGAATCTTCGCCAGAAATGTCGGGCACGTGACGCAATGATTTTGTTTCAGGTGCAAAACGGTAAACTCCGTTTTACAATGGGATAACGGTAATTCACACGAGCGTTTATGATTTTGATGTATGCGTTTGCGAGTGGAGTTAGTGTCAAACATTATATGTTTATATGGTTGTAGGCTGTAGTGGGTTACGCCTTAGGGGGTACACTAGATTAGGGTTTCCTATTTGTATCCAGCCTTCTGTTAGTACAGTCATTCCAGTCTGTTATTACGACATGGTTTCAGAGCAGGTCCTTCTCTAGGACCGTTCCTAAGGGCCCACCGTTCGCTACCTAACTACCTACCTACTACCGGAGCGCGTTCTTAGCGCCTCCCCCGTAGCGCCCTCGAGCGCTTCATTATTTTTATTCGGCCCCGCTGGCCCCGTCGATCGAGCCCCGTCTAGAGGCCCCGCGGCCCCGTCGCATTTGACCTAGAGGCCCCTCACGGCCCCGTCGCGCCGCCCCTTAGCGCCTCGAACGACCCCGCCGCTCGCCCCTTAGCGGCCCCGTCGGCCTTGCGATCGCCCCTAACGGCCCGCGCACCGCCCGCTACCGGCCCGCGCACCGCGCACGCAGCCCGCATTTTACCCCCGCGGCCTGCGTGCTGCCCGCTGCCGGCCCCGTCGCACTGCCCGCGCACTGCTCGCACGCCTTTGCGTCGCTAGCGCACAGCCCGCCGCGGCCCCGCCGGCCCGCGATTTGCACCGCTGCAGCTGCCGCCCGCCGGTCCCCCGCTGCTGCTGCCGCTGCTGCCCGCGAGTCGCCCGCTGCCGCTCCCGCGTTTCTGCCGTGCCCGCAGCCGCTGCCGCCGCTACTACCGCCCGTGCACTGCTGCTGCTGCTGCTGCCGTGCTCGCTGCCGCCGCCGCAGCCACTGCCGTGCGCCGCTACTGCCCGTCGCCTGCTCGCGCACGCCCCGCAGCCGCCCGTCGCCTGCTCGCGCACGCCCTGCAGGCCCGCAGCCCGCCGTCGCAGCGGCCGCCCGCCCGCAGCCGCCCGTCGTCTGCTCGCGCACGCCCCGCTGCCCGCAGCTGCTTGCACGCCGCTGCTTCCGCTGCTGCTTGCGCACCGCTGCCCCTACGCTGCCGCTGCCCGTGCGCCGCCATTGCCCGTGCGCCACCGTTCCCCGTGCGCCACTGCCGCCCGTGCGCTTCTGCAGCCGCCGCCCGCGAGGCACTCGCTCTCACTGCTGCTTATTTACTACCTACCGCGCACACTGCTACCACTGCAGCTACCACCAGTGCGCCGTTGCAGCTCCTGCTGCCACGCTACCTACTATTGCCGCTCGTGTGCCACTACGGACAGTCGACCCCGCCTGCGCCTTACCTAGCGGCCCCGCCGGCCCCGTTGACCCTCCGCACACCTTTCCAGCGGCCTGATTCCTACTACTACTGCTACTGCTACTGTCGCTATGGCTAGTCCTCCCGTTCTAGCTTTCGATGCCGAGGGCCGTCCGGTGAAGTTCGAAACCTGGCTAGATGACCTACACCTGTTCCTACAGCTCACTGCCAAGGAAGATATCTCACTGTACGACCACGCCCTAGGCCATGCCACTGCCCCTGACTCGACTGCTGACAGCACTCTGCGTTCCCAGTGGCAGACCCGTGATGCGCATGCTCGCTTTGCTATTCGCAACTCCCTGCCGCTAGACGAGCGCGAGCACTTCGGCCAGTGCAAGACTGCTAAGGACCTCTACACCGCTGTAGTTGCCCGCTACTCCTCACCCGCTTCTGCCACGCTAGGCCGCCTCACTCTCCCCTACCTGTTCCCCGACCTAGCCTCCTTTCACACTGTCGCAGACCTCATCACCCACCTTAAGACTAGTGAGGCCCGCTTTCGCGCTGCTATGCCTGCCGAGTTTCTCACTAGCAACCCCCCCCCACTCTGGATCACTCTCTACCACATCGTCACCCGCCTCCCTGACTCTCTGCGCGCAGTCAGGGACCACTTCCTCTCTCGCTCCCCCACTGAGCTCACTGTTGCCCTCCTCGAGAAGGAACTGCTTGCAGCTGAGGCGAGCATCGTCGCTGTAGGCACCTCTCGTGGCGACCCCCGCACCCCGTTCTTTGAGGGGTGTTCCCCTTCCCCCCTCCTCCCCTCTGTCGCCTCTGCTGCTGCTGTCGACCTTCTTGGTGCTGAGAAGGTCGGGACCGCGTCTGCTTCGAGCGGGCGCCGCAGGAACAAGGGGGGCAGGGGTGGGGGTGGTGGCGGAGGAGGTGGGGGTGGAGGCGGTGCGAGTGGAGGCGCGGCTGGGGAGACTAGTGGCGGCAGTGGGGGAGGAGACAGCAGCGGTGGGAGTGGTGGTGGAGGCGGCAGCGGAGGCGGAGGTGGTCGTGGCGGCGGCAGGGGTGGAGGTGGCCGGGGCGGCGGCGGTGGGGGTGGTGGTCGTGGAGGCACTGGCGGAGGGCAGAGTCAGCAGCCCGCCCCGACGCTTCAGGCCGCCCGTGAGTGGTATGCGCAGCGTAGCGTTATCTGCACGTACGTCATTCGCACAGGTGACCGCAGCGGCCAGCAGTGTGGGAGGCCGCACCCCACGCAGCGCTGCTTCGCGCGCCTTAACGACGCGTGGCGCACTCAGTTTCCTGCTGCCACTGAGCTGCCGCGCTGGGCTGATCTGGAAAAGAGGGGTGTTGATATTTGGGCTTTAGACTTTGATGCTATTCTCACTGCCATGTATGCGATGTCTATTAGTGGAGAGGGTGCTCAGTACTTGCGTGTTCCGCCCGACCCGGGCATTCAGGCCAGTCCGGCTGCCGCTCTAGGTGCTAGTGCGTCTGCTCCCACAGGTCCTGGTGAGGCTGCTGCCCTAGGTGCTCGTGCGTCCGTCCCCCCTGGTACTGAGTCGACTGCAGCACTGCACACCTTCACACTGGACTCAGGTGCTTCTCGCTCCTTCTTTCGTGACCGCACTGTCCTTGAGCCACTAGCTCGGCCAGTTGCTGTCTCCCTTGCTGACCCCTCTGGGGGTCCGGTCATTGCGACCTCCTCCACTGTCCTTCCTTGTCCGGCGGTCCCGTCCGGCACGCTGTCAGGTCTCTACCTCCCCTCGTTCTCTACGAACTTGGTGGCAGGTAGTGCGCTCCAGGATGGGGGTGTTCACCAGTTCACCCCTGCCTACGAGCGTGTGACACACTGCACGTGTGCTCGGACGGGTCGCCACCTGGCTACCTTCACTCGGGAGCCGGGGTCGGACCTTTACACACTGACCACTGAGTCCCCTCAGGTAGCTGCGTCCGCGTCTGCGTCTGCGTCAGGTCAGCTGTCCGCCCCCTGCTCGTGTCGCTCTCTGGCGCATGAGACTGTCCTTTGGCACCACCGCCTTGGTCACCCGTCTGTGCAGCGCCTTCGGGCCATGCACAAACGGGACCTTGTTGCTGGTCTTCCCAGGGTGCTCCCTCCCCTTCCCGACTCGCCTGCTCCTCCCTGTATTCCCTGTGTCGAGGGACGGCAGCGCGCCGCTCCTCACTCCTCCTCCTTTCCCCCGACGACTGCTCCCTTGCAGACGCTCCACATGGACGTGTGGGGCCCAACCCGCGTCCGTGGTCAGGGTCAGGAGAGGTACTTCCTGATTGTTGTTGACGACTTCTCGCGCTACACCACGGTCTTCCCCTTGCGCGCCAAGGGTGACGTCCCTGATGTCTTGATCCCTTGGATCCGCAGATCTCGTCTCCAGCTCCGTGAGCGTTTCCGCTCCGACTTCCCTGTCCTGCGTCTGCACTCTGACAGAGGTGGGGAGTTTTCCTCTGGCCTATTGGAGGCCTTCTGTCAGCAGGAGGGCATTGAGCAGTCGTACACGCTTCCGGCCTCTCCATAGCAGAATGGGGTTGCTGAGCGCCGCATTGGTCTGGTCATGGAGGTCGCTCGTACCTCCTTGAGCCATGCGGCTGCCCCCCATTTTCTGTGGCCGTTTGCAGTCCGATACGCTGCGCATCAGCTCAACCTCTGGCCCCGTGTCTCCTTGCCCGAGACTTCTCCGACACTGCGTTGGACGGGAGAGGCTGGCGATGCGTCGCGTTTTCGGGTCTGGGGATCCCGAGCTTTTGTCCGCGACACGTCCGCGGACAAGCTCTCCCGTCGCGCTGTCCCCTGCGTCTTCCTTGGCTTTGTCCCGGACGCCCCTGGCTGGCAGTTCTACCACCCCACCTCGCGTCGTGTCCTGGCCTCTCAGGACGTCACTTTTGATGAGTCCGTCCCCTACTACCGCCTCTTCCCCTACCGCACTGCCCCGCTCCCCCCCCCGCCTCTCTTCCTCGCTCCAGGTGCTGAGGTACCAGACCCCCTCCCCCCTCAGGGTGCCGCTCCCTCAGGTGTGTCCCAGGTAGACCCGGGTGAGCCTGTCGAGGTAGCTGTTGACTCTCGTCCTGCTAGGGGTGCTGAGCCTGGGGGTGCTGCGTCTGGGGGTGCTGAGCCTGGGGGTGCTGCGTCTGGGGGTGCTGAGCCTGGGAGTGCTGAGTCTGGGGGTGCGGAGCCTGGGGGTGCTGAGCCAGGAGGTGCGGAGCCTGGAGGTGCGGAGCCTGGAGGTGCTGAGCCTGGGGGTGCTGAGTCTGGGGGTGCTGAGCCTGAGCGTGCTACACCTGGAGGAGCCCTCTCCTCCCAGCAGCTGCAGGAGAGGTACCTCGAGTACTGCCGCCTCCGGAGAGGTGCTGCTGGAGCTCGTCCCGGTACTTCCCCTCCTACCCAGGAGCTCCCCCCCATTCAGCAGATCCGCGAGTGGTACACACGGCGCTGCAGTCTTCGGAGTGGTGCTCCTGGTGCTGCGGACCCTGGGGGTGGCGCTGCTGCTGGTGCTGAGGACCCGGACGTGGGAGCTGCTGCTGGTGCTGCGGACCCGCCTGGTGGAGCTGCTGCTGGTGCTGAGGACTCGGACGTTGGAGCTGCTGCTGGAGCTGAGGACCCGGGCGGTGGCGCTGCTGCTGGTGCTGAGGACCCGGACGGTGGAGCTGCTGCTGGTGCTGAGGACTCGGACGGTGGAGCTGCTGCTGGAGCTGAGGACCCGAGCGGTGGCACTGCTGCTGCTGCTGAGGACCCGGGCGTTGGAGCTCCTACTGGTACTGAGGACCCGGCCGCTGGAGTCTCCTCTGCTTCCGGAGACGCTGTGCGGCCGCGACCGTACTTCGTACCGCTCCTTCAGCAGGTTCTTGGGCAGACTCCTCCTCCTTGTCCTCCTCCCTCCGTAGAGTGTCCTCCGCCTGTCCAGCCGCAGTCACAGTTACCACCTACCTCGCCTCTCCCTGCTCCCTCTCCTTACACTGGTCCCACAGGAGGTCTTACAGAGCGTCGTGAGCCTGAGTCTCGTCCTGCGTCGCCTGTTCGTCGTGCTCGCACTGGTAGTCATGTCCGTCGTGAGCGTCCTCCTCCTGTCCCAGGCACTCACTACATGACTCTGCGTCCCTCTACTGCTCCTCAGCGTGTCCCTCTACCGTCTCCTCCTGCTTCCTCTTTGCCTGACGTTCCGGACCCTGAGTCTGACCGGTATCGTGCTGAGCACCCCACTGTCACGCGTTTCCTTGCTACTGTTGTCACTGACCCTTCCTTTGAGTCCTCTGCTGCGTCTGCTCTGGTCGCTGAGTTGGTTGACTTTGCTGCTGCCTGTCGTCTAGACTACGCTGCTAGCCTTGTTGCTGAGTCTGAGTCTGAGTCTGTCTGTCCTCCGTCCGTCGGGGGTGAGTGTGCTCTTGGCACGGACGTCCTTGAGGACAGACAGGAGGAGTTCCAGTGTCTTGCTGCTGCTTTGCCCTGTCTCGTGTCCTTGCTAGTTGCCCCTGAGGGAGACCCGGATGCACCAGACATCCCGACCCCGCGCACTTACGCTGAGGCGATGGCGGGTCCCTACGCAGACAGCCATGGACGCCGAGATGGCTTCCTGGAAGTCCACACACACCTACGTCGACGAGGTTCCCCCTCCTGGGGCGAACATCGTCAGTGGCATGTGGATTTTCAGGGTGAAGCGGTCGCCGGGTTCTCCGCCTGTCTTCAAGGCGCGTTACGTGGCTCGAGGCTTCAGTCAGCGAGAGGGAGTTGACTTCTTCCAGACCTTCTCCCCCACCCCGAAGATGACCACTCTTCGGGTGCTGCTGCACATAGCCGCTCAGCGCGACTACGAGCTTCACTCACTTGACTTCAGCACTGCTTTCTTGCAGGGCAGCCTGCACGAGGAGATCTGGCTGCGCCGCCCACCTGGCTTCACTGGGTCGTTTCCTCCTGGTACCCAGTGGAGGCTTCAGCGGCCGGTCTACGGTCTCCGCCAGGCTCCGCGTGAGTGGCACGACACACTGAGGACTACACTTGCGGCTCTTGGGTTCGCGCCTTCTACAGCTGACCCGTCGCTGTTCCTGCGCACCGACACTTCGCTGCCGCCGTTCTACATCCTCGTGTACGTCGACGACTTGGTCTTTGCCACTGCTGACACTGCAGGACTCGCTCACGTGAAGTCGGAGCTGCAGAGGAGACACACGTGCACAGACCTGGGTGAGCTGACAAGCTATCTTGGCTTGCGGATCACCCGGGACAGAGCACGGCGCACCATCACCCTGACTCAGTCACACATGGTGCAACAGGTCCTTCAGCGCTTCCGCTTCACGTACTCCTCGCCTCAGTCCACTCCTCTGCCTACCGGTCACTCGCTCTCAGCTCTGCCTTCGGATGAGTCCGTAGAGCCGAGTGGCCCGTATCCAGAGCTTGTGGGCTGCCTCATGTACCTGATGACCTGCACTCGACCTGACCTTGCATACCCTCTTAGCATCCTTGCACGCTATGTCGCTCCTGGCCGTCACAGGAAGGAGCACATGGATGCCGCTAAGAGGGTGTTGCGCTACTTGTGCAGTACGTCGGGCATGGGGCTTGTGCTTGGAGGGCGAGACCGAGTTGTTCTCACAGGGCACTCAGACGCTTCTTGGGCAGATGACCAGGCCACTCAGCGGTCGTCTCAGGGTTACACCTTCAGCCTTGGCTCTGGCTCAGTTTCTTGGCGCTCTACGCGCTCTTCTTCTGTTCTCGGCTCCAGTTGTGAGGCTGAGATCTACGCCACAGCCATGGCTGCTCAGGAGCTACGCTGGCTGACCTACTTGCTGACCGACCTCGGAGAGCGGCCTCGTTCTCCTCCAGTGCTGTACGTCGACAACAAGGCTGCCATTGCCTTGTGTGAGGAGCACAGACTGGAGCACAGAACGAAGCACATCGCCCTGCGGTACTTCCTTGCTCGAGAGTTGCAGCAGCGTGGTCAGCTTTGTATTCGCTACGTGGCCACTGAGGCCAACACTGCTGATGTGTTCACCAAGGCGCTTCAGCCTCGTGACCATCAGCGCTTCTGCACTCTACTAGGCCTTGTGCCTACTGGACCTCACTTGCTTACCTCTTGACTTTGCTTGTACTGTGATCACTATATATATATACCTGCATGTTTACTCTTGCTAGGTTGTGATCACTGTATCTCTTGCTCTGTTATAAACCTGCATGTGAACTGGTCTTGTGACCGCTAGCTTGTGCTCGGAATTTGTGTGGAATCCTCGAGATCCACCCTGAGCTTGCTTTGCCTTGCTTTGCCCTGACTGGTCGTGTGACCCCCAGGTCTCCCCACTTCGCCTATGGGGGTGTGTCAAACATTATATGTTTATATGGTTGTAGGCTGTAGTGGGTTACGCCTTAGGGGGTACACTGGATTAGGGTTTCCTATTTGTATCCAGCCTTCTGTTAGTGCAGTTATTCGAGTCTGTTATTTTGACAGTTAGCAGAGGCGTTTGGGGGACATATAATTTGAAAGCGGAATTCCTACAGAGACGGTTCAAGCCAAACGCACCAGATGTTGAACAACCGTTTTTCCAGACAGCAAGACGAAGTCCTAGAAATGCAGTTTATCAACTATGTGCTATTTTCCTTTGCATGTGTGTTAGGCGAAATATAAAATGTATGCTTGCGTTTGATTGTATCAATACTTTTTGGAGTGAACATTTTCTCTATCGAAGTATTGACGCGAGGAGAAATTTCAGCACACGAGCCAACCAGATGTTATTGCTTCCGCAAATATGTATGGGAGCGTTCTAGTGCACACGACCGGATTTACGCTTAGTGCGTCCCTCGACAAACACGGACCCTTGGTTAGGGGCTGGCTTTGCCAGGCACCCGAGGACCCTTGGAGGTGACCCCGTGGGGATTGAGTGGTAATTAAAGGTGTGCTGAGAGCATCTTGATCCCAATAGTAGTCAATAGTGCCTCCCTTGTAATCCCTTCCCTCCTACTCGCGCACTTCCTCGCGCACACGCCCACCCCCTCGCCCCTAGGTCCTCTGGGCTCACCTGGTCGTGTGTGCGGGATCCACAGCATCAACATCTATCCAGCTCCCCCGCTCGCCCACCCCCCTACCCCCCCTCTGTCTGCTCCTCATGCTGCCCCCCTCTCACCGCCGCCTCCTCGCCTGCTACTGCCATAGATGTCGTTGTTGCTGCTGTTGTTGCTGCTGCCAATTGTATCATTGCTGCTGCCAATGATGTTAGTGCTGCTGCTGGGGGTGTTATTGCACCTGGTGCCGTCTTTGCTGCTGCTGGGTTGTTACTGCACCTGGTGCCGTCGTTGCTGCTGCTGGGGGTGTTACTGCACTTAGTGCCGTCGTTGCTGCTGCTGGGGGTACTACTGCACCTGTTACCATCGTTGCTGCTGCCGGGGGTGTTACTGTACCTGCTGCCGTCGTTGCTGCTGCTGAAGGTGTTACTGCACCTGCTGCTGTCGTTGCTGCTACTGATGGTGGTGTTGCTGCTGCCGCCTGGACAGAAATAGAGAGGACAGAGGGAGAGGGAGAGGGAGAGGGAGCAGGAGAGTGAGTCAGAGGGAGGGGGGGGTCTGACTACCCGTAAGTACCTTGGTAGAGGTGTTCGCTGTGTGTTGGCTGACTCCACTGCTCTGGCTCTCCTACCACGCCTAACCTTTCAAGCTACTTGTCAGGGCCTCCCTTCGTTGGAGGGAAGGGAAGAAGCAGTTTGAAGCACTCAAATATGAAAACTGACAGTAACAGCACAACGAGGCAAAAGGGGCACTTGACCTACCCTCATCCCGTCAACCCAACCCTGACTCACGCGGACGGGCAGCATGGGTAGAAGATCTAACAAGGTGTGGAAACCTGGGCGAAGCAGTGCGAGCACTAACACAAGCACCCACATCGCCAACAAAGAAACCCAACAAACTGTAACCAGTCTTGAAGTGAAACAACCCCCCGCTACAAGTCAGCTCCTCGACTGGTCACAAAACTTCTACAACTCTATATCGCTTATACATAACTTTGAAGATTTCAACAGGACTCTTGCCGACTGCCCTAGCGGGGTCGGTGCGGGCCCCTCAGGGATGACTCGAGAGATTTTGAGAGACGCCGTGTCGCGCTCACCAATCCCGACATTTGTGAGCACCTGCATGGGGTTACCAACCTTGTGCTATGCGCCGCAATGCCCAAACCTGCACTATTTTTCTTACCAAAGCCCGTCTCCTAGCCCTTGCGAAACCACACGGAGGTGTTCGTCCAATCATAAGTAGATAATGCCTCATTTGCGTGGCCACGAAGGCCTTACTTTGTGCCTTTGTTTCGTGCAGCATGGGGAAGCAGTCTTGGAAGAGGTGAAGCTGTGATACATATCGTACGTGCGTACGCATCTTTAAGCCCACCAGGACCACGCGGCAGTGATGCACGTTGACATGGCCAACGCATTGAACTCCATTCACTGTGCGCCGTGCGGCTATTGTCATCACCCTTAGAACCTGACCTCTGGAATGGAAGGGTTGCTTCCCTATGTCATTGCAACAAATGGACAGCCGTCCTCCCTCCTCCTTGCGGCGGATTACCAGCACAGCGCGCTCACCAGCTCTAGGGGAGTCCACAAAGGGACCCGTTAGGCCCCCTGCTCTGCTGTCAAGGGCATGCACCCTTGATTGAATGCAGTGGCGATGCCGCACCCCTCTGTTCTCTGTCTGGAGTACGCTCATGTCGTTACACTCGTCACCCCCAATAACCGCCATAGCAGCTTTCCAAGATTCACACACAGAGGATCACGGTCGCATGGCTCACCTGGCCGGGAAATGTGCAGCATGGCCTCGCAACAGACGATTATCTTGCTCCTCCTCTCTACTGTATCTACCACAAGGTGGGGCTTCTCCTCCGATCGACCCCCCCTCGTTGCTGCCTATGTAGGAATGGCCAGGGTGGGAAAAAGCCCTGCTGCAGGCTGCTCTGGATGCCTACATGATCAAAGCACCTTGGGCAGCAGATATAGAGACCTCTTGGATCTACGCCAGCCTCCCAGACACTATGGGAGGGATCGGCTGCAGCATGGCCGATGTGCTCATCAATCGGGACCGTGTTGCTGCCATCACTGACAGCTCATAGCACAGGGTCACCACATCGGCCCTTGGCCAAACCCGGTGACTCACTTCGCTGCAGGGGCCGGGGGCGAGGGACTGGTTGCTGGCCATACCCTTCAACCATGACCTTAGGGTACATTCCGCTGTGGACATGCGTCCCAATCGATGTGTCCCAATCGGGTGTACCGCTCCGAACCGCACTAAACCAGAGAAGCGAAAATTTTGAAACTAGGGTGTAATTCGGTGTAATAAGATGCAGTGCGGTACACCCGATTGGGACACATCGATTGGGACGCATGTCCACAGCGGAATGTACCCTTAGTTTCTGCTCGGGGCAATTCTCAATAATGTGACTGCCCATGAAAATCCCATGCACCTGCATCTGCAAGAAGGTGGCATTTCAAACACCTATCTCCCCAACCACCTCCTTGGGTGCGGGGACGGAACCGAGCTGATCGCACCATCACCACCACTAGAAAGGCGGATTTCTATCATGCACAAGCAATCAATCCTGTATGTTGCCCACGATGACTCACCTCGCGCCCAAGTCGTGCTGAGGGATAGAACCACAGGCGAGTCATGGGTAACATACGTCACTATCGACTTCACCATGACAAAAAAGGACAACAGGGCCACTAAGTAGGTCGGGTGGTCAGGGATGGGCCGGGCTAGGTCTGGGCACAGCGCAGTGCGTGCAGTGAAAGGACGCCCCTCTTTCACACCGCCGTCTTCCTATTCCCCTTTCCCACATCCCATCTCCCCATTCCCCATTCTCTAGTCTCCCCTCTCCCATCCCCCAATCTCCCACCTGTCGTCTCTCCTCTCCGACCCCTCCCACTAGTTGGAACGCCCACCTCAAAATGCTGAGCCTCACAAAGGGAGGGCATTGCCACACACTCCCAACAGCAGCACCGCCTCGCGCCAACCTCGCCACCTTCCTCACGCCCACCTCCACCCCCTCGCCCCTGAAACCCCTAGGCTCACGTCGTCCTGCGCGGGGCCGTCAACCGAATCAATCTCCATCGAAACGCTCTCCTGCACCGCCACCGCCCTCAACCCCGCCTCCACCTGCTGCTCCTGCTGCCCCCCTGCAGCCCTCTCCTCCGCCTTATCATCCTGCTCCTGCTCCGCCTTCGCCCCACTCACGATACGATACAATTTTAAAATTAAATTTCCGCTTCGTCCAAGCAATACAATTTGTTTTCTTCGTAGTCTAGGCACTACTTTTGAGAGTGATGTTGTGCATATTGAAAATAAAGGTTTTTTTTTTTTTTCATGGTGCTAACGTTGCTTTTAAGTCATTTTCAATTTCCCCATCATTTTTATTTTGACAATTTTACAACATCTTGCATTAATCGTGTAGTAGCAAAAATGGAATGTTTACGAAAGCAACCTCTTATGTTGAATCCAATACCTATTCATATTTTATCAAAACAATCTTTGCCCCTAAAGGTTTATGTGCCAAAATGTTCAAACATTGCAAGGGCACTACAAAGACATATGATTCAAACTTCTCGAAGCATTCGACTTTGTTTTTGGGTTGCGAAGCAACCTACCGCAATCCCCCGCATTGTACACCCTAGGGTGTACTGATAAATACCCCCCTTTGGGGGGGTGTTTAATTATGGGGGGGGGGTGTAAGCCTGCACCCATGGGTGTTATATAATGGCATTCTTTTAAATGAAAAGGCACATGCTTTTGTACTTCATGTCACATTCAGGTACAAAATCGAACTGAAACAAACACTGCGCTGCGCGTGATGTGTGAGCCACATATTGCAGGCTCCTCGCACGCGCCAAAAAGTACCGAACGAACCACTTTTGCCTTGCGCGATAGGCTTTCGGGTGTGGCGCGCCCCCAACAATGAAGAAATTCGTTAAAAATCGGATCGCATTATACACTTAGATTAGGGGGTGGGTGTACTCAAAATTTCTAAAAAAATGGGGGGTGGTATAACTGGTGTATTTTTTAGTACACCCACCATAATTGAACACCCATGGGTGTTCAATTTTGGGGGGTGTTTTATGCGGGGGATTACAGTATTACGATCGTTAAGTACAATTTTTTTCCGTCCTCTATTTATTCATCCTCTAATTACTTATATAAGAAATGACCCAGAAAACTTGCCATTAGAGCCTGCGGAGATAACTACTACAACGGGAGCTAGACTACGGGCTAGGCACGGGTGCTCGTGTGATCTCCGCGTTCGTTGGTCCTTAGTCGTTTTTCTAGCGCACACACTGCTTGCTAGTTCACAAGGCAATTTGGCAAGAGTTTCACTAGAGAAAGTTGACAACAATGATGGTACAATAAAGTTGGCAAGGCAAGACTACATCAGAGCTAGCATGCAAGCAGGACGACTGCCAGCGCAGCACGGTCGACCGCGTGCCAGCACGACTTGGTCGACCGCGCTCCAACAGTGCAGAGACGCGGCTTGCCAACACGGCAGGTCGACGGCGTGCCAACGTCGCAGGTTGACGGCGCGCCAACGTTGCTCCCGCAGGACAGCAGTGCACCTACTTCGCAGGTGCTCGCAGACGATTGGCGTGCAGTGCCTCGTCACCTGCACAACGCACACACCACATCAACTTCGTGCCGACGCCTGCTTCTGATGCACCACGTCGACCTCGGGATACCATCACCGAGGTCGTCCTCGCCAAAACCACCTGGGCGACTGTCGCAAGCCTTCGCAGCACCTCGTCACCCAGGTAACCTGGTCGACCAGGCAACCAGGTCGACCAGAGGCTCCAGTGCGTGCCCGTCGACCACCCAGGTCGACGACCACTTCCGGTCGACCTCCCAGGTCGACCACTGCCTCTGGTACGCGCCGGTCGACCTCCCAAGTCGACAGCCACCTCCAGTCGACCTCCCCAGGTCGACCACTATCCCCTGGTCGACCAGCTCCAAGTCGACGTCACTCCTGGTCGACCAGAAGGCCTGGTCGACTTACCAGGTCGACCAGAAGGTCTGGTCGACGTCCCAGGTCGACCAGAAGGGCTGGTCGACTTCCCAGGTCGACCACCCGAAGTTGGCGCCCTCCCGAAGTCGGCGCCCATGCAGTGGCTCCCCGTGCAGGTCGACCAACCTCGTCGACCAACTCGCCCACTGCTGCAGGTCGGCTGCACCCTACACCCGACCACGAAGTCGGCTCCGCCCAAGCGAGGACGGGGCCACCATACACCTCCCGTTGACACTCCCCTGCCGCGTTCACGCTTGGGCCCCCAGCCCACACGACAGTACTTCTCGGAGACAAGCTCGTCGACGTGCACCCAACACACAGCACGTCGTCCACCGCACCAGCCATGCAAGAGAGCATGGCACCTACTGCTGCACTTCGTCGTCGCCGTCGCCCACGTCGGCCAGACGCACTTGGCCGATTGCGACGGAGCACCGGTTGAAGGCCGGATAGTGCAGCGCCTTCGTCAGGAAGTCGGCCGGCTGCTCAGCGGTCGGGATGTACTGCAGCGCAAACTTCCCCCGCTTCACCATGTGCTGCAGCCAGGCCTGTCGCCGCTCCATGTGCTTGAGGTTGCCCGTCAACCCCATGCCCTCAGCGACTGTGATGGCCGACTTGTTGTCCACCCTCAGGACCGTCGGCTTCCCAGCATCCAGCTGCTGGAACTCTGCGAGGAGGAAGCGAAGTCGGCGTCCCTCCTTGCCGGCTTCGACGGCCGCCACGTACTCCGACTCGGTCGACGACAGTGTCGCGCACTTGATGCGTTGGCTCGACCAGGAGACCGCGGCCCCTCCGTAGACGAACACGTAGCCACCCGTGCTCGTCCTGTTCTGCTTGTCGCCGGCGTCGTCGGCGTCCACGTAGCCGACCAGCTCCAGCGACTCAGGTCCACCGCCGAACTCTAGGGCGGTGTCACGCGTGTTGGCGAGGTAGGCGAGGCAGCGGTCAACCTCGCGCCAGTGCTGGTCGCTCCTCACCGTGAGGCCGCTCCCCAGCTTGCTGCAGGCGAAGGCGATGTCCGGCCTCGTCGTCGTCGCCGCGAACTGCAGCGAGCCGACCTTCTGCCGGTACTCCTCCTCCTGTCGCTCCTGCGCCTCCTCGTCGTCGAAGGTGAGCTCGGCGTAGGCGTCGACCGAGACCGGCGTCTTCGGAGTCCGGCCGCCCTGCTCCTCGTCGATGAAGCGCCTACGCAGCTTGTCGGCGTAGCCCTGCTGGTGCAGCCACAGCTTCCTCGCCGACCTGTCGCGCACGATCTCTAGCCCGAGGTACTTCTGCACCGGCGAGATCCTGCGTAGCTCAAAGGCAGCCTCCAGCAGCTCCTTTAGCTCCTTCAGCATCGCGGGGCTGCTGCTGGCGGCGAGCAAGTCGTCGACGTAGACCAGCACCCAGCAAGTCGCTCCGTCGCCGACCTTGAAGTAGAGAGCCTCGTCGACCTGGCTCTTCTTCCACCCAGCGTCGACCAGCACGTCGTTGAGCGCCAAGTACCACAGCAGCGGCGACTGCTTCAGCCCGTACAGGCTCTTCAGCAGCTTGCACACCCGGCCGGTTCCGTCGTTGAAGTAGTCCGGCTGCGACATGTACAGCACCCGGTCGAGCTTGCTCTGCAGGAAGGCGTTCTTCATGTCGAGCTGCATCAGGTTGAGGTTGAGCACGGCGACGATGCTGAGGAAGATCCTCAGCGTCACGTAGCTGCCCACCGGCGCGAACGTCTCGTCGTAGTCGGCGCCGTACACCTGCGTGAAGCCCTTCACGACCAGCCTCGCCTTCTCGCGCTCGACGGTGTCGTCGATGTGGTACTTCGTCGTCAGCACCCACCGGTTCTTCATCACGTTCACTCCCGGCGGGCGTTCGACCAGCTCCCACGTCCCCATGGCGATGAGACTGCGGATCTCCTCCTCCATGGCGGCCTTCACCGCCGGACCCTTCCAGCTTGCCAACGCCTCCTTCACCGTCATCGTGGAGATGTCCCAGCGGTGCTCGGGGTCGGCCATTATGTCGGGGTCGAGCTCCGAAAACTCCTCATCCTCGTCGGCGTCGTCGTACAGCAGGTCGTCGTCCTCGTCGACCACGTCATAGACCGTGGTGAAGGCGGCCGGGATGAAGAAGTCGGGAGGCCTCCGAAGTCGACCTGTGCGCCGTGGTCCAGGCTGAACCTCCTCGGCGTCACTGTCGACGGGCTCCTCGTCGCCCAACTGCTCCCCTTCATCTTCACTGGCTTCGTCGTCATCCTGATGCACCTCGGTCGGCATCCCGACCGACTTCTCCCCTGCGGTCAGCTCCCCTGCCGACTGCCAGGTCGCCGACTGCTCCTTGGTCGACCGCGCTGCTGCCTGCTCCCCTGTCGGCTTCACCCAAGTCGGCTGCACCTCCTCGACCTGCCCTTCTCCGTTCCCCGTCGACTGCTCTCCCATGTCGACCATGTCGACTCGCTGCACGTCCCGTCGGCCACCGGCGATGCCCTTGGTCGGCGCCACAGGCACAGGCGACGTCCCACTACTCCCCTCATCGCCGGAGGCCGACGGCGGAGTCAGCCCACGCAGGTCGACGAGGGGAGTGGCAGGGGAGGGGGAGGAAGGGTGGACGACCTCGGCGTCGTCTCCAGCAAGCTCACCGACCTCGGCAAGCAGAGGGAGGGTTGCCGTCGAGGTATCTGTTAGCGTGGCCACCAGCGTCCGCCCGGACACCGGCCCATGCTCCGACTTCCACTCCTCCAGTGACAGGTCCTCGTAGAACACCACGTCCGACGTGGTGACCACCCGGTTGGCAGCAATGTCGAGGAGCTCCCAGCCCTTGCTCGCCTCCGACACGCCGAGGTGAAGGCCCCACTTGGCCTTCGGCTTAAGCTTCCCACCGCGCTGCTGCTCGGGGACGAGGAATTGCGCCATGCAGCCCCACACTCGCGCCAGCGACAGGTCGGGCTTCGTCCCGGTCAGCAGCTGGTATGGCGTCGTCCCCGGCGTCGCCGACCGCTCCAGGCAGTTGCGGATCCAGACGGCCTGCCGCAGAGCGAGGTGCCACCAGTGGTGCTGCACGCCCATGTGCAGCAGCATCGTCCGCACTGACTCCACCACCGTCCGCATCTCCCGCTCCGCCATGCCGTTCTGCTGCGGAGTGTACGGGCAGGTCAGGTCGTGGACGATCCCCTTGCCATCCACGAAGTCGGTGAACTGCTTCCCGAGGAACTCCCCGCCCCGGTCCGAGCGCAACATCAGCACCGACTTCGTCTTCTGCCTCTCCACCAGCACCAGCCACTTCTGGAACTCCAGCAGCACATCCGACTTCTTGGCGACTGGCCTCACCCACACGTAGCGGGACTTACGGTCCTTTAGCAGCAAGAAGTACAGGCTGCCATCCTTGGCAGCCACCCGGAATGGCCCGCACAAGTCGATGTGGACGACGGCGAGCACGTCGGCGGCGTCGGAGCCCTGGTCAGGGAAGGTGTGCCGCGCCAGCTTCCCGCCGACGCACGAGACACACGGTGAGTCGGTGCCCGTCGCCGACTTGAGATACAGCCCAATGGCGACCTCGTTCTTCGCCGAGCTCCGGATGGTGTCCATGCCGACGTGCGCAAGCCGAGCATGCATCCTGTCCGGCGTCGACTTCGTCTTGGAGAGCAGGGGCGCAGGTCGGTGCAGAGGATACGCCCGGAGTACGTCGCCCGACCGAGCACCTCTCCCGTCGCCGAGACGAGCAGCATCCCGTCGCCATCCTCCTTCAGCTTCACGCCATGCTCCTTCAGCTGGCCGGACGACAGCAGGTTCGCATGCACGCCCGGGACGTACAACACGTCGGGGATGAGCACCTGCTTCCCGGCCTCGCCTTGCAGGGCGACAGTGCCGCGGCCCTGGACGTCCTGCAGCGCCCCATTGAAGCCACGCACGTGCTTCACGTTGCCGCTCAGCCCCAAGTCGACAAAGACGTCCTTCGTCCCCATCAGGTGGTGAGAGCAGCCACTGTCGAGCAGGACCACCGCCGGGTTCGCCTGCACAGCCGCCGCCACCGCCTGGAAGTCCTCGCCAGCCTCCGGTGCCAGCGAGACGGTCGGCTCCACGACGTCGACCAGGAAGCACGACGCCGACTTGTCGTCGCTCCCCTTGCCGCCAGCAGAGGAGTCGGCGTCCTTCACCGAGGTCGACTTGTTCGACTGCTTCTCCTTGCGCGGCTGATTGCCTCGACGTGGACGACGGCTGGCTGGCCTCCCGCGGCCTCCCTTGGCATCGTCGTCGTCGGATTCGCTGCGGTCGGGGCACTCAAAGGAGAGGTGGTCGGGGCTGTGGCAGATCCAGCATTCCCGACGCCGACTTCCTCCTCCTCGACCGCTGTCCTTGGTCGACTTCTTCTTGTCGACCTCCTTGGCCGACTTCGAGCCACTGCTACCACCGCCACCAGACTGTCCACGCTGCCCTGGTCGACCGCCTTGCTTCGCCGGGGCGACGTAGTTCACCTGCGCCAGAAGCTCTTGGGACCGCTCAGCCTCCTGCATCGCCTCGTCCTGCAGGATGTACGAGGTCAACGTGTCCTCGTTGAGCGTCGCCCGCGTGCTCGGCGCCATGGACAGCCGCTTCAGCAAGTTGTAGCTGCTCGGGAGTCCCTGCATGACATGGGTGATGTACGACGCCGTCGAGTACTCCGCACCGGCCATCCTGATGGTGGCAAGAATTCGCCGGGCCCGGTTGCAGTAGTCGGTCGCCGTCTCCTGGTCGCCCATACGCAGGTGTGTCAGCTGCCCCTCCAGTTGGGCGATGAACAGGTCGTCGGTGACTTGGTAGGTCGACTCGATGAAGTGCCACGCCTGGTGGCCGGCGTCGAGGTACTCCCGGCACCACTTCAAGGCGATCTGCACGCCCGGCGAGCAGCACCGTGAGATGACCGTGAAGGTCAACAGCTGCACAGCGCGGAACTCAGCTCGCAAGTCGGGGTCGCTCGGCGTCGCCACGGCGAGTATATCGGGTCGACCGACCAGCGGGGGCGTCACCAAGATCCTATCCGGCGTAAATTTGAAGTAGCCGTAGCTCGGCGCAATTCCGCCCGCCGTCACCTGGGACGCCGACATCGGCGTCAATCCGCTTCGTCAACCTCCGAAGTCACCCTGCGAGGAGCCTGCAGCCGCCGACGACCGCATCCCTCGCGCCTGAACGCCGCCGACTTCGTCGGCGTGAATCACACCACGCTGCCTCGACGTGCCTCCCGCACTGCTGCCGACTTGGCCACCACCGGCGTTGACGCCCATGTCGACGCCATCCTCGGTGTTCACCGGTCGAGGAGAAGCAGGCCGAGAAGGGTGCTCCGTCGCCCACAAGGAACGGATGCCAGCCTCGACGACCGCCCACGGCAGGTCGCCATACTCGTTGGCCTCGTGCTTCCTCCTCGCGTTTTCCAGCCGTGCCTCCAGGGTGTCCACCACCCCCGTGTCACCTACGGCGCCTACCATAGTGACTACCGCACCGCTACCGGCCTACGAACAACGTAGGTAAGGTGCCTACTAAGTCGACTAGACTGAAAGGTAAGTCGGGTGCCGTCCACGCTCACCGCACCATGCGGAGATAACTACTACAACGGGAGCTAGACTACGGGCTAGGCACGAGTGCTCGTGTGATGTCCGCGTTCGTTGGTCCTTGCTAGTTCACAAGGCAAACTGGCAAGAGTTTCACTAGAGAAAGTTGACAACAATGATGGTACAATAAAGTTGGCAAGGCAAGACTACATCAGAGCTAGCATGCAAGCAGGACGACTGCCAGCGCAGCACGGTCGACCGCGTGCCAGCACGACTTGGTCGACCGCGCTCCAGCAGTGCAGAGTCACGGCTTGCCAACACGGCAGGTCGACGGCGTGCCAACGTCGCAGGTTGACGGCGCGCCAACGTTGCTCCCGCAGGACAGCAGCGCACCTACTTCGCAGGTGCTCGCAGATGATTGGCGTGCAGTGCCTCGTCACCTGCACAACGCACACACCACATCAACTTCGTGCCGACGACTGCTTCTGATGCACCACGTCGACCTCGGGATACCATCACCGAGGTCGTCCTCGCCAAAACCACCTGGGCGACCATCGCAAGCCTTCGCAGCACCTCGTCACCCAGGTAACCTGGTCGACCAGGCAACCAGGTCGACCAGAGGCTCCAGTGCGTGCCCGTCGACCACCCAGGTCGACGACCACTTCCGGTCGACCTCCCAGGTCGACCACTGCCTCTGGTACGCGCCGGTCGACCTCCCAAGTCGACAGCCACCTCCAGTCGACCTCCCCAGGTCGACCACTATCCCCTGGTCGACCAGCTCCAAGTCGACGTCACTCCTGGTCGACCAGAAGGCCTGGTCGACTTACCAGGTCGACCAGAAGGTCTGGTCGACGTCCCAGGTCGACCAGAAGGGCTGGTCGACTTACCAGGTCGACCAGAAGGTCTGGTCGACTTCCTAGGTCGACCACCCGAAGTTGGCGCCCTCCCGAAGTCGGCGCCCATGCAGTGGCTCCCCGTGCAGGTCGACCAACCTCGTCGACCAACTCGCCCACTGCTGCAGGTCGGCTGCACCCTACACCCGACCACGAAGTCGGCTCCGCCCAAGCGAGGACGGGGCCATCATACACCTCCCGTTGACAGAGCCCACCACATGATCTGAAACTATTACAATTCTTCCAATTACTCTGTTGGTCAGGATCTTCGTATGTATGAATTAAGTTTTCCTTTGATGTTATTTTAAACATGCAACTGTATATTTTGTAATGCATACACAGTAATATTCTATCGAGTACAACTGAAGTTGCAATGCATGCATAACAATGGATATATTGAGCCAAACATTGAATGATAATGCTTAATTATGATGTATATGCTATAGTTGCATGAGTAGTATATACTTATATGTATTATACCAATATTTTGAATATGTAAGATTATTGAAATGTGTGATAATTAGTTGACCCATACAGTTGGCTATCGCTAGCATGGGGTGGAAGTCAATAGCTTAGCGTAGGAATCATCCAACAGTCACATAAAACAACACAATCTGTGCGATTAAAAAAAGGTCAAATTCATCAAATCCAAATGAAATAGACATACTCACTGAGTGCGCAAAGAACCTTCTCGGAAATGATAGCTTGATTCCAATTTTTAACCTCACAGACCTGTGTTATTAATGCAATGGAAACATGAATGAAAGCACATACGCGCATAACACAACGCATACCCGCACAGATTAAAGAGACAATCACCTATTAATACCTTTCATCTCTCTCACACTCATTGTTCTCACGTTCGCATAAGCCTTTATTTGTTTTCATAATCTATTCAAATGTATAATAATTAACCCAACGAAGTTAACTCTATAAACCCTGTGAGCAACTTCTCCGCTATTCCAAATCGCTTACAGCTTCACCAGTACTTTTCCAAGTATAAGAAAATAATAATATACATCAATCAAACTACTATTATAATGAGTACATGTAGATAATCACAATAAAAAATGTGCTCACGTCTTGTCTCCTTTTGGCGGATGTTGACGAAATCGTTGTGCTCGATGTGTCAAAGCTCGTCGGAACGTCGCTCGACTGCGTGATCGTTTGAGATGTCCAGGATGGTCTTGCTCATGCGTGCTCCTTTTGGACAGAAGTGGACCTTCAATAACAATGAACGATACATTTTTTAAACTTGAGTTAGAGAGCTATCAATGATCACAAAAAAAACATAATGAAATGCACATTTAACCATTAAACAAAAATCTTAGTAAAGATAGTAAAGACCAACAACTAAACTAACATACCTTCACATGCCACTGGCCTTGAAGCGTGTCCAACGCATCTTGCCGCTCGCCCAATGTCATGGAGTGGAAATCCGAAACCTGAAAACTTGGGCTTAATCTCCAAACCCTGAACCTACGTCGTGAACGAATGTGAGAATGAAACAAAAGGAAAAGTACATTAAAATAATGCTAATGTACCTAAACTTTGTGGGGAAAATACCAGACACCAAAATAGAAATACTACACATGATGCTTACCACTATCGTGAACAAGTGTCTCTGTCACGTTATCAAACGCGCGGACTGATGTCGCTTTGTGGACGCGACATCTATGGACCTCCGAAGCCGCGGAGGTGAAAACAGGCATTCCGCAAATGGAGTCTCCTACACCAGCAGCGCGCGCAACTAGACTATCGCGCACTGGGTCTTTGAGGTCTGCTGCAAATGTTGCTATTGGAAAGATTAACGTTTTTTATGAGAATCTCACTATGACAGAGGTGGTGATGTTGCCACAATCCAGGGGCTCTGGTTGATGTGATGTGGAATCTTTGAATGATTTCTTGATGGTGCTTTCCATTGGGAAAGTCTATGAAGTCCCTCACACCGTTGGTGCTTGCGCACCCCCCACCTGGTAAGCTTTGTTTAGACTTGTCTATGTGATTGTACACGTTTGGGTTTTACAACCTATGCACACGTTTGTTAGCGCTCGGGGATGCCGCCATCAGGATCAAATCCAGCTGTGAGAGAGATTTTGCAGATCACCCTCATTGTTCATGTTTTCATTAGCAACGTGTGTCTCAAATCGGCAGTTTTCCCGACAATAGTGTCTTCGGACATTTTCATTCTCGATCCTGTTCGAGCATCTGCCACAACGGATGCACCAGTCACCGAGCTACAAGACGTCGGTCTTGTGAGCTTGTTATCAGAATTACTAGGCAAGAATGGATGAACTAACAGGAGTTTGGGTACAAATATGAAACCCTAGTTGGGGTTGTACCCCATATTGGCTACCCCACTACAGCCTACAAGCATAATACAGTTTAACACACCCCCATAGGCAAAGTGGGGGAGAACAAAGGGTCACAAGACCAGTCCAGCAAAGCAAAACAAAGCCCAGGGTGGATCACAACGTCACCACACTCCGAGCACAAGTAAAGGCCACAAGGCCAGTTCACATGCAGTGCTAGATATAGTACAAGACAAGCAACACAGTGATCAAAACCTAGCAAGCAAGCAACAAGATATATATAAAGTACAGTACAAAGAATGTCAAGCAGTGAGCAAGTGAGGAAACGTGGACACAAGGCCTAAAGAAGAACAGTGCCGCTGATGATCACTAGGCGGGAGCGCCTTGGTGAAGATATCAGCAGTGTTGGCCTTCGAGTCCACGTACACAAGCCGAAGCTGACCGCGCTGCTGAAGCTCTCGAGCAAGAAAGTAGCGAAGAGCAATGTGCTTCGTCCTGTGCTCCAGTCTGTGCTCCTGACACAAGGCAAGAGCCGCCTTGTTGTCACCGTACAGAACTGGAGGAGAACTAGGCCGCTCTCCCAAGTCAGTCAGCAGGTAGGTGAGCCAGCGTAACTCCTGTGCAGCCATGGCTGTGGCGTAGATCTCAGCCTCACAACTAGAGCTGAGAACAGAGGAAGAGCGGGTGGACCGCCACGAGACAGAACCTGAGCCAAGGCTGAAGGTGTAACCCTGTGACGACCGCTGCGTAGCCAGGTCGTCCACCCAAGAGGCGTCCGAGTGACCAGTGAGGACAACTCTGTCGCGTCCTCCAAGCACCAGCCCCATGCCTGATGTACTGCACAGGTAACGCAGCACCCTCTTAGCAGCCTCCCAGTGCTCTCGCCTGTGTCTCCCAGGCGCAACGTAACGAGCAAGGATGCTAAGAGGGTACGCGAGGTCAGGTCGCGTGCAAGTCATCAGGTACATGAGGCAGCCTACAAGCTCTGGGTACGGGCCACTCGGCTCTACGGACTCGTCCGAAGGTGGAGCTGAGAGCGAGTGGCTGGTAGCCAGAGGTGTGGCCTGTGGTGAGGAGAACTGGAAGCCGAAGCGCTGAAGGACCTGCTGCACCATGTGTGACTGAGTCAGGGTGATGGTGCGGCGAGCTCTGTCCCGGGTGATCTGCAAGCCAAGGTAGCTACGCAGCTCACCCAGGTCAGTGCAGGTGTGTCTCTTCTGCAGCTCCGACTTCACACGAGCGAGTGCCTCAGTGTCAGCAGTAGCAAAGACCAAGTCGTCGACGTACACGAGAATGTAGAACGGCGGCAGCGACGTGTCTGTGCGCAGAAACAGCGACGGGTCAGCAGTAGACGGCGCGAACCCAAGAGCCGCAAGAGTAGTCCTCAGTGTGTCGTGCCACTCACGTGGCGCCTGGCGGAGACCGTAGACTGGCCGGCGGAGACTCCACTGGGTACCAGGGGGAAACGACCCAGTAAAGCCAGGTGGGCGGCGCAGCCAGATCTCCTCGTGCAGGCTGCCCTGCAGGAACGCTGTGCTGAAGTCAAGAGAGTGAAGCTCGTAGTCACGCTGAGCAGCAACGTGCAGCAGAACCCGAAGAGTGGTCATCTTCGGGGTGGGGGAGAAGGTCTGGAAGAAGTCGACCCCCTGACGCTGACTGAAGCCTCTAGCAACGTAACGAGCCTTGAAGACAGGCGGAGAACCTGGCGGCCGCTTCACCCTGAAAATCCACATGCCATCGACGATGTTCGCCCCAGGAGGGGGAACCTCGTCGACGTAGGTGCCTGTGGACTTCCAGGATGCCATCTCTGCGTCCATGGCTGTCTGCCACTGAGAGGAGTAGGGACCCGAGATCGCCTCTGCGTAAGTGCGCGGAGTGGGGATGTCTACTGCATCCGGGTCTCCCTCAGGGGCAAGCAACCAGGCCACGAGATGAGGTACAGCAGCCGCAAGTGAGTCAAAGTCCTCCTGCCTGTCCTCAAGGACGTCCGTGCCAAGAGCACACTCACCCTCGACGGACGGAGGACAGACTGACGCAGACTCTGACTCAGCGACAAGGCTAGCAGCGTAGTCTAGACGACAGGCAGCAGCAAAGTCAACCAACTCAGCGACCAGAGCAGACGCAGCCGAGGACTCAAAGGTGGGGTCAGTGACAACAGTAGCAAGGAGACGCGTGACTGTAGGGTGCTCAGCGCGATACCGGTCAGACTCAGGGTCCGGAACGGCAGGCAAAGAGGACGCAGGAGGAGACGGTAGAGGGACACGCCGAGGAGCAGTAGAGGGACGCAGAGTCATGTAGTGAGTGCCTGGGACAGGAGGAGGACGCTCACGACGGACACGACTAGCAGTGCGAGCAGGACGAACAGGCGACGCAGGACGAGACTCAGGCTCACGACGCTCTGTAAGACCTCCTGTGGGACCAGTATAAGGAGAGGGAGCAGGGAGAGGCGAGGCAGGCGGTAACTGTGACTGCGGCTGGACAGGCGGAGGACACTCTACGGAGGGAGGAGGACAAGGAGGAGGAGCCTGCCCAAGAACCTGCTGAAGGAGCGGTACGAAGTACGGTCGCGGCCGCGCAGCGTCTCGAGAAGCAGAAGGGACTCCAGCGGCCGGGTCCTCAGCACCAGCAGCAGCTCCACCGGCCGGGTCCCCAGCTCCAGCAGCAGCTCCACCGTCCGACTCCTCAGCACCAGCAGCAGCTCCACCAGGTGGGTCCGCAGCACCAGCAGCAGCGCCACCCCCAGAGTCAGCAGCTCCAACTCCGCTAGTACCGCCAGCGCCAGAGTCCCCAGCTCCAGCAGCTCCAGTCGCAGTGCTCCCAGAACAGCCAGTCCCGGCAGCTCCAGTACCCCCAGTACGAGCACCCCCAGGACGAGCAGCTCCAGCACCCCCAACTCCAGCCGAGCCACTGGGACGGCGAAAGCGTCGGACGTACCAGTCACGAAGCTGCTGCGGTGTGAGAGACTGCTCAGCACCCCGAACCGGAGCACCCCCAGACGCAGTAACCCGAGGCTCCGTAGGCTCAGTAGCAGCACCCCCAGGCTCAGTACCCGCAGGCTCAGTACCCGCAGGCTCAGCACCCCCAGTCGTAGCACCCCCAGGCTCAGCACCCCCAGGCGGCAAACTCTCAGGCACAGTACCCTCAGCTCCAGCACCCTCAGTCCCAGCACCTGCAGCCCCAGCACCCCCAGGCCCAGCACCCCCAGGCTCAGCACCCCCAGCAGCACCACCCGCAGCAGCACCTGAGTCACCTGTGACCTCGACAGGCTCAGCGACGGGAGGAGGGTCTACCTGAGAGACACCTGAAGGAGCAGGACCCTGAGGGGGAAGGGGGTCTACCGGAGGGGGACCAGGAGCAAGGAAAAGCGGCGGGGGAGGGAGGGGGGCAGTGCGGTAGGGGAAGAGACGGTAAAAAGGGACCGACTCGTCAAAGGTGACATCCTGAGAGGCGAAGACCCGGCGCGAGGTGGGGTGGTAAAACTGCCAGCCAGGCGCGTCAGGGACAAAGCCAAGGAAGACACAGGGAAGCGTGCGGGAGGAGAGCTTGTCCGCGGACGTATCGCGGACAAGGGCACGAGCACCCCACACCCGGAAGCGCGACGCATCGCCAACCTCCCCCGTCCAACGCAGTGTGGGCGAGGTCTCCGGCAAGGAGACACGGGGCCAGAGGTTGAGCTGATGCGCGGCGTACCGGACAGCAAACGGCCACAGAAAATGGGGAGCCGCCGCATGGACCAAGGAGGTACGAGCGACCTCCATGACCAGGCCAATGCGGCGCTCAGCAACCCCATTCTGCTGTGGGGAGTCCGGAAGCGTGAAGGTCTGCTCGATGCCCTCCGCCTGACAGAAGGTCCTCAAGAGGTCGGAGGAAAACTCACCACCTCTGTCAGAGTGCAGACGCAGGACAGGAAGATCCGTCCGGAAACGGCGGCGGAGCTGGAGACGAACCGTGCGGATCCAAGGGATCAGAACAGCAGGGACCTCACCCTTGGTGCGCAAGGGGAAGACCGTGGTGTAACGCGAGTAGTCGTCAACAACCAGCAGAAAGTACCGCTCACCGCCCTGACCACGAACGCGGGCTGGGCCCCACACGTCCAGGTGGAGGGTCTCCAGAGGAGCCTCTGTCGGGGGGAACGAGGAGGAGTGAGGAGCGGCGCGCTGCCGCCCCTCGACGCAAGGAAGGCAAGGCGGCGCAGGCGAGGCAGGGAGGGGAGGGAGGGACCTGGGAAGACCGGACACAAGGAGGCGACGGTGCATGCCACGAAGGCGTGGCAAGGAGGGGTGACCCAGGCGGTGGTGCCAGAGAAGAGTCTGGTGCGACAGGGAACGACACTCACAGGCGTGGGCCACCAGACCTGACGCAGACACCTGACCGACAGCAGCTACCTGGGGAGACGCAGTGGTCAGTGTGTAGAGACTCGACCCCGGCCGACGGGTGAACGTAGCCAGGTGACGGCCAGTCCTGGAGCACGTGCAGATCGCCACACGCTGTCCGCCAGGGGTAAAGGTGTCAACCCACTGATCCTGGAGGACAGCGTTGCTCACCAGGTTCGTCGAGAACGAGGGGAGGTGGAAACCCGACAACGAGCCAGACGGAACCGCCGGACAAGGGAGGACAGTGGTGGACTGGGCAAGGACTGGGCCCCCAGAGGGGTCAGCCAAGGAGACTGGGACCGGTGCAGGAAGCGGTGTGAGCTCAGTACTGTCACGAAAGAAGCAACGGGAAGCACCTGAGTCAAGGGTGAAGGTGTGACAGGCCTCAGCCGGTGCGGTACCTGAGAGAGCAGTCTCTGTGGGTGCTGTACCTGAGAGAGCAGACTCGAAACCAGTCGGGACAGCACTGGAGGGAGCAAGTACAGGGGGCACCATACCAGAGAGAGCAGACTCACTAGTACCCAGGGCAGCGGGCTCTATACCTGGGTCAGGCGGCACACACAAGTAACAGTCTCCCTCGGCACTAACAGTCAATGCATACATGGCAGCAATAATAGCATCATAGTCAAGAGCAAAGACATCAACACCAGCCCTCATGAGCTCAGCCCAGCGGGGGCGCTCAACATCCGCACCCATCTCCTCACGCCAAGCGTCGTCAAGGCGGGAGAAGCAGCGGTACGGGGTGTGGAACCTCCCACACGTCTGTCCCTTGCGGTCACCTGTGCGAATGACATAAGAACAGCGGGCACTGGCCCCCGACGTCCCACGCTGAGCAAGCCACTCACGAAGCTGCTGGGTCGTCTGGGGACGCTGCTGCTGCTGGGAGCTCTGGCCAGAGCCAGTGCCTCCACTCCGACCTCCGCCGCCACCACTACCACCGCTCCGACCGCCACCGCCACCACCGCCACCACCGCCGCCGCCGCCACCGCCGCCGCCGCCACTACTGCCACTGGTCCCTCCGCCGCCCCCGTCTCCACCACCGACCCCACTCCCACCAGCGCTCCCGCCACCGCTCCCTCCAGCACCGCCTCCCCCCCCACCTCCCCCACCTCCTCCCCCCCCAGCGCCACCACCACCACCCTTGCCCCCCTTGCCCTTGCCGGTGCGGCGCCTCCCACCAGGAGTAGAAGCAGCGCCAACAGACTCAGCACCAAGGAAGTCAACAGCAGCAGCAGCAGCGTAGGAGGGAGCGAGGGGAGAGGGAGAACACCCCTCAAAGATGGGGGTGCGAGGAGCGCCACGAGCAGCACCAACAGCTACAATGCTCTTTTCGGCCGCGAGCAGGTGCTCCTCTAGGAGGGCGACTGTGAGCTCAGTGGGACAGCGAGCAAGGAAGTGGTCTCGAACTGAGCGGAGGGTGTCAGGGAGACGGGTGACTATGAAGTGGAGTGTCCAGTACAGTGGGGGGGGGTTCTTAGCGCAGAACTCGGTGGGAAGGGCGGCACGCAGGCGAGCATCACTAGTGCGAAGGTGGGTGATAAGATCGGCGACTGTAGTGAAGGTGGACAGATCGGGGAACAGGTACGGCAGCATGAGGCGGCTAAGCTCGGCTGTGGCAGGCGAGGAGTAGCGAGCGACGACAGCGTCGTAGAGGGCCTTAGCGGATTTGCAGTCGCCAAAATGCTCTAGCTCAGCTAACGGCAGGTGACTGCGAATGGCTAGGCGAGCAGCTGCGTCACGAGTCTGCCAGTGGGAACGAACACTAAGCTCAGCTGTGGCAGGAGGGGCAGGCGCAGCACCAGACGCGTAGTCATAGAGCGACACATGCTCCTTGCTATCGCTCAGGAGAAACAGCTGCAGGTCATCTAGCCAAGCGGTGAAACGCACAGGGCGGCCCTCAGCATCGAACGACAGCACGCGAATGGAAGCCATAGCGACAGTGTGACAGAGTAACGAAAGCTGCCGCAGCAGGGGAAGACGACTGTGCACGGATAGAGAGCAGCGGGCGAGGCTGGCGCTACGGGCAGGCGGCGCTGCAAGCGGTCAGTGCGACGGGAGGGCGACGCTGCGAGCGGGCAGCGCGGCGGACGGGCCGGAAAGCGGGCAGCGCGGCGGGCAGCACGGTGGGCGGGCGACGCTGCGAGGGGGGGGCGGGCCGCAAAGCGAGCAGCGGGCGGGCGGGCGGGCTGCGAAGCGGGCAGCGGGGCGAGCGGGCTGCGATGTGAGCGGGCCGCGAAGTGGGCAGCGAGCGGGCGGGCGGGCTGCGAAGTGGGCGGGCCGCGAAGCGGGCAGCGGGGCGAGCGGGCTGCGAGGCGGGCGGGCCGCGAAGCGGGCAGCGAGCGGGCGGGCGGGCTGCGAAGTGGCGGGCCGCGAAGCGGGCAGCGAGCGAGCGGGCTGCGAAGTGGGCGGGCCGCGAAGCGGGCAGCGAGCGAGCGGGCTGCGAAGCGGGCGGGCCGCTCAGCGGGCAGCGAGCGGGCGGGCGGGCTGCGTAGCGAGCGGGCCGCGAAGCGGGCAGCGAGCGGGCGGGCGGGCTGCGAGCGGGCGGCTCGGCGAGGGGCGCGCGAGGGCGCTAGTGAGAGGCGCGCGAGGGCGCTAGTGAGGGGCGCGCGAGGGCGCTAGCAAGGGGCGCGCGAGGGCGCTAGCAAAGGGGCGCGCGAGGGCGCTAACGAAGGGGCGCGCGAGGGCGCTGACGTGGGTGCGCGCGAGGGCGCTAACGAGGGTGCGCGCGAGGGCGCTAACGAGGCTAGGGAACGGGGTAGCGTGGTAACCGCATGCGAGCGGTGGTGGGCCCTAAAAAAAAAAAAAAAAAAAAAAAAACGATCGGTAGGTCCTAGGGACCTCCTGATTATCAAAATTTGCGCAAGTGAGCCGTTACTAACAAACATGAAATTCGTTAGCCACTTTATCTGTTTTGAATGATCAGGGTGTCTCATGTGGACACATTGGTGATGGTAACAAACGAAGAGAAGGTAAAAGTTTCACATCGTTCTTCGTGAAACCATTCTTCTTGCCTATCACCACGATTTGCACATGAAAATCGCTTCGGGGATGTCCTGCTTGAACCTCAGTATCAACCCATTTGAGTTTCACCTTCACAGGTTCCTCCATATGAAACAAGTTTAACAAGCGAGAAAGGTACTAATGAGATATAGAACCATAATAACCACAATGATAACGCAGTATTTATAATGTATAAAAAAACTTACCTTCTTGAGTCGTTACGAAATGGCAGAAGATCCGTCGGAAGCACATGTAAATAACAAAACAATACGTGTATTGAATATGTTGAACACAATCTACAACATGACACGAAAGAATAAACAGATGATCAATTATTAATGTCTCAGATACGGTGAAGTTGCATGCATGTAACATGTAAGATGATGAACATGATGTATGATCTGATAGAGATGATATATCGCGATGATATTATTCAACAACATCGTACATAGGGAAATGGTCAGAAAGATATGTTTCACCAACATATACCTTTAGACGTCTTTTGAAAACAATTGCTCCAAATATGTTCAACAATGAATTGCGGAAAACCGTGGAGTCTGAAAAAGCGTCGATATTTAGGATGCGTACCAACATTTATATCGACATTGAAATCGCCCAAAAAAAATCATGTACGATTTGTATGCTTAGTAATAATCGATGTGATCATATCAAAACAAAACGTCCTGATTAGGTTAATTGGTTGGATTACGATAGCAACCGGTAATAACTACATCTTCATCATTGACGTTGATGATAAATGTTAATAATTCGACTTTTTAATTTTTGCATTCTGTACGTTACTGATTGGAGTACGATGGTATAAAACAGCTCCTCCTAGATTTGCAATCAAAATTAACAAACCTAAAAATATTGTTTGTCGAATTTGGTAACTGCTCATTTTTTGCCCAAGTGTGTCTCGAATAGAATCATAACGTCAAATCCATCAAAACCGCTGATATTAACATCTCTGTAATATCCCCGCAAACTTCTGACATTTTGAAATGCAAGCTTAATCAATGACGATTGTTGAATAATCGCACCAATCGGTATTGGATCCAAAACAAGAGGTCGGTCTCTCACGTAGACGGCGCATTTCCGCTGCTACACGAGAATCGGTTTTGATGCATGCTTCTGAAAAGCTTCAAAGGAACAGTCAAGAAGGACTGCGAAGTCGGCTCAAAGCAATATATGCTCCTTGGGGAAAGAGCTTTGGAATAAAAAAATAGAACATTGACTTCGATGAAAGCTTATCACATTACTTGGTCGTAATGGAAACTGCATCCGAGAAATTGTGTCATAGCGAGAATTACCAAAAATATCTTCTCTTTTTAATGAATAGGCGTCCAAGGTGGTTTTACTCCCAGAGCCTTAGAAAAGAACGGTCGAGATTTATGCGCATATTACTGCCAACAGATTCATCGCCAAATTGAACCCATATCACTTCCACCGAATTGTGTGCATTCAATAAAAAATGAACCGCAATGCCAGATGTGCCATTAGCAAGCCCGTCTGACGTATCCACATTACAAACCATGTGCACACGCGAGCTGATAAAAAACTTAAGAATCAAATACAACCCATGTGATGAAGTTGTTGGAAACACATCTGGGGTAATCGGTTTATCCTTCCTGGTTTGATCATTATTGAACAACGCTCAATTTAACGCTGGGAATGCGTATTTCTCTTCCAACGAAGATGAGAAAACAGCGTGGTTAAACGAGTCAATAGCATCATTAGTACAACACAAATGTTGCAAGCTTGTCTCCTTTCGAAGATGAGAAAACAGCGTGGTTAAACGAGTCAATATCAACTTGTCGGTCATGTAACAACAGTACGACCGTATGAGTTTGGGCCCCATCGCGCAAACAGTTTAATAGTTTGGCAAATCTGACCTCTTCGCGTTGCCGCATGATCATCGCAAGTTCTACAAGTTGTACACGTCTCCAAGTATTTAAATCATATGTTGATGATTAATTTGTATGATCATCGAAACAATGCATATCGCGCACTGGAGGTAGTTGAAAAAAATCTTCAGCAAAGACCATGTGCAAACCTCAAGGAACGTTCGCGTTATTTGTAAGCTCGCGAAGCCTAAAATTTATCGATTCGAATGTGTTTTTCCCAACTATTGATATTTCGTCAACAATAACAACCCCTACGTCTCCAAAACTTGATCTTAAAGTATTTAACCTGTTTGAAGTTGATTTATTTATACGACGATTTTGCATGATTGGAATCATTAAAGCATTATGGATTGTATAACCCTTAATCTGAAAGGCTGCAACTCCTGAAAGGAGCTATTTTCAACACTTTTATCATATTGAAAATTGTATGGATATACGCATGGAATATCCGGATTAGTCGATCGTGAACCATTCTAATCAAAGCAAACTTTCCAACGCCGGTACATCCGCTAACAAATATGGACAAATGTCCATAATAAAATGGAAGACGTGTCAAACATTATATATGTTGCATTTGTTAGGCTACAGTGGGTTAGCCTATATGGGGTACACAATTCTAGGGTTTGCTATTTGTACTGATTTCTCTGTTAGTTCAATCATTCCAGTCTCGTAATCTTGACATGGTTTCAGAGCAGGTCCTTCCCTAGGACCGTTCTTAAGGGCCCACCGTACGATACCTACCTACCTACCTACCTACCTACCGGAGCGCGTTCTTAGCGTCTCCCCCGTAGCGCCCTCGCGAGCGTTACCTTTTTTTTCCCGGCCCCGCTGGCCCCGTCGATTGCGATCGCACCTACCGGCCCCGTTGGCCCTCTAGCGAACCGCCCGCGAACCGCCCGCGAACCGCCCGCGCGGCCTGCGCGCCGCCCGCGAACCGCCCGCGAACCGCCCGCGCGGCCTGCACGCCGCCCGCGAACCGCCCGCGAACCGCCCGCGCGGCCTGCGAACCGCCCGCGAACTGCCCGCGAACCGCCCGCACGGCCTGCACGCCGCCCGCGAACCGCCCGCTACCTGCTTGCGCGGCCCGCTCGCAGCCTGCTGCCGGCCCGCCGCTGCCACTTGTGCGCACCAGCAGCCGCCGCCGCACGCACCCGCTGCCGGCCCGCCGCTGCCGCCCGTGCGCACCCGCAGCCGCCGCCGCACGCACCCGCTACCGGCCCGCCGCTGCCGCCCGTGCGCACCCGCAGCTGCCGCCGCACGCCCTCGCCTGCCGGCCCGCCGCTGCCGCCCGTGCGCACCCGCAGCCGCCGCCGCACGCCCTCGCTGCCGGCCCGCCACTACTGACTGGCCGCACCTGCAGCCGCCACCGCACACCGCTACTGCCGGCCTACCACCGCAGCCCGTGCGCCCCTGCGACTCCTGCTAGTGCGTCTTTACAGCTACAGTGGCTCTACTCTATCTGCTACTGCTACTATCGCTATGGCTAGCCCTCCCGTTCTAGCTTTCGACGCCGAGGGCCGTCCAGTGAAGTTCGAAACCTGGCTCGATGACCTGCACCTGTTCCTACAGCTCACGGCCAAGGAGGATATTTCTCTGTACGACCATGCTCTCGGCCACGCTACTGCCCCTCTTACTACTGCTCCCCCCACTGAGCGCTCACAGTGGCAGACACGTGACGCGCACGCTCGCTTCGCCATACGCAACTCCCTGCCGCTAGATGAGCGCGAGCACTTCGGCCAGTGCAAGACTGCTAAGGAACTGTACACCGCTGTCGTTGCCCGCTACTCCTCACCCGCTTCTGCCACGCTAGGCCGCCTCACTCTCCCCTACCTGTTCCCCGACCTGGCCTCCTTTCACACAGTCGCAGACCTCATCACCCACCTTAAGACTAGTGAGGCCCGCTTTCGCGCTGCCATGCCTGACGAGTTCCTCGCTAGCAACCCCCCCCGCTCTGGATCACTCTCTACCACATCGTCACTCGCCTCCCTGACTCTCTGCGCGCAGTCAGGGACCACTTCCTCTCTCGCTCCCCCACCGAGCTCACCGTAGCCCTCCTCGAGAAGGAACTGCTTGCAGCTGAGGCCAGTATCGTCGCTGTAGGCACCTCTCGTGGCGACCCCCGCACCCCGTTCTTTGAGGGGTGTTCCCCTTCCCCCCTCCTCCCCTCTGTCGCCTCTGCTGCTGCTGTCGACCTTCTTGGTGCTGAGAAGGTCGGGACCGCGTCTGCTTCGAGCGGGCGCCGCAGGAACAAGGGGGGCAGGGGTGGGGGTGGCGGCGGAGGAGGTGGGGGTGGAGGCGGTGGGAGTGGAGGCGCGGCTGGGGAGACTAGTGGCGGCAGTGGGGGAGGAGACAGCAGCGGTGGGAGTGGTGGTGGAGGCAGCAGCGGAGGCGGAGGTGGTCGTGGCGGCGGCAGGGGTGGAGGTGGCCGGGGCGGCGGCGGTGGGGGTGGTGGTCGTGGAGGCACTGGCGGAGGCCCGAGTCAGCAGCCCGCCCCGACGCTTCAGGCCGCCCGTGAGTGGTATGCGCAGCGTAGCGTTACCTGCACGTACGTCATTCGCACAGGTGACCGCAGCGGCCAGCAGTGTGGGAGGCCGCACCCCACGCAGCGCTGCTTCGCGCGCCTTAACGACGCGTGGCGCACTCAGTTTCCTACTGCCACTGAGCTGCCGCGCTGGGCTGATCTGGAAAAGAGGGGTGTTGATATTTGGGCTTTAGACTTTGATGCTATTCTCACTGCCATGTATGCGATGTCTATTAGTGGAGAGGGTGCTCAGTACTTGCGTGTTCCGCCCGACCCGGGCATTCAGGCCAGTCCGGCTGCCGCTCTAGGTGCTAGTGCGTCTGCTCCCACAGGTCCTGGTGAGGCCGCTGCCCTAGGTGCTCGTGCGTCCGTGCCCCCTGGTACTGAGTCGACTGCAGCACTGCACACCTTCACACTGGACTCAGGTGCTTCTCGCTCCTTCTTTCGTGATCGCACTGTCCTTGAGCCACTCGCTCGGCCAGTTGCTGTCTCCCTTGCTGACCCCTCTGGGGGTCCGGTCATTGCGACCTCCTCCACTGTCCTTCCTTGTCCGGCGGTCCCGTCCGGCACGCTGTCAGGTCTCTACCTCCCCTCGTTCTCTACGAACTTGGTGGCAGGTAGTGCGCTCCAGGATGGGGGTGTTCACCAGTTCACCCCTGCCTACGAGCGCGTGACACACTGCACGTGTGCTCGGACGGGTCGCCACCTGGCTACCTTCACTCGAGAGCCGGGGTCGGACCTGTACACACTGACCACTGAGTCCCCTCAGGTAGCTGCGTCCGCGTCTGCGTCTGCGTCAGGTCAGCTGTCCGCCCCCTGCTCGTGTCGCTCTCTGGCGCATGAGACTGTCCTTTGGCACCACCGCCTTGGTCACCCGTCTGTGCAGCGCCTTCGGGCTATGCACAAACGGGACCTTGTTGCTGGTCTTCCCAGGGTGCTTCCTCCCCTTCCTGACTCGCCTGCTCCTCCCTGTATTCCCTGTGTCGAGGGACGGCAGCTCCTCACTCCTCCTCCTTTCCCCCGACGACTGCTCCCTTGCAGACGCTCCACATGGACGTGTGGGGCCCAGCCCGCGTCCGTGGTCAGGGCCAGGAGAGGTACTTCCTGATTGTTGTTGACGACTTCTCGCGCTACACCACGGTCTTCCCCTTGCGCGCCAAGGGTGACGTCCCTGATGTCTTGATCCCTTGGATCCGCAGATCTCGTCGCCAGCTCCGTGAGCGTTTCCGCTCCGACTTCCCTGTCCTGCGTCTGCACTCTGACAGAGGTGGGGAGTTCTCCTCTGGCCTACTGGAGGCCTTCTGTCAGCAGGAGGGCATTGAGCAGTCGTACACGCTTCCGGACTCTCCACAGCAGAATGGGGTTGCTGAGCGCCGCATTGGTCTGGTCATGGAGGTCGCCCGTACCTCCTTGAGCCATGCGGCTGCCCCCCATTTTCTGTGGCCGTTTGCAGTCCGATACGCTGCGCATCAGCTCAACCTCTGGCCCCGTGTCTCCTTGCCCGAGACTTCTCCGACACTGCGTTGGACGGGAGAGGCTGGCGATGCGTCGCGTTTTCGGGTCTGGGGATCCCGAGCTTTTGTCCGCGACACGTCCGCGGACAAGCTCTCCCGTCGCGCTGTCCCCTGCGTCTTCCTTGGCTTTGTCCCGGACGCCCCTGGTTGGCAGTTCTACCACCCCACCTCGCGGCGTGTCCTGGCCTCTCAGGACGTCACTTTTGACGAGTCCGTCCCCTACTACCGCCTCTTCCCCTACCGCACTGCCCCGCTCCCCCCCCCCGCCTCTCTTCCTCGCTCCAGGTGCTGAGGTACCAGACCCCCTCCCCCCTCAGGGTGCCGCTCCCTCAGGTGTGTCCCAGGTAGACCCGGGTGAGCCTGTCGAGGTAGCTGTTGACTCTCGTCCTGCTCGGGGTGCTGAGCCTGGGGGTGCTGCGTCTGGGGGTGCTGAGCCTGGGGGTGCTGCGTCTGGGGGTGCTGAGCCTGGGAGTGCTGAGTCTGGGGGTGCGGAGCCTGGGGGTGCTGAGCCAGGAGGTGCGGAGCCTGGAGGTGCGGAGCCTGGAGGTACTGAGCCTGGGGGTGCTGCGTCTGGGGGTGCTGAGCCTGAGCGTGCTACGCCTGGAGGAGCCCTCTCCTCCCAGCAGCTGCAGGAGAGGTACCTCGAGTACTGCCGCCTTCGGAGAGGTGCTGCTGGAGCTCGTCCCGGTACTTCCCCTCCTACCCAGGAGCTCCCCCCCATTCAGCAGATCCGCGAGTGGTACACACGGCGCTGCAGTCTTCGGAGTGGTGCTCCTGGTGCTGCGGACCCTGGGGGTGGAGCTGCAGCTGGTGCTGAGGACCCGGACGTTGGAGCTGCTGCTGGTGCTGCGGACCCGCCTGGTGGAGCTGCTGCTGGTGCTGCGGACCCGCCTGGTGGAGCTGCTGCTGGTGCTGAGGACTCGGACGTTGGAGCTGCTGCTGGAGCTGAGGACCCGGGCGGTGGCGCTGCTGCTGGTACTGAGGACTCGGACGGTGGAGCTACTACTGGTGCTGAGGACCCGACTGGTGGAGCTGCTGCTGGTGCTGTTGACCCGGCCGCTGGAGTCTCCTCTGCTTCTGGAGACGCTGCGCGGCCGCGACCGTACTTCGTACCGCTCCTTCAGCAGGTTCTTGGGCAGGCTCCTCCTCCTTGTCCTCCTCCCTCCGTAGAGTGTCCTCTGCCTGTCCAGTCGCAGTCACAGTTACCGCCTACCTCGCCTCTCCCTGCTCCCTCTCCTTACACTGGTCCCACAGGAGGTCTTACAGAGCGTCGTGAGCCTGAGTCTCGTCCTGCGTCGCCTGTCCGTCCTGCTCGCACTGGTAGTCGTGTCCGTCGTGAGCGTCCTCCTCCTGTCCCAGGCACTCACTACATGACTTTGCGTCCCTCTACTGCTCCTCAGCGTGTCCCTCTACCGTCTCCTCCCGCGTCTTCTTTGCCTCATGTTCCGGACCCTGAGTCTGACCGGTACCGTGCTGAGCACCCTACTGTCACGCGTCTCCTCGCTACTGTTGTCACTGACCCTACCTTTGAGTCCTCGACTGCGTCTGCTCTGGTCGCTGAGTTGGTTGACTTTGCTGCTGCCTGTCGTCTAGACTACGCTGCTAGCCTTGTTGCTGAGTCTGAGTCTGAGTCTGTCCGTCCTCCGTCCGTCGGGGGTGAGTGTGCTCTTGGCACGGACGTCCTTGAGGACAGACAGGAGGAGTTCCAGTGTCTTGCTGCTGCTTTGCCCCGTCTCGTGTCCTTGCTAGTTGCCCCTGAGGGAGACCCGGATGCACCAGACATCCCGACCCCACGCACTTACGCTGAGGCGATGGCGGGTCCCTACTCCTCTCAGTGGCAGACAGCCGTGGACGCAGAGATGGCTTCCTGGAAGTCCACACGCACCTACGTCGACGAGGTTCCCCCTCCTGGGGCGAACATCGTCAGTGGCATGTGGATTTTCAGGGTGAAGCGGCCGCCGGGTTCTCCGCCTGTCTTCAAGGCCCGTTACGTGGCTCGAGGCTTCAGTCAGCGAGAGGGAGTTGACTTCTTCCAGACATTCTCCCCCACCCCGAAGATGACTACTCTTCGGGTACTGCTGCACATAGCCGCTCACCGCGACTACGAGCTTCACTCACTTGACTTCAGCACTGCTTTCTTGCAGGGCAGCCTGCACGAGGAGATCTGGCTGCGCCGCCCACCTGGCTTCACTGGGTCGTTTCCTCCTGGTACCCAGTGGAGGCTTCAGCGGCCGGTCTACGGTCTCCGCCAGGCTCCGCGTGAGTGGCACGACACACTGAGGACTACACTTGCGGCTCTTGGGTTCGCGCCTTCTACAGCTGACCCGTCGCTGTTCCTGCGCACTGACACTTCGCTGCCGCCGTTCTACATCCTCGTGTATGTCGACGACTTGGTCTTTGCCACTGCTGACACTGCAGGACTCGCTCACGTGAAGTCGGAGCTGCAGAGGAGACACACGTGCACAGACCTGGGTGAGCTGACAAGCTATCTTGGCTTGCGGATCACCCGGGACAGAGCACGGCGCACCATCACCCTGACTCAGTCACACATGGTGCAGCAGGTTCTCCAGCGCTTCCGCTTCACGTACTCCTCGCCTCAGTCCACTCCTCTGCCTACCGGTCACTCGCTCTCAGCTCTGCCTTCGGATGAGTCCGTAGAGCCGAGTGGCCCGTATCCAGAGCTTGTGGGCTGCCTCATGTACCTGATGACCTGCACTCGACCTGACCTTGCATACCCTCTTAGCATCCTTGCACGCTATGTCGCTCCTGGCCGTCACAGGAAGGAGCACATGGATGCCGCTAAGAGGGTGTTGCGCTACTTGTGCAGTACGTCGGGCATGGGGCTTGTGCTTGGAGGGCGAGACCGAGTTGTTCTCACAGGGCACTCAGACGCTTCTTGGGCAGATGACCAGGCCACTCAGCGGTCGTCTTAGGGTTACACCTTCAGCCTTGGCTCTGGCTCAGTTTCTTGGCGCTCTACACGCTCTTCTTCTGTTCTCGGCTCCAGTTGCGAGGCTGAGATCTACGCTACAGCCATGGCTGCCCAGGAGCTACGCTGGCTGACCTACCTGCTGACTGACCTCGGAGAGCCGCCTCGTTCTCCTCCAGTACTGTACGTCGACAACAAGGCTGCCATTGCCTTGTGTGAGGAGCACAGACTGGAGCACAGAACGAAGCACATCGCCCTGCGGTACTTCCTTGCTCGAGAGCTGCAGCAGCGCAGTCAGCTTTGTATTCGCTACGTGGCCACTGAGGCCAACACTGCTGATGTGTTCACCAAGGCGCTTCAGCCTCGTGACCATCAGCGCTTCTGCACTCTACTAGGCCTTGTGCCTACTGGACCTCACTTGCTTACTTCTTGACTTTGCTTGTACTGTGATTACTATATATATCTATACCTGCATGTTTACTCTTGCTAGGTTGTGATCACTGTATCTCATGCTCTGTTATAAACCTGCATGTGAACTGGTCTTGTGACCACTAGCTTGTGCTCGGAATTTGTGTGGTATCCTTGAGATCCACCCTGAGCTTGTTGTTGCCTTGCTTTGCTTTGACTGGTCTTGTGACCCCTAGGTCTCCCCCACTTTGCCTATGGGGGTGTGTCAAACATTATATATGTTGCATTTGTTAGGCTACAGTGGGTTAGCCTATATGGGGTACACAATTCTAGGGTTTGCTATTTGTACTGATTTCTCTGTTAGTTCAATCATTCCAGTCTCGTAATCTTGACAAGACGCACTCCATGTACGATGTGATCGGCAATGGCACGCTGCTCTACATTCAACGTGCGTTCCATCTTTAGATATCATTTTCGTAAGCAGCCACCGAATGAAAAATATCGGTGGATCGGACGAATTTGTCCAACACAAGCTCGACGCCAATATCAACGACTTCATTTGGTAACGTTTCGCTATCCGGATCGTTGACATCGTCATCCACAACGTCTTCCAGTGCACGTATCCATGTTTCTCCATTCGTCGAATAATCATTCCTCTTTGTCGAAATGATATCATGGTTGGCCACATAAATTCGGGCCACGTCGCTAGATTGACAAGCTTCTTAATAAACAGGAGCAAACAATAATATTCGCACATTCATATCGTTATTGTTATCAATATCACTATAGTAGTTGACGTATCGAATGATCTTTTTTCTTGATTGCTTGCAATAGAACCGTCTCTTGGAAGAAATATCAGGACTGTTACGAGTTTTATCACTTGTTTTCTCATACTCAGATGAGAAATCTGCAAAACAAATAGCCTCCATAGCTATTGGTCGATTCATATATCGATGCAATCAGGCATATGGTGTGAAGATATCTATTGACTGGGGATCCAAGCCTTCCAATTCGGCATTTGTCTTCAATAATAACAATCGTCTGCGTAGATGATTTGTATTACTAAGTACAAAACCACAAATAGTTTTTTTATAAGGAAGGCTCAGAATAAGATAAATAGCTTCTTGTGCGCTAAATTCTCGAGTGTTTAGTATGTAATTTCCAAGGTCTCGAAAAACATGTAAAACACCCGTTCCTTGCACCGCTGCAAATCTTTTTACATTCTCAATATTCTTACATATTATTGTTTCCTTGGATGTAAATGAGCAATAAGAAAGTGACACATGAGGGCATAGGGGCATAGGAATGCGGAGGCATGGGTGGGGGATGGGGGCATGTGAAAGAAGGGGATGGAGGAATAGGAGGGGGAGGGGATGGAGGCGTGGGAGGGAGAGGGTATGAGAGAAAGAGGTTTAGAGTTTTTACATTTTAAGTATACACAAAAGGTGTACATGCCAAAGCAGCAGATGGTTGCTGCGACTTTCGATCGCTCTTCCTCCCTTTGTCCCTTTCTTTTATGACAATGACTTCCTTCACAAGGAGCATGGAGACCTGCCGGGAAGCCAGAGTATGCCAGCGTTTGCAAACGGCCGCGACGAGGAGGTTGTCCGTAAGTAGGGTAGGAGCTGACAACGGACTTAGGGTTCCAGCAGTAGCATGATCGTCGTTTCGCGGCTGCATGGAAGACGATTTCGAGCCTCGTAAGCTGTGGAGATTTTCGACATAGGGGCTTCCGGTTGAGTATCTCGGGCTAGGCGAGAAAGAAACCCATGCCTCATCGCTGTGTTGAGGTTGACGGCCAACATAGACATGCTTTTGAGAGTGCCAGAAGATTTTTACGAGGAGCTCGCCTGACAGCTCGTTAATGTGTGAGCGAGGCATGGTGGCGTCAGCAAGCTTACTGTGCTAACTGTCAAATGTTATATCTGTGCTAGATTGATCTAGGCTTTAGTGGGGTAGCACTAGGGGGTACAAAATTTCCCTCGACATTCTCCTTGTACCCCCCCCTTTGACCTAATCTGATCATACCTAAGTTCTAAGATGGTATCTAGAGCATTAGGACTTAGGACCTAAGCTCGGGCCCACCAGTTACTGTGTTACCCCACCTGCTTTGCCTTGCCTGCCCTGCCTGCTGCCTACGCGCGCTTCGACGGAGCGCGCGTCGCCTTTTTTTTAGCGCGCGTCTCACTAAGCAGCCCGCAGCCCGCTGCTGCCCCGCGATCCGCGCGCCCCGCCTGCAGCCCGCCGTCCCGTGCAGCCCGCTTCCGCACGCCCCGTCGCCGCGCGTGCCCGTGCGCCGCTCGTCGCCGCAGCAGCCCGCCGCCGTGCATCCCCTGCAGCGCGCGAACAGCCGCCCGTGCAGCCTGCTGCCGCGCGCGCCATCTGCTGCAATACGCACCCCACCGCCGCGCACGCCCCGCTGCCGCGCAGAAACCGCCGCCGCGCCCTGCCTGTGCGCCGTCGCCCTGCCCTGCCTAAGCCCCGCCCTACCTAAGCATAATCCCCGCCCTGCCTAAGCCCCTGCCCATGCCTAAGCCCCGCCCTACCTAAGCCTGAGCCTGTACCAGAGCCTACCTGCCTGCCTAAGCATGCCTGCCTGAGATTGAGTCTGAGTCTGAGCCTAAGCCTGAGCCTGAGCCTATGTTTGAGCCTGTGACTGAGCGTACTGCCTGAGCCTACTGCCTGCACCTACTGCCTGAGCCTACTGCATTTCCCTACCCTGTGACCATGGCGACTGTTACTGTTCTTACCTTTGAGCCTGATGGCAGTCCTATTGAATTTGAGACCTGGCTGAGCGACCTGCAGCTCTACCTCATGACTGATACCAAGGACGGCCGTTCACTGCTAGACTATGTGACTGGCACTGCTCCTGCTCCCGCTGCTACTGCTCCTGCCTCTGACCGCACTGAGTGGCAGACCCGAGATGCTATTGCCCGCCTAGCTATTCGCAACCACCTACCCCTCTCTGAGCGCGCTCACTTCAACTCGCTCAAGACTGCTAAGGAGGTGTTTGACGCAGTAGTTGCTCGCTATTCCGCCCCAGCCACTGCCGCCGTTGGCAATCTCATCCTGCCCTACCTGTTTCCCGACCTAGCCTCCTTTCCCACTGCTGCCGATCTGATCACTCACCTCCGCGCTAGTGACGCACGCTTCCGTGCCGCTCTCACTGACGAGTTCCTCGCCGAGAACAAACCCCCCATGTACTTTACCCTCTACATCCTCGTCACCCGCCTCCCTGACACGCTTCGGTCTGTTAGGGACTATTTCCTCGCCAAGGACCCTACCACCATCACCATAGACGACTTCGCGCAGCAGCTAGTCGCAGCGGAGAAGAACATTCTTGCTGTGAACGCTGCTCGTGGCACTCCCCGCACTCCCCTCTTTGAGGGGTGCTCCCCCTCCCCCCTTGCCCCCTCCTACGCCTCTGCTGCTGCTGCAGTCGACCTTCTCGGCACTGAGAAGGTCAACGCCGCTTCTGCTCTTGGTGGGAAGCGCGGCGGGGGCAAGGGCGGCAAGGGTGGCAGGGGTGGCGGAGGTGGCGGTGGAGGGAGCGGTGGTGGAGGCGGCGGGGGTGGTGGAGGTGGTGGGGGTGGCCGTGGAGGTGGTGGGTGGGGTGGTGGCAGGACCGGGGGTGGTGGAGGCGGCAGCGGAGGTGGTGGAGGAGGAGGCGGCGGCACTGGTGGTGGAGGCCTGGGTGGAGGTGGATCTGGCCAAAAAGGGGGCCCCAGTGGTGGCCAGCAGCAGCAGCAGCAGCAGCAGCAGCAGCCACAGCAGCAGCAGCGTCAGCCCCTCACCTCCCAGCAGCTCCATGACTGGTATGCTGGGCGTGGGGCGCCTAAGGGTGTTGATCGCTGCCCCTATATCATTCGCTCAGGTCCCCGCCAGGGTCGCACCTGCGACGGTTTTCACACTGAGTTCCGCTGCTTCGCTAGGCTTAGTGACGCCTGGCGCGCAAAGTATCCTGATGCTACTGAGTTCCCCAACTGGGCAGATCTGCTTAGGCGTGGTGTTCCTATCTTTGATCTAGACTATGATGCTATTCTTGCTGCCATGTATGCATTGACTGTTAGTGCTGAGGGTGACTGCTACTTGTGTGTCCCACCTGACCCAGGTATAGAGACTGCAGCCCTAGGTGCTAGTGAGTCTGCCCCCTCTGGTCCTGAGTCTGCTCAGGCCCTGCACACTTTCACACTTGACTCTGGTGCTTCGCGCTGCTTCTTTCGCGATAGCACCACTGTCACACCTCTCCCTGCACCTGTTCCTGTCTCGCTGGCAGACCCCTCTGGGGGCCCAGTGCTTGCCCGCGACTCGACTGCGCTTCCGTGCCCCGCGGTCCCGTCTGGCTCCCTGTCAGGTCTCCACCTCCCCTCGTTCTCGACGAACTTGGTGAGCACCGCTGTCCTGCAGGATGCGGGGGTTGATACCTTCACCCCTGCATGGCAGCGTGTGGCGATCTGCACATGTGGACAGACTGGCCGTCACTTGGCCACGTTCACTCGTCGGCCGGGGTCGAGTCTGTACACACTGTCGACTGAGTCTCCTCAGGTAGCTGCTGTTAGTCAGGTGTCTGCGTCAGGTTTGGTAGCCTCCACGTGTGAGTGTCGCCGTCTGTCGCACGACACTCTCCTGTGGCACCACCGCCTTGGTCACCCCTCCCTGCCTCGCCTTCGGAGCATGCACTCTCGCTCCCTGGTCTCTGGTCTTCCCAGGTCTCTGCCTACCCTCCCTCCCTCGCCTGCGCCGCCTTGCATTCCCTGCGTCGAGGGGCGGCAGCGCGCCGCTCCTCACTCCTCCTCGTTTCCTCCCACAGAGGCTCCCCTGCAGACACTACACCTGGACGTGTGGGGCCCAGCCCGCGTCCAGGGCCAGGGCCGCGAGCGGTACTTCCTGCTGGTCGTTGACGACTACACGCGTTACACCACGGTCTTCCCCTTGCGCAGCAAGGGTCAGGTCCCTGCTGTTCTGATCCCCTGGATCCGCGCTGTTCGTCTCCAGCTCCGCGAGCGGTTCGACAGAGACTTCCCTGTCCTGCGTCTGCACTCTGACAGAGGTGGTGAGTTCTCCTCCGACCTCTTGGCAGCCTTCTGTGCGGAGCACGGCATCACCCAGTCGTTCACGCTTCCGGCCTCTCCGCAGCAGAATGGGGTTGCTGAGCGTCGCATTGGCTTAGTCATGGAGGTCGCTCGTACCTCCATGATCCATGCGGCTGCCCCCCATTTTCTGTGGCCGTTTGTGGTCCGATACGCCGCGCATCAGCTCAACCTCTGGCCCCGTGTCTCCTTGCCGGAGACCTCGCCCACACTGCTGTGGACGAGGAAGGTTGGTGATGCGTCGCGTTTCCGGGTCTGGGGTGCCCGTGCGTTTGTCCGCGATACCACCGCGGACAAGCTCTCCGCTCGCGCCATTCCCTGTGTCTTCCTTGGTTTTCCTTCTGACGCGCCTGGCTGGCAGTTCTACGAGCCCACCTCGCGTCGTGTCTTTGCGTCTCAGGACGTCACCTTTGACGAGTCTGTTCCCTTCTACCGTCTCTTCCCCTACCGTACTTCCCCTCGCACCCCCCCGCCGCTCTTCCTCGCTCCAGGTCCTCCCCAGGTAGGACCCCTTCCTGCGCCAGGTCCTGCCCCTTCAGGTGTTTCTCAGGTAGACCCTCCCGTACCTGCGCCTGTTGAGGTCACTGGTGACTCTGGTCTTGCTGGAGGTGGTGCTGTCGTCGGGGGTGCGGAGCCTGAGCGTGAGGAGCCTGGGGGTGCTGAGTCTGGAGGGGCAGAGCCTGCGAGTGTGGAGCCTCAGGGAGTGGAGACTGGAGGAGCGGAGCCTGGAGGAGCGGAGCCTGGAGGGGCGGAGTCTGGTGGTGCGGAGCCTGGAGGTGTGGAGCCTGGAGGTGCGGAGCCTGGAGGAGTGGAGTCTGGTGGTGCGGAGCCTGGAGGTGTGGAGCCTGGAGGTGCGGAGCCTGGAGGTGCTGAGCCTGCGTGTGAGGGGTCTGGGGGTGCTGAGTCTGGGGGTGCGCCGTCTGGGGGTGCTGAGTCTGCTGCTGCGCCGCCTCCTTGGGGTGGCCGTCTTCGTCCACGTGTGCCCCTCACCCCTCAGCAGCTGCAGGACTGGTACGGTCGTCGTCAGCGTCGCACTACTGGTACACGGGACTCTGCAGCTGGTGGTGTTGGTTCTTTGTCTACTGGAGGTACTGCCGTCGCGGGTCCCGGATGTGCTCGTACCGTTGGTACTCGAGCTGCCGGGGCTAGTGGTGCTGTACCTGAGGGTGCTACTGCTGGTGACACTGCGTCTGGAGACCCTGGGACTGGAGGTGCCGGTTCTGGGGGTGCTACTGCTGGTGGAGCTGGTCCTAGTGGAGCTGACACTGGGGGTGGTGGAGTTGCTGGAGGTTCTGGAGCTGCTGGGGGTACTGGAGCTGCTGGTGCTGGTGGCACTGCGCAGCCGCGACTGTTCTTCGCTCCGCCGTCCCCGTCGTCGCTACCACCTACTGACTCTGTGCTTCGCCAGGTTCTTAGCCTTCCGTCTTCTACTGGTCTTCCGTTACAGCCTGGCTCACCGCTGCCTGTTCCTTCTCCCTACACTGAGCAGTCCGGCGGTCTTACTGAGCGTCGTGAGCCTGCGTCGCGTCCTGTCTCGCCTGTTAGTTCTCGTCGTACCGCTCGTCGTGTTCCGCGTCCGCGTTCGCCGACTGTCCCCACCGCGCACCTTGTCGTCCGTCGTCCTTCCTCTGTTCCACAGTCTGTTCCTCTGCCGTCTCCTCCTGCGTCCTCTTTACCTGACGTTCCCGACCCTGAGTCTGACCGCGTTCGTGCTGCGCACCCTACTGTCACGCGTCTGCTCGCCACTGTTGTCACTGACCCTTCTTTTGAGTCTGCTGCTGCGTCTGCCTTGGTCGCTGAGCTTGTTGACTTTGCTGCTGCCTGTCGTCTGGACTACGCTGCTAGTCTGGTTGCTGAGTCTGAGTCTGTCTGTCCTCCGTCCGTCGGGGGTGAGTGTGCTCTTAGCACGGACGTCCTTGAGGACAGGCACGAGGACCTTGAGTGTCTTGCAGCCGCTGCGCCTCATCTTGTGGCCATGCTGCTTGCCCCTGAGGGAGACCCGGATGCTATAGACATCCCTACCCCGCGCTCTTACGCTGAGGCGATCGCGGGTGACTACTCCTCTCAGTGGCAGGCAGCCATGGACGCAGAGATGGCATCCTGGAAGTCCACAGGCACGTACGTCGATGAGGTTCCCCCCCCCGGGGCGAACATTGTCGATGGCATGTGGATTTTCAGGGTGAAGCGGCCGCCAGGTTCTCCGCCTGTCTTCAAGGCTCGTTACGTTGCTAGAGGCTTCAGTCAGCGAGAGGGAGTCGACTTCTTTCAGACCTTCTCCCCCACCCCGAAGATGACCACTCTTCGGGTGCTACTGCACGTTGCCGCTCAGCGTGACTACGAGCTTCACTCGCTGGACTTTAGCACAGCCTTCCTACAGGGCAGCCTGCACGAGGAGATCTGGCTACGCCGTCCACCTGGCTTCACTGGGTCGTTCCCTCCTGGTACCAAGTGGAGCCTCCGCCGGCCAGTCTACGGTCTCCGCCAGGCACCACGTGAGTGGCACGACACACTGAGGACTACACTTGCGGCTCTTGGGTTTGCACCTTCGACAGCTGACCCGTCGCTGTTTCTACGCACCGACACTTCTCTGCCGCCGTTCTACATCCTCGTGTACGTCGACGACTTGGTCTTTGCCACTGCTGACACTTAGGCTCTCGCCTTGGTGAAGTCGGAGCTGCAGAAGAGACACACGTGTACTGACCTGGGTGAGCTGCGCAGCTACCTTGGCTTGCATATCACCCGGGACAGAGCACGCCGCACCATCACACTGACTCAGTCACACATGGTGCAGCAGGTCCTTCAGCACTTCGGCTTCACCTGGTCCTCTCCACAGGCCACTCCTCTGGCTACAGGTCACTCGCTCTCAGCTCCACCTTCGGACGAGTCCGTAGAGCCGAGTGGTCCTTACCCAGAGCTAGTGGGCTGCCTCATGTACCTGATGACTTGCACTCGTCCTGACCTTGCGTACCCCCTTGGCCTTCTGGCCCGTTACGTGGCTCCTGGTCGGCACCGAAAGGTGCACTGGGATGCTGCGAAGAGGGTACTGCGCTACTTGTGCAGTACATCGGGCATGGGGCTCGTGCTTGGAGGACGGCGAGAGGTGGTCCTCACTGGGCACTCAGACGCTTCTTGGGTTGACGACCAGGCTACGCAGCGGTCGTCACAGGGTTACACTTTCAGCCTTGGCTCTGGTTCTGTTTCCTGGCGTTCTACTCGCTCGTCTTCTGTTCTCAGCTCCAGTTGTGAGGCTGAGATCTACGCCACAGCCATGGCTGCTCAGGGTTCTCAGCTCCAGTTGTGAGGCTGAGATCTACGCTGGCTCACCTACCTGCTGACCGACTTGGGAGAGCGGCCTCGTTCTCCTCCAGTTCTGTACGTCGACAACAAGGCTGCCATTGCCTTGTGTGAGGAGCACAGACTGGAGCACAGAACGAAGCACATCGCTCTACGTTACTTCCTGGCTCGAGAGTTGCAGCAGCGTGGTCAGCTTCGACTTGCACACGTGGCCACTCGGGCCAACACTGCTGATATATTCACCAAGGCACTTCCGTCTGGTGATCATCAGCGCTTTTGTACCTTGTTAGGTCTTGTGCCTACGTTTCCACACTTGCTGTAGGCTTTGCTTGTACTGTGTAATACAATACAAGCGTGAGAATGGTGCATTGAATGACACAACTGGGTACAAGTAGCAAACCCTATTTGGGGTTGTACCCCATATTGGCTACCCCACTACAGCCTACCAACATATAACAGTTTAACACACCCCCATAGGCAAAGTGGGGGAGAACAAAGGGTCACAAGACCAGTCCAGCAAAGCAAAGCAAGCCCAGGGTGGATCACAACGTCACCACACTCCGAGCACAAGCAAAGGCCACAAGGCCAGTTCACATGCAGTGCTAGATATAGTACAAGACAAGCAACACAGTGATCAAGACCTAGCAAGCAAGCAGCAAGATATATATAAAGTACAGTACAAAGAAAGTCAAGCAGTAAGCAAATGAGGGAATGTGGACACAAGGCCTAAGGAAGTACAGTGCCGCTGATGATCACTAGGCGGGAGCGCCTTGGTGAAGATATCAGCAGTGTTGGCCTTCGAGTCCACGTACACAAGCCGAAGCTGACCTCGCTGCTGCAGCTCTCGAGCAAGAAAGTAGCGAAGAGCAATGTGCTTCGTCCTGTGCTCCAGTCTGTGCTCCTGACACAAGGCAAGGGCCGCCTTGTTGTCGCCGTACAGAACTGGAGGAGAACTAGGCCGCTCTCCCAAGTCAGTCAGCAGGTAGGTGAGCCAGCGTAACTCCTGTGCAGCCATGGCCGTGGCGTAGATCTCAGCCTCACAACTAGAGCTGAGAACAGAAGAAGAGCGGGTGGACCGCCACGAGACAGAACCAGAGCCAAGGCTGAAGGTGTAACCCTGCGACGACCGCTGCGTAGCCAAGTCGTCCACCCAAGAAGCGTCCGAGTGACCAGTGAGGACAACTCTGTCGCGTCCTCCAAGCACCAGCCCCATGCCTGATGTACTGCACAAGTAACGCAGCACCCTCTTAGCAGCCTCCCAGTGCTCTCGCCTGTGTCTCCCAGGCGCAACGTAACGAGCAAGGATGCTAAGAGGGTACGCGAGGTCAGGTCGCGTGCAAGTCATCAGGTACATGAGGCAGCCTACAAGCTCTGGGTACGGGCCACTCGGCTCTACGGACTCGTCCGAAGGTGGAGCTAAGAGCGAGTGGCTGGTAGCCAGAGGTGTGGCCTGTGGTGAGGAGAACTGGAAGCCGAAGCGCTGAAGGACCTGCTGCACCATGTGTGACTGAGTCAGGGTAATGGTGCGGCGTGCTCTGTCCCGGGTGATTTGCAAGCCAAGGTAGCTATGCAGCTCACCCAGGTCAGTGCAGGTGTGTCTCTTCTGCAGCTCCGACTTCACACGAGCGAGTGCCTCAGTGTCAGCAGTAGCAAAGACCAAGTCGTCGACGTACACGAGAATGTAGAACGGCGGCAGCGACGTGTCTGTGCGCAGAAACAGCGACGGGTCAGCAGTAGACGGCGCGAACCCAAGAGCCGCAAGTGTAGTCCTCAGTGTGTCGTGCCACTCACGTGGCGCCTGGCGGAGACCGTAGACTGGCCGGCGGAGGCTCCACTGGGTACCAGGAGGAAACGACCCAGTAAAGCCAGGTGGGCGGCGCAGCCAGATCTCCTCGTGCAGGCTGCCCTGCAGGAACGCTGTGCTGAAGTCAAGAGAGTGAAGCTCGTAGTCACGCTGAGCAGCAACGTGCAGTAGAACCCGAAGAGTGGTCATATTCGGGGTGGGGGAGAAGGTCTGGAAGAAGTCAACCCCCTGACGCTGACTGAAGCCTCTAGCAACGTAACGAGCCTTGAAGACAGGTGGAGAACCTGGCGGCCGCTTCACCCTGAAAATCCACATGCCATCGACGATGTTCGCCCCAGGAGGGGGAACCTCGTCGACGTAGGTACCTGTGGACTTCCAGGATGCCATCTCTGCGTCCATGGCTGTCTGCCACTGAGAGGAGTAGGGACCCGAGATCGCCTCTGCGTAAGTGCGACACATGCTCCTTGCTATCGCTCAGGAGGAACAGCTGCAGGTCATCTAGCCAAGTGGTGAACTGCACAGGGCGGCCCTCAGCATCGAACGAAAGCACGCGGATGGAAGCCATAGCGACAGTACGGCAGAGCAACGCAAGCTACCACAGCAGGGGCGGGCAATTGCGCACGGGCAGGGAGCAGCAGGCGGCGCTGCAAGCGGGCAGCGCGGCGGACGGGCGGCTCTGCAAGCGGGCAGCGCGGCAGGAAGGTGGCGCTGCAGGCGAGCAGCGCGACAGGCGGGCGACTCCGCAAGCGGGCAGCGCGGCGGGCGGGCAGCGCGACGGACGGCGCGGGGCACAGCGGGCGGCGCGCGGGGCTGCAAGGCAGCTCGACGGGCTGCGCGGGGCAGAGCGGGCGGCGCGCGGGGCTGCAGAGCCGAGCGACGAGCAGCGCGGGGCAGGGCGGGCGGGTCGCGGGGCTGCGCAGCAGATCGACGGGCGGCTCGGGGCACAGCGGGCGGTGCGCGGGGCTGCGAGGCAGCGCGACGGGCAGCGCGGGGCAGAGCGGGCTGGCAGGACGCCGGTCGGCAGGGCGCACGAGGGCGCTACAAGGGCGCTACGAGGGCGCTAGGGCGCTACGAGGGCGCTACGAGGGTAGGGCGCGGGGGTAACGCGGTAACCGCAGCGTGCGGTGGTGGGCCCTAAAAAAAAACGATCGGATGGTCCTAGGGACCACCTGCTCTGATACCATAATACAATACAAGCGTGAGAATGGTGCATTGAATGACACAACTGGGTACAAGTAGCAAACCCTATTTGGGGTTGTACCCCATATTGGCTACCCCACTACAGCCTACCAACATATAACAGTTTAACACTGTGATCCATATATATATGTACCTGCATGCTTACATCTGCTAGGTAGTGATCACTGTGCTGTTTTTGTTGCTTATATACCTCTGCATGTGAACTGGCCTTGTGGCCCTCTGCTTTGTCTCAGAGTGTGTGGTGACGTTATGATCCACCCTGAGCTTGCTTTGCTTCTCTTGACTGGTCTTGTGACCCCTTGTTCTCCCCCACTTTGCCTATGGGGGTGTGTCAAATGTTATATCTGTGCTAGATTGATCTAGGCTTTAGTGGGGTAGCACTAGGGGGTACAAAATTTCCCTCGACATTCTCCTTGTACCCCCCCCTTTGACCTAATCTGATCATACCTAAGTTCTAAGACTAACTTTAGGTGACCGTGAGCGAACGCTTCTGGATATACTAAAAACAAGTAGGGTTGTACAGGGTCCAGGGAGCTATTTATAAGCTGCACGGCTGCATACTATTATAGAGTGACGTGTATCTGTCTCCTATGGGTTTAAGGCACGCGCTTTGTTTTTGTTTTTGGTTTTTTGGGTTTTTTTTGATTTTTTTTCAGGAATTAATTATTCTTGAAAAAAAAAAGAACGAAAACTAGCCAACCTGCTTATAACTAAATGATGTATGTTTTACGGTAGTGGTAAACACTATTGTAAGTTGATCTGTTGACAGTAAATAATAACAATAATAATAATAATAAAATAGACCTGTAGAAAACGCTGAGAAATACAATGACCGAACAAAGGGTCTTTGCATTTTGTAGCTTAGTATGTGTGAAACTGTTATTTTTCTTTTCCGAGGCCCAAAATTTGAGGACCTAGTCATAACAAAAGACAGAAAAATACGACGACAGAATTAGCGATCATCGCATTTTTCTTTCGTTTGACATGACATCACATTCAACGAGCAAATCGATGAACGTGTAATTTTTTTCGCATGTGGTACCTACAGTATGAGTCACAGTTAACAAATCCAACATCTACACTACCGCTTCCCCAGCCTAGCATGGGGGGGAGGCGAATAGCATAAACGTTGAAATTACCAACTGCGACATGAAGCAATACAATCTGCAAATCCCAAAGGGAGATCTACACCGGTCAAGTCCAGCTCAGATATGGCTTCACTGTTGTGATACACCATTGAGCCTTCTGTGAGAATGACCAATAAGTTCGCCCTTTGAAACATGCAGACATGCATTACTAATGCAATGAACTGCAACAATGATAAACAAAAGAGATGATGCAACAAGTCTACAGTACCAATGAATAAGAATTAAAACCGGTAAAATGATTGCTCTATGAATTGCACAGCATCCTCTCTCCCATGCGATCTATAAACTAGTATCTGCAATAAGAGGCATAACAAAACACAGACGAAAAAAAGATAGAGAAAGAAAAATGAAAACGAAGAAAAGGAAAAGCATCACGGAAAAACGAAACGTCAAACAAGAGAAATAGTGAATAAAGCAAACAACAAACAGAAACAATGAGCGAAAAAAACACCGAAGCGAGGATCCAAGTTACATGGCAATGAGCAGGGAGTGCAATAGCAGTGAGCAGTGAGTGGGAGTACAAAAAGAAACTGCGAAGAAAGAGAACAGAAGAAACTGCGAATGCATCTAAAAGGTAACGGAGAAGAGACTAAAAAAACGTAAGAGCAATGAGGAAGGGAAGCGAAAGGACGTAGGATAAACGATGTCCTTAAGAGCATATTGGATAAAAGGTAAGAGGAACATGTTGAAATAATAGGTACAGTGAGAGGCCATAGCTAGGAGAACCCTAGCTAGGCAAGAGAGAATTGAACGAAAGAGAGGCTTTGCACTAGCAACAACGGTGGTACAAATAGCTAACCCTAGAAGGGCTGTACTCGCTATAGAGCACCCCACTGCAGGCTAGAGCATAATATTCTGACACACCCCCATAGCCAAAGTGGGGTGTAATCAGCACAGCAAGCAAAGCAGTACAAGCTCAGGGTGGATCACGATGTCACCACACATTCTGAGCACATGAACAAGAAGCAAAAGTTTAAAGTTCACAATTATGGGTAAAGCTAAAGCTGTCACAGAGGGCAAGCGAGGAGGAGGAGGGCTGGTGAGATGAGAGAAGAGTGGAGGCGACGACTGAAGCTGCAGACACTCGGGCAACAGACGGCTCTGGTGCAACGCTGGTGGCTACCGGGAGGAGAAAGGCCCCGGAATACAGGAGTAACAGGCTCTGCAACTGATCAGCCAGCGACAGTAGCAACGGACCCACGGGCGACAGGTGCAACCGGCTCTCTGAGCTACCGGGAGGAGAAAGGCCCCGGAATACAGGTGCTGCGGACGACACGACGGCAACCTCCGCTCAACCTCCTCCAACTGCCCCACACACCCCCCACACACCCACTGCTGAAACCCTAGCTCCATTCCCACGGCACCCCCCTTAAACCCTAAACCCTCGGCTCCCACACACCACCCCCCTCAGCGGCAGCTGCAGTAGAGGGAGACTAGGGAGGAGGAGGAGTAGGGGGAGGAACTCACAACCGACACCCCCATAGCCGCCACCCCCACACTCCTCACCCCCAAACCCTAAAACGGGCGAAAGGGGAAAGGAGCACGGGGGACGACGAGGGGGAGGGCGCGCGGCCACCAGGGCGCCACCACCAGGCAGCGAGGGGCCGTGCGCGGCTCCCCAAAGCGCCGCGACGGGAGATCGGGGCCGCGGGGGGTCGCGCGCGGCTCCCCAGGGCGGCGCGACGGGAGATCGGGGCCGCGGGGGGTCGCGCGCGGCTCCCCAGGGCGGCGCGACGGGAGATCGGGGCCGCGGGGGGTCGCACACGGCTCCCCAGGGCGGCGCGACGGGAGATCGGGGCCGCGGGGGGGTCGCGCGCGGCTCCCCAGGGCGGCGCGACAAGAAATCGGGGGCGCGCGGGGGTCCCCCACGGTAGGAAACCGCCGCGCGCCTCGGGGCGCACGGCGGGCAGAAAACCGCCGCACGCCCCGAGCGCGCGGCGGGATGAAAAATCCGTCGCACGCCACGGGGCGTGCGACACAGACTATAGTTGTAGCAGCGGAAGACTTAGGTGGCGGGCCCACCCACAGGATCGACCCAACAGGATCGTCCTGCTCTGATAGCATGTTGAAATAATAGGTACAGTGAGAGGCCATAGCTAGGAGAACCCTAGCTAGGCAAGAGAGAATTGAACGAAAGAGAGGCTTTGCACTAGCAACAACGGTGGTACAAATAGCTAACCCTAGAAGGGCTGTACTCGCTATAGAGCACCCCACTGCAGGCTAGAGCATAATATTCTGACAGAACGTAGGCAGGAAGGGAAGAGAATCACAAGAATAGAATGCACCAAAAGAAGATACTAACATTGTAAGAAATTTAGTAAGGGTGCTTTAGTACACGTATTTATGTATTGAAGAAGGAGTTTTGAAAGGGGGAGAAAGGATGGCAGGTAGGTGAAAGTACTTACCAGGTAAAGAAATACGGTTGTCAGTTTTGATTAACTATGCTTGTGAATGAGCTATTCGGGGGAGGGCAGAGATGGAAATGAGGAGGTGGGAGAGAATGGGGGAGAGGGGCGGTAGGGGAAGAATAGAAACGAACAAGAGGGAAAGGAAAGACGGAAAAGTGTGATGAGAATGACACGGGAACAAACAACACAGAAAGAAAATCTCAAAGAGAACCATTGAGAATATAACGAGGCTAGAAATACGGGTGAGAGAAACTGAACTTGAGATGTTGATACGGTTTCATGTAGAGTCATAAAAAAAATAGGTGACGTCACTAAAAAGCAGGTGATGTCACTCAAACACAAACAAATAGGAATCGAAATGTTGAAGAAACCAAACGGGCGAGAGAGATGACTCGGGAGAGAACGACAATGAGGAAAAGACTCAAATGAGACGATTTAGTTCTAGCGTACAAACTTTGAACAGACGAGATAGTGCAAAACTGACATTGGTAATGTTTTAAGAAGCCAGCACGTAGGTACAACGGTTCCTAGTCGTATCTCGAAGTCCTAAGAAGAATAGTGAACTTAAGTACAAAAAAAAGTAGGTAAATACTTACTTGGTTGCGGGAGTCTTAGGAGTAGCGGGAGTTGCGGGAGTAGCGGGAGTAGCGGGAGTTGAGGGTTGGGTTGTGGTGAGATCGGAAAGAAGAAGATCGCACGAAAGCCTAGCAACAACTTCGTCGACAAAACTGTTATCATAAAATTTTGTCTCGTTTACGTTTCAGCCGTGTTAGCTTAGCCCTTTCCCAATGGTTCCCGAAATGAAAGGTCTCCAGATCGAGCCCTCAGAATGGTACATTTTTGTTCCATTAGTTGACATCCCTTGGAAATTGTAGTAGCAATAAATCATTTTTATATGTATATGTATCATACATAAAATAAATATATAAATAAAAAACTCCGCTCCGCAACCCTAAGACGATTTCGTCGCCTCTTGTTTTGTTTTAATTCTTTTTTTTTTGCGTAGCAACCTATTACAATCGATTTGGCGAGTTTTTTTTATATTCCTTTTTTTTTTAATGTGAAAAAGAATCTGGATGCATTAATTGCTACATAAGTAAGCTATAGAAGGTCATGTCCAGTTCAATTATACTAGTGTGGTGGTAGTGTTTTTTTGGATAACTAGGTTGTTTTAGTGATTTTCTATGTTGTATTTTACCATCGGATAATATGCACATAAGATAAAGAGATGAATATGACGATTGGTGAATGTAGATAAACAGAATGGTAGTACACAAATATGATATATTGTGTAAGGTATGATATGATAATTCATATATGAATAATGATTGTTATTGACAATCCATGGTTCATTTCTAAAATGATGTAAATGCGTGAAAGCTAACGACATAAAAACTGTTGGGTACAAACACTATTTTTGCACGTCAACCAGCCGCCTGCATGAAGTCCCGCATTTTGTGTGTGTTTTGTGTGCATTTGTTTTTGCATTATGCTTCATGTGTTTTTGTTGTGGGCACATGGCAAGTCATGACGGATCATGACGAGTCATGAATTCTCATGACGACTCATGTTCGTTCGCTAATTTTCATGAACAATCTTGAGCGTTCATGAAAGTTACGAGCGTCACGAAAGCGCATGAAAGTTCACGAACTTTCATGGGCGCTCGTGGCGAGTGTCGAGTGTGCCGGGGGGTGCTGGGCTCGAGTCTTTGACTCGGGCCCTTTGACCGATTTCGCGCCGGTCAAAGAGTGCGCGAAAATCAGGACCCGCGCGTGGGGTCCTGACATGCGCGTGTGGCCCCTCAGGGCCCGCGCGTGTGTCGCAACTGTTGCGACCGTGCACAGTTGCATGATCGCAACAGAACAGGGCAATTTAATGCCCTGTCCCATGCGAGACAAAGCACGATCGCGTCAGCGATCGGCTTTTCTCGCTTGACCGGGGGTGCCACGGGATTACGGTTGATCAACCGTATCCCGTGCTGACTCGGAAAACAGCAGCCTTCGCGTGAGAGTCACGCTGCTTAGCGTGATCATTTCGACGCAGGTACAAAACGGTAAATACCGTTTTATCAACGGTAAAATCTGTTTTATAACTGGGAAACGGTTTCTCACACAAGTATCCATGATTCCTCATGTGAACTCGCGGAAATTCATGACGTGAATCAGCAGGGGACTTTGGTTTCAATTCAAGTGGATTACAGTTAATTCTAATGAGGCAGATTGAGCCAAACTCTTCAGCAGTTTCACAACCGTTTTCTATTACTGCAAAACGAAGGTTTGGATTCCAGTTAAGCAACTGCTATATGTTTTCCTTTGTGTGTTTAGGACTTTATATAAATGTGTGCTTGTATTTGCTGCAAGAAAATCAAATGCCATTATGCTTTCCAAGCTCGGAATTCTACTACTACGTATTGACGAGAGTAGAAACGTAACGTGGTGCTGCCGAAACGCTGCTCGACCAGATTCCTCACTCCACAAATCAAGCAAGGCATAACTACTCACTTTGCATCTATTATATCCTTAGCTATGAGGTGACTTGTTGTCACACTCGGAGGGTTCAAAGTGAAGTTAAGTGTTGCCAAGTTTGTTTTCGTGGTCCAGGTTTAAACGCTTCCCTATCGTAATCAAAGTTAACACGTGGTATGAGAGCTGGTCCTTAGCCATTATCAACGTTTCCATCGATGGGGTCGCCTGGAGAAGAAGGGAATTCAGCCCCCGCGAGTAGTGGTAGCCAAGAATCTGGTGTCTCCGTGTCTAGGATAGCCCGGACGAGCCAGGGCCCGCTGCTAAGAGAAGTGTTGAAGAACTTCTCAGTCGACAATTTTAGTGGAGAGGGCTATGACGACTGGTCGTGGAAGATGCAGCTGTATTTTCGGCACATCGGTCTTCTTAAGCTCATGATAGGTAGCGAGAAACGACCCAGTGACCCGGAGCTTCAGAACGAGTGTGACGAACGCTCATCCGCCGGGTACTACATATTGTCTCAAAGCTTAGATCTCGCCCAATGCCAGCACATCACCCACCTCCTCCCGGATGAAGAGTGTGGTCCCAAGGCATGGGCCGTGCTCAAGGACATCCATGCACCCACATCAGTTGTTGCTAGAGAGAGAGCTCTCCACCCTTTGCCTTAGTGAAGGAGAACCCGTTCAGCCGATCCTAGACAAGCTGAGAGAACTCTACGCCAAGCTTGCCATCGCCGGAATCGCCTACCCCGAGCAAACGAAGTGTGTAAAGATGTTGTCGCTGCTACCGGAGTCGTGGATGATATTCACGAGCGGCCTGAGCCTTCCCCAAAACCAGAGTCTCTGGACCTTGGAGTGGATCCGCACCAAGATACTCGAAGAGGACTTCCGGAGGCGTCAACTAAGGGGAAGTGAAGAGGGGAGCAGCAACTACGCCATGCAAGGAGGCAAAGGGGGTAAAGGCAAGAAGTGGCAAGGGGCGGGGAGGGGGGCTGCTAAGGATGAGGAGAACTCAAGTCAGCAAGGTGGCAAGGGAACGGGACGTGGTGGAGGCAAAGGGGGAGGAAAGGGAGGCGAGAAAATGGAGGGCAAGTGTTGGTATTGTGAGGAGGTGGGTCACCCTTGGTTTAAGTGTCGTTCTAAACCCTCATGGTGGACCCCCTCCAACAGGACTAAGGATGGGAGCGGCGCCGGAGCGGTAGCCGATGAAGAACCGGCTGAAAATGAGGAACGTGAAGCCGGTCAGTTCTTCCACGTCGGGGAGCCGGAAGAGGAAGCGGTGATCGCCCATGCTGGAGCTTCACTGCACCCGCTCAACACGTGGATATTGGACACGGGAGCGGCATGGACCATGACTCCAAGGGCCGATCTCCTCGACAAGGTGGGGACCGTGTCGTAATAACAGACTGGAATGACTGTACTAACAGAAGGCTGGATACAAATAGGAAACCCTAATCCAGTGTACCCCCTAAGGCGTAACCCACTACAGCCTACAACCATATAAACATATAATGTTTGACACACCCCCATAGGCGAAGTGGGGAGACCTGGGGGTCACACGACCAGTCAGGGCAAAGCAAGGCAAAGCAAGCTCAGGGTGGATCTCGAGGATTCCACACAAATTCCGAGCACAAGCTAGTGGTCACAAGACCAGTTCACATGCAGGTTTATAACAGAGCAAGAGATACAGTGATCACAACCTAGCAAGAGTAAACATGCAGGTATATATATATAGTGATCACAGTACAAGCAAAGTCAAGAGGTAAGCAAGTGAGGTCCAGTAGGCACAAGGCCTAGTAGAGTGCAGAAGCGCTGATGGTCACGAGGCTGAAGCGCCTTGGTGAACACATCAGCAGTGTTGGCCTCAGTGGCCACGTAGCGAATACAAAGCTGACCACGCTGCTGCAACTCTCGAGCAAGGAAGTACCGCAGGGCGATGTGCTTCGTTCTGTGCTCCAGTCTGTGCTCCTCACACAAGGCAATGGCAGCCTTGTTGTCGACGTACAGCACTGGAGGAGAACGAGGCCACTCTCCCAGGTCGGTCAGCAGGTAGGTCAGCCAGCGTAGCTCCTGAGCAGCCATGGCTGTGGCGTAGATCTCAGCCTCACAACTGGAGCCGAGAACAGAAGAAGAGCGCGTAGAGCGCCAAGAAACTGAGCCAGAGCCAAGGCTGAAGGTGTAACCCTGAGATGACCGCTGAGTGGCCTGGTCGTCTGCCCAAGAAGCGTCTGAGTGCCCTGTGAGAACAACTCGGTCTCGCCCTCCAAGCACAAGCCCCATGCCCGACGTACTGCACAAGTAGCGCAACACCCTCTTAGCGGCATCCATGTGCTCCTTCCTGTGACGGCCAGGAGCGACATAGCGTGCAAGGATGCTAAGAGGGTATGCAAGGTCAGGTCGAGTGCAGGTCATCAGGTACATGAGGCAGCCCACAAGCTCTGGATACGGGCCACTCGGCTCTACGGACTCATCCGAAGGCAGAGCTGAGAGCGAGTGACCGGTAGGCAGAGGAGTGGACTGAGGCGAGGAGTACGTGAAGCGGAAGCGCTGGAGAACCTGCTGCACCATGTGTGACTGAGTCAGGGTGATGGTGCGCCGTGCTCTGTCCCGGGTGATCCGCAAGCCAAGATAGCTTGTCAGCTCACCCAGGTCTGTGCACGTGTGTCTCCTCTGCAGCTCCGACTTCACGTGAGCGAGTCCTGCAGTGTCAGCAGTGGCAAATACCAAGTCGTCGACGTACACGAGGATGTAGAACGGCGGCAGCGAAGTGTCGGTGCGCAGGAACAGCGACGGGTCAGCTGTAGAAGGCGCGAACCCAAGAGCCGCAAGTGTAGTCCTCAGTGTGTCGTGCCACTCACGCGGAGCCTGGCGGAGACCGTAGACCGGCCGCTGAAGCCTCCACTGAAACGACCCAGTGAAGCCAGGTGGGCGGCGCAGCCAGATCTCCTCGTGCAGGCTGCCCTGCAAGAAAGCAGTGCTGAAGTCAAGTGAGTGAAGCTCGTAGTCGCGCTGAGCGGCTATGTGCAGCAGCACCCGAAGAGTGGTCATCTTCGGGGTGGGGGAGAAGGTCTGGAAGAAGTCAACTCCCTCTCGCTGACTGAAGCCTCGAGCCACGTAACGCGCCTTGAAGACAGGCGGAGAACCCGGCGGCCGCTTCACCCTGAAAATCCACATGCCACTGACGATGTTCGCCCCAGGAGGGGGAACCTCGTCGACGTAGGTGCGTGTGGACTTCCAAGAAGCCATCTCGGCGTCCATGGCTGTCTGCCACTGAGAGGAGTAGGGACCCGCCATCGCCTCAGCGTAAGTGCGCGGGGTCGGGATGTCTGGTGCATCCGGGTCTCCCTCAGGGGCAACTAGCAAGGACACGAGACGGGGCAAAGCAGCAGCAAGACACTGGAACTCCTCCTGTCTGTCCTCAAGGACGTCCGTGCCAAGAGCACACTCACCCCCGACGGACGGAGGACAGACAGACTCAGACTCAGACTCAGCAACAAGGCTAGCAGCGTAGTCTAGACGACAGGCAGCAGCAAAGTCAACCAACTCAGCGACCAGAGCAGACGCAGCAGAGGACTCAAAGGTAGGGTCAGTGACAACAGTAGCAAGGAAACGCGTGACAGTGGGGTGCTCAGCACGATACCGGTCAGACTCAGGGTCCGGAACGTCAGGCAAAGAGGAAGCAGGAGGAGACGGTAGAGGGACACGCTGAGGAGCAGTAGAGGGACGCAGAGTCATGTAGTGAGTGCCTGGGACAGGAGGAGGACGCTCACGACGGACACGACTACCAGTGCGAGCACGACGAACAGGCGACGCAGGACGAGACTCAGGCTCACGACGCTCTGTAAGACCTCCTGTGGGACCAGTGTAAGGAGAGGGAGCAGGGAGAGACGAGGTAGGCGGTAACTGTGACTGCGGCTGGACAGGCGGAGGACACTCTACGGAGGGAGGAGGACAAGGAGGAGGAGTCTGCCCAAGAACCTGCTGAAGGAGCGGTACGAAGTACGGTCGCGGCCGCACAGCGTCTCCGGAAGCAGAGGAGACTCCAGCGGCCGGGTCCTCAGTACCAGTAGGAGCTCCAACGCCCGGGTCCTCAGTAGCAGCAGCAGTGCCACCGCTCGGGTCCTCAGCTCCAGCAGCAGCTCCACCGTCCGGGTCCTCAGCACCAGCAGCAGCGTCACCGCCCGGGTCCTCAGCTCCAGCAGCAGCTCCAACGTCCGAGTCCTCAGCACCAGCAGCAGCTCCACCAGGCGGGTCCGCAGCACCAGCAGCAGCTCCCACGTCCGGGTCCTCAGCACCAGCAGCAGCGCCACCCCCAGGGTCCGCAGCACCAGGAGCACCACTCCGAAGACTGCAGCGCCGTGTGTACCACTCGCGGATCTGCTGAATGGGGGGGAGCTCCTGGGTAGGAGGGGAAGTACCGGGACGAGCTCCAGCAGCACCTCTCTGGAGGCGGCAGTACTCGAGGTACCTCTCCTGCAGCTGCTGGGAGGAGAGGGCTCCTCCAGGTGTAGTACGCTCAGGCTCAGCACCCCCAGACTCAGCACCCCCAGGCTCAGCACCTCCAGGCTCCGCACCTCCAGGCTCCGCACCTCCTGGCTCAGCACCCCCAGGCTCCGCACCCCCAGACTCAGCACTCCCAGGCTCAGCACCCCCAGACGCAGCACCCCCAGGCTCAGCACCCCCAGACGCAGCACCCCCAGGCTCAGCACCCCTAGCAGGACGAGAGTCAACAGCTACCTCGACAGGCTCACCCGGGTCTACCTGGGACACACCTGAGGGAGCGGCACCCTGAGGGGGGAGGGGGTCTGGTACCTCAGCACCTGGAGCGAGGAAGAGAGGCGGGGGGGGGAGCGGGGCAGTGCGGTAGGGGAAGAGGCGGTAGTAGGGGACGGACTCGTCAAAAGTGACGTCCTGAGAGGCCAGGACACGACGCGAGGTGGGGTGGTAGAACTGCCAGCCAGGGGCGTCCGGGACAAAGCCAAGGAAGACGCAGGGGACAGCGCGACGGGAGAGCTTGTCCGCGGACGTGTCGCGGACAAAAGCTCGGGATCCCCAGACCCGAAAATGCGACGCATCGCCAGCCTCTCCCGTCCAACGCAGTGTCGGAGAAGTCTCGGGCAAGGAGACACGGGGCCAGAGGTTGAGCTGATGCGCAGCGTATCGGACTGCAAACGGCCACAGAAAATGGGGGGCAGCCGCATGGCTCAAGGAGGTACGAGCGACCTCCATGACCAGACCAATGCGGCGCTCAGCAACCCCATTCTGCTGTGGAGAGGCCGGAAGCGTGTACGACTGCTCAATGCCCTCCTGCTGACAGAAGGCCTCCAATAGGCCAGAGGAAAACTCTCCACCTCTGTCAGAGTGCAGACGCAGGACAGGGAAGTCGGAGCGGAAACGCTCACGGAGCTGGAGACGAGATCTGCGGATCCAAGGGATCAAGACATCAGGGACGTCACCCTTGGCGCGCAAGGGGAAGACCGTGGTGTAGCGCGAGAAGTCGTCAACAACAATCAGGAAGTACCTCTCCTGACCCTGACCACGGACGCGGGCTGGGCCCCACACGTCCATGTGGAGCGTCTGCAAGGGAGCAGTCGTCGGGGGAAAGGAGGAGGAGTGAGGAGCGGCGCGCTGCCGTCCCTCGACACAGGGAATACAGGGAGGAGCAGGCGAGTCGGGAAGGGGAGGGAGCACCCTGGGAAGACCAGCAACAAGGTCCTGTTTGTGCATGGCCCGAAGGCGCTGCACAGACGGGTGACCAAGGCGGTGGTGCCAAAGGACAGTCTCATGCGCCAGAGAGCGACACGAGCAGGGGGCGGACAGCTGACCTGACGCAGACGCAGACGCGGACGCAGCTACCTGAGGGGACTCAGTGGTCAGTGTGTAAAGGTCCGACCCCGGCTCCCGAGTGAAGGTAGCCAGGTGGCGACCCGTCCGAGCACACGTGCAGTGTGTCACGCGCTCGTAGGCAGGGGTGAACTGGTGAACACCCCCGTCCTGGAGCGCACTACCTGCCACCAAGTTCGTAGAGAACGAGGGGAGGTAGAGACCTGAGAGCTTGCCGGACGGAACCGCCGGACAAGGAAGGACAGTGGAGGAGGTCGCAATGACCGGACCCCCAGAGGGGTCAGCAAGGGAGACAGCAACTGGCCGAGCTAGTGGCTCAAGGACAGTGCGGTCACGAAAGAAGGAGCGAGAAGCACCTGAGTCCAGTGTGAAGGTGTGCAGTGCTGCAGTCGACTCAGTACCAGGGGGCACGGACGCACGAGCACCTAGGGCAGCAGCCTCACCAGGACCTGTGGGAGCAGACGCACTAGCACCTAGAGCGGCAGCCAGACTGGCCTGAATGCCCGGGTCGGGCGGAACACGCAAGTACTGAGCACCCTCTCCACTAATAGACATCGCATACATGGCAGTGAGAATAGCATCAAAGTCTAAAGCCCAAATATCAACACCCCTCTTTTCCAGATCAGCCCAGCGCGGCAGCTCAGTGGCAGCAGGAAACTGAGTGCGCCACGCGTCGTTAAGGCGCGCGAAGCAGCGCTGCGTGGGGTGCGGCCTCCCACACTGCTGGCCGCTGCGGTCACCTGTGCGAATGACGTACGTGCAGATAACGCTACGCTGCGCATACCACTCACGGGCGGCCTGAAGCGTCGGGGCGGGCTGCTGACTCTGCCCTCCGCCAGTGCCTCCACGACCACCACCCCCACCGCCGCCGCCCCGGCCACCTCCACCCCTGCCGCCGCCACGACCACCTCCGCCTCCGCTGCCGCCTCCACCACCACTCCCACCGCTGCTGTCTCCTCCCCCACTGCCGCCACTAGTCTCCCCAGCCGCGCCTCCACTCCCACCGCCTCCACCCCCACCTCCTCCGCCACCACCCCCACCCCTGCCCCCCTTGTTCCTGCGGCGCCCGCTCGAAGCAGACGCGGTCCCGACCTTCTCAGCACCAAGAAGGTCGACAGCAGCAGCAGAGGCGACAGAGGGGAGGAGGGGGGAAGGGGAACACCCCTCAAAGAACGGGGTGCGGGGGTCGCCACGAGAGGTGCCTACAGCGACAATGCTCGCCTCAGCTGCAAGCACTTCCTTCTCGAGGAGGGCAACAGTGAGCTCAGTGGGGGAGCGAGAGAGGAAGTGGTCCCTGACTGCGCGCAGAGAGTCAGGGAGGCGGGTGACGATGTGGTAGAGAGTGATCCAGAGTGGGGGGGGGTTGCTAGTGAGAAACTCGGCAGGCATAGCAGCGCGAAAGCGGGCCTCACTAGTCTTAAGGTGGGTGATGAGGTCTGCGACAGTGTGAAAGGAGGCTAGGTCGGGGAACAGGTAGGGGAGAGTGAGGCGGCCTAGCGTGGCAGAAGCGGGTGAGGAGTAGCGGGCAACTACAGCGGTGTAGAGGTCCTTAGCAGTCTTGCACTGGCCGAAGTGCTCGCGCTCGTCTAGCGGCAGGGAGTTGCGAATAGCAAAGCGAGCATGCGCATCACGGGTCTGCCACTGGGAACGCAGAGTGCTGTCAGCAGTCGAGTCAGGGGCAGTGGCATGGCCTAGGGCGTGGTCGTACAGTGAGATATCTTCCTTGGCAGTGAGCTGTAGGAACAGGTGTAGGTCATCTAGCCAGGTTTCGAACTTCACCGGACGGCCCTCGGCATCGAAAGCTAGAACGGGAGGACTAGCCATAGCGACAGTAGCAGTAGCAGTAGTAGTAGGAATCAGGCCGCTGGAAAGGTGTGCGGAGGGTCAACGGGGCCGGCGGGGCCGCTAGGTAAGGCGCAGGCGGGGTCGACTGTCCGTAGTGGCACACGAGCGGCAATAGTAGGTAGCGTGGCAGCAGGAGCTGCAACGGCGCACTGGTGGTAGCTGCAGTGGTAGCAGTGTGCGCGGTAGGTAGTAAATAAGCAGCAGTGAGAGCGAGTGCCTCGCGGGCGGCGGCTGCAGAAGCGCACGGGCGGCAGCGGCGCACGGGGAACGGTGGCGCACGGGCAATGGCGGCGCACGGGCAGCGGCAGCGTAGGGGCAGCGGTGCGCAAGCAGCAGCGGAAGCAGCGGCGTGCAAGCAGCTGCGGGCATCGGGGCGTGCGCGAGCAGACGACGGGCGGCTGCGGGCGGGCGGCCGCTGCGACGGCGGGCTGCGGGCCTGCGGGGCGTGCGCGAGCAGGCGACGGGCGGCTGCGGCGCACGGCAGTGGCTGCGGCGGCGGCAGCGAGCACGGCAGCAGCAGCAGCAGCAGTGCACGGGCGGTAGTAGCGGCGGCAGCGGCTGCGGGCACGGCAGAAACGCGGGAGCGGCAGCGGGCGACTCGCGGGCAGCAGCGGCAGCAGCAGCGGGGGACCGGCGGGCGGCAGCTGCAGCGGTGCAAATCGCGGGCCGGCGGGGCCGCGGCGGGCTGTGCGCTAGCGACGCAAAGGCGTGCGAGCAGTGCGCGGGCAGTGCGACGGGGCCGGCAGCGGGCAGCACGCAAGGCCGACGGGGCCGCTAAGGGGCGAGCGGCGGGGTCGTTCGAGGCGCTAAGGGGCGGCGCGACGGGGCCGTGAGGGGCCTCTAGGTCAAATGCGACGGGGCCGCGGGGCCTCTAGACGGGGCTCGATCGACGGGGCCAGCGGGGCCGAATAAAAATAATGAAGCGCTCGAGGGCGCTACGGGGGAGGCGCTAAGAACGCGCTCCGGTAGTAGGTAGGTAGTTAGGTAGCGAACGGTGGGCCCTTAGGAACGGTCCTAGAGAAGGACCTGCTCTGAAACCATGTCGTAATAACAGACTGGAATGACTGTACTAACAGAAGGCTGGATACAAATAGGAAACCCTAATCTAGTGTACCCCCTAAGGCGTAACCCACTACAGCCTACAACCATATAAACATATAATGTTTGACAGACCGCACCAATTGCCAAAGTGAAGTCGGCATCCGGGCACGCTCCCAAGGTGACGGGGGCGGGACGTGCTGCATTCAAGGGTGCCGATGGCAAGCCGGTGGTGCTGAGCGATGTGCTACTCGTCCCTGATCTCAAGGCGAACCTGATTTTCCTTAGTAAGTTGGGGAAATGTGGGGTCAACACTTCCACCGATGGTGCCAAGACATTCACGGGGCGGCTGGGAAAGCGGGTGTTGTGGGACCTTCATGAGAATCGCGATGTTTGCAAGTCAATGTGGCAGCTGCCGGTGGTGTTATGGGGCAAGGAGGGTGGATCCGAGGGGGAGTGCAATGCTGTAGCTGCAGAGGAGCTGAAAATTTCAGCGAGGAGCGGTGAAACGGACTGGATGACAGCCCACCGTCGCCTCGGGCACATAGCTATGCCCGCACTGCAGCAACTGCAAAAGGGGGAAGGGGTCAAGGGGCTAGAGCTGATTGGTGCAGCGGTCTCTCACAAGTGTGAAACTTGCATGCTAAGCAAGTTTACACGCTTCCCCTTTCATGCAACCGAGGGTGGCGGCAAGAAGCTCTTAGAGCTCGTGCACATGGATGTGGTGGGGCCGCTACCAGTGATAGGGGAACAGGGTGAGAGTATTTTCTCACAATTGTCGATGATTGGAGCCGAGTGACTTGGGCCTATCCAATCAAGAAGAAGGACCACGTGCCGTCCATCATCCGTGACGATTGGCTGCCGTTGGTGGAGAAGCAGTCCGGGCACAAGGTGATGCGGATTAGGACTGACCGGGGTGGGGAGTTCCTTGGGGAGGAGCTGACTGCATGGTTGAAGAAGCAGGGCATCATTCGCGAGCTCACCACCTCAAACACACCGCAGTCCAAAGGCGTAGCCGAAAGGGCAAATCGAACGGTCTTGGAGACAGCACGTGCAATTGAGTCGGGATTGGGGAACTCCAAGTGGCCACACGCTGTGCGCCACGTCACGGTGGGGAAGAACCGGGTGTTCACCAACGTTGGTGGTGAGTCATGGGTCCCCATGGAGAGGTGGCTTGGGAGGAAGCCGCCCATTGACATGCTGCGTGTGTTTGGCTGCATGGCAATGGCTCACATCCCTAAGGCACACCGTAGTAAGTTGGGTGCAACGGCTGTTTGGTGTGTGCACTTGGGGTTGGCAGCGGAAAGCAAGGGGTGGCTGCTATGGGAGCCGAGCAAAGGAGTGGTGTTTGACAGCAGGGATGTCAAATTCATGGAGGACATCACCTACGGAAGCTGATCCAAGCAACCAAAGGAGAAACTCATGCAGCAGCTGGAGCAAACAACGATGGGGTTTGATGAGGAGGAGTGGGTAGGAGAGGAAGGTGCAACACCACACGAGGAGGAGAGTGCAGCAGAGCTTCCCGTGTTCAAGGGCGTGGAACCAATGGTTGCACCTGAGGAACCTTACCCTATAACTCGTGTGATTCCCCCCACCCTTCCCCTGAGAAGAACCCAAATCAAAACCCTTCCCACAGGTCGTGCTCTTTCACCCATGATCGAAAGGCAAATGCGAGCAGCCGCATTGAAACTGAGGGAATACGGAGGAACAAGGGGAGGGCAGCAGCAAACCGACGCATTGCTGGTACTTCAAAGTAGCTGTGACTCCGATGAGGAAGAGGAAGAGGAAGTCTATTGCTTCATGGCACCCGCACCGACACAACCGCTTACCATGGAAGAAGCACTCAAAGGACCGGATAGGGACAAGTGGGTGGCGTCAATGGATGCGGAATACAACAGCCAAATGGAAAATGGGACATGGGAGCTGGTGCCATTGCCGGAGGGGAAGAAAGCCATAAGCTGTGGCTAGATTCATAGGATTAAAACTGACAACAAAGGAGCCGTGTCAGTTTACAAGAGCAGGCTGGTTGCTAGGGGATACCAGCAAATGGAAAGGGAAGACATCAAGAAAACCTTTGCAGCAACTCCGAAGACACCAACATTGTGTGTTCTCCTCGCCGGTGCAGCCGTGTGTAGGTGGGTGATAGTTCAGATGGATATCACCACAGCCTTCCTCTATGGGCTGATAGATGTGGAGGTGTTCATGTCGCAGCCGCCGGGTTATGAGGACGGTACCGGACGTCTGTGCAAGCTGAAGAAGGTCATTTATGGCCTCAAACAAGCACCACACTGCTGGTACAACAAGTTGTCTTCGGTTCTAGAGGAGATAGGCTTTAGGGCGAGTGCATGTGACGAGGGTCTTTTCCTCATGGGGGAGAGGGAAAGCCTTGTCATGTTCCTGGTGTACGTGGACAACATCCTCTTATTCGGGAGCAGCAAGCAGGAAGTGATGAAGGTGCAGCAGAAGCTGATGCAAAACTTCAAGTGCAAGACCTTGGGGGAGGCGAACTACTATCTTGGGATGCACATTGAAAGGGATGTCAGCAATGGATGGGTGAAGCTGCACCAGGAGAAGTATATCAAGGACATGGGGAGCAAGTATGAGATTGAGGTCGGAAGGAAGATTGTTACACCACTTCCATCCGAGTTCAAAATCATCAAGGCCGGTGAGAATGAAGGGGTGGATCAGCGGGACCACGCTCGTTTTCAGTAAATGGTGGGGAGTTTGCTCTATGCAGCCGTGCACACGAGGCCGGATGTCTCTTTTGCTGTGGGGCAACTGGCTAGGGTGGTACAAAATCCCACCGAGGAGCAGGTGGATGCAGCTGAGCGCATCATCAAGTATTTGAACTCCTATCCCACCGTTGGAGTTCAATATTCGGCAGTGGCTCAAAAGAAGCAGAAAGGAGCAAAGGTTCTGAAGGAGAAGGGGGAGCGTCTTTGGGAAATGGAGCTATTTCTCACAGGGTATGCTGATGCAACCTGGGCTTCGGAAAAGGAAGACATGTCCTCTGTGGGAGGATATGTGTGCATGATTGGTGGTGGGCCCGTGAGCTGGAGGTCAAAGAAACAGGTGGAAACGGCGGGTTCTTCTGTTGAAGCCGAGTACATGTCAATGTATCATGCAGCCAAGGAGCTGATTTGGCTGAGGAAGCTGCTGGAGGAGATAGGGCACGAGCAGAAAACGGCTACACCGCTGTTTTGTGACAACTCTAGTGCCATTGCAATGTCCAAGAACGCGGTGCTGCATGGGCTCACCAAGCACATGCAGATCAAATGGCATTGGCTGCGCAAGGAAGTGCAGAGGGGATCCATTCAACCTCTCTATGTGAAAACACAACAGCAGACGGCATATTTTCTCACGAAGCGGCTGGCTGAAGAACCTCACTGGCGCTGTGCTAAGCTTTGCGGTATGAGCCTTAACTAGGCTCATGCAAGGAGGTGCAAGCAGGCGGTTGCTTGAGGGGGAGTTTGTTGGGTGCAAATACTATTTTTGCACATCAACCAGCCGCCTGCACGAAGTCCCGCATTTTGTGTGTGTTTTGTGTGCATTTGTTTTTGCATTCTGTTTCATGTGTTTTTGTTGTGGGCACATGGCAAGTCATGACGGATCATGACGAGTCATGAATTCTCATGACGACTCATGTTCGTTCGCTAATTTTCATGAACAATCTTGAGCGTTCATGAAAGTTACGTGCGTCATGAAAGCTCATGAAAGTTCACGAACTTTCATGGGCGCTCGTGGCGAGTGTCGAGTGTACCAGGGGGTGCAGGGCTCGAGTCCTTGACTCGGACCCTTTGACCGATTTCGCGCCGGTCAAAAAGTGCGCGAAAGTCAGGGCTCGCGCGTGGGGTCCTGACATGCGCGTGTGGCCCCTCAGGGTCCGCGCGTATGTCGCGACTGTTGCGACCGTGCAAAGTTGCACGATTGCAACAGAACAGGGCAATTTAATGCCCTGTCCCATGCGAGACAAAGCACGATCGCGTCAGCGATCGGCTTTTCTCGCTTGACCGGGGGTGCCATGGGATTACGGTTGACCAACCGTATCCCGTGCTGACTCGGAAAACAGCAGCCTTCGCGTGAGAGTCACGCTGCTTGGCGTGATCAATTCGACGCAGGTACAAAACGGTAAATACCGTTTTATCAACGGTAAAATCCGTTTTATAACTGGGAAACGGTTTCTCACACAAGTATCCATGATTCCTCATGTGAACTCGCGGAAATTCATGACGTAAATTAGCAGGGGACTTTGGTTTCAACTCAAGTGGTTTTTAGTTAATTTTAATGAGGCAGATTGAGCCAAATTCTTCAGCAGTTTCACAACCGTGTTATAATACAGTAAAGCGAAGGCCTGGATTCTAGTTAAGCAACTGCTTTATGTTTTCCTTTGTGTGTTTAGGACTTTATATAAATGTGTGCTTGTATTTGCTTAAAAAAATCAAATGCCATTATGCTTTCCAAGCTCGGAATTCTACTACTACGTATTGACGAGAGTAGAAACGTAACGTGGTGCTGCCGAAACGCTGCTCGACCAGATTCCTCACTCCAGAAATCAAGCAAGGCATAACTACTCACTTTGCATCTATTATACCCTTGGCTATGAAGTGACTTGTTGTCACACTCGAAGGGTTTAAAGTGAAGTTAAGTGTTGCCAAGTTTGTTTTCGTGGTCCAGGTTTAAACGCTTCCGCATCGTAATCAAAGTTAACAAAAACTATGCTATTGTATCTCTTGCCTAGCATGGGGGGAGCTAATACCATAATCTTTGAACAGACAGCATTCACATCAAACAACACAATCTCTGAACTCTAAACAAGAGGCGACGAAATCGTCACAGGGTTGCGAAACATTTTGCGGAAACACATAAAACATTGTCGAAGAGTTTTGCAAAAATATATAAACATTGTTTCAGGAATAGTGTACCAACTACTCAAGCTGGTACACTATCGAAATGGTTTCAGTAAGGTTTGAAAGCAAGACCTCTCGATCCGCAGACATTTCGCAAACGATTGTGCTAAACACGCTGTTGAAAGCAGGACAAAAAGTATTTACGATACGTACTGGTTGCGACAAAATTTCCATCTCCTTTGGGTTTCTTCTTTCTCTTCGTCCCTCTTCTTCCCTCTCGCTAGTTGAGCTAGGCTCTTCTTGGTTTCTCGCAGAGACAAACACACAGAGGTATGTACTATAGCCTAGACGCACCTTACCCAACTACGTTTTCTAGTTAAGAGCAACTATGTTAGCCGTTTTATTATAGATTCCTTCCGTTTCGACAGTATATCCCGTTCTGGCACTTCTTTTTTTCCCCTGATTGTATTTCCCTCTCTCCTCTCTTTATCTTCCTTAGTTTCGGCTTCCTAGTAGTATGTTTTACTTGTACGTTCTTGTGCTCTTCACGCCTCCGTGATTCCAACGCCACCTTCTCTCGTTCCCACATTCTTTTATTAGTGCTAAATTTTTAGCATATGCTTCCTTATCTCATTGGTTCTTCACTGCAACTAAGGAGTGAAGTCAAATGCCAGTATCATTTTCTCGCCGATTGAGGAACTTCAAATCTGAAATAACTAGAATAATTTTCTCTCTTTTTGTTTTTTTTTTTTTTTTTTTTTTTTTTATTTTATTGTGATTGCCGCAGCATCGCCGGCGTTAGTGCAATGTGTTTGTCCTTGGAACGATCAGGCACGCGGAGTTGCTCCTGGTGAGTCCTTCGTTGACCTTCATGCCTGCCTTCTTGTTTCTTTCTTTTCTTTCTTTGTTTTATTCCTCCTATTATTTTGTATTTGCCTGTTTGTTTTACCCTCGTTGACGATGTTATCGATTTCTACTTTAGATGCTGAAATTGATGAAATCAAAAAAGCTTTGAGATGACACGGTATTGCGCATTTGCATGAGAGGTATGTCACGGCAGTGCAAGCAAGATATAATCCGTGAGCACGAAATATGTCGACCTCAGTCAAAGTAATGTTTTTTTTATTTTTTCACGAATTCAGACACGTCATGGCAGTAGCATGCATGGAATGTGGTACGTCAAAATGTTGCACCACCTTTTCCTGCGTCTGTTGGCTGCTGTTTTCCTGGTTGTTTGATGTCTAATTAGTTATTATTCTTCTTGTTTTCTTTGATTCTTAATTCTTCCGCCCCAGTGAAAGGGATATATCATATATCCTTATTTTCTCTTCCTCCCTCTACCCCTTGATTCCTTTGTTTTTTTCTGCTTGTTTGCTTTCTTCAGCAGGCCGCATGTACACCAGTACATACTACTTTATTTTTATTGTTTTGAGGAGTTAATGGATTGAGGGCCAGAGAATTGGCAGTTCTTGGATTGTGGGTTTAGGTTGTTAATAGTTTCTTTGCATATTCTATTTCCATTTCTTAATTTCCCCTTGTTTGTGCATTTGCATGTGCATGATTTCGTATGATTATGCATGCATTAACAATGCATGTCTGTAAGCTTAAAAAAGAGGAGCCAATTCTATCATTTCCCAAAAGTTCATTGAGAACTCTCAAAAGTGTACGCTCACTTAAACTGGATTTGATAGGTTGAACCTTTTTTTAGGGCTTAAAGATTGTGCTGTTCTATGTGATAGTTATAATGATTCAAAATTTATGCTACTGGCTCCCCCCCATACTAGGTAGGGGTTGCGATAGCATAGTTTTTGGGTCATTCATTATCACACATCATCATTACCATATGGTTATGCATCCTATATTGCATTATATTCATATAACATTCTATAATTAATTCGTGCAAACCATTATTCATATTTACTCATGCATATGCATATCACTCATCCACCATGACAGCAAGCATTACAAAATTCAAACCATGAAAAATTGTATGTTGAAAGTTTATTTACATTACATAATAAAAGCAGTAGAAGTCATGTTTCTGGCCAGATTATTTATATTCCTATTAAAAAATATATAAATGATGAAAAAAATAAACTGGCCAGATCGATTGTAATAGGTTGCTTCGCAACCCAAAAATGTATCAACTCTATCAAATCTAGTTCGATTAGGCTCTTGACAGGCGCGCCTATGAACCTTCTAATGAAATGGTAGATTTTGTCAGAATGTTATTATTATCTAGCCTGTAGTGGGGTGCTCTATAGCGAGTACAACCCAGTTAGGGTTTGCTATATGTACCCCAACTGCTGCTAGTGAAACCCCTCTCTCCTTTCAATCATTCTTGCCTAGTTCTTCTAACATGGTATCAGAGCAGGTCGACCCTCCTGGGTCGATCCTGTGGGTGGGCCCACCACCTAAGCCTTCCGCTGCTACTGCTACTGCTACTGCTACTCCCTGTCCGCCGCGCGCCCCGTGGCGCGCGGCGTCGAAACTAGGGTTTTCAGCCCGCCGTGCGCCCCGAGGCACGCGGCGGTTTTCTGCCCGCCGTGCGCCCCGAGGCGCGCGGCGGTTCTCTGCCCGCCGTGTGCCCCGAGGCGCGCGGCGGGTTCCTGCCCCGTCACTCGGCACGTCGCCCCCGGGAGGCGCTGCGACGGGCGACGGGGACCCGCGCGTCGCCCCCCGTCGCCCGTCGTGGCCTGCGCGCGGCCCGTACACCCGGCACGCGGCCCGTACGGGCTGCGCCAGGCCCGCGCGCGGCCCGTACGGGCTGCGCCAGGCCCGCGCGCGGCCCGTACGGGCTGCGCCAGGCACGCGCGCGGCCCGTACGGGAAGCGCCAGGCCCGCGCGCGGCTCGGGCCGCCTGCGCGCGGTTCGGGCGGCTCTACCAGGCCCGTGGGCGGCCCGTTCCTCGCTGCTCCTGCCCTCTCCACTGTCCCCCGTGCTTCTACCGGCGCCTCACCCCTCCTACAGCCCGTTCTCCTAAATTAGGGTTTGGGGGTGAAGAGTGTGGGGGTGGCGGCTATGGGGGTGTCGGTTGTGAGTTCCTCCCCCTGCTCCTCCTCCTCCCTCGTCTCCCTCTGCTACAGCTGCCGCTGAGGGGGGTGGTGTGTGGGAGCCTAGGGTTTGGGGTTTAAGGGGGGTACCGTCGGAGTGGAGCTAGGGTGTCAGCAGGGGGTGTGTGAGAGGGGCGTGGGACGGTCGGGGGAGATTGCGTGGAGGTAGCCGTCGTGACGCCAGCAGCGCCAGTAGTCCGGATGCCCTCGCGCGTTTCGGTAGCCCAGCGAGCCTGCTTCGCCAGTCGCCTGTGGGTCCGTTGCTCCTGTGTGTGCTCGTCGTAGCCGCGGAGCCAGATACTCCCGTAGTCCGGTGCCCTCGTGCGCTCGGTAGCCACTGTGCGCGCCGCTCCTGTTGCCCGTGTGTCTGCAGCTTCAGTCGGCGCCTTTCATCTTCTCTCCTCTCGCCAGCCCTCCTCCTCCTCGCTTGCCCTCTGTGACTGCCTCTAGCTTTGCTCATAACTGTGAACTTTAAACTATTGCTTCTTGAACTTGTGCTCAGAATGTGTGGTGACATTGTGATCCACCCTGAGCTTGTACTGCTTTGCTTGCTCTGCTGATTACACCCCACTTTGGCTATGGGGGTGTGTCAGAATGTTATTATTATCTAGCCTGTAGTGGGGTGCTCTATAGCGAGTACAACCCAGTTAGGGTTTGCTATATGTACCCCAACTGCTGCTAGTGAAACCCCTCTCTCCTTTCAATCATTCTTGCCTAGTTCTTCTAACAGATTTGGGGACCTTTTTTTTTTTTTTTTTTAATTTCACATATGTGCATTGTTAATGCAATGTATATGCATGCATAAACACGTAAGCAAAACCACAATACCAACACGATAATTAATCTTGAAAGAATGTGCAGTCGAAGGAAAAAAAATACAAGAACCAAATCAAAAGCATAAGGTAATTGTCTAATCTATCTCTGGCCCATATTGTCTTGACATATTTCTCATGGAACAAGAAAATATTGCTCTTGATTACAGACAAGCTTCACCGGTCTTGGGCTTCACAGATGCTGCAGAGAATTGAAGGTTCAAACATAAAATGGTAATCGTCAAAACATATGACTAAAAGGTATACGAAGTTGACAGAAGTGGGACTTGACTACATGGCGTCCATCACATCAAGAATGGTCTTGATGATGCGATCTCCCTCAAGACCAAAGTGAATTTGTAAAAAAAAAAAAGAGAGAGAGAGAATGGGAAGAAAAAATATGTTAAGAATATAAAAAGAGAATTGGATAAAGAGGGAAGTAGGGATGGGAAAAATGAGGGATGGAGGGAACGAAAGGAGGGAAGGAGGAAAGAACGGAAAGAGGGAATAGGGAAAGAATAAATGAAGAAATATGAAGCTGGAATGAGAATCAACATGAATTACAATACATCAATAGAATCATCAAAACAATCTTGAGTTAGCGACACATACCTTCACGAGCCAGCGACCTCGAAGAGCGTCCAACATGTGTTGACGCTCCTCCGAGGGCAAGGAGAGAAAAATGGACATTTGAAGATGCGGAATTACTTTGGTCATGATGCTCGGTTGAATCACCGAGCCATGTGCTTGGGCCTTGTATGACGCTGAACACACAAAAAGGACATCAAAATAAAAGTTGACTGCCAAGAAAAAACGTTCAAAAAATATATCTGAAATCATATCATACCATACTGACCACTCTCGTGTACGACAAGTGTGACGGTGGTGTTATCGATTTTGGTGATCGGCGATGATCTATGCTCCGCGCCAAGTACTTCAGCGTGATACATGATCTAAAAACAGGCAGTGGACAGATCGAATCCCCCGAACTATCTCTGCACACTCATGCAAGAGCTGTGCAAATGATCCTTGATTTCTGCTACAAATGACGCTAATTTCTCTTCCTTTATTGTTATTACGAGAGTGTCCACATGACTCATCCTGAATACGGAAAACAGAAACATTTTTAACGAACCTAAAATGCGATAGTGTCTTTACAAGGGTGTCCACTATTTAACCTTAAAATGCACTAGTACGTTCACTTACAGAAACACGAGGCCGACTCACATCCCATTAGGCGAGTAATGGTCGTCTTGTCTTACAGGTTAGTCTTGTTTTGAAGCATCTGTGATCTCCAACGCTCGTGTAAACTAACACGTATGTAGCATCGCCGTGTTCGTCTAAGTATGTCTTACAGCACTGATGGATCCATGTGGCAGTGTCCTCCAGACATACCAAGACGCTCCGAAGTGACGAATCATGGATGATAGTTGTGAACTTACGCAATCCACTCGGCGTCCCAATTGACGAGACTTTCAGCCTCACGGAAAGGCAAGGGATCTGGTAATATAGAAGGGTTGAAAATAGCATTCTAAATAGGAAAACACAAGCCTTAAGAACTCAATAAGTATTGTAATAACAACTGTGATCTCCGATGCTCGTCGAGAGTAAAGAATGATTGCACTCGAAATCATTGTTGTCTTGAACAATGCAAATTTTAGATAGACTTTGCTGATGTAAACTGACATGTCTGTAGCATCGTCGTGTTCGTCTAAGTATATCTTACAGCACTGATTGATCAGTGTGGCATACTTACAGCACTGATTGATCCGTGTTGCAGCGTCCCCCGGACATACCAAGACGCTCCGAAGTGATGAATCGTGGATGATAGCTGTGAACTTACGCAATCCACTAGGCGTCCCAATTGACGAGACTTTTATACACACGAAAAGGCAATTGATATGGTCATACATAAGGGTGGAAAATAACATATTGAATAGGTAACACAAACCTTAAGAACTCAATAAGAATTGTTATAACAAATGATTATCAATGTAAAAACATTGTTTACAATTGATGAAACAAAACCGAATAAAAGTTGTGCTAAACAAAAAGCATCAAAAGATGTTGAGTTGAAAACATGAGAAACAAGTCATGAATACAACAGCATAATACAAGAATGCAACCATGACATTGGAGATATACACGCTTGTATATTTCAATTATAAACACAATTAACTCGTTCATGATAATCAATCTGCTCTTACCCTGGAGTCGTCCTTCGGGCAAAAAAAAGTTCATGAGCGTTGCGTTGACCACTATTGGGATCTAAAAACTCTGAAGCACGCATTTAATTACCCCTCATTTAGTCCCCACGGGGTCACCTCCAAGGGTCCTCGGGTGCCTGGCAAAGCCAGCCCCTAACCAAGGGAACGTGTTTGTCGAGGGAAGCACTAAGCGTAAATCCGGTCGTGTGCACTAGAACGCTCCAATACACATTTGCGGAAGCAATAACGACCGATTGGCTCGTGTGCAGAAATTTCTCATCGCGTCAATACGTCGATAGAGAAAATGTTCAATCCAAAAGGGTTAATCACAATGAAACATAGGCACGCATATATATTTCGCCTAATACACATGCAAAGGAAAATGTCACACTATTGATAAACTTCATTTCTATGACCTCGCCTTGCTGTCTGGAAAAACAGTTGTTCAACATCTGCTGCGTTTGGCTTGATCCGTCTCTGTAAGAAAACCGCCTTCATATTACATGTCCCCCAAACGGCTCTGCTGACCCCACTCGCAAACGCACACGTAAAATCATGAACGCTCGTGTGAATTACTGTTTTCCCGTTGTAAAAAGGAGTTTACCGTTTTGCACCTGAAACGAAATCATCTCGTTACGTGCGCGACATATCTGTTTCATGCTCGCCACGTCAGAAAAAACAATACTCGAATTTCAGTTAGTCAACTGAAATTTTGAGTCAACCCCGAGCACCCCTCGGGATCCCACCCATCCAAAACACATGCGCACACCTCACGTGCGCAATCATGTACGACCAGACAAACTGGTCGTGCTGTACAGCTCCAAAAAGTGCGTCCTGTGCACGCTTGCAACAGTGCGAGCCTGACGCGTGGGCCTGAGGGCCCACAAGGGCGTGTCAAGACCACACGCGCGGGTCCTAACAGTCGCGCGTTTTTTTACCAGTACGAAACTGGTCAAAGGGCTCGGTCAAACATCGAGCCCCACCTCCCCGGCACACTCGACTCACACATTGAGCACTCATGAAAATGCATGAATGGAGCATGAGAAAACATGAACGAAACACAAACAGCCATGAACAACCATAAACGTACATGAACGAGCATGAACATACATGAACACTCACGAAGCTTACACGAATAGTACGCGAACGTACATGAATACGCGAAGGCTCATGAAAGCACATGCTCACTCGGAACTCCTCGTAGTCACTCTCCTCGTCGTCTCCGACCATCATTGCCGCTCCAGCTAGGGCCGTCTTGCCCTGCTTCCCCGGCGCATCATAGGTCAGCCTATTAGGGGCTTGGACTCTCCTCTTGCCCCTTCCTTCCTCCTCAGCTGCAGGGACTTGAAGGCCTTGGCGTTGCTGCGGTGTGGTGCGGTTCCGTGGAGCGCTCGTAGTGCGGGAAGGGAGCGTCGGTGCACGTTCGCTCACTTGCTGCACCTCCTCCTCCTCCTCTTCCTCTGCATCATTGGCCTCCTCTCCCCCATTCACAAGGGAAGATTGCCTCGTGGTGGTGCTGCCGCTGCTCAGTTCCAATGGCAGCTCCACGTGCTCCAAGCCGGAACTCTTCACCTCCCCAAACCGCACGCCTATCTTCGCCTCATTCTCCGCCTTCCAATCCTTGTACATGAAGTTCTCCATGAACTTGCAGTCCCTGCTCACCATGAACTTCTTGGTGAAGGGGTCCCATAGAAGCCACCCCTTGCTGTTTTGAGCCATGCCCAAGTGCACGGCCCACACCGCCTTGGCACCAAGCTTGTTGTGCCGAAGATGCTTAGGTACGAGCGCCATGCACATGCACCCGAACACCCGAAGCATATCCACCTTTGGCTTCCTGCCAAGCCACTCCACATAGGGCACCCATTTGTCTGCTCCCACATGAGTCAAGACTCTGTTCTTGGCCACACATGTGCTCCGTACCGCATCAGGCCAGAAATAGTCGGGTAGCCCGGCTTCAATGAGCAACCCGCGTGCCGCCTCCGTGATCGTCCGGTTCGCACGCTCGGCGATGCCGTTCATTGCAGGGGAGTATGGCATGGTGAGGGAGTGCCGAATGCCGTTCTTCTTCAGCCACAACCCAAACTCCTTGCCCAGGAACTCTCCCCCTCGATCGGTGCGGATCGACTTCACAAGTCGGTCTTGTTGCCGCTCCACCATCGGCAGAAAGTCGGTCTTCAACGTTTCAGCCACGTCACTCTTCTTGGCCAGCACGTACACCCACGTCATGCGGGTGTAGACATCCACTATGGTGAGGAAATACTATGCTATAGCAGCTCCAAGCTTCAGGGAGCCCACCACGTCCATCACTACTTCATCAAGCGGTGCCTTTGCCGTCGTCTCCGAGCTCGAGAACGGAAACCGCGTGAACTTGGCCTGCAAGCACGTCGGGCAGCCAAGCACCTCATCGGGCTCCCCCTTCACACGTATGCCAGCAACCATCTCATTCTTCACTAGCTGCTGCAAAATAGGCAGGGCCACATGCCCCATTCGCCGATGTAAGGTGAGCCAATCACACTCCCCCGTAGCCGAAGTTGGATTGGAGAATGCCGCGCTCGCAATAGCGCCCCACATACTCTCTCCGTACTCCTCCTTCGCTGCTGCCTCGGGGTTCTCCTCACCCTTGTGCTGCTCCTTGGCTGCTGCACCACTCTCCTTATGGTCACACAGCTTGCTGGTCACTCCGGGCTTGCTCTTCTTGGACTCCTTCTCCTTAGCGCGACCGTCCGCGCTATCGCCGCTACCAACCGCGTCACCCTTGGTGCTGACGCTTGCTGCCACTTGCCTCTCCTTAGGCATGGGAACCACGGAGATCTGCCACATCTCGTTGTAGACATCCCTATCTTCATGAAGGTCCCAAAGAATCCGGTCGCCAATCCTTGCGGTGTAGGTCTTGGCGCCCTTCGAGTTCGTGTCCATGCCGGCCTTCGCCAACCGCCGCACGGAAATCAGGTTCGCAGCAAGGCTGGGCACCCAAAGCACGTTCTTGAGGCCCACCATCTTCCCATCAGCACCTTTGAACATGGCCTTGCCCATGCCTTTCACCTCTGCTCGCTGCCCCAAAGCCGATGTGACATGCTTCACCGGTGACGGCTCGAGTTCGGTGAGCAAGTCGGGGCGAGGTGTCATGCTATAGGTAGCGCCGCTGTCGATCACCCAAAAGTCCAGGGGGTGTAGGGTCACCTTCCCCACAGCTGCTGGCTCCTCAAGGTCTTCATCCTTCTCTGGACCAGCTGGTACTTGTGTCGACACGAAGTAGAATAGACCCGGGTACCGATCGCCGCTCGGGTCCTTGTCGTTATCTTCGTTCTTCATGTTCGCGGCTCCACCTCCGCGACCGCCACGGCCTCCACGGCCTCTTCCTCTCCCTCCTCCTGCTCCTCCACCCTCTTGGCCTTGAGCAGGGGTCCAACCATCAGGGAGTTTGAAGCAATCGCGCCACATATGTCCGCTCTTGCCGCAATAATGGCACTCGCCATCAAAACGTCCGCGGCCGCGACCGTAGCTCTTGTCGTCGCCGCCGTAACCGCCACTCCCGCGGCCTCCGCCGAAGTTGCTGCCACCAAATCTTCCTCCCCCTCGTCCTCTGCCTCTTCCTCGGCCATATCCACGGCCGACACTTGCTGCCCCAGCGCCATCCGCACTCGCCAACTCACGGCGGCGGAAGTCCTCTTGTAGGATCGCGCGCTTCACGTCTTCAAGCGAGAGACGGGGCAGATCACGGTTCAAATTGATGATGAGCGAGGACCACGACTCGGGGAGTAGGGCCAGCAACTTGGTCTTCTTCTGGAGCTCACTGTAGCTCAAATCAGCTCCCTCAAGCCGCGTCAACAAGTCGAAGAATTTCTGCACCCCGTCTTCCACGGGTTCATCTTCCTCAATTCGTAGCGTCGCCATTTGCCGTTCCAACACCACAGCTACCGCCGCTGTTGCAGGAGCGTGTACACCCTTGAGAGCAGCCCATGCCTTTGGTCCCTTCTCTGGATCACGCTGGAAAGGCTTGATGTGACGGATCTGGTTGCTCCCCAACGCTTGCCCAAGTAGGAGATAGCCTTGTGCGCTCTTGTGGCAATAATGGCACTCGCCATCAAAACGTCCGCAGCCGCGACCGTAGCTCTTGTCGTCGCCGCCGTAACCGCCACTCCCGCGGCCTCCGCCGAAGTTGCTGCCACCAAATCTTCAGCAGGCCGCATGTACACCAGTACATACTACTTTATTTTTATTGTTTTGAGGAGTTAATGGATTGAGGGCCAGAGAATTGGCAGTTCTTGGATTGTGGGTTTAGGTTGTTAATAGTTTCTTTGCATATTCTATTTCCATTTCTTAATTTCCCCTTGTTTGTGCATTTGCATGTGCATGATTTCGTATGATTATGCATGCATTAACAATGCATGTCTGTAAGCTTAAAAAAGAGGAGCCAATTCTATCATTTCCCAAAAGTTCATTGAGAACTCTCAAAAGTGTACGCTCACTTAAACTGGATTTGATAGGTTGAACCTTTTTTTAGGGCTTAAAGATTGTGCTGTTCTATGTGATAGTTATAATGATTCAAAATTTATGCTACTGGCTCCCCCCCATACTAGGTAGGGGTTGCGATAGCATAGTTTTTGGGTCATTCATTATCACACATCATCATTACCATATGGTTATGCATCCTATATTGCATTATATTCATATAACATTCTATAATTACTCCGTGCAAACCATTATTCATATTTACTCATGCATATACATATCACTCATCCACCATGACAGCAAGCATTACAAAATTCAAACCATGAAAAATTGTATGTTGAAAGTTTATTTACATTACATAATAAAAGCAGTAGAAGTCATGTTTCTGGCCAGATTATTTATATTCCTATTAAAAAATATATAAATGATGAAAAAAATAAACTGGCCAGATCGATTGTAATAGGTTGCTTCGCAACCCAAAAATGTATCAACTCTATTAAATCTAGTCGATTAGGCTCTTGACAGGCGCGCCTATGAACCTTCTAATGAAATGGTAGATTTGGGGACCTTTTTTTTTTTTTTTTTTTTTTAATTTCACATATGTGCATTGTTAATGCAATGTATATGCATGCATAAACATGTAAGCAAAACCACAATACCAACACGATAATTAATCTTGAAAGAATGTGCAGTCGAAGGAAAAAAAATACAAGAACCAAATCAAAAGCATAAGGTAATTGTCTAATCTATCTCTGGCCCATATTGTCTTGACATATTTCTCATGGAACAAGAAAATATTGCTCTTGATTACAGACAAGCTTCACCGGTCTTGGGCTTCACAGATGCTGCAGAGAATTGAAGGTTCAAACATAAAATGGTAATCGTCAAAACATATGACTAAAAGGTATACGAAGTTGACAGAAGTGGGACTTGACTACATCGCGTCCATCACATCAAGAATGGTCTTGATGATGCGATCTCCCTCAAGACCAAAGTGAATTTGTAAAAAAAAAAAAGAGAGAGAGAGAATGGGAAGAAAAAATATGTTAAGAATATAAAAAGAGAATTGGATAAAGAGGGAAGTAGGGATGGGAAAAATGAGGGATGGAGGGAACGAAAGGAGGGAAGGAGGAAAGAACGGAAAGAGGGAATAGGGAAAGAATAAATGAAGAAATATGAAGCTGGAATGAGAATCAACATGAATTACAATACATCAATAGAATCATCAAAACAACCTTGAGTTAGCGACACATACCTTCACGAGCCAGCGACCTCGAAGAGCGTCCAACATGTGTTGACGCTCCTCCGAGGGCAAGGAGAGAAAAATGGACATTTGAAGATGCGGAATTACTTTGGTCATGATGCTCGGTTGAATCACCGAGCCATGTGCTTGGGCCTTGTATGACGCTGAACACACAAAAAGGACATCAAAATAAAAGTTGACTGCCAAGAAAAAACGTTCAAAAAATATATCTGAAATCATATCATACCATACTGACCACTCTCGTGTACGACAAGTGTGACGGTGGTGTTATCGATTTTGGTGATCGGCGATGATCTATGCTCCGCGCCAAGTACTTCAGCGTGATACATGATCTAAAAATAGGCAGTGGACAGATCGAATCCCCCGAACTATCTCTGCACACTCATGCAAGAGCTGTGCAAATGATCCTTGATTTCTGCTACAAATGACGCTAATTTCTCTTCCTTTATTGTTATTACGAGAGTGTCCACATGACTCATCCTGAATACGGAAAACAGAAACATTTTTAACGAACCTAAAATGCGATAGTGTCTTTACAAGGGTGTCCACTATTTAACCTTAAAATGCACTAGTACGTTCACTTACAGAAACACGAGGCCGACTCACATCCCATTAGGCGAGTAATGGTCGTCTTGTCTTACAGGTTAGTCTTGTTTTGAAGCATCTGTGTGTTAAACTGTATTATGCTTGTAGGCTGTAGTGGGGTAGCCAATATGGGGTACAACCCCAACTAGGGTTTGATATTTGTACCCAAACTTCTGCTAGTTCAATCATTCTTGCCTAGCTATTCTGAAATGGTATTCAGAGCAGGAGGTCCCTAGGACCTACCGACCGTTTTTTTTAAGGGCCCACCACCGCTCGCATGCGGTTACCACGCTACCCCGTACCCTAGCCTCGTAGCGCCCTCGTGCGCCCTCGTTAGTGCCCTCGCGCGCCCCTCGTTAGCGCCCTCGCGCGCACCCTCGTTAGCGCCCTCGCGCGCCCCTCGTTAGCGCCCTCGCGCGCCCCTTGCTAGCGCCCTCGCGCGCCCCTCACTAGCGCCCTCGCGCGCCCCTCGCAGTGTCGCCCGCCCGCCGAGCCGCCCGCTCGCAGCCCGCTCGTCCTGCTGCCCGCTTCGCAGCCCGCCCGCCCGCTCGCTGCCCGCTTCGCGGCCCGCCCGCTTCGCAGCCCGCTCGCTCGCTGCCCGCTCCGCGGCCCGCCCGCTTCGCAGCCCGCTCGCCCGCTCGCTGCCCGCTTCGCGGCCCGCCCGCCCGCTCGCTGCCCGCTTCGCGGCCCGCCCGCTTCGCAGCTTGCTCGCTCGCTGCCCGCTTTGCGGCCCGCCCGCTTCGCAGCCCGCCCGCCCGCTCGCTGCCCGCTTCGCGGCCCGCCCGCCTCGCAGCCCGCTCGCCCCGCTGCCCGCTTCGCGGCCCGCCCACTTCGCAGCCCGCCCGCCCGCTCGCTGCCCGCTTCGCGGCCCGCCCGCTTCGCAGCCCGCTCGCCCCGCTGCCCGCTTCGCAGCCCGCCCGCCCGCTCGCTGCCCGCTTCGCGGCCCGCCCGCTTCGCTGCCCGCTCGCAGCGCCGCCCGCCCGCCCGCTACCTGCTTCGCAGCGCCGCCCGCTGCCTCACTGCCCGCTTGCTGCGTCCCCTCTGCTGCTGCCGCTGCTCTGCTGTGCCCTCACGCCTGAGCTATGGCCTCTATTCGCGTTCTTTCCTTCGATGCTGAGGGCCGTCCCGTGCAGTTCACTTCCTGGCTCGACGACCTGCAGTTGTATCTTATGAGCAATAGCACGGACCACATCTCCCTCTATGACTACGCGTCTGGTGCTGCCGCTGCTCCTGCTGCCACAGCCGAGCTTAGTGTTCGTTCCCACTGGCAGACTCGTGACGCAGCTGCTCGCCTAGCCATTCATAGTCACCTGCCGCTAGCTGAGCTCGAGCATTTTGGCGACTGCAAATCCGCTAAGGCCCTGTACGATGCTGTCGTTGCTCGCTACTCCTCGCCTGCCACAGCCGAGCTTAGCCGCCTCATGCTGCCGTACCTGTTCCCCGATCTGTCCACCTTTACTACAGTCGCCGATCTTATCACCCACCTTCGCACTAGTGATGCTCGCCTGCGTGCCGCCCTTCCCACCGAGTTCTGCGCTAAGAACCCCCCTCCACTGTACTGGACACTCCACTTCATAGTCACCCGTCTCCCTGACACCCTCCGCTCAGTTCGAGACCACTTCCTTGCTCGCTGTCCCACTGAGCTCACAGTCGCCCTCCTAGAGGAGCAGCTGCTCGCGGCCGAAAAGAGCATTGTAGCTGTTGGTGCTGCTCGTGGTGCTCCTCGCACCCCCATCTTTGAGGGGTGTTCTCCCTCTCCCCTCGCTCCCTCCTACGCTGCTGCTGCTGCTGTTGACTTCCTTGGTGCTGAGTCTGTTGGCGCTGCTTCTGCTCCTGGTGGGAGGCGCCGCACCGGCAAGGGCAAGGGGGGCAAGGGTGGTGGTGGTGGCGCTGGGGGGGGAGGAGGTGGGGGAGGTGGGGGGGGAGGCGGTGCTGGAGGGAGCGGTGGCGGGAGCGCTGGTGGGAGTGGGGTCGGTGGTGGAGGCGGGGGCGGCGGCGGAAGCAGTGGCAGTAGTGGCGGCGGCGGCGGTGGCGGCGGTGGCGGTGGTGGCGGTGGTGGCGGTGGCGGTCGGAGCGGTGGTAGTGGTGGCGGCGGCGGTCGGAGTGGAGGCACTGGCTCTGGCCAGAGCTCCCAGCAGCAGCAGCGTCCCCAGACGACCCAGCAGCTTCGTGAGTGGCTTGCTCAGCGTGGGACGTCGGGGGGCAGTGGCCGCTGTTCTTATGTCATTCGCACAGGTGACCGCAAGGGACAGACGTGTGGGAGGTTCCACACCCCGTACCGCTGCTTCTCCCGCCTTGACGACGCTTGGCGTGAGGAGATGGGCGCGGATGTTGAGCGCCCCCGCTGGGCTGAGCTCATGAGGGCTGGTGTTGATGTCTTTGCTCTTGACTATGATGCTATTATTGCTGCCATGTATGCATTGACTGTTAGTGCCGAGGGAGACTGTTACTTGTGTGTGCCGCCTGACCCAGGTATAGAGCCCGCTGCCCTGGGTACTAGTGAGTCTGCTCTCTCTGGTATGGTGCCCCCTGTACTTGCTCCCCCCAGTGCTGTCCTGGCTGGTTTCGAGTCTGCTCTCTCAGGTACAGCACCCACAGAGACTGCTCTCTCAGGTACCGCACCGGCTGAGGCCTGTCACACCTTCACCCTTGACTCAGGTGCTTCCCGTTGCTTCTTTCGTGACAGTACTGAGCTCACACCGCTTCCTGCACCGGTCCCAGTCTCCTTGGCTGACCCCTCTGGGGGCCCAGTCCTTGCCCAGTCCACCACTGTGCTCCCTTGTCCGGCGGTTCCGTCTGGCTCGTTGTCGGGTTTCCACCTCCCCTCGTTCTCGACGAACCTGGTGAGCAACGCTGTCCTCCAGGATCAGTGGGTTGACACCTTTACCCCTGGCGGACAGCGTGTGGCGATCTGCACGTGCTCCAGGACCGGCCGTCACCTGGCTACGTTTACCCGTCGGCCGGGGTCGAGTCTCTACACACTGACCACTGCGTCTCCTCAGGTCGCTGCTGTCGGTCAGGTGTCTGCGTCAGGTCTGGTAGCCCACGCCTGTGAGTGTCGTTCCCTGTCGCACCAGACTCTTCTCTGGCACCACCGCCTGGGTCACCCCTCCTTGCCACGCCTTCGTGGCATGCACCGTCGCCACCTTGTGTCTGGTCTTCCCAGGTCCCTCCCTCCCCTCCCTGCCTCGCCTGCGCCGCCTTGCCTTCCTTGCGTCGAGGGGCGGCAGCGCGCCGCTCCTCACTCCTCCTCGTTCCCCCCGACAGAGGCTCCTCTGCAGACCCTCCACCTGGACGTGTGGGGCCCAGCCCGCGTTCGTGGTCAGGGCGGTGAGCGGTACTTTTTGCTGGTTGTCGACGACTACTCGCGTTACACCACGGTCTTCCCCTTGCGCACCAAGGGTGAGGTCCCTGCTATTCTGATCCCTTGGATCCGCACGGTTCGTCTCCAGCTCCGCCGCCGTTTCCGGACGGATCTTCCTGTCCTGCGTCTGCACTCTGACAAAGGTGGTGAGTTTTCCTCCGATCTCTTGAGGACCTTCTGTCAGGCGGAGGGCATCGAGCAGACCTTCACGCTTCCGGACTCCCCACAGCAGAATGGGGTTGCTGAGCGCCGCATTGGCCTGGTCATGGAGGTCGCTCGTACCTCCTTGGTCCACGCGGCGGCTCCCCATTTTCTGTGGCCGTTTGCTGTCCGGTACGCCGCGCATCAGCTCAACCTCTGGCCCCGTGTCTCCTTGCCGGAGACCTCGCCCACACTGCGTTGGACGGGGGAGGTTGGCGATGCGTCGCGCTTCCGGGTGTGGGGTGCTCGTGCCCTTGTCCGCGATACGTCCGCGGACAAGCTCTCCTCCCGCACGCTTCCCTGTGTCTTCCTTGGCTTTGTCCCTGACGCGCCTGGCTGGCAGTTTTACCACCCCACCTCGCGCCGGGTCTTCGCCTCTCAGGATGTCACCTTTGACGAGTCGGTCCCTTTTTACCGTCTCTTCCCCTACCGCACTGCCCCCCTCCCTCCCCCGCCGCTTTTCCTTGCTCCTGGTCCCCCTCCGGTAGACCCCCTTCCCCCTCAGGGTCCTGCTCCTTCAGGTGTCTCTCAGGTAGACCCTCCTCCCGTCGCTGAGCCTGTCGAGGTCACAGGTGACTCAGGTGCTGCTGCGGGTGGTGCTGCTGGGAGTGCTGAGCCTGGGGGTGCTGAGCCTGGGGGTGCTGGGCCTGGGGGTGCTGGGGCTGCGGGTGCTGGGACTGAGGGTGCTGGAGCTGAGGGTACGGTGCCTGAGAGTACGGAGCCTGGGGGTGCTGAGCCTGGGGGTGCTGAGCCTGCGGGTGCGGGGCCTGGGAGTGCTGGGACTACGGGTGCTGGAGCTGAGGGTACTGTGCCTGAGAGTTTGCCGCCTGGGGGTACTGAGCCTGGGGGTGCTGCGACTGGGGGTGCTGAGCCTGCGGGTACTGAGCCTGCGGGTACTGAGCCTGGGGGTGCTGCTACTGAGCCTACGGAGCCTCGGGTTACTGCGTCTGGGGGTGCTCCGGTTCGGGGTGCTGAGCAGTCTCTCACACCGCAGCAGCTTCGTGACTGGTACGTCTGGCGCTTTCGCCGTCCTAGTGACTCGGCTGGAGTTGGGGGTACTGGAGCTGCTCGTCCTGGGGGTGCTCGTACTGGGGGTACTGGAGCTGCCGGGACTGGTTGTTCTGGGAGCACTGCGACTGGAGCTGCTGGAGCTGGGGACTCTGGCGCTGGCGGTGCTAGCGGAGTTGGAGCTGCCGACTCTGGGGGTGGCGCTGCTGCTGGTGCTGCGGACCCGCCTGGTGGAGCTGCTGCTGGAGCTGAGGACCCGAGCGGTGGCGCTGCTGCTGGTGCTGGGGACCCGGACGTTGGAGCTCCTGCTGGTCCTGAGGACCCGGCCGCTGGAGTCTCTTCTGCTTCTGGAGACGCTGCGCGGCCGCGACCGTACTTCGTACCGCTCCTTCAGCAGGTTCTTGGGCAGGCTCCTCCTCCTTGTCCTCCTCCCTCCGTAGAGTGTCCTCCGCCTGTCCAGCCGCAGTCATAGTTACCGCCTGCCTCGCCTCTCCCTGCTCCCTCTCCTTACGCTGGTCCCACAGGAGGTCTTACAGAGCGTCGTGAGCCTGAGTCTCGTCCTGTGTCGCCTGTTCGTCCTGCTCGCACTGGTAGTTGTGTCCGTCGTGAGCGTCCTCCTCCTGTCCCAGGCACTCACTACATGACTCTGCGTCCCTCTACTGCTCCTCGGCGTGTCCCTCTGCCGTCTCCTCCTGCGTCCTCTTTGCCTGCCGTTCCGGACCCTGAGTCTGACCGGTATCGCGCTGAGCACCCTACAGTCACGCGTCTCCTCGCTACTGTTGTCACTGACCCTACCTTTGAGTCCTCGGCTGCGTCTGCTCTGGTCGCTGAGTTGGTTGACTTTGCTGCTGCCTGTCGTCTAGACTACGCTGCTAGCCTTGTTGCTGAGTCAGAGTCTGCGTCTGTCTGTCCTCCGTCCGTCGGGGGTGAGTGTGCTCTTGGCACGGACGTCCTTGAGGACAGGCATGAGGACTTTGACTCTCTTGCGGCTGCTGTACCTCATCTCGTGGCCTGGTTGCTTGCCCCTGAGGGAGACCCGGATGCACTAGACATCCCCACTCCGCGCACTTACGCAGAGGCGATCTCGGGTCCCTACTCCTCTCAGTGGCAGACAGCCATGGACGCAGAGATGGCATCCTGGAAGTCCACAGGCACCTACGTCGACGAGGTTCCCCCTCCTGGGGCGAACATCGTCGATGGCATGTGGATTTTCAGGGTGAAGCGGCCGCCAGGTTCTCCGCCTGTCTTCAAGGCTCGTTACGTTGCTAGAGGCTTCAGTCAGCGTCAGGGGGTCGACTTCTTCCAGACCTTCTCCCCCACCCCGAAGATGACCACTCTTCGGGTTCTGCTGCACGTTGCTGCTCAGCGTGACTACGAGCTTCACTCTCTTGACTTCAGCACAGCGTTCCTGCAGGGCAGCCTGCACGAGGAGATCTGGCTGCGCCGCCCACCTGGCTTTACTGGGTCGTTTCCCCCTGGTACCCAGTGGAGTCTCCGCCGGCCAGTCTACGGTCTCCGCCAGGCGCCACGTGAGTGGCACGACACACTGAGGACTACACTTGCGGCTCTTGGGTTCGCGCCGTCTACTGCTGACCCGTCGCTGTTTCTGCGCACAGACACGTCGCTGCCGCCGTTCTACATTCTCGTGTACGTCGACGACTTGGTCTTTGCTACTGCTGACACTGAGGCACTCGCTCGTGTGAAGTCGGAGCTGCAGAAGAGACACACCTGCACTGACCTGGGTGAACTGCGTAGCTACCTTGGCTTGCAGATCACCCGGGACAGAGCTCGCCGCACCATCACCCTGACTCAGTCACACATGGTGCAGCAGGTCCTTCAGCGCTTCGGCTTCCAGTTCTCCTCACCACAGGCCACACCTCTGGCTACCAGCCACTCGCTCTCAGCTCCACCTTCGGACGAGTCCGTAGAGCCGGATGGCCCGTACCCAGAGCTTGTAGGCTGCCTCATGTACCTGATGACCTGCACGCGACCTGACCTCGCGTACCCTCTTAGCATCCTTGCTCGTTACGTTGCGCCTGGGAGACACAGACGAGAGCACTGGGAGGCTGCTAAGAGGGTGCTGCGCTACTTGTGCAGTACATCAGGCATGGGGCTGGTGCTTGGAGGACACGACAGAGTTGTCCTCACTGGCCACTCGGACGCTTCTTGGGTGGACGACCTGGCTACGCAGCGGTCGTCACAGGGTTACACCTTCAGCCTTGGCTCTGGTTCTGTCTGTTAAACTGTATTATGCTTGTAGGCTGTAGTGGGGTAGCCAATATGGGGTACAACCCCAACTAGGGTTTCATATTTGTACCCAAACTCCTGTTAGTTCATTCATTCTTGCCTAGTAATTCTGACATGGTATCAGAGCAGGAGGTCCCTAGGACCTACCGATCGTTTTTTTTAGGGCCCACCACCGCTCGCATGCGGTTACCACGCTACCCCGTTCCCTAGCCTCGTTACGCCCTCGCGCGCACCCTCGTTAGCGCCCTCGCGCGCACCCACGTCAGCGCCCTCGCGCGCCCCTTCGTTAGCGCCCTCGCGCGCCCCTTTGCTAGCGCCCTCGCGCGCCCCTTGCTAGCGCCCTCGCGCGCCCCTCACTAGCGCCCTCGCGCGCCTCTCACTAGCGCCCTCGCGCGCCCCTCGCCGAGCCGCCCGCTCGCAGCCCGCCCGCCCGCTCGCTGCCCGCTTCGCGGCCCGCTCGCTACGCAGCCCGCCCGCCCGCTCGCTGCCCGCTGAGCGGCCCGCCCGCTTCGCAGCCCGCCCGCCCGCTCGCTGCCCGCTTCGCGGCCCGCCCGCCTCGCAGCCCGCTCGCCCCGCTGCCCGCTTCGCGGCCCGCCCACTTCGCAGCCCGCCCGCCCGCTCGCTGCCCACTTCGCGGCCCGCTCACATCGCAGCCCGCTCGCCCCGCTGCCCGCTTCGCAGCCCGCCCGCCCGCCCGCTGCTCGCTTTGCGGCCCGCCCCCCCCCCTCGCAGCGTCGCCCGCCCACCGTGCTGCCCGCCGCGCTGCCCGCTTTCCGGCCCGTCCGCCGCGCTGCCCGCTCGCAGCGTCGCCCTCCCGTCGCACTGACCGCTTGCAGCGCCGCCTGCCCGTAGCGCCAGCCTCGCCCGCTGCTCTCTATCCGTGCACAGTCGTCTTCCCCTGCTGCGGCAGCTTTCGTTACTCTGTCACACTGTCGCTATGGCTTCCATTCGCGTGCTGTCGTTCGATGCTGAGGGCCGCCCTGTGCGTTTCACCGCTTGGCTAGATGACCTGCAGCTGTTTCTCCTGAGCGATAGCAAGGAGCATGTGTCGCTCTATGACTACGCGTCTGGTGCTGCGCCTGCCCCTCCTGCCACAGCTGAGCTTAGTGTTCGTTCCCACTGGCAGACTCGTGACGCAGCTGCTCGCCTAGCCATTCGCAGTCACCTGCCGTTAGCTGAGCTAGAGCATTTTGGCGACTGCAAATCCGCTAAGGCCCTCTACGACGCTGTCGTCGCTCGCTACTCCTCGCCTGCCACAGCCGAGCTTAGCCGCCTCATGCTGCCGTACCTGTTCCCCGATCTGTCCACCTTCACTACAGTCGCCGATCTTATCACCCACCTTCGCACTAGTGATGCTCGCCTGCGTGCCGCCCTTCCCACCGAGTTCTGCGCTAAGAACCCCCCCCCACTGTACTGGACACTCCACTTCATAGTCACCCGTCTCCCTGACACCCTCCGCTCAGTTCGAGACCACTTCCTTGCTCGCTGTCCCACTGAGCTCACAGTCGCCCTCCTAGAGGAGCACCTGCTCGCGGCCGAAAAGAGCATTGTAGCTGTTGGTGCTGCTCGTGGCGCTCCTCGCACCCCCATCTTTGAGGGGTGTTCTCCCTCTCCCCTCGCTCCCTCCTATGCTACTGCTGCTGTTGACTTCCTTGGTGCTGAGTCTGTTGGCGCTGCTTCTACTCCTGGTGGGAGGCGCCGCACCGGCAAGGGCAAGGGGGGCAAGGGTGGTGGTGGTGGCGCTGGGGGGGGAGGAGGTGGGGGAGGTGGGGGGGGAGGCGGTGCTGGAGGGAGCGGTGGCGGGAGCGCTGGTGGGAGTGGGGTCGGTGGTGGAGACGGGGGCGGCGGAGGGACCAGTGGCAGTAGTGGCGGCGGCGGCGGTGGCGGCGGCGGCGGTGGTGGCGGTGGTGGCGGTGGCGGTCGGAGCGGTGGTAGTGGTGGCGGCGGAGGTCGGAGTGGAGGCACTGGCTCTGGCCAGAGCTCCCAGCAGCAGCAGCGTCCCCAGACGACCCAGCAGCTTCGTGAGTGGCTTGCTCAGCGTGGGACGTCGGGGGCCAGTGCCCGCTGTTCTTATGTCATTCGCACAGGTGACCGCAAGGGACAGACGTGTGGGAGGTTCCACACCCCGTACCGCTGCTTCTCCCGCCTTGACGACGCTTGGCGTGAGGAGATGGGTGCGGATGTTGAGCGCCCCCGCTGGGCTGAGCTCATGAGGGCTGGTGTTGATGTCTTTGCTCTTGACTATGATGCTATTATTGCTGCCATGTATGCATTGACTGTTAGTGCCGAGGGAGACTGTTACTTGTGTGTGCCGCCTGACCCAGGTATAGAGCCCGCTGCCCTGGGTACTAGTGAGTCTGCTCTCTCTGGTATGGTGCCCCCTGTACTTGCTCCCTCCAGTGCTGTCCCGACTGGTTTCGAGTCTGCTCTCTCAGGTACAGCACCCACAGAGACTGCTCTCTCAGGTACCGCACCGGCTGAGGCCTGTCACACCTTCACCCTTGACTCAGGTGCTTCCCGTTGCTTCTTTCGTGACAGTACTGAGCTCACACCGCTTCCTGCACCGGTCCCAGTCTCCTTGGCTGACCCCTCTGGGGGCCCAGTCCTTGCCCAGTCCACCACTGTCCTCCCTTGTCCGGCGGTTCCGTCTGGCTCGTTGTCGGGTTTCCACCTCCCCTCGTTCTCGACGAACCTGGTGAGCAACGCTGTCCTCCAGGATCAGTGGGTTGACACCTTTACCCCTGGCGGACAGCGTGTGGCGATCTGCACGTGCTCCAGGACTGGCCGTCACCTGGCTACGTTCACCCGTCGGCCGGGGTCGAGTCTCTACACACTGACCACTGCGTCTCCCCAGGTAGCTGCTGTCGGTCAGGTGTCTGCGTCAGGTCTGGTGGCCCACGCCTGTGAGTGTCGTTCCCTGTCGCACCAGACTCTTCTCTGGCACCACCGCCTGGGTCACCCCTCCTTGCCACGCCTTCGTGGCATGCACCGTCGCCTCCTTGTGTCCGGTCTTCCCAGGTCCCTCCCTCCCCTCCCTGCCTCGCCTGCGCCGCCTTGCCTTCCTTGCGTCGAGGGGCGGCAGCGCGCCGCTCCTCACTCCTCCTCGTTCCCCCCGACAGAGGCTCCTCTGGAGACCCTCCACCTGGACGTGTGGGGCCCAGCCCGCGTTCGTGGTCAGGGCGGTGAGCGGTACTTTCTGCTGGTTGTTGACGACTACTCGCGTTACACCACGGTCTTCCCCTTGCGCACCAAGGGTGAGGTCCCTGCTGTTCTGATCCCTTGGATCCGCACGGTTCGTCTCCAGCTCCGCCGCCGTTTCCGGACGGATCTTCCTGTCCTGCGTCTGCACTCTGACAGAGGTGGTGAGTTTTCCTCCGACCTCTTGAGGACCTTCTGTCAGGCGGAGGGCATCGAGCAGACCTTCACGCTTCCGGACTCCCCACAGCAGAATGGGGTTGCTGAGCGCCGCATTGGCCTGGTCATGGAGGTCGCTCGTACCTCCTTGGTCCACGCGGCGGCTCCCCATTTTCTGTGGCCGTTTGCTGTCCGGTACGCCGCGCATCAGCTCAACCTCTGGCCCCGTGTCTCCTTGCCGGAGACCTCGCCCACACTGCGTTGGACGGGGGAGGTTGGCGATGCGTCGCGCTTCCGGGTGTGGGGTGCTCGTGCCCTTGTCCGCGATACGTCCGCGGACAAGCTCTCCTCCCGCACGCTTCCCTGTGTCTTCCTTGGCTTTGTCCCTGACGCGCCTGGCTGGCAGTTTTACCACCCCACCTCGCGCCGGGTCTTCGCCTCTCAGGATGTCACCTTTGACGAGTCGGTCCCTTTTTACCGTCTCTTCCCCTACCGCACTGCCCCCCTCCCTCCCCCGCCGCTTTTCCTTGCTCCTGGTCCCCCTCCGGTAGACCCCCTTCCCCCTCAGGGTCCTGCTCCTTCAGGTGTCTCTCAGGTAGACCCTCCTCCCGTCGCTGAGCCTGTCGAGGTCACAGGTGACTCAGGTGCTGCTGCGGGTGGTGCTGCTGGGAGTGCTGAGCCTGGGGGTGCTGAGCCTGGGGGTGCTGGGCCTGGGGGTGCTGGGGCTGCAGGTGCTGGGACTGAGGGTGCTGGAGCTGAGGGTACTGTGCCTGAGAGTTTGCCGCCTGGGGGTGCTGAGCCTGGGGGTGCTACGACTGGGGGTGCTGAGCCTGCGGGTACTGAGCCTGCGGGTACTGAGCCTGGGGGTGCTGCTACTGAGCCTACGGAGCCTCGGGTTACTGCGTCTGGGGGTGCTCCGGTTCGGGGTGCTGAGCAGTCTCTCACACCGCAGCAGCTTCGTGACTGGTACGTCCGACGCTTTCGCCGTCCCAGTGGCTCGGCTGGAGTTGGGGGTGCTGGAGCTGCTCGTCCTGGGGGTGCTCGTACTGGGGGTACTGGAGCTGCCGGGACTGGCTGTTCTGGGAGCACTGCGACTGGAGCTGCTGGAGCTGGGGACTCTGGCGCTGGCGGTACTAGCGGAGTTGGAGCTGCCGACTCTGGGGGTGGCGCTGCTGCTGGTGCTGCGGACCCACCTGGTGGAGCTGCTGCTGGTGCTGAGGAGTCGGACGGTGGAGCTGCTGCTGGAGCTGGGGACCCGGCCGGTGGAGCTGCTGCTGGTGCTGTGGACCCGGACGCTGGAGCTCCTACTGGTGCTGAGGACCCGGCCGCTGGAGTCCCTTCTGCTTCTCGAGACGCTGCGCGGCCGCGACCGTACTTCGTACCGCTCCTTCAGCAGGTTCTTGGGCAGGCTCCTCCTCCTTGTCCTCCTCCCTCCGTAGAGTGTCCTCCGCCTGTCCAGCCGCAGTCACAGTTACCGCCTGCCTCGCCTCTCCCTGCTCCCTCTCCTTATACTGGTCCCACAGGAGGTCTTACAGAGCGTCGTGAGCCTGAGTCTCGTCCTGCGTCGCCTGTTCGTCCTGCTCGCACTGCTAGTCGTGTCCGTCGTGAGCGTCCTCCTCCTGTCCCAGGCACTCACTACATGACTCTGCGTCCCTCTACTGCTCCTCGGCGTGTCCCTCTACCGTCTCCTCCTGCGTCCTCTTTGCCTGCCGTTCCGGACCCTGAGTCTGACCGGTATCGCGCTGAGCACCCTACAGTCACGCGTCTCCTTGCTACTGTTGTCACTGACCCCACCTTTGAGTCCTCGGCTGCGTCTGCTCTGGTCGCTGAGTTGGTTGACTTTGCTGCTGCCTGTCGTCTAGACTACGCTGCTAGCCTTGTCGCTGAGTCAGAGTCTGCGTCAGTCTGTCCTCCGTCCGTCGGGGGTGAGTGTGCTCTTGGCACGGACGTCCTTGAGGACAGGCAGGAGGACTTTGACTCACTTGCGGCTGCTGTACCTCATCTCGTGGCCTGGTTGCTTGCCCCTGAGGGAGACCCGGATGCACTAGACATCCCCACTCCGCGCACTTACGCAGAGGCGATCTCGGGTCCCTACTCCTCTCAGTGGCAGACAGCCATGGACGCAGAGATGGCATCCTGGAAGTCCACAGGCACCTACGTCGACGAGGTTCCCCCTCCTGGGGCGAACATCGTCGATGGCATGTGGATTTTCAGGGTGAAGCGGCCGCCAGGTTCTCCGCCTGTCTTCAAGGCTCGTTACGTTGCTAGAGGCTTCAGTCAGCGTCAGGGGGTCGACTTCTTCCAGACCTTCTCCCCCACCCCGAAGATGACCACTCTTCGGGTTCTGCTGCACGTTGCTGCTCAGCGTGACTACGAGCTTCACTCTCTTGACTTCAGCACAGCGTTCCTGCAGGGCAGCCTGCACGAGGAGATCTGGCTGCGCCGCCCACCTGGCTTTACTGGGTCGTTTCCCCCTGGTACCCAGTGGAGTCTCCGCCGGCCAGTCTACGGTCTCCGCCAGGCGCCACGTGAGTGGCACGACACACTGAGGACTACTCTTGCGGCTCTTGGGTTCGCGCCGTCTACTGCTGACCCGTCGCTGTTTCTGCGCACAGACACGTCGCTGCCGCCGTTCTACATTCTCGTGTACGTCGACGACTTGGTCTTTGCTACTGCTGACACTGAGGCACTCGCTCGTGTGAAGTCGGAGCTGCAGAAGAGACACACCTGCACTGACCTGGGTGAGCTGCGTAGCTACCTTGGCTTGCAGATCACCCGGGACAGAGCTCGCCGCACCATCACCCTGACTCAGTCACACATGGTGCAGCAGGTCCTTCAGCGCTTCGGCTTCCAGTTCTCCTCACCACAGGCCACACCTCTGGCTACCAGCCACTCGCTCTCAGCTCCACCTTCGGACGAGTCCGTAGAGCCGAGTGGCCCGTACCCAGAGCTTGTAGGCTGCCTCATGTACCTGATGACTTGCACGCGACCTGACCTCGCGTACCCTCTTAGCATCCTTGCTCGTTACGTTGCGCCTGGGAGACACAGGCGAGAGCACTGGGAGGCTGCTAAGAGGGTGCTGCGTTACCTGTGCAGTACATCAGGCATGGGGCTGGTGCTTGGAGGACGCGACAGAGTTGTCCTCACTGGTCACTCGGACGCCTCTTGGGTGGACGACCTGGCTACGCAGCGGTCGTCACAGGGTTACACCTTCAGCCTTGGCTCAGGTTCTGTCTCGTGGCGGTCCACCCGCTCTTCCTCTGTTCTCAGCTCTAGTTGTGAGGCTGAGATCTACGCCACAGCCATGGCTGCACAGGAGTTACGCTGGCTCACCTACCTGCTGACTGACTTGGGAGAGCGGCCTAGTTCTCCTCCAGTTCTGTACGGTGACAACAAGGCGGCTCTTGCCTTGTGTCAGGAGCACAGACTGGAGCACAGGACGAAGCACATTGCTCTTCGCTACTTTCTTGCTCGAGAGCTTCAGCAGCGCGGTCAGCTTCGGCTTGTGTACGTGGACTCGAAGGCCAACACTGCTGATATCTTCACCAAGGCGCTCCCGCCTAGTGATCATCAGCGGCACTGTTCTTCTTTAGGCCTTGTGTCCACGTTTCCTCACTTGCTCACTGCTTGACATTCTTTGTACTGTACTTTATATATATCTTGTTGCTTGCTTGCTAGGTTTTGATCACTGTGTTGCTTGTCTTGTACTATATCTAGCACTGCATGTGAACTGGCCTTGTGGCCTTTACTTGTGCTCGGAGTGTGGTGACGTTGTGATCCACCCTGGGCTTTGTTTTGCTTTGCTGGACTGGTCTTGTGACCCTTTGTTCTCCCCCACTTTGCCTATGGGGGTGTGTTAAACTGTATTATGCTTGTAGGCTGTAGTGGGGTAGCCAATATGGGGTACAACCCCAACTAGGGTTTCATATTTGTACCCAAACTCCTGTTAGTTCATTCATTCTTGCCTAGTGATTCTGACACTGTCTCGTGGCGGTCCACCCGCTCTTCCTCTGTTCTCGGCTCTAGTTGTGAGGCTGAGATCTACGCCACAGCCATGGCTGCACAGGATTTACGCTGGCTCACCTACCTGCTGACTGACTTGGGAGAGCGGCCTAGTTCTCCTCCAGTTCTGTACGGTGACAACAAGGCGGCTCTTGCCTTGTGTCAGGAGCACAGACTGGAGCACAGGACGAAGCACATTGCTCTTCGCTACTTTCTTGCTCGAGAGCTTCAGCAGCGCGGTCAGCTTCGGCTTGTGTACGTGGACTCGAAGGCCAACACTGCTGATATCTTCACCAAGGCGCTCTCGCCTAGTGATCATCAGCGGCACTGTACTTCTTTAGGCCTTGTGTCCACGTTTCCTCACTTGCTCACTGCTTGACATTCTTTGTACTGTACTTTATATATATCTTGTTGCTTGCTTGCTAGGTTTTGATCACTGTGTTGCTTGCCTTGTACTATATCTAGCACTGCATGTGAACTGGCCTTGTGGCCTTTACTTGTGCTCGGAGTGTGGTGACGTTGTGATCCACCCTGTGCTTTGCTTTGCTTTGCTGGACTGGTCTTGTGACCCTTTGTTCTCCCCCACTTTGCCTATGGGGGTGTGTTAAACTGTATTATGCTTGTAGGCTGTAGTGGGGTAGCCAATATGGGGTACAACCCCAACTAGGGTTTGATATTTGTACCCAAACTTCTGCTAGTTCAATCATTCTTGCCTAGCTATTCTGAAACTGTGATCTCCAACGCTCGTGTAAACTAACACGTATGTAGCATCGCCGTGTTCGTCTAAGTATGTCTTACAGCACTGATGGATCCATGTGGCAGTGTCCTCCAGACATACCAAGACGCTCCGAAGTGACGAATCATGGATGATAGTTGTGAACTTACGCAATCCACTCGGCGTCCCAATTGACGAGAATTTCAGCCTCACGGAAAGGCAAGGGATCTGGTAATATAGAAGGGTTGAAAATAGCATTCTAAATAGGAAAACACAAGCCTTAAGAACTCAATAAGTATTGTAATAACAACTGTGATCTCCGATGCTCGTCGAGAGTAAAGAATGATTGCACTCGAAATCATTGTTGTCTTGAACAATGCAAATTTTAGATAGACTTTGCTGATGTAAACTGACATGTCTGTAGCATCGTCGTGTTCGTCTAAGTATATCTTACAGCACTGATTGATCAGTGTGGCATACTTACAGCACTGATTGATCCGTGTTGCAGCGTCCCCCGGACATACCAAGACGCTCCGAAGTGATGAATCGTGGATGATAGCTGTGAACTTACGCAATCCACTAGGCGTCCCAATTGACGAGACTTTTATACACACAAAAAGGCAATTGATATGGTCATACATAAGGGTGGAAAATAACATATTGAATAGGTAACACAAACCTTAAGAACTCAATAAGAATTGTTATAACAAATGATTATCAATGTAAAAACATTGTTTACAATTGATGAAACAAAACCAAATAAAAGTTGTGCTAAACAAAAAGCATCAAAAGATGTTGAGTTGAAAACATGAGAAACAAGTCATGAATACAACAGCATAATACAAGAATGCAACCATGACATTGGAGATATACACGCTTGTATATTTCAATTATAAACACAATTAACTCGTTCATGATAATCAATCTGCTCTTACCCTGGAGTCGTTCTTCGGGCAAAAAAAAGTTCATGAGCGTTGCGTTGACCACTATTGGGATCTAAAAACTCTGAAGCACGCATTTAATTACCCCTCATTTAGTCCCCACGGGGTCACCTCCAAGGGTCCTCGGGTGCCTGGCAAAGGCAGCCCCTAACCAAGGGAACGTGTTTGTCGAGGGAAGCACTAAGCGTAAATCCGGTCGTGTGCACTAGAACGCTCCAATACACATTTGCGGAAGCAATAACGACCGATTGGCTCGTGTGCAGAAATTTCTCATCGCGTCAATACGTCGATAGAGAAAATGTTCAATCCAAAAGGGTTAATCACAATGAAACATAGGCACGCATATATATTTCGCCTAATACACATGCAAAGGAAAATGTCACACTATTGATAAACTTCATTTCTATGACCTCGCCTTGCTGTCTGGAAAAACAGTTGTTCAACATCTGCTGCGTTTGGCTTGATCCGTCTCTGTAAGAAAACCGCCTTCATATTACATGTCCCCCAAACGGCTCTGCTGACCCCACTCGCAAACGCACACGTAAAATCATGAACGCTCGTGTGAATTACTGTTTTCCCGTTGTAAAAAGGAGTTTACCGTTTTGCACCTGAAACGAAATCATCGCGTTACGTGCGCGACATATCTGTTTCATGCTCGCCACGTCAGAAAAAACAATACTCGAATTTCAGTTAGTCAACTGAAATTTTGAGTCAACCCCGAGCACCCCTCGGGATCCCACCCATCCAAAACACATGCGCACACCTCACGTGCGCAATCATGTACGACCAGACAAACTGGTCGTGCTGTACAGCTCCAAAAAGTGCGTGCGAGCCTGACGCGTGGGCCTGAGGGCCCACAAGGGCGTGTCAGGACCACACGCGCGGGTCCTAACAGTCGCGCGCTTTTTTACCAGTACGAAACTGGTCAAAGGGCTCAGTCAAACATCGAGCCCCACCTCCCCGGCACACTCGACTCACACAATGAGCACTCATGAAAATGCATGAATGGAGCATGAGCAAACATGAACGAAACACAAACAGCCATGAACAACCATAAACGTACATGAACGAGCATGAACATACATGAACACTCACGAAGCTTACACGAATAGTACGCGAACGTACATGAATACGCGAAGGCTCATGAAAGCACATGCTCACTCGGAACTCCACGCACATTCATGACACGACAAGAACAACACGAAACGCGCACGAACAATCATGGAAACTCATGAACGCAACATCACACAAAAATGCACATAACTCATAAACCGCTGAGGTGTTTCATAAACCAGAACACCAAAATGAAAGCACACAAATGCGCATTTCACACGACACAAATTACCGTAAATCCAATACCTTCAAAATTCACCTTGCTCGACGAATAAGCGACAGGTTGACATGCAAATAATATTTTGCACCCAACAAACCCTCCCTCAACCTGACGACTATTCAGCTCTGATCGATCCGTCTATTTGAGTCAGCTCGCTGTTTTGAACATTCGCTGATTTTTTACCGATCCTCTTGCTTGGCTCCTGCTTGCATGAGAAGTTCCGCCATGTACTTTTGACCGCTTGAGTCGTGAGAAGGTTCATGAGCTAAGGCGTTCCAGATGGCGAGAACTCAGCGCTCGAAATGTCGAGCAGCTCTGCCTGGCCCCGTTATTTATCCACGTCGACTGTTCAGAACACGTTCGGAACATGTTAAAAAACGACGAACACCAGCAGGATGCGAAGAATCTCCGTTGCATAGATGTTCGATGCGAAGCTGTTCGATGCGAACCGAATAGCACTGAATTCTGTGCATGCAACCTAAAACAATGCAAAAAATTGAACATGTATATATATATATATATATATATATATGTAGCTACAAAACGAGAAAATGAAGCAAAAGCATGCAAGATAAAATAAAGCTAAGCTAGTTGGAGCATAATAAACCAAAATCAAGCAAATAAAGTCTAGCAAAGCCGTCGTACTCTCACACCGTGCACGCATAGCAGACCTAGAGGACGCTGATTGGAACTACGATGCGGATATAGAACACATGCTACACTTCGCATCGCAAATCAAGTAAGACAGAAACAGCGCGACATCGAATATGTGGTAACCAGATAATTATTGTGGGAAAACGTTTCACGAAACAATACGTTAAATAAAAAAAGGCAATGGCAACACATAAAAAATATATGCAAACGTTAGGCAGCATTTTATACCTTTGTGTTCGGCCCGATGGCCTAAGTCCGCTAACGAATAGCGGGGTCGACTAAGTCGAGGATGAAAACGCGGCGGAAGACTTTGGCGAAAGAACTATTGGCGAAATATGCGAAGGAGTTACTGAGTAATGAAAGAGTTGAACGAGAATTGGTTGATATGAGGGAATACAAGCAAGGTTTATATAGCATGCAAGAAACAAGGTTGGAAAGTAGATTGTGGGACTAGGAATTGTGAAGCTAGAAAAGTAGAGTGCCACGTGGCGGTTGGGAAATCTAGGAAATCCCAAAGGGATTGGATGAAGATAGGGTTGGGATAAGGTTGGGGGTCTGTTTAGGGTAAACTACCCTTGAACAGGAAAGTACCCCGTAACACTACCCCCCTCCCAAGGAGGCGACGTCCGCGGCGCCTGCAGACTGAAGGTACGCTTGGAGGCAAGCGTTGTTAGGAGGACGAAGGGACCCAGCTGTCGTCGGCTGCATCATACCCACGCCAACGAACCAAGAAGTCGATGAAGGAGACACCCCCCTGGAGATGGCGACGGTGCCCGAGGATGCGCTGGATCTGGTTGTAGGGCTCGTCGGTGTCAACAGCTACCGGCAGTGGAGTGCGATCACGGCCCGAGAAGGTGGCGTTGGGATCGGTGTAAGGCCGAAGGAGAGACACGTGGAATGACGGGTGCATGCGGAAATGAGCGGGAAGGCACAGCCGGTATGCAACTGGACCTAGTGCGCGCTCAATGACGAATGGACCAATGAAGCGTGGGCGAAGCTTGCTGTCCTGTGGCAGTCGGAGGTTGCGGCTATCCAAAAGAACACGGTCGCCGACTGTGAACGACACCTCACGACGACCGCGGTTGGTGGTGCGTGCCATGCGTGCATTAGCGAGCTCAAGGTGCTTCCTCACGTGGTCGTGAATGAAAGTGAGGTGCTGGTGGAAATTGCCAGCACGTGGGACTGTGGGAGTGAGATCGACACGAGTGGGGACATTGGGGTGCTGACCGTACAGTGCGAAGAACGGTGACATGCCTGTGGCGGAGTGGTGCGTGTTGTTGTATGCGAACTCTGCCATGCTCACCTTCTTTTCCCATGCTTCTGCGTCGTGCATCGTGATGCTGCGAAGGATCTGCTCTAGTGTCTGGTTCACACGCTCGGTCTGTCCGTCTGTCTCTGGATGGTACGCAGACGACATGGCTAAGCGAGTCCCAAACAGTGCAAAAAGCTGCTTCCAGAACTTCGAGGTGAATCTAGGGTCGCGGTCGGAAATGATGGAATCGGGAACCCCGTGCAGTCGGACTACGTTATCTACGAACAGCGTCGCGGCTTCCTCTGCTGTGACCTGGCCGTGCGTGGGGATGAAGTGCGCTGCTCGAGAGAACTTGTCGACTACAACGAAGATGGCGTCGTGACCCCTAACTGTGCGTGGTAAGGCCATGATGAAATCCATGGTAACTACCTGCCAAGGGCGGTCGGGCGGTGGAATCGGCTGCAAGAGTCCTGCTTTGCGCTGGCGAGAGGACTTCGTACGCTGACACGTGTCGCACGAGCGAATGTAATCCTCTACGTCTGCTGCAAGCCCTGGCCAGTAGTACGTGCGACTAAGGGTCTTAACCGTCTTGTCTGCTCCAAAGTGACCTGCACTAACTACGTCGTGCGCCTCTGAGAGAAGGAGCTGTCGAAGAGGGCGGTAGGCTGGAACCCAAATCCGTGCTGTACCCTTCCGTATGTAAACACTACCCTGCACCTCTGCTCCTGCGGGCGGCTGTGCTGTGAAGTCGGGATCGACTGTGTAACCGTGCTCGAAGAGTGCTGTGAGAAGTGGATGGCCGGCAGTGACTGTGAGGCTAGCGAGCTGGCAACTAGGGCGAGTGAGCGGATCTGCTGGGTTGCGAACGCCTGGCTTGTACTCTATCCTGTAGTGGAAACTCCCCTCCATGAACTCCATCCATCTAGCCTGGCGACGACTCAGCTGCGGCTGCGACTTGAGGAAACGAAGCGAACAGTGGTCCGTGCGTATAACACTATCTGCCCCCTCTAGGTAGCACCTCCATACCTTATACGCATGGATGATCGCTAGCGCCTCCTTGTCGTGTATGGGATAGTTCAACTCCGCTCCCCTAAGCTTACGCGACTCGTACGCGATCGGCTGCAACCCGCGTCCCTGGTCCTGAAGAAGTACTGCTCCTATGGCCTGATCTGAAGCGTCGGTCACTACAACGTACGGGCGAGTGGGATCAGGGTACGACAGTGTCGGTGAAGACGTGAGCGACTGCTTCATCTGCTCGAACGCCTGCTGCTGCGCTGGACCCCAAACGTACTCTACGCCCTTCCGAAGTAGGTCGGTGAGTGGACTAGCAATCGATGCGTAACCCTGAACGAAACGGCGGTAATAATTTGCGAATCCGAGGAAGCTCTGCAACTCCTTGACTGAGGTCGGTGCTATCCAATTTCGTACTGCTGCGATCTTCTTCGGGTCGGTCCTAATGCCACTAGCGGACACGATGTGACCTAGAAACTCGACCTCTGGAAGAAAGAACTCGCACTTAGACTGCTTCGCGTACAGCTTCTCCCTCCTCAATACCTCAAAGACCTTCAGCAAGTGCTGCGCGTGCTCCTATTTTGACTTGGAAAATATAAGGATGTCGTCTAGATAAACGACAACGAACGAACCTAAGAACTCAAAGAGGACGGTATTCATGAGCGTCTGGAACGTCGCTGGGGCGTTGGTCAGTCCGAACGGTAGAACCCTAAACTCGTACAACCCCTGCTTCGTACGAAACGCCGTCTTGTGCTGGTCCTCTGGAACTACACGAATCTGGTGGTAACCCGAACGAAGGTCGATCTTGGAGAAGACTCTAGCGCCATGCACTACATCTAGAAGATCCTCTACTCGTGGTACTGGGAATCTGTTCTTAACGGTGGCGGCGTTCAGTGCGCGGTAATCTATGCACATCCGTAACCCTCCGTCTTTCTTAGGCGCGAACAGGATCGGTGCGGCCCAAGGCGATCTAGATGGCTGTATGAACCCCTGTGCGAGAAAGTGCCTAACCTGCTGCGTCATCTCCTCTGTCTCTGCTGGACTCAACCTCCACTGCGGCTTCGCTACTGGCCTGCTTCCCGGCTCCAACTCTATTCGATGGTCTACTGCTCGGCTGGGAGGTAACCCTGGGGGCAACTCGTCGGGGAAGACGTCTGCGAACTCTGCTAACAGTGCACTCACCTCAGCAGGAAGAGTCGTCTTCTCACTAACTAGTGCACTCCCTTCTTTCCCCTCCTCAGCTTCCACTTCCTCAAGGAAAACCGCGAAGATCCGTGCCGCACGCTTCACTAACTGTCGCACACGAACAGCATTAATGATAGCTGTGGATGATGTGGCCCCATCGCTCCACCATGGCAGCTCCCGGAACTCCCCATCTACTTTGACACTGCAGCTTCCCTGAGCCCAATCGAACTGAGTGCTAACCGTCCGTAGCCAGTCTCTCCCGAATACGAAATCGTATCCGTCCAGCGTCGCAGAGTCGAAGTCACGCCTAACTGTGATCGGTCCTAGCACTACGCGCAACTTGCGAATGATCGGTCCTATGTGGAGAGGCGTCCCATCTACCATACGAGTGTCTTTGAAGTTGACTGAAGTGTTTGCTTCGAGATGGAGACGGCTAACTAATGAAGACGAAACGAACGAGTGGCTAGCTCCGCTATCGACGAGAATCTTAACAGGAACTCCGCGAAGCTTCCCTAGAAGCACGACTGGACGATCAACAGTGTCTACCCCGTTCTCCGTAGATGACTGCTCTAGAGCTGTCTCCTCTACGTCGGCAGACTTGGCGGGTACGGAAGCCTCCACACCAGCTAGCGACCCGCTATCTACTGGCGGTTTCCGTTTCCCTGCTGCCGCTCCTTAAGCTGTGGGCAGTCCCGCTTCATGTGTCCCGGCTTTTTGCAGTAGTGACAGTTCCCCCTAAATCCGTTGCGCTGTGAGCCGTCACTGTTAACTGCACCAATCTCCATGGGCGATGGTCCGTCCCTCGATCGAGCGTCGTTGACCGGTATGTTGTATCCCCTATCGCGATCGTCACGACCCCGTCGGCTTCGTACTGCGTCGACGCGTTCTGCTGCTGCGACTACCGACTCGAAGGTGGACAACCCGTGAATCGCTATAACCTCCGCTATGTCCGACTTCAACCCTTCGAGGTAGCGATCGCGCATCTCTGCTTCCGTGATGTCGTCTATTTCGTTGCAGATGCTCAAGAACCGTCGTGTGTACTCCTGGACGTTTCCTATCTGTCATAAATGACGCAGACGCTTCCTAGCAGCTTCGGAGGCGTTCACCAAATCGAACCTACTTTTCAGCGCCGCTTCAAATCCTTCCCATGTCGTCGGAACCGTGGTAACACCCAAAGCTAAACTCCCTAAGCTCGAAGTTGCAGCTGCATGCCCCACGCCCTGTTGATGCCCGTCTAACTGAGCCCTCCGTACAGCAGTCTGCGTAAGTTGGCGCCACCACTCCAAGGCCGGGCCCCTCAGCAGCGTCACCGCGTACTCGATCCGCTGCTGCGCGTCCGCCTCTTGCACCCCGCTCGCGGCGAAGTAGTTGTTAAGCATGAAGAGCCACGTCCGCACGTTTGCGTCGCGTTGACTTGGGTCGAACGACTCGGGTTTCTGCGGCTTGAGTGCGCTTCGACGTTCCGGCAGCGCTTCCGCGCCAGTCGACGTGGTGGGTGCAGGAGTTGGTGCGGCATGACCATGGGGGTTAGAAGCCAAATTGCGAAGCTGTTGCATTTCGGCTCGTACCTGACGATTTTCCAACGTCAGCTGTTCGAGTTGGCGCATGAGCTCGGCAAGCGTGACGGTGTTGCCCATGTCGTGGGGGAAAGCGTTCATGGATTCGTCCATGTTCGCTCAATGACTCCAAGTCTGCAAGTCGGCACCGCGGGACGATGACGTCGTAGTCTCGTCGTCGACGGCCGCTCCCCGCGAAGGCTCTTATACCAAGTGTTAGGCCCGACGGCCTAAGTCCGCTAACGAATAGCGGGGTCGACTAAGTCGAGGATGAAAACGCGGCGGAAGACTTTGGCGAAAGAACTATTGGCGAAATATGCGAAGGAGTTACTGAGTAATGAAAGAGTTGAACGAGAATTGGTTGATATGAGGGAATACAAGCAAGGTTTATATAGCATGCAAGAAACAAGGTTGGAAAGTAGATTGTGGGACTAGGAATTGTGAAGCTAGAAAAGTAGAGTGCCACGTGGCGGTTGGGAAATCTAGGAAATCCCAAAGGGATTGGATGAAGATAGGGTTGGGATAAGGTTGGGGGTCTGTTTAGGGTAAACTACCCTTGAACAGGAAAGTACCCCGTAACATTTGTGTTGAATGGTAAACATGTCGTATAAGGGAAATTTGTGCGAGGACAACGTAGCGAGGGTAAAGTGCTATATCGAGGCGCGATTGCAGCTCTAGGTGGGGGTGTCGTACTGTTTCCTTGGATGTAAATGATTCATAAGAAAGTGACTCATGTGGGCATAGGGGCAATGGGTGGGGGATGGGGTCATATGAAAGGAGGGGATGGAGGAATAGGATAGGGAGGGGATGGAGATATGGGAGGGAGAGGGTATGACGGAAAAGAGAGAAAGGGGTTTAGAGTTTTTACATTTTTAGTATACTCAATAGGTGTACATGCCAAAGCAGCAAATGGCTGCTGCGACTTTCGCTCACTCTTCCTCCCTTTGTCCCTTTGTACGGCCGCGATAAGGAGGTCGTCCGTAAGTAGGGTAGGAGCTGACAACGAACTTAGGGTTCCAGCGGTAGCATGATCGCCGTTTCGCGGCTGCATGGAGGACGATTCCGAGCCTCCTAAGCTGTCGAGATCTTCGCCATAGGGGCTTTCGGTTGAGTATCTTGTGCTAGGTGAGAAAGAAACCCATGCCTCGTGGCTGTGTTGAGGTTGACGGCCAACATAGACATGCTTTTGAGAGTGCCAGAAGACTTTAACGAGGATCTCGTATGACAACTCATTAATGTGTGGGCGAGGCATGGTGGTGTCAGCAAGCTTACTGTGCTAACATCAGGAAATGGTTGCTGCGACTTTCGCTCACTCTTCCTTCCTTTGTCCCTTTCTTTTATGACAATGCCTTCCTTCACAAGGAGCATGGAGACATGCCGGGAAGCCAGAGTATGCCAGCGTTTGCAAACGGCCGCGATAAGGAGGTTGTCCGTAAGTAGGGTAGGAGCTGACAACGGACTTAGGGTTCCAGCAATAGCATGATCGCCGTTTCGCGGCTGCATGGAGGACGATTCCTAGCCTCCTAAGCTGTCGAGATCTTCGCCATAGAAGCTTTCGGTTGAGTATCTTGTGCTAGGTGAGAAAGAAACCCATGCCTCGTGGCTGTGTTGAGGTTGACGGCCAACATAGACATGCTTTTGAAAGTGCCAGAAGACTTTAACGAGGAGCTCGTCTGACAGCTCGTTAATGTGTGGGCGAGGCATGGTGGCGTCAGCAAGCTTACTGTGCTAACATCAGGTGACCGTGAGCGAACGCCTCTGGATATACTGGAAATAAGTGGGGTTGTACAGGGTCCAGGGAGCTATTTATGAGCTGCGCGGCTGCATACTATTATAGAGTTAAGGGGCACGCTTTGTTTTTGTTTTTGTTTTTGTTTTTGTTTTTTTTTTTTTTTGCGTATCAACCTATTACGATCGATTTGGCGGTTTTTTTTCATTTTTATAATTATATTTAATACATTTTTACACCTTTACATTTTTATTTTTTTTTTGGCTACATACGTAATTTATAGAAGGTCCTATCCAGTTCAATTATACTAATGTGGTGGTAGTGATGTTCTGGATAACTAGGTTGTTTTAGTAATTTATCATGTTGTATTTTACCACCGGATAATATGCACATAAGATGAAGAGATTAATATAACGAATTATGAATTTAAATAAATAGAATGGTAGTACATGAAATATGATTTATTGTGTAAGAGATGGTATGATAAACCATAAATACTGTTAAACTGTATTATGCTTGTAGGCTGTAGTGGGGTAGCCAATATGGGGTACAACCCCAACTAGGGTTTCATATTTGTACCCAAACTTCTGCTAGTTCATCATCCTTGCCTAGTGATTCTGAAATGGTATTCAGAGCAGGAGGTCCCTAGGACCTACCGACCGTTTTTTTTTAAGGGCCCACCACCGCTCGCATGCGGTTACCACGCTACCCCGTGCCCTAGCCTCGTAGCGCCCTCGTGCGCCCACGTTAGCGCCCTCGCGCGCCCCTCGTTAGCGCCCTCGCGCGCACCCTCGTTAGCGCCCTCGCGCGCCCCTTCGTTAGCGCCCTCGCGCGCCCCTTCGTTAGCGCCCTCGCGCGCCCCTTGCTAGCGCCCTCGCGCGCCCCTCACTAGCGCCCTCGCGCGCCCCTCGCCGAGCCGCCCGCTCGCAGCCCGCCCGCCCGCTCGCTGCCCGCTTCGCGGCCCGCTCACTACGCAGCCCGCCCGCCCGCTCGCTGCCCGCTTCGCGGCCCGCCCGCTTCGCAGCCCGCTCGCTCGCTGCCCGCTTCGCGGCCCGCCCGCTTCGCAGCCCGCTCGCTCGCTGCCCGCTTCGCGGCCCGCCCACTTCGCAGCCCGCCCGCCCGCTCGCTGCCCGCTTCGCGGCCCGCCCGCCTCGCAGCCCGCTCGCCCCGCTGCCCGCTTCGCGGCCCGCCCACTTCGCAGCCCGCCCGCCCGCTAGCTGCCCACTTCGCGGCCCGCCCGCATCGCAGCCCGCTCGCCCCGCTGCCCGCTTCGCGGCCCGCCCGCCTCGCAGCGTCGCCCGCCCGCCGTGCTGCCCGCTTGCAGCGCCGCCTGCCCGCCGCGCTGCCCGCTTCCCGGCCCGTCCGCCGCGCTGCCCGCTCGCAGCGTCGCCCTCCCGTCGCGCTGACCGCTTGCAGCGCCGCCTGCCCGTAGCGCCAGCCTCGCCCGCTGCTCTCTATCCGTGCACAGTCGCCTTCCCCTGCTGCGGCAGCTTGCGTTACTCTGTCACACTGTCGCTATGGCTTCCATCCGCGTGCTGTCGTTCGATGCTGAGGGCCGCCCTGTGCGGTTCACCGCTTGGCTAGATGACCTGCAGCTGTTCCTCCTGAGCGATAGCAAGGAGCATGTGTCGCTCTATGATTACGCGTCTGGTGCTGCACCTGCCCCTCCTGCCACAGCTGAGCTTAGTGTTCGTTCCCACTGGCAGACTCGTGACGCAGCTGCTCGCCTAGCCATTCGCAGTCACCTGCCGTTAGCTGAGCTAGAGCATTTTGGCGACTGCAAATCCGCTAAGGCCCTGTACGACGCTGTCGTCGCTCGCTACTCCTCGCCTGCCACAGCCGAGCTTAGCCGCCTCATGCTGCCGTACCTGTTCCCCGATCTGTCCACCTTTACTACAGTCGCCGATCTTATCACCCACCTTCGCACTAGTGATGCTCGCCTGCGTGCCGCCCTTCCCACCGAGTTCTGCGCTAAGAACCCCCCTCCACTGTACTGGACACTCCACTTCATAGTCACCCGTCTCCCTGACACCCTCCGCTCAGTTCGAGACCACTTCCTTGCTCGCTGTCCCACTGAGCTCACAGTCGCCCTCCTAGAGGAGCACCTGCTCGCGGCCGAAAAGAGCATTGTAGCTGTCGGTGCTGCTCGTGGCGCTCCTCGCACCCCCATCTTTGAGGGGTGTTCTCCCTCTCCCCTCGCTCCCTCCTACGCTGCTGCTGCTGCTGTTGACTTCCTTGGTGCTGAGTCTGTTGGCGCTGCTTCTACTCCTGGTGGGAGGCGCCGCACCGGCAAGGGCAAGGGGGGCAAAAGTGGTGGTGGTGGCGCTGGGGGGGGAGGAGGTGGGGGAGGTGGGGGGGGAGGCGGTGCTGGAGGGAGCGGTGGCGGGAGCGCTGGTGGGAGTGGGGTCGGTGGTGGAGACGGGGGCGGCGGAGGAAGCAGTGGCAGTAGTGGCGGCGGCGGCGGTGGCGGCGGCGGTGGTGGCGGTGGTGGCGGTGGTGGCGGTGCCGGTCGGAGCGGTGGTAGTGGTGGCGGCGGAGGTCGGAGTGGAGGCACTGGCTCGGGCCAGAGCTCCCAGCAGCAGCAGCGTCCCCAGACGACCCAGCAGCTTCGTGAGTGGCTTGCTCAGCGTGGGACGTCGGGGGCCAGTGCCCGCTGTTCTTATGTCATTCGCACAGGTGACCGCAAGGGACAGACGTGTGGGAGGTTCCACACCCCGTACCGCTGCTTCTCCCGCCTTGACGACGCTTGGCGTGAGGAGATGGGTGCGGATGTTGAGCGCCCCCGCTGGGCTGAGCTCATGAGGGCTGGTGTTGATGTCTTTGCTCTTGACTATGATGCTATTATTGCTGCCATGTATGCATTGACTGTTAGTGCCGAGGGAGACTGTTACTTGTGTGTGCCGCCTGACCCAGGTATAGAGCCCGCTGCCCTGGGTACTAGTGAGTCTGCTCTCTCTGGTATGGTGCCCCCTGTACTTGCTCCCCCCAGTGCTGTCCCGGCTGGTTTCGAGTCTGCTCTCTCAGGTACCGCACCGGCTGAGGCCTGTCACACCTTCACCCTTGACTCAGGTGCTTCCCGTTGCTTCTTTCGTGACAGTACTGAGCTCACACCGCTTCCTGCACCGGTCCCAGTCTCCTTGGCTGACCCCTCTGGGGGCCCAGTCCTTGCCCAGTCCACCACTGTCCTCCCTTGTCCGGCGGTTCCGTCTGGCTCGTTGTCGGGTTTCCACCTCCCCTCGTTCTCGACGAACCTGGTGAGCAACGCTGTCCTCCAGGATCAGTGGGTTGACACCTTTACCCCTGGCGGACAGCGTGTGGCGATCTGCACGTGCTCCAGGACTGGCCGTCACCTGGCTACGTTCACCCGTCGGCCGGGGTCGAGTCTCTACACACTGACCACTGCGTCTCCCCAGGTAGCTGCTGTCGGTCAGGTGTCTGCGTCAGGTCTGGTGGCCCACGCCTGTGAGTGTCGTTCCCTGTCGCACCAGACTCTTCTCTGGCACCACCGCCTGGGTCACCCCTCCTTGCCACGCCTTCGTGGCATGCACCGTCGCCTCCTTGTGTCCGGTCTTCCCAGGTCCCTCCCTCCCCTCCCTGCCTCGCCTGCGCCGCCTTGCCTTCCTTGCGTCGAGGGGCGGCAGCGCGCCGCTCCTCACTCCTCCTCGTTCCCCCCGACAGAGGCTCCTCTGGAGACCCTCCACCTGGACGTGTGGGGCCCAGCCCGCGTTCGTGGTCAGGGCGGTGAGCGGTACTTTTTGCTGGTTGTCGACGACTACTCGCGTTACACCACGGTCTTCCCCTTGCGAACCAAGGGTGAGGTCCCTGCTGTTCTGATCCCTTGGATCCGCACGGTTCGTCTCCAGCTCCGCCGCCATTTCCGGACGGATCTTCCTGTCCTGCGTCTGCACTCTGACAGAGGTGGTGAGTTTTCCTCCGATCTCTTGAGGACCTTCTGTCAGGCGGAGGGCATCGAGCAGACCTTCACGCTTCCGGACTCCCCACAGCAGAATGGGGTTGCTGAGCGCCGCATTGGCCTGGTCATGGAGGTCGCTCGTACCTCCTTGGTCCACGCGGCGGCTCCCCATTTTCTGTGGCCGTTTGCTGTCCGGTACGCCGCGCATCAGCTCAACCTCTGGCCCCGTGTCTCCTTGCCGGAGACCTCGCCCACACTGCGTTGGACGGGGGAGGTTGGCGATGCGTCGCGCTTCCGGGTGTGGGGTGCTCGTGCCCTTGTCCGCGATACGTCCGCGGACAAGCTCTCCTCCCGCACGCTTCCCTGTGTCTTCCTTGGCTTTGTCCCTGACGCGCCTGGCTGGCAGTTTTACCACCCCACCTCGCGCCGGGTCTTCGCCTCTCAGGATGTCACCTTTGACGAGTCGGTCCCTTTTTACCGTCTCTTCCCCTACCGCACTGCCCCCCTCCCTCCCCCGCCGCTTTTCCTTGCTCCTGGTCCCCCTCCGGTAGACCCCCTTCCCCCTCAGGGTCCTGCTCCTTCAGGTGTCTCTCAGGTAGACCCTCCTCCCGTCGCTGAGCCTGTCGAGGTCACAGGTGACTCAGGTGCTGCTGCGGGTGGTGCTGCTGGGAGTGCTGAGCCTGGGGGTGCTGAGCCTGGGGGTGCTGGGCCTGGGGGTGCTGGGGCTGCAGGTGCTGGGACTGAGGGTGCTGGAGCTGAGGGTACGGTGCCTGAGAGTATGGAGCCTGGGGGTGCTGCGCCTGGGGGTGCTGAGCCTGCGGGTGCGGGGCCTGGGAGTGCTGGGACTGCGGGTGCTGGAGCTGAGGGTACTGTGCCTGAGAGTTTGCCGCCTGGGGGTGCTGCGACTGGGGGTGCTGAGCCTGCGGGTACTGAGCCTGCGGGTACTGAGCCTGGGGGTGCTGCTACTGAGCCTACGGAGCCTCGGGTTACTGCGTCTGGGGGTGCTCCGGTTCGGGGTGCTGAGCAGTCTCTCACACCGCAGCAGCTTCGCGACTGGTACGTCCGACGCTTTCGCCGTCCTAGTGGCTCGGCTGGAGTTTGGGGTGCTGGAGCTGCTCGTCCTGGGGGTGCTCGTACTGGGGGTACTGGAGCTGCCGGGACTGGCTGTTCTGGGAGCACTGTGACTGGAGCTGCTGGAGCTGAGGACTC